>JALIZH010032925.1:3370000-3990000 GCA_030522465.1 Rhipicephalus appendiculatus | reverse complement strand
TGTGTTTTATAAGACAATTGACCTTCTTACAGGGCCAAAAGCAACACTCTTTCAAGGAAGATAGCAGAATGTGTGCACCCATATGTTCAACAATGAATCCCAGTGTCCAGCATACTGGACATGGTTCTATGAAAATCATTGTACTTGCAGTCTCCTTTACATTTTTCGCAAGCTTTTCAATGGCCTCTTAGCTAGAAAAGAACATTAAAAATTTTTTTCTACACTAGTAAAAATTCGGGTCGGAAAGGGATATATACACGTGACGCCAACAGGCCGAAAAAGAGTGTTCCACACTCGCTGTCATGGCTACTCGTGGCGCTGACTGATGCTCCCACGTTTAAATGCACGTATATATCCAATAAAGTGGACGGGGGGATGGCCGCCGTGGTAGCTCGGTTGGTAGAGCATCGGACGCGTTATTCGAAGGTTGCAGGTTCGGTCCCTGCCAGCAGCACGTTATCTTTTCATCCACTTTTCATTCTTCACATTTACATTACATTTATTACTAATAACATCCCCTAT
The DNA here is from genome assembly GCA_030522465.1 of Rhipicephalus appendiculatus. Classification (NCBI taxonomy): domain Eukaryota; kingdom Metazoa; phylum Arthropoda; class Arachnida; order Ixodida; family Ixodidae; genus Rhipicephalus; species Rhipicephalus appendiculatus. The sequence goes on along the minus strand of JALIZH010032925.1, from coordinate 3,989,478 downwards.
ACTTTCCTTGGCATTATTGTCTTAGTTCTCATTAATATTGTGTCTAACCAAGAAAAACGAGCGTTTAAAATTTCCACTTCTTTCCTTTATATATGTGTGTGTGTGTGTGTGTGTGTGTGTGTGTGTGTGTGTGTGCGCGCGCGTGTGTGTGTGTGTGTGTGCGCGCGCGTGTGCGTGCGTGCGTGTGCGTGCGTGCGTGCGTGCATGCGAGAGAGAGACATTAGAGAACAGAGATACGTCGGGGTTCAGATGCCATCCATTTATTCTAATGCACGCGCACTTCTTCTTCGTCGGCTTCTCCTACCATCGCCTTGTTCATACGTTACACTCTTCCCCCTCCCGTCGAGAAAGTCGCAGTTCAGAAGGTACAAAATAATGTCGTAGTTTGCTAACATGAACAATGTCAGAGTTTCTACCTAAGGGCAGCACGGAACGGTTGATCTCATAGTTCACTGGTGAGACTTTGCGTAGAATCTTGTAGGGACCTTCCATGACGGAACTCAGTTTGCCGTTGTTGGGATGCAATGGTGTCTCGTAAAGGACGAAGTCACCGACTTGGAACTCAATCGGAAGAAATTTCTTATCATAGATGACTTTGTTCTTATTGTGGTAGGCGATAGAATTATGAACAGCAGCTTTCCGCGCTTCTTCCACAGTTTGTTCTCGCTGTTTCAGTACAGTTGGATAAGATGGAATTCCATACATCAGGAAGGACGGTGCGTAGCCGGTAACTTCGTGAGGCGTTCTGTTGTATTCTTCTATTACCTCCGACAGCAGCTTAGTCCAACACTTCTGTGGCTCGTCATTAATCTTGCACTTAAGTCTGGTTACGATGGTCTGGTTTGTCCACTCATTCATACCATTGCATTGCGGATGATGAGATGAGGTGAAGAGTTGATGTATTCGGTTATGTTTTAGAAACTGTTTAAATTTTCCTGCAGTGAATCCTGTTCCACGATCTGAAAGGAACTTCCGTGGTTTTCCGGTGGCAAAAATTGTTTTTAAGCATGAGATGTAGGCGTCGCTGTTCTCATTTTTATGAGCGAACGCCCATACGTAGCGAGTAGCATGATCAATAACCAAGTGGATAAACCTTTTTGATGAGCCATATCCACAAAATCCTCCAATGGTGTCCATCACAAAGAGGTCAAAAGGTTCTTCAGCAGGAGGCAGTGATTCAAGTGTCCCATACTTCTTTGTTTTCGTCTTCTTGCATCTCTGGCATGTATCACAATGCCGAATGTAGGTGGCAACATCGGTTACCATATCCGGCCAATAATATTGAGGAGACAAGAGTGATAGTGTCTTCTTCACTCCGACATGCCCAAAATGTTGATGTGCATTCTTAAGAATGGTTAGGCGTAGTTCGTGGGGTACATAGATCTTTCTTAGTCCTTTTCTTTTGACAATGACTACGTTGTTTTCCAATTAATAGGTTCCTTTTGGGCGCTCATTGCTGCATCATTGAAGTTCTTCGTGGGACAGAAGTTGAACTATTGGTGCTCTGGAGAGTGCATCTACTTCAACGTTGCTTATGCCCTTTTGATGTTTGATGTTTACTTCATACATTGATAGTTTCAACGACCACCGGAAGGGACGACCTTGAGGATTCTTAACATTCTTCAGCCACTGTAGTGCAGAGTGATCCGTTACAACAGTGAATGGCTTTCCATGAAGGTAGCAATGCCATTTATCAATTGCATCTATAATGGCAAGGCATTCTCTTTCTGTAATGGCATAATTGACCTCGTGCTTTGGTAGTTTGCGGGAGTAATAGGCAACAGGATGTTCCTTGCCTTTGTCGTCAGGTTGCTTCAGCACTGCACCAATGCCTTCGCCAGATGCGTCACAGTACACAGTACATGGTCTCGAAGTGTCGTATATGCGAAGCACCGGTTCTTCAGTTATGCGCTCCTTCAGTTCCCGAAAAGCTTGCTCGCATGCTTCTGTCCACGTCCACTTGCTTCCTTTGTGGAGTAGTCTCGTGAGTGGGAGAGCGATGTCGCTGAAATGAGGGATGTACTGACGGTACGTGTTTACAGTGCCCAGGAAACGCTGGAGGTCTTTCTCTCGTTTAGGTGTCGGAAATTTGAGTATTGCAGCCACATTACTTTGCTTAGGTGTCACTATTCCTTGTGAAATTTTGTGGCCCAAGTATTCAATGCTGGATCTTGCAAATTGACACTTTTTCCGTTTCAGTTTTAAATTCTCGTCTTTAAGAGCTTTCAACAGTGCCTCGAGGTGTCATATATGATCGTCAAATGTCTCTGAGTATACGACCACATCGTCAAAGTAATTGCTAACATTAGTGAGCTGATGTTTGGCTATTATTGATTTCATGGCTCTTTCAAATGTAGCCGGAGCTTTCTTTAACCCGAACGGCATTACCAACCACTCATAATGACCATTAGTCGTGACAAACGCAGTTTTTGAACGTCGTCGGGATGCATTCGGACATGCCAGTATCCCGACGTTACATCTAGCGCTACATTACTGTTTATTCCAAGGTTTTTCAGTTTTATAATTAGCTCATTATGGGGAACCCTATCAAAGGCTTTTGAGAAATCAAGGCATATTGCATCAACCTGTTTTTCATTATCTATTGCTTTTGAAAAGTCGTGAATGGTTTCAACAAGCTGCGTTACAGTTGACAGTTTTTGCCGGAAGCCATGTTGGTTGGAATGTAGCGCTTTCATGTTTTCTAGGTACTTATATGTTGCTTTTGATATTATGTGTTCGAGGAGTTTGCAGCAGATGCAAGTTAAAGAAATTGGTCGATAATTTTCAATATTCTGCTTTTCTCCGGTTTTGTGTATCGGGATAACTTTTGCAACAAGCCAGTCGTCTGGGACCTGTTTTTGTTGCAAGGATGCATTAAAGATAATTTCTAAGTACCGAGCAACCCATTCAGCGTATCGTCGCAAAAAAGCATATGACATTCCATCCGGACCAACAGATTTTTGTTCTTTAATGTTTAAAAGTAGCGATAGTATCCCTTCATATATATGTATATATATAGATAGAGAGAGAGAGAGCAGAAACAGAGCGACAGTCTTACTCCCTAATTAGAGAATGTAATACAATACAACCTCAGTCTCTTAGGTGCTGACACCGCGGTATCATTATGATATCTCTAGTGGGAGACTGCAGCCTTTTTTTCAATTTACGTAAAGACATCGATCTACCCCCTTACGCTCAATCCGCCTTTTCCATTTTCCTGTGCTGCCCTCTGCCGTCTTGGTTGGGTTTTGGTAGGGGCAGGGACAACCGGTATTGCCAGAATGAAAGCCTCCAGGATGGAGGGCCGTTTTGCGACTTCTCCGCTAGGGAAAGGGCGCATGCGCCATGGCATCGTGAAAGAGGCGGATTGGCTCAAAGCGAAAAAGGCCACATAGGCTGCTACTCACTGACTGCATCACATAAAATCTATTCCCACAATGCGTGGGATCTGCCGAAATTTTTTATTAACATGCTTTACTTACTCTGTTAAACCATGCACCAGACAGGAGATAGTGGGCTAATGCTGGCACAGGAAGCTTTAATAATACCTGTGAATTCAATTTCAGATGTCCTATAATAATTCTCAGACAGTAGGAAATACCATTTTCTACCACTATAGACCTTTTGCGAAGCTGGAGTTTCGAATTTTTCCGCCGAAGGTGGTTCTCTGGATGAGTATTAGAGCTGCTTTACCGTTACCGGTGCCAGTTGGCAGTAAATCCTTTTGCTGATAAATAAAAAATGCATACCATCTTTTCTCGGCACTTTTATAGGTAGTCATGTCGAAGGGTACCAATTTGTAGACAACCAAGAAATTACCCTTTGGCGAGCATTGTGTCGGGATTGCTTTGTGTTCTCTGCAGCATTTTTGTGTTCTGAAAACCAGTCGCTACGCGGTTCAAGACTAGCTTGTCATAGCTTAAGAAGTCGCTTCAGTTGTTTGTCAACACAACATATTCTGCACGTATCCATTTGAGGGGAATTTTTAACTGAATGTTTGGCTTCTCACTGGTCTATGATCTCAATTTTAAAAGAAGTGGTTATAAACAGCGCCCTGTGAAATAGTTGCCAGACAGGACAGCCAACAGCCCGCTGTCAATGGACGATCCCACGTACCACGGGAGTCGATGTTATATGCGAAGCATGCGGAGGGAAGGTGATTGTGGTGGAATTTTTCTATTGAGTGAAACATTACGAAATGATGCTAAAGATATGTACAAATGTTGTACGCACAGACACACATTGAACGGTCGCATATATTTTATATAACCAGTTGTCTACAGTTGCGTAACAATGCCAACAGCATCATGGATATTACCAACATCAGAAGTGGTAAGCTGATATGTAGTGGTTGTGCTTGCGAGGATGGTAGCCGTGGACAGTGCTACATAGACCAACTTCAATGGATGGCGCTTAAGTATACAATTGACGTTAACCCGATGTGATGCCTGTATTATAGGAGTAAATATGTAATGTTTATAAAATTAGATAGCCAGCACTGCAACCACGACTGACGCTTCACCAACATTACGCCTGCATATATAGGGTCTTTTTCAAGAGCAGTTTCGAGACCTGGCGTGGCTCTGTGGTAGAATACTTAATTGCCACGCAGAATGCTTGGGTTCGTTTCCTGCTGGGACCCTGATATTTATTCTTCGCATTCTTCGTGTCAACGCTGCCCAGGGTTGCTGTTGGTGGCTACATTGCGCCAAATTGGCTACTTTTCTACCCTTTCTGGCTACAAAAATTTCAGCTTGGTGTCATGGCTACTTTCTGGCTACTTTGAACTTCAATTTTGGCACATTTACTGGCCGTTTGTCGGTATTATTGGAAGATAAAACAGCAAACAAGTCTAAAGAAAAAGCATTAATTGCATGCTTTTCTGTTGTGTAGGCCTATGCGCGCACATGTCCTTGCACCGCCAGCGGGCTGGTGCGGATCGAGGAGCCCCAACGGGCATCCTTCCGTCTGACACGACGGAGGAGCACGGGCATGTACGAAAATGCATGGCTACATAGCAGAGTGCTGACGCAAGATTCTAATGCTGAAACACAGCGTGTCAAAGAGATATCCGCAACAAAATGAAGCTGGACTATTGATCTTCGATCAGATTTCGCTACTTCAACCTGGACTGGTATTATTGTAGCTTGTAGTACCAATCTCAGTCTACGGCTTCAAGAAAAAAAGCAGCTTCAACATTTAATGTTCCTGCTGAGCTGTTGGCCCAAATTAAATTACTTTTGCGAGAATTCTATCATAGACAAACTGTATGCTGGCACACTGAAAGCATAATAATTTATTAATTTATTTGCAACTTACCTGTGGCTTGGAGACCAAGCAAGAGGGAAAAATATTGTGCTTGTTATACTCCATATTTGCTTATTAAAATCATATTATTTACTGTTGAATTCTAACAACTATATACATAATATCACTTTTTTTTTTCTCTTTGGCTTCAGATTTGGCGCTAAACTTAAATAAGCTGGCTACTTTGGCTCCCTTTAGCTTGAGTTTTGGCTCCTTTTCAAATCTACCCTGACGCTGCCGATGTAGAATATCCCGGGCTGGCACCAGGGGTGGCTCCGCCCCCCATGAAGCCGTCTGGAGGTGGCCCGAGGCCCCCCAGCCTCCCGTACTCTCCGCCTATGGGAGGAATAATTGTGTCCAATATAATACTTGCCATTTGTATTGTAAGGTACTTTGGTACAGCAAATTGTTACAAGTAGGTCTGCTGTAGGGGCTGCTGCAGGGTTACGATCGTTATTCTAATACTAAGTGCAATACAATCATGAACATCTACAAACCAGCCCCAGTCGTTACATTGCATGTTTACAGAAGTTTACTTGAAAGCTTCCTACGCTTCTTTTTTATTTTTATTTTTTTTACAATTTTGTGAGAATTTTTGTCAGTGTTTTTCCAAAATATCATATTGTCACGATGCAACAGTCTATGGGCTGTGCGACTTGCATTGGATCAATGCATGCATGCTGTGCAATAAAAATTTTTTTCATGTTGTATTTACTAACCGTTTGATGCACTCCTCAGATGTTCCAATGATGCGAGGGCTACTTTTTAAACGCGATAGCGTTAAAGTTCTCGTTTCACAGAAATTCCGGTGTCGGCGTCGGCGGCGTCTTTGGTTGTGAGCGAAAATTTCAGGTAGATGCAAATAAAGATAGGAGTTGTAGGGCGTTTGCACTTTGGCTTTCCTTGTGGCACAGTTTAGTTCTCCACCGAGAAGTGAAGGCAGACTAGCGATTGGGAAGGCGATAGTGTTTGTGTGTGTGTGCGTGTGTGTGTGTGGGAGCTGCGTGCAGATATTGCTATCGTGTTCAACCATTGAAGGCGAAGCTTAAGGGTCCCTGAATTTTTTAAGGTCCTATTGGTAGCGAAATAAAAACCAGAGTGAAATTTAAAACTGGTTTGTTTGGAACATTTTAGTACACATACCAGCTTGTTCTCCTCATAGTCACCGTTTTGATCTAGACATTTGTCATAGCGTCGCACCTACTTTCCTATACTCTCCTTATAGAACGCAGCCGTTTGTGCTTTCAACGAGTTCTGTACATTGGTCTGTGCGCAGCTCGTTGTCTGAGTCAAACTCCTGCCCTCCTAGCCAGCGTTTCTTCTGTTCAAAGAGATGGTAATGGGAGGGAGCTAAGTCCAGATGGGTGGTGGGTGACTGAGCACATCCCACTGAAAACACTGCAGCAGCTTCTTCGCTGCAGCTGCATCGTGTGGCCGTCCATTGTCATCAAGAAGGACAATGCCCGATGACAACATTCCTCTTCACTTATTCTGAGTTGTCCTTCGTAGACAGTCAAGAGTCATGCTGTAAGAGGCTGCAGTGATGGTCGTGCCAAGTTCAATGAATTTCACCAAGAGAACGCCATTTCTGTCCCAGAACACAGTAACCAAACACTTCTTGCTGGAGAAGGTTCACTTCTTTACTTGCGTGCTATCGGAATGCTTCCAGTGTTCAGATTGCACTTTCGTCTCTTCAGTTTCAACATGGACCCATATCTTGTCTCCTCTGACTATTCTGTTAAAAAAAAGATTCTTTCTCTTCATCAAAATAGTGCTGGAGAAACCTTAAAGCGGTGCCCATTCGTTGTGTTTTGTGATGGCCAGTCAGCATCTTGGGTACCCACCTCGCACAAAGTTTAATTAATAATCTCTCATTGTCATCGCAAGAATAATTAACTTATTAGACAAAAGTTTGTCATGATAGTTGCATAAGCATACTCACAAGGCCACATTCTGTGCTATAAAGCTATGAGTTTCTTTTTTTCTATTCAAGCAAACACAGAAGATTTTTTTAAATGCCCTTTACATATTGTCTTACTAACAACATTTACAAAATTTCAGTTATAAAAATCTGTACAATCTGCAGACTAATATGGACAGCTTTATAGCACTCGTGGAGGTTTCAGGAATGAAGTCCAAAAAACGGAATGGCTTTATTTTAATTTGTTGTGAAATGGCATGAGGATGACTGACGGTAGCTGCAGAAAAAAATGAAAGCTGAGAAAATGGAGCTCAAAGCTGAGAAAATGGAACTCATAAGGGAGCTGCTTTTATTTTTTATTGGAGAAATGCAGCTCTGTGGCTATCTTGAGTTCCAATCTCTCCTGTTTATGTTGATGCCAAGATGGCGGCACTGTGCGAAGGGAAAGTTACAAGATTTGCACCTTCTGAAGCCCAATTTTCTCATAGTTTTTTATGTCAGTGCCCAAGTAAAGTGCTTTTTTTTTTTCTAAACTTCTACTGCTTATCATCATGACGTTAAAGATGGTGTGAGGATAAGGAGGAAAAAAATTGAAACATAAAACATTTTGACTAAATTTATTGTTTGCATTGCCATAGCCCCCCCCGTGAAGTGGTATTCACGTGAGGGAGAAAAACGCGAGGGATAAAGGTGGAGCCTAGTGATGGCATCTGGCAAGGGGAGAGGGGGGGAGCATTCTTCACAAAAGTCTCCCGCTCACACAAACGAGGAGAATGGAGAGGGAGGCCAATGTTAGGTGGCGTTAGCACCACACATTTCAGGAGGAATGGTCAAGTGCGTAAATAGGCTATTGAGATGTGCGCTGCTGCCTTTCGCAGAATATGCGTAACACTTTTACGTAAGAAATACCTATGCTGCTGTGCCCTTTGGTTGGGTCACTAACAATATTTCACGTGCTTTTGTTGTTGCAAATTCGGGCTGAACAAAAGTGCCATTCTTCACGAGGTCGTTGACGGCAGCTTTTTTCTTTCCGCTGCTCAAGAAATTGCGCACAGCATTTTGGATCGGTCAACTTTGGTTCTAATTAGTGAGGTTTGGTCATGTAGTCGAGCAAAAGAAATTGTAATGAAGCATCTTCCAATGTTGGCCGACTTTGTGTTAACGAAGAGGCGCATGTTATTATACAGTGAACTCTCAGTTGAGTGAACTTCAAGTGACCCAAGGATATAGTTCACTTAACTGAAAGTTCACTAAACTGGATATTCACTAGTATACAGAACAGCATGGAGAACAACAGAAATCAAGTCAAATGTGTGAGATGCAATTTTTTATTTTTAACAGAATTCTGTCATTTTCATTTGGACTGGCACCCTAAAAGCGCAAGAAGAGACAAACCTGTCCGGAGAGTCTACATTTTTGTGCACTTCCTCTGGCACAGCTTGTTGCTGTGACACGAAGTCTCGCAACTTTCTAATATATCCAACAGTTTCCTCTACACATACAGGATTTGAACCTGCCTCAGCCATTACAACTTCCTAGTCGCACTCTACTTCTTTTGGCTTTGGACAAACACTGGAAACAATCCGCCTTTTTCACGATGCTAAGGCGCATGCGCCCTTCCCCTAGCGGAAAAGTCGCGAAACGTCTCTTTATCTCGGAGGCTTCGCTTCTGGCAATACTGGTTCTCCTGGCTCCTACCAAAGCCCTACCAAAACAACAGAGGGCAGCACAGGAAAATGAAAGAGGTTAATTTCCAAATCTGATCGCTCCACACAGGTACTGAGGCGCACGTGGCTCATTTTAGTCACCCACACGGCTGCTTTGCCTCGGCGGCGCTGCATGTAGAAGCGATGTTGCACTGCCGCCGATGGATGGGCGATTTGGGGGGCGGGATGCATCGGCTACGCCAGTCTGCAGAGCGCAATAGTACTTCATTAATTGATCTAAAATATGAGCTAGGGTCCATAGATAAAAAGGTGGTTCAACTGAAATGTTCACTATTCAGAAGTTAGTTTAACTAAAAGATTTTTGGATAGAATGCATTGGAAAACCACCGGGGATTTCTGAAAAGTTCGTTATTCTGGATTATTCGTTAAACCGACGTTCATACAAGAGAGAGCTCACTGTAGTTTTTTTTTTTTTTCATGAGAACAGAAGAGATGTCACCCCTTGATGCTTGACAATGTTTTGTATGAGCATTTTATCAAAATTTTAGAGTGCCACGAAACTCTGTAGATCGCTCCTCTCTTCACTATGCAGAATCAGTCATCAATGCTGCGGAAAAAATAGAATCCTCGTTTCGCGAGTGTATAGCACGAATTGAGGCATTAATCTTGCTTCTGGTGGCCTGTTAAAAGAATATTTTTAAATGTGCATAATGTGGGAACATCTTATAGCTTACACAAGTCGACACTCAGGTAGGCACTAAGTTTATGTTCAATGCAAATAATTCTGCTCATTGTAGCTCCAAAATTTTTTCTCGTCATAGTGCTGAAATTACGTATGATGAGACGGATCCTTCTGCATGAGCACTATGTAGTCTGCGAGAGCAAGTGACGCTCCTCCAAACATCTGTAAGATTCGTTCGAGCGCATTGTTTATTGCTTTTCATCATTAATATACTACAAACATGTATTTGGTTCTTTTCTTTGTTCAGTCATTATTTCAGTTAAACGGGTGACGTGGGGTAAACGGACTCAAGAAAACGGGCAACTGCAAAATGGTCAGCAAATCACCACATTCGAAAAAAAAAAGTTAAATATCAGAGACAGGTATATGGCAACGTTACTAGTTTATTCTAGTAACGTTGGGTATATGGGCCATAGTAGTGGTAGCCTTCTGCCATCTGCTTGGAAATCACCTCTAACAAAGCATTTAAGGTCAGCAGGCCTCGGATGTGGTGTCCTAAAAGCACGCATGTTCTTAGACGATTGAAAAGAAAAAAAAGGGGGGGGGAAAAAAGTGGCATCGTCGCTAAGTTTGGTCAGAATATTGTGGGATGGCGCCGCACACATTTCGTAACGCTGTTTTTTGTAAGAGCACTCTTTACTTGGCACACATGAAAGCAAATATTTTTAATCCACACATCTTGTTAGAACAAACCAAAAGTCATTAAAATAGGTACTTGCTTGCTACTTGCAAGCTCTTGTAGCATGCAATGTTGGATGCAACTTTCTCATAAGCTGCTTTGTTTCAAGCATAGAAAGGAAAAGGTTTCTGTAATCATGCTACATTTTTGTAGCTTCCACTATGTAGTGTTTTGTGGAGATTTATCGTTACTGATTCTGTGCATATGTATTTTGTCTCTAGAACTGATATGGCTAACTATCCACCAGAACACAAATAGCATATTAAAATACTCCAAGAAATGTTGTGTTGCAATGAAACCTTGTTCAAACAGCATGCCTGTACATTCTCGTGCGCAATTTGACTAGGCAGCATCCTGTGTAGCCCCAACATCATGCAGATTGTGGCCTCTAGCACTTGAGTAAGGCATTTAAGGATGGCATTTTCTTATTGTTTTACTCAATTTTCAGCTTCAGGTCAGAAAGAGACATTGTTGCGAAATGTTTAATTATAGCATTTTCTGCACTTCATGAGAGTAGCATATAGTGTGTGTTCCAAAAGATGTGCATTTTGTGTGTATCTACTTGTTTGTTATGTTCTGATATTGTCTTGCATGATTTACTTAGTTCCAGTAATGCCAGTAAACATTTGTACTTGCAAAAAGTCTGAATTTATTAAACGTACAACAATATGTTGTATGAAAAGTGATCCATGTGCAAGGTGCATAAACATACACAATGAGAAAAACTGCTTTAGTCTTCTCTTTCTTCTTCAGTAAACAAAATTTATTACTGTAGGCTCGTTGCAAACAGCTGGAGATGCAGCAGCATCAAGACTTGTCACAAATGACTACTGACCTGTCAAGTAAACTACGAGCGGCTGCAGACTCAGCAGAAGGTTCTCTAAGGTTAGTTCATTTGTGCTTCAGTTTAAATATAAAGTGTCAGAGCTGATCAAGCCATTGTGCCATCTGTGCCTTTTTTGTTGATAAAAGTGTTTTTTTTAGTTACTTTATTTTTATCTTGCTCCATAGCATATTACCCGAGTGTAGTCTTCATGGTAAGTTCAGCATGCTATACAATCAAACCTCAGTACAACAAACAGAGATACAACAAAGCAATCATAAAATTCTATGCTTCATTGTGGCAAAACAGCACAGACGACAGGACAAAGAATATACAGGACAGTGCTGTGTCCTGTATATTCTTCGTTCCGTCGTCTGCGCTGTTTTGCCACAATGTTCATGAACCAACTAGCCCACCTAACAACCCTCTATGCTTTATACTTTAGTTCAGTGGTAATGAGAACTAACAGACAATGATGCCAAGGAAAGTATAGGAGACGTTATTAGAAGTAATTGTAATGTAAATGTGAAGAAAGAAAAGTGGATGAAAAGATAACTGGCCACCGGCAGGATCCGAACCTGCGACCTTCGAATAACACGTCCGATGCTCTACCACTGAGCTACGGTGGTGGTCATCCCTCCGTCCACTTTCTAGGGTATATATGTGCATTTAAACATGGGAGCGTCAGTCAGCGCCGCCTGTTGCCATTACGGCGAGTGTGGAACACTCTTTTTGCCTGAAGGCGTCACGTAGCACGTGATCTTATTACGAGCTGGCAGCTGACTAATAATCCCTCGCATACCACCTGAAGGCAACAAGTCTGCCAGAACGAGACCCTCGTTATGAACGAAGGAAGGAAGTGTGAACTTAAGGGCTCGTTTGCTTTGTTAAACACAATATTAATGAGAACTAACAGACAATGATGCCAAGGAAAGTATAGGAGACGTTATTAGAAGTAATTGTAATGTAAATGTGAAGAAAGAAAAGTGGACGAAAAGATAACTGGCCACCGGCAGGATCCGAACCTGCGACCTTCGAATAACGCGTCCGATGCTCTACCACTGAGCTACGGTGGCGGTCATCCCTCCGTCCACTTTCTAGGGTACATATGTGCATTTAAACATGGGAGCGTCAGTCAGCGCCGCCTGTTGCCATTACGGCGAGTGTGGAACACTCTTTTTGCCTGAAGGCGTCACGTAGCACGTGATCTTATTACGAACTGGCAGCTGACTAATAATCCCTCGCATACCACCTGAAGGCAACAAGTCTGCCAGAACGAGACCCTCGTTATGAACGAAGGAAGGAAGTGTGAACTTAAGGGCTCGTTTGCTTTGTTAAACACAATATTAATGAGAACTAACAGACAATGATGCCAAGGAAAGTATAGGAGACGTTATTAGAAGTAATTGTAATGTAAATGTGAAGAAAGAAAAGTGGACGAAAAGATAACTGGCCACCGGCAGGATCCGAACCTGCAACCTTCGAATAACGCGTCCGATGCTCTACCACTGAGCTACGGTGGCGGTCATCCCTCCGTCCACTTTCTAGGGTATATATGTGCATTTAAACGTGGGAGCGTCAGTCAGCGCCGCCTGTTGCCATTACGGCGAGTGTGGAACACTCTTTTTGCCTGAAGGTGTCACGTAGCACGTGATCTTATTACGAGCTGGCAGCTGACTAATAATCCCTCGCATACCACCTGAAGGCAGCAAGTCTGCCAGAACGAGACCCTTGTTATGAACGAAGGAAGGAAGCGTGAACTTAAGGGCTCGTTTGCTTTGTTAAACACAATATTAATGAGAACTAACAGACAATGATGCCAAGGAAAGTATAGGAGACGTTATTAGAAGTAATTGTAATGTAAATGTGAAGAAAGAAAAGTGGACGAAAAGATAACTGGCCACCGGCAGGATCCGAACCTGCGACCTTCGAATAACGCGCCCGATGCTCTACCACTGAGCTACGGTGGCAGTCATCCCTCCGTCCACTTTCTAGGGTATATATGTGCATTTAAACGTGGGAGCGTCAGTCAGCGCCGCCTGTTGCCATTACGGCGAGTGTGGAACACTCGCCGAGTGTGGAGCATCGGACGCGTTATTCGAAGGTCGCAGGTTCGGATCCTGCCGGTGGCCAGTTATCTTTTCGTCCACTTTTCTTTCTTCACATTTACATTACAATTACTTCTAATAACGTCTCCTATACTTTCCTTGGCATCATTGTCTGTTAGTTCTCATTAATATTGTGTTTAACAAAGCAAACGAGCCCTTAAGTTCACGCTTCCTTCCTTCGTTCATAACAAGGGTCTCGTTCTGGCAGACTTGTTGCCTTCAGGTGGTATGCGAGGGATTATTAGTCAGCTGCCAGCTCGTAATAAGATCACGTGCTACGTGACACCTTCAGGCAAAAAGAGTGTTCCACACTCGCCGTAATGGCAACAGGCGGCGCTGACTGACGCTCCCACGTTTAAATGCACATATATACCCTAGAAAGTGGACGGAGGGATGACCGCCACCGTAGCTCAGTGGTAGAGCATCGGACGCGTTATTCGAAGGTCGCAGGTTCGGATCCTGCCGGTGGCCAGTTATCTTTTCGTCCACTTTTCTTTCTTCACATTTACATTACAATGACTTCTAATAACGTCTCCTATACTTTCCTTGGCATCATTGTCTGTTAGTTCTCATTAATGTTGTGTTTAACAAAGCAAACGAGCCCTTAAGTTCACACTTCCTTCCTTAGTTCAGTGGTAAGTATTTTAACACTATAATGAAATAAAGAAATGCAAGAATTTGTGCGTTATCATTTACTAATGCTGGACACCTGAAGTGTTGGTGTCACCGTGTAGCACAACCCTTCAGCCTAGTGTGCCCTTATCCTATGGAGTGGAGTGTGATGCAGTGGAGTGAATTCTGTGCTATAACATTGTTACTGCGATGTTGTCAACAGTAATACATTTCTTTATATTTCTGTCTTCACTATCAAAAGTTGAGTAGAAGAATGTGCCCAGCTATGACACACACTTGCGATTGGTAGTGTCAAAGAACTTTTCTTTTTTACAACCATGTTATTAATCATTTTCCTCTCTGTCTAGGTCCCTGCTGGAAGGTGTCAACCATCTGCGGCTTTATTCTGATGTGGTTGAGAGCTGGACCAAAGTGCATGAGGATTCCTCATGATAATTGGTTGAAAGTAAGAGCAAGTTTCAGATATCTTACACAAGTATGGTTTTATGACCAGTGGGTTTACTTTTGAGAGTTCAATCAAATATAGGAGTGCAATCTTTTCCATGTATTCTACTGTTGAAGGGTGCATAAGCTAAGAAATTGAAGCTTTTCTATGGAAAGAATAGAAGGTACGAGAGACGACAAACATGTTAATAATGTGTTCATTTGCCTTACTTGGGGAACATTCTCAGTATTGAAGTTAACAAACTTGCCCACAGCTTGTTATTTATCGTTAGCGCGTTTAGGTGGGCTAGTTGGTACTGACTTAAAGGGACACTAAAGAGAAGAACGATTTTTCGCGTATTAATAAAGTGCAATTTCACAGTCCCGAAAACACCACTCTTACTGCAAGATGACGCTTGGTAAGCGAGAAAACGTGCGAAAAGAAAATGCGCACGGAGGCGCCACCTTGAGATTCCCGCACCAAATGCCGTGACGTCATAGATTTTGACGGCGTCTACTGTGTCCTACGTAGCTTCTAATCGGTAACACTGAAGTACATTGTCATCTGTGGGTGCCATAGACCTAGCATACGAAGTTTCAGAAAATGTCATCGAGCCCATGTCGCGAGAATGCGAAAAATACATTTTGAAATTTGTGTCGTCACGCATGGAGATTTTGGCGTGAAATTTAAAAATGAAACTTCAACGTTGATTTTCTCGGCTAATACTGAACTTATGATTGTGAAACATATGTCATTAGAGTTCTCATAGTACAGTTTATCAATCTAAACCAAGTCATTGTGTCCCTTTAATGCATCCATTTTTGTCTAGCGAACACCCATGCCGACTATGCAGAACAAGTATCTTCTCCTATTCTTTCTTTGGCTCATGATACTCATGCTGAGATGCCTTTTTAAGCGTGAAAAGATACTATAAGCAAAATCCTAGGATGGCTTCCAGTTCATGTGGTTATCTGGTTCATTGTATGTGACAGCGCAACAAAATTTCAGGGGAGGGATGATAAAAAGCCTTGAGGACCCCCACCCATGGGCGTCGGCAGGATTTTCTCTTGGGGGGGTGCAAACTCGTGTTGCATCGCGGCAGTGGCGTAGCCAGGGGGTGGCACACCGGGCACGTGCCCCGCCCCCGAAATTTTTTTTCGCCTTGGCATACAGAGCGAAAAATGATCATTTCAAGGAGGTGCCCCCCCCCCCCCCCAAAAAAAATATTTCTGGCTATGCCCCTGCATCGCGGTATAGGTGAGGGGGGAGGGGGGAGGGAGCGCTGGTGTAGCTTTGGTGGTGGGGGGCAAGTCCTGGTGTGGCCTGAGGGGGGCAAGTGCCCCTTTTGCACCCCCCCTGCCGACGCCCATGCCCCCCACCCCTTGGCTATACCGCTGGTATAGACCTATTCAATCACAAGAATAATGAAGATTGCTTGAAAGGGCCTCTCTCTGGACCCCATTGCAAATTTAGGTTTCACACTGGAAGTTGTAAGGGGCTACATAGCCTTACCAAAAGAATTTTTCAAGGAGATTCATTATTCAACAAGCTAAAGGAAATTGAACAGTCCTGTTACCATGCTACCATAGGCAAGCTTCACTGCCAAAGCAAACAGTCTCACCCTTTGCCTTCGCTAGCATCAACAGGCTGTGTACCTCCCCTGTGCTCTCCTAAGTACCTGAAGTAACGGAGTACGACATGTTCATGCGATAAGCCCTGCCTCTCCTTTTTCAGCGAAAGCTGTCATGAGATCACTACAGCAGTCGATTTTGGTAGCGTAGTTGTCTGCTGCCACCGCCGGCGTCCGTAACCGCCGTTGCGCACCATGAGGAAAAAGAATCAAGGATCGAGCAGAAATTGAACCCAGGCCCTCTGCGTGGCAGTCGAGTATTCAACCACAGAGCTACACTGGTGCTTGAAACTCCTTCGCAAAAACACCCTATACAGGGGTCATGTCGGGCAGGGAACCACTGTAACAGATGCAATATAGCCTATTAGAAGAGTATAATAACACCAGGTGTCTCACAATGCAAATTGTATAACAAGTGGGTAGTTTAAAGCTACCCACCCATTACAAAGGGCTCAGCCATAATTCATTGTCATCAGCCATAGCATCAACATAGTACACGTAATGCCTTAGAGACGCGTAATGGGTACCTCGCTTCTCTGCAGAATGATTAATAATGGCATAGTGGGTATTTCCACACTTCACAAAATTATGATGATTTATGACCTTGCAACTGTACTAGCCGTAGTAGCCCCCCAGAGAGTTTAGAAGGGGCTCTGCAAGGCCACTCCTCCAGCTTTCGCTGTGACTGTGGTGAGTGTTGTTCACAGGCCTGGCATTTTTAAGATCCCTTTCTGTTTTGTTTTTGTGTGCATTTCCCTTGGCATTATTGTGTGCTTCACATTGAATGAAGAAAGGAGGTCATATGCCGTGGTCATTGATGTTCCAAGAAGCAGCTGCTGCATAGAGCATGCGTGTATGTAGCCTTTTCTCTCTCTCGAAGTGCAGTTTCCTTGAAGGGAAGGACACACGGTCTTCTTTAAATCACAACCATTTTTGTGGCACATAAGCATTTCATAATTTGCAGACACGATCGCCATTGAGTGAACTATGTTCGGCTTTTGTCTGTTTACAATGGCCAAAACCAGTGAGGGGCCCTTTAAGGTTGGATAGTGCCACATTTTTAATTGTGATAGTACATCTGTAAAGCAGCCTCTGATTTTTACCTGTGACATGTTGAGAACACACACGTGTTCATGATTAATAGTTTGGTGCTGCCTTTCACGTATGAATAGCCTTTTTGTGTCCTTCTTTTCTTATAGTAGGACATTTCAGTTGATAGCCTGTATTTGTGTTGTCCTTTTCATTCCTCTTGTATCCAGTGGCGTAAATCCATAAAGACCACAAGGGAAGACACACATCTTGCAATGGTGGCCATTTTGTTTTTATTTAAATGCTTTATTTTTAATCATATAAAATTAAAATTATGCATTCACATATAATAATAATAATAATAATAATAATAATAATAATAATAATAATAATAATAATAATAATGTTATTATTATTATTATTATTATTATTATAAAACAAGCATCAGCATCGGTGCCTGGTCAGAAAAAATCGCACTGAGTATCCAATAGTAATCGACACCGAATGGCGAAGTTTCTAATAGCAACTCGTAGGCAGGCGCTAGCATTTTTGCAGCTGCGTCATTCGGGTTAAATTATGCAATAAAAATTGTACCACTTTTTGTGATAATGCATAAAGGTATTTCCCGTCGTGTGTACCAGCTACAAGTACTTAGTTTCCATCGTGTGTACCGGCTAGAAGTACTTAGTTTTTGTTCAACGAAAGTGCTTCAGATTTCAGAGTTGGTTTTACGGAGAGTGCGTTGTCCTTGACTGTCAAGAAATTCAAATATGACACTTGGATGGTAAATCTCAAGGGGGGGACACTTGCATGGGGTGTCCCCCCCCAGCCTGAACACAGGGGCGGTCAGGACCCCCCTAACCCTCCCATGATTTATGCCACTGCTTGTATCTATGTTTGCTACACTAAACATTTTAAATGATGCAGTCTTACCACCTTCTAAATTTTCTGTCACTCTCAAGATGAAGAAATTGGCATTTAGTATACAGTTAGGGGTAGTATATGGCTCTATGAACTCACCCTAGTAAAATTCAATACACACGGTGCCATAACTAGGATGCCAGTGTGAAAATATATGGAATGATGTGGCTGCTCAAATTTTTGGCAGTCTGATCTCTCCCCAAAAATGTGCAGAATACCAGGCATTCAGTGGACATGTAAGATGTCACATCACCCTTTGTGGAATGGGTAGGTGTTTGTCTGTATTTGGCCTCACTTACATAGCCCTCCCAAAATTTTTCCTTGCAAAAACAGCTACAAATGTTCATGGTGCGACTTCACCCCAACAATCAAACACACAACATACCAGTGCATGCAGTGTCTGGCAGATGCTGTCTCGTCACTACTTAACGATGCACTCAATAATTGGTCGGGGGAGGCACAACTCTCTGAACTGGACTTGGGAAGCAAATTGCAGATCTTTGAGCAGGTCTTGTGAGCTACAACAGCCAGTGTGACCCTGTAAAAGGGGTTCCACCCACAGTAACCAAGCAGTCTCTCTTCAATAAAGTTGCTTCTCTCTCTGGTTGAATGGATTATTAGAACATTTGAACATTATCAGCAATTACTGAAATGAATGAATATTCTTGTTGTAATAGTGCTTTATGCATACTATCGGCCACTACAATGTGTATGCTACTTTTTGGGTACAAACTGTGGCTGCTTGCCGATTTGGTTTTTGGTATGCATTCAAAGAGCTCAGTGACTCTGACCTCAAAAATTGGTCATACGCTTAACCCTAAGTAATCTGGATGCTTGGTTGCATCAAGTGCTTGAATTTGCCTGAACACATCTGATGTATCAGAGTCTGAGGAATATATCTTATGTTCCACAGGACAAAGAGTGCTTATCTGCATTTAACTTGTCAGTGCAGTAAGCCACAGCAGCTTTATGATGATTGTTTTAATGGTTAAGTTTCTATTTGTATTCTTAAATGCTGCACTGGTGAAAAGCTTAACAGCTTTACTGGTGTATTACAGGCGGTGTGCTGATGAAACCGTCCACCTACAGGTCACCCTGGTTGCTTACCCAGTGCACAGTGCAGTTGCTTTTTAGGAAGAAGATGTAACAATAATAACAACAGTCCATGTGATCATCTAATAGGACACTATGCCACTTTTCTACTCGTCAGAATGTAAAACTGTGAAACTGAGTTCTAGCGTTTTTGTACTGTGATGTCCGATGTGTTTTTGCATAAGCAGAACATTACAATCTTATGGCAGTGCTAAAGTGAGCTTAATGAACTAGGTGTTATGTTGCTTTGTGATGATAATGGCACTCTATCCTAGTGCATACAGGGTGTCTCAGCTATCATGTACCATGCCATTAAAACCAAAATGCTACAAAATGTGAGAAATGCTACTAATAGGATTCTGCAACACTCATCTTAAGTAAGTACAGGGATTTTTTTCTGTTATTCTTAAATAACAAATTACCTGAAGTTAATTAGCCAGATTAGTAAATGCATGTATAATGGTGTAAGTACAAATACTAAATTCTGCTCTGTATTTGAAGACATATCTTTCTTTTCTGTATTTTAAATTACTGGTGCAAAAAAAAAAAGACGAAAATGGAGTGCATGTCTACCTGCTGGCATTTTGTGACAGCAGTGCTCTTGATGGTTGTTTTGAGAAGCCAACTCTACTAAACTACTAAATCACTGAATTCATGGCTGCATAAAAGGGACAAGGCATCAGTGTATTCATTGGCCACTGCCAAGAACAGTCATACATCTTATCATTCTCATAGGCTGATGCACACTGCTCTTTTTAGCAGGTAATTGTTACACCAATGCTTTAACACATTGCACAGTTGTCAAGTGAGCACTTCATTAGAGTCGTTGGACACGCCTTTTGAGTGTGCAACTGTGAGGCAGGCAAGTGCATTCATTTTGCATATTCAAAAATTTTGTGCCACAACATTTCAGTACAGGAAAAATAACTATAAAAAATGTAGTGGGCTTGAAACAGTTTAATGTGCATAATGTTCTGGAGTGCAAAGTGCAATTCTTTTATTGAATGTCATTACTTACTAATTAATAATTTGGTCAATTATTTTAACAAATTGGTTAATTAAAGGGTACGGAACAGATACTTATGTTCTCCAAAAATATTTGCTGACAGAACACAGTTGATCTAACCTTCATATCTTGTATTTCATTTTCTTAAATAGCTTGGTCCTTGATAACTGGGATTCCTTGAATATCAACCCTCATTATTTATAAATATTGTGCCTCTGTACCCAGATGTATGTAAAGTCTTTATCTTTCTGCTCACAATTAGTTGCCATGTCACTGAAGCCTTGGGAGCTGTGTTAGCAGAACTATTGAAATTTGTGATGTTTGGCATTGAAACCATATTTGTTCATTAGGTTTTTAGGCTATATATTCTGAAACACTGTCTTTTTATAGCGAAGGAGGGGGGACATTAGCCTGCATCTCCTTTTAGCTGGTGCCAATGTGAGTGACAGTTGTGGTGTTGTATGAGTAAGATATTTTCACTCTTGTGCAATGCACTTAGAATATTGCTCAACCAACTAGCCAACTTCACTTCTTGTACAGTATGTATTTTTATTAGGGGTGTGCGAATAGTGAAATTTCATCTCGAATCAAATTCGAATCGAATAGTTGCCAAAAATGACGAATATCGAATCGAATATTGAATACCAAAGATTTTGTTGAAAATTGAAAGAAACAACGAAGAAATACAATCTGCTCTTGTCCTCCAGCACATAACGCGGTGAGTAACTGCTACCGAAAGACTAGAGATGGGAAGGTATCGCAAAGCAATTTTGGCGATACCTGGACAAAGTGCCGCTCTATGCGCTTTCCACTATTTCAAAGGATAATCCTTTCTTGGGGTCTGGAGCTCGTTCAAGTATATTTGAACCTCTTTGACTATGAGGTCTGAGCTCAGTGCTGGTTATTTTTTGACGCTACAAGTCTGACAGTCTCCCAGACTGTTCTCTTACCTTTTCTGCTGGAGCCATCACGTGCCGAAATGACATAATATCCTTTTAAATAAACATGCGCTCACTTTTGAACCCGTATAGTATCGGTGAATGTTCTAACGAAAGGCCTTCTATAACGACGTTAGTGTTAGTTTTAGCCAACCCACCCTAAGCAAGTGGCACCATTGGCCTTTGTCACCTTTGCAATATTCGTCCAGTCGAATTATTCGAAACTTCGAATACCAGCTATTCGAAAGTCGAATCGAATTATTTGATTAAGTATTATTTGATTCGAATTTGAAACTCGAATATTCGCACACCCCTAATTTTTATTTATTTGCTCATATTATGTTACATGCCATGGTGTTTTAACAATGCCATTGCAATGCCATGGTTTGGCTACATTTTGATGGGGGCAAAATGCAAAATGCCTCTACTTAGATTTGGAGGCATTTTAAGGCTAAAATATTTTAGAACCCCTTATTGCTACTGTGTGGCTCATATTCGTATTTCAGTTTTGACATGTAAAAACCCAGAATTTAATTTTAGATATATTGTGCTTACCTATATACAACACCTTCTGGAGTAAGGCATCCTAGAATTTATATTGAAGCACAGTGAAGTTGAACTGAGCAAAGCTTGAAAAAGGGCTAGTTGGTATTTGATCACTAGTAGACATGCTTGTTTTTGCTTCACGCTTCAGGTTTGCTAGAGAAGTTTGACTAGGTAGTTAGTCTGCATTTTACATGGCAAATAGTGCAGATGCGGGGCACATCTCCCTTTCATCTCTGTTACTGTTTGTGCTGATCTGCTAGTGACACAGCTCAAAGCAGAAATAAAAGGCACAATCAGTGGTAATGCGTGTTTGTTATGTGACTAGTGCCAGTACTGTGCCTATGCTATTGGTACATTGCATAGATGATAGTAATGTGAGTCACATTTTTACATGATCAATCAGGATCATCAAATGAATAGCTTATATCTACAAAGTCCAGTTCTCAGGACACGACATCTGCATTAAAGAAGTTACTTATGGAAATGTATTGTTCAATGTCAATTCTGTTTTATTATCTTTTAATGCACTGTCTCTCTTTTTACAGTGTTTGTAACAAAGTGTGCTTTTTGCAGTATGTATGTAGAAAGTATGAGCTACAATTGCTTGTCTTCATAATAATAATATCTGGGGTTTTTACGTCCCTGAACCACAATAGGATTATGAGAGACGCCGTAGTGGAGGGCTCCGGAAATTTTGACCATCTGGTGTTCTTTAGCGTGCACTGACATTGGAAAGTACACGGGCCTCTACCATTTCGCATCCACCGAAATGCGACTGCGCGGCCGGGATCGAACCCACGACCTTCGGGTCAGCAGCCGAGCACCGTAGCCACTGATCCATCATGGCGGACAATTGCTTGTCTTCAGTACTCACTTGTCATGGCTTTGTCATCGGCTGCCACATCATCATGGGCAGACAGCTGACGACTGGTTATAAAGTATATTTTGGTCCATAAGATAGCATTGCAAAGTACTAACATGCCACTCAAAGCAGCAGGTCTGAGGCAGTGTCATCTCCTGTGGCATCAGATCTGTCTTTCCCTCCTGACATGCTCAGTGCTACGTATTATTCGACATGTGAAATGCCTGCGTCCACTGTATTGGCCAGTGTATCCAAATGTATTATCTTTGGCACTGCTCCAGAAACTTAGTGTGCTCACTTACTCGCACTTTTCTCCTGGCATCTCCTCTATTCCACATTTACTGTGAAAGTTCAAACAAGATGGACTGCATATTTAGCCTCTGCTTTCTTGATGCCAGGAGCTTGTATTTGTGATCTGGAAGTTCGATATGTTGAGCCATCTGTACTTATGTGATGGATCTAGACTGATGCCAGAGTTAGTGACACCTCAGGATCATCACTTCAAATTACCCTGTTCATTGGATTTGTGGTTCTATGGGGGGAAATAGCACTTGTTCTGAATGATCACTTTAACCTCTTTTTGGCTGAATTTGTCAAAATGCTAGATATGCCCTTAAATGTACATATGAGAGGTCAGGCCATTCAAGTTTAATTTAACTCTATTTATTAGTCCAGAGTGAGATTTTGTGAAGTTTTTATGAAAGCTTACGTTGACTGTTGTTTTGTTTAATATATTACAACATTTATAATGAAATAATGTCTTTGAAGTATGTTTGCTTAGTTAGTCATATTACATTCATTGCATAAGCATGTGTAACCGTGTACTAGTCTCCTGTTTGTTTCACTGAGTTACTGTCATTTGATTCAAGTGTTCTTATTTCTCTAATTTTTGCCAAAATCATCTCATCAATATTTATATATTTGCATGTTTTACACATATTTACATTCCATTCTATTTACACTCCATATTCTACTCACTGTGTTTACTGGGTACAGCTCATTTTCAAGCCATTTGTGGCTTTTTGGCTGTGTTTGTGTTACTTCACATTAATATGGAGGTTTGATTTGCATTGAAATGAGTATCTAGTGTAAAAGAATCAGTTTACACCTTCACAATTCCTTACTGCATGACCTTTGCCTTGCAAGTCAGAGCGTCTCACATCTTTTGGCAACCTGTTCGAAGCGTGATACAGTCAAACCTCTATTTGTCAAACACAGCAGCAAATATAAAATTTGTTTGGCCATGCCATATTTCAACAAGTATCATAATGCCACCAGAAAACTGAAAATGCATGAGCTGAGACAATATTGGCTACAATGAAGTGACTATGTGTTTGCTCGCTGCTCAGAATGCGTATTTTAGTAGCAATAATGTCATACTTAGCAAGAGGGAGCTTAAAAATCGCATATTCTGGACATGTGTGCTCAATTTGGCCAGCAGATTGGCTTGGCTGTTCACAGCCAGCAAGCCAACATGGCAAACATGTGATAATAATGGCCACATGGTTGCATATCAATAAAGGCTTAATGCACATGTATAAAATTCACCATGTTTCCTGTGCCAGGTGTCAGCATGGCAAGCCATTATAATCGACAGGAGACCTTTTACTGGCCCATTGGAGCATTCAGCTCCTTTGGAAAGTCTGTCTGCATAGAGCTATTTTGGTAGTGAGGACATGCTTACATGTTACTGTTGGCAACAGCAGTAGATGCCAGCATTTGTCTTTCTCTCACTGATGCATCTCTTACCAATTTAGGAGCAGAGGTTTGACATGTCACAACATGCTTAAAGAAGCCCAGACACAAATAATAATTGTTTTTGAGGCATTGGTGGCTTCATAATGCGATTACTGGCTCAAAGGCTAACTGTAAACAACGTGCAGTGCAATAATTTTGTGTCAATCTTCCAAAGGTGACAAAGAATGGTACACTCAGCTTTAGTTCTTCAGGGAAAAAAGTCTGCAAACACCTCCACAGTGCATGATCATGTGTAAGACTTTTTATGAAATCCTGTGCCAGTTATATGTCTGATGTGTAGTTTAGTGCTTTAAACCCTTCTGTGCGAATGAATAAGCTCTGCTGAACCGCACGTTTGTAGTAAAACAGCCAAGGGCAAAGCCAGCTTGTTGACAGTACTTTCCCTTTTCTCGCTCTGCCATAGACGAGTTAGCTTCATTTCGGCGCTTTGCTGTGCTCTGGTAGATGGCAGCACACCCCCCCATTGGGCAGTGAAAGCAAGAGCAAGTTTGTTTGCATGGAGAAATTAAAACACGTAGGCAGGAGGGGTCCACAATGAAAAAATTTTCACCTTTTTGGTCTGAATTTGAAATTACAGCGTAGCATGGAAGGGGCTAAGTTAGATAACTATGTAAAAGGTAGAAGAATTTGAACAGCATGTGTGCAATAGCAAAAACTTGAATAATCTACCTGAAGAAGTCGATATGTGAAGTAAATGCTCATGTGACTGAAATTATATGTGTTTTTTTTAAAAAAGAGCCAAATGCAGAAACCGAAACTGTGCTAAATTTCATGGGAGCGTAAAGTGTGGCTAAGTATCTTTATTTTCTAAAACAGCTGGAATCAAAATGGGGCAATTCCTGATTGTAACGTGAACTCAAAAAGGCAATTTCTAATCAAAAATGAGCCAAATCCTGCATATGTTTCAATCAAACTGAGCCACATTCATTAAACCAGTGCTGCGTCAACAAATGTGACCAAAACAACCAACATGGCCTCATCCAGTCTGTTTCATTTGTGTCCTAGTCGCTTTGCTATCGTGTTTACGTTCTACAATTAGCTTTTCTAGGGCGAGTTGGCACTTACTGAAGGACATGATGTAGGACAAAACTCAAATATAAAAAGTAAGAGGCCAACTGTCCTACTTCTTTTTGCCTCTTGGTGTTTCTTTTCGAGTTTAGCGCTACAGTATCATGTCCTTCTTTTGCTTCAAGATGTTATATGTGAAATAAGAGACATATGAAATGAAGCTATTGGGCACCGATTTGTGCCTTGAAGAAGAAGAAGCAATCTGAAATGGCACGGCATAAAACGAGCTCAGAAGAAGGAGAGCTGGAGCACTTTTCAAGGCCTTCAATAGATGCCAAGAACAAGGAAACGCTGCCGACAGTCCAGAATAGTGCGCCTTTTGCCCGGAAGGACCACTCGCTCTTCAAGTTTAGTCATTACCATCACGCCCATGTGACGAAAGACTGCACTGACGGAAGCACAAGGATGATGTTAATTTTATCGCAGAATATTGTTATACCATACATTCGAATCATTTTAGACTTCCTTTTTGAGCTAATTCAAGCCCAAATCATATGTTCCAATCTATAAAAGTCAAATACAAATTTTACTCCTGAATACCAACAATAATGGGCTATATAGATTTTAGCCGCAATATAGATTTGAGGTATTTAGGGGACAGGAACACACTGGCAGAAAATTGTTGGAGCAGGCCCGACCATGTTGTCAGTAGCAAAGAAGTGCGTTTTTCTCAGTTTCAGTTAAAGTGCACTTGGCTCTTTTAGAAAAAAAAAACGCCACTTATTACATATAGCGATTATTTAATATTGCATATATCATGTTCACCTTTAGCTCCTTCACTTATTAAGTGTTCCATTGCTTCTTTAAAAAAGAGCTCTAAGGCACACTCTTCATAATTGCCTTAAATTCTTGTGTGTCCAGACCACTACAAAGTGTATGCAAATGATAACGAAGTCACTGCTTGTTTCAGTGATATTCTTGCAATGTGAAGAAATCTGATTTGATTTTTTTATTCGTGACAATAAAAAACTGATGCACTTTTGCCTAAATATTTATTAAAATAAAGTTTTAGTTTTTTTTTTTTACACTGATATCAAGGAGTGTCTTCTTTCATAACATAGAAACATAATTGTTGTATTGGGGCTTTCAAATGAAATTTACTGATACAATATATAATTTCAGTACATTCTACAACACTGTTGCAGAAGTTACGAAATCTAAAAGTCATATGCAACACATGGTATGGATGTCCCCAGCTATGAGAATCACTTGATTTTGAGGGTTCAGAAATAGATCATACAAACAGACTTAGCTGCAAAACTTGGCTACTCTTGCTGTGAACTGGGACCTACGAATGTTTGAAGACCACTGTTTTATAGACATTTCACTTATGCTGCATGCAGATGCTGCATAAGTGATATATGGTGCTTCCGTAAATTGGGCAGTGCTTACATGCCTAAAGTTCTACTTTAGCCTGTGACATGACTTCAATTAGACATAGTTCATAAAATTGTAAAAAAAAACGGGGGGTAGAGAGTGTATTGTTGCCATTGAGGATCATGTATGCTGCAACTAGTGGCAAAAACTTTAGTTTCTTGTTTGCATAGCTTCCCAAGCACAAACTTACAGGATGAGCACAGATAAATGAGGGGCCACTTGTGCTTTGAACATAAGTGAGACATAGAAAATTAGGAATAACTAAGCCTTTAAATAAAATAACCCAAGAGTAAACCACAGCAAAACGTTCGTCTGCAAGGGCATGTGCTTGCCACGCACTTGCACCAATTTGCATTTGGATGCAGATGCTGGAATCTAACAAACAACAGCATTGTCTTTCACATTGTGCTTCCTTCTACATACAGATTTTATCGCCATTCTTCAACAAACAACAAACCTTGCTTTTGTCGTAGTAACATTGTTACGTCAGTGTCTCAATGTGCTTTGCGAAAGCTTCAGTTTGCATGTCAGATTAGGTTGTGAACAGCACAGTTTAAAAACATTAACATTGCGTGATGTTAAAGCAGTGACTTTTGCAGTGCATAAACATAAACACTGCATGAAATTACATGCGGCATAAAATGGCAATAATGACAACTGTATGCATACCAGTTAGTTTTAGGACATTAACCTGTTGTGGTCCGAAACCTTCTCCCACCTTCCGTCCATTCTAGTCTGAGACTAAAAGTGTCAACGCCCAAGTAAAAGAAGTTAACTTACTCTTTCACAGATGGCGCATAATGTAGTGAGAAAACGCGCGCATGAATCAACCGTGAAAGACCTTGTCCAGCAATGCCCGACCACGGACCGCTGCGGCCGTGTTGCATTGTTGGGCAGCGTCCAACAACAGATAGCTAACCACTTCATGAAAGCTTCACTTCACATGAATTCCAACATGTGCATTGAATCCTGTCAAGTGTTGACATACTCTGGAGCCAAAGAAGTCAGTGAATTCTTTTGGGTTGGCAAAGCAGTAGGTGATGATGTGGCCTTCAAGTTAGGATGCCTCTCCAGCTGGCACTCTGGAGATGGCAGTGGGTGACTCGTGAAACTTGGCTTGGCGAGGGGTTCCACCAGCATGTTTTCTGCCCATTATCTGCCTAGAGTACTACAGTGGTGAATCGTGGTACCCAGCTGTCTTCCCACTGCCAGTCTCGAAAGCCCATCTTTTGCCATGGAGGCTAGACAACGCTAAATTCACTACCATTAAATGAGCCCTGTCCTGTGCTGCAACAGCCAGCTACTCATTGGGCCCGATCCTGTGCTACAGTGGACACCAGAAACAGCACCAGCCTGTGCTACAGTTAACAGCTGACTCTGCAAATATCATCCTGTTTCAAGGCCACAATGCCACATTGTCACCCAAGGTGACTAAACAGTAAAAAAATGTACAAGTTGGACTGCACATTGTATTTGGTGTTCTTAACATGGGGACAGCATCTGTTGAGTATTGTATATGTTTGTTCTTTAATTTATGCATGTTTGCATTGCTCATGCAACCTGTCAGTGTCTGTCTCCAGTCTGCCAGAATTTGTGACCAGGTACATAAAATTTTTCTCACTATTTATCCACATCTCACTTTCACCTTGCATGCGGGGTATAAAGTTCATCAGAGTAAAAAGTGAGATGTCTAATTTTTGCTTGTGATGTGCAAATTACACCCGTATATGTTGTGGGAATAATACAGCCTTCTGTCATGCAGTCATTGTGGTGGTGCACACATTGGTTTCGGTGCTCTCACTGATCTGACAATAAAATCGCAGTAGAACTGAAAGTTGGGCGAGTTGTTTATTATACATGGTGCAATTTCTGCATGCACTAAAGACAAAGACACAGTGTAGAGAACATTGTGTCCTTGTCTACTGTGTGCGCTGAAATTTCGCCATGACAAGGAGGTTTTTTTCGATGAGAGGACAGGATAGCCCCTTTCCGTTGTCTTTTTCATTGCTGTATTTATCATCACCAAACCTGTTGATCTTGACTGTTGTATTGTAAAGTGAATGAGTAATGCATTCATTATAGCTGGATTGCATCCCTTCCTGTTTCTTCTCTTCACAGGGGAACTATATTGTGTGGACAAAGAAAGAACAGAAATAGCACACTTTTGTCTTAAAAACCTCTCCTGCTTTCTTAATTTGTTACCAACTGTAAAATATTCCAAATAATTATTTGCTAACTTATAAATATGAGCGTTTTAATTACTTATGACATATACATTACTTATAACACTGGGCATGCATTTGGACATTGTATGGCATATGACAAAAGATATTCTTTGCAGCTCAAGTATCAATAGATTCTTCTTAATTGAAAAAGTCCGAGTTGTGGGTGGTAATTCTCCACTGCCTTTGGCGTCTTCAGAGTTTGTGCCAGATGGCAGAATTTGTATTCTTTGCCAAGCCATTGTAGCAGCGTTCACTTGTAAGAAAATGAAAGCAGTTACTGTAATGCATGAGATATATCTGGCACTGTCAGAAAACTAGCACTTGCTAGAGACTGGTTAATTATGTCAAATTCATTGACAGGAACCTGCCCACTGAGCATTGCATTTGCAATGGCATTTAAGAAATTTGATTTGTCCATCACAATGTATCAAAGCTTTTGCTTTGGATACTCTTTTAAGTGTACCAAAAGCTTTATTGCAGAAAGCTTTGCAGTACACTGCTGTCATCAGATTTGAGTGACACTCCTATGACACAGCTTCCCACTGTCATTTGTGATGTGCTCTAAATCATATTTACTAGTTTACGTTAATATGTTACTATATATTTCAGGATGTTCTTGGAATTTTATGGAAAATAGCTAGAGCTGTTCTATGGACTTCTCAAACTTCGGATTATAGCTCCGAAGTTTGAGAAGTCCATGTGCAGCTTTGATGGCTGATCGAGGTGGTTACACTGAACATAGTATGGACAAGAACCAGCACTTCAAAATGATAATCCAGCATGGTAAAGTTAATTAGCATGCCCTCAAAAATAATCTTAAAGCCATCATTTGTGAGCAACTATATTTTATTATTTTTCACACTTCAAGTGACTGACGTCCAATTGATTGAATACACATAATCAGACACACACGTACAGGGGTGTTGAACACTTTCTAAGCTGCTATCTCATATAATCTATGGCTGTCTAGGATATCTCATATATATAGTTTGCATTGACGTCACCGTGGCCGCCATTTTAGGGCCCCCCAGCTGGTTGAGATTCTGCGTGAACTCTTACTCGAAGAAACGGTGACATCAGATTAGTGCCTCTGCCCCTCGCGTTCCTTTGTGTTTCCCCTGGGCGCGGCTCGCGAACAGAAGAAACTGGGCAGAGCACAAAAGAACGCGGGTACCGAACGACTCCGTGACCTCCTCTGCACTGACACACTCTAATGAGATAAAAACTCACGGTTGCCGCCATCTTAGGGCACCCAGCGCAGAGAACCAGTCTGTGACGTCACGTGAAAGCGGTATAATCTATCTACCATAACTTGTGGCAGCGCGACCTGGGAACTTTTGACCACCTCTGTACGCATGTGCACGTTGATTTACGTGCAAGTACGTATGTGCATTAACCATCAGCCAGTTTGCATGCACAGTGCGCAGCATAACGCCCTGTAGGCACGCGAGATGCGTAATTTAATACCACGTCAGAGGCCACGTTTGGAACAGCGTTTAAATCTGCCGCCATAATGGGCCGCCGAGACAGTAGCTTGACGCGCAAACCATATGCGCAAACGTCATTCTGTAGTTCTTCAACTGACTCGTTATTGCAGTCTCATTTGAAGTTTAAAGTAAGCTTCCGTAGTTGTGTATTATAATTACAGCTTATTTTACAACCAACGCTTTTTTTTCCCTTTCAAACGTACTGTTCCGTAGCAATCCACAGATGATGTCAGATCAGGCTGGTTTGTGTGCCAGCTGCCAGCTTTCGGTGGTGAAAGGTTGTTGTAGCTTGTAGGTTTTCTGTGATAGTACCGCTTAAAAGTGCAGAGGTGTAGAGGTTTTAGGAGAAGGAAAGTGAAAGCACAACTTGAGCGCTGCATTCAAGGTCACCTATATATAATGAGAGCCACGCTCGAAGATAAGCTTTTCTTGACCTGCGGCCCGCGGTGTCAACAGTCGTCAGTCGCGTCAGTTTCACCGCTACAGGAGGGCCGTGAAATCGCTTATCCGGATGGATGCTGCGGCGTACCGATTGCACGAGCAATGAAGGAGAGTGCCGTGCACGTTTGCGACATTCGGATCTAGGAGTGCCGGAAGCAGAGCCGGCGGCGATGTCGAGGACCTGTGCTTCCCCGTCGGGCGAGCTACGCGAGTTCGCTAATGTCCTCAATGCTGCCGATGCGGACAGCATTTACCTATACTTGCCTAGAAACCTTTCTTCGTGTCACATGTGCGCTGAGGTTGAAGAGCAGCATTGGGAACACAAGATGAAGCTCTTAGCGGGTTTTCTCAGACGAGAGTCGTCGGACTCGGGCGATGACGATCTGCTAAGCATGAAGCCAATTCCCGCCGGTAAGAAAACGCTGTCAATCTTTTTCAACTAGCGTGTTGTTGAGCCTCTGGGCCATTCATTCATTCACCCACTCATTGAACAAGTAACCGCGCCTGGCTGCAGTGCTATGTCGTGCACGCAATCACATGTGTGTGCACACTTGGAATAGCGTGTACCGCGCGGTCAGCTGCGTTTCCGGAAGGCACGCCCATCTCCGATATGCTTGTCAACAAGTGTGCAAGTTGGCCACCACTTCCCATCTAGTTACCGACGTCGCTTGTAATGATGCCGGTTCTATATGTCTTCCGTGCTTTCTTTGTGCTTTGTTTCTGTGGACGTATCCTCCTTATCCCAACTGCTGACCAGTATTCGGGCGAATCTTACTGGGTGAGAATATCTTAGGATTCCATTATGATACGTCGAGCCGTTGCCGAAATTTTGGTGCATCAGACACTGTACCTTTTTGCTCTCGGGCAGCCAACTCGGGCCTCAAAACGCAAGGCTTTGGTTTTGTTATGTGCACATTTTTCTTTCCCGATTTCTTTCTTGCCGTGTTTGTTAATCTTCTGGTACTTTTTTCAGTTTCGACCTTTTGCACGCTGTTTATCTCTGTTCCTCTCACTTTGTTTGATGCACTGCTGCTTGTCCAACTACGCTTTCAATTACACTCTACTTGCTCGCCAACTTTTTAAACCTCTTTCTCTGTTCACTGTCCACGCATTTTAGGTACAGATAATTGTGCACTTCAGTCATCCCATTTATTTTCATCCGCGTTCTTGAGTCTCTCTTCCATAGCCATAGGCGTGCGCAGGGTTCCCCTTCAGGGGGGGGGGGCAGGGAGGGGCGAAGGTTTATCGCAGCGCCCCCCCCCCCCCCCCCTTCCTATTAAGTCAATGTATGGGGCAGAATTTGCGCCCCCCCTCTCTCAGGTGACTAGGGGGGGCGGCCGCCCCCCTCTGCCCCCCCCTCGTGCGCACGCCTATGTCCATAGTTCAAATGTCGCTCTGCGCTTCTCTCACTTCAAGCGAAGCGCAGTCGGTATCACCTTGCGCTGACCTGCTATGCAGTGAAGGCGAGGCAACGGCACACTTTCTACTACCTTGTAGTTGTTCAGTTGGAAAATTTTTTTTCTCCCTTAAAACAAAATCTACTCTTTTGAAACATTCTGTATGTCTTACCCACAAAGCATACTGTGCAGAAATATATAAGCCATATTTTTACTTGGACCGCTACATTGAGAAAATGAAGCCTCAATATGAGTCAAAATGCCATTTTTTCCAACTTTGTCCCAATATTGTGGCAATTTTTTTTGCTTCATACGCTCCCGAAGTATTTGCATCATTTATTATGAACCCACGAAACACATAATGTGAATATATTACTCGCGAAAAAAATCTGTGTTTTTTATAAAATACGCTAAACATGCAGCATATTCCAATTTTTCGCCAAGGCCAAAAATAAAGAAAGTTAAGACAGAAATGAATAAACTATCATAATCATGAAAGATCAGCGCCTTAAGATTATGGGAAAATTTGTTTCGTAGTAATTGCTCAGACCAGTAATTTCATACAAATTATTTAGCGCGACACAGTTTCACTTGGGCGCCCAAAGTTCGAAGCGCCCTCTAGGCAAGAGAAAATTTTGCGAAAAATAACACCTCAATAACTACTTATCACTAGAGGCCGGATTTTTAGGCACTAAAAAATCGTGTTTTAGGCGCCAAAAATAGGCAGGGAAAACACAGTTTTAGGCCCCCCAAAATCGTAAATATAGGCACAATAAATTTTTACAAAAACTCAAATTTTCGAATAAGGACGTGCGCGACCTGGTCTACGACAGGAAAGCAAACAAATGTTATATTTTATGATTGTACAAAGGCGTCAATGATTTAACATAGCCATGCAATGGTGCCTTTTCCGGCATAGTTTCCAGAACACGGTCTCTCCGTTTATTGTCCAGAATGTTAAGTGTCCACCATCGAATAAACACGCTCCTGGGTCTGCTTCTTTTCGGCATGGCTGGGAAGGGCAGCACAGGATTCAATAGCCAGACCACTAAAAGGCCAGAAGGGTCTGTTAGCCTTGTATTGGCCGGGTCTAATAGCGCAGAGTCAATTTCTCCTCTTCGTGTGAACCCCATAAAGGGCCCCTTACCAGGTTTGAGCGTTTCGAGCTAGAAGTGTAATGCATGCATTGCGCTAACGATCACGTCGGCCAAGATTTGCAACGCTACGCTCCCCGGAAGGAGGTGAAATGTCAGACTGAATGCCTCGTGCCGTTTATCTCACGGGCGCGCGCACCAATGTGGGGGGAGGTGAAGTTCAACAAGGAATGGTCCTGTGTATGTCACAGTCGTACATGAAACTGCGAGAATTATTCGAGGCTACATGTGTAATTTGTGCAACTGTTGCTTGAATAGAAGAATGAAAGTTAATAGAAATATTAAAACATACAAACGGAATGTGTGCGCACTTTTCTTTAGTTTTTTTCTTCGAATCGAGAGCGATGCGAGACTTAGCTGCCTATATTTCTTTTGTGTTCGTGTTCTAGCCGTTCCCGCGTCGTGCCGGCGCCAGCCCCTGACAACGCTTAGCATGTTTTTGGTGCATCGTTCCTTACAGCAATTCCAGCTGTGCGACGCGCTGTGTCGTGGTAAGGATACAGGATCCATGCCAGCCTTTCCAAACGCATATAGGGATCCATCCCACAAAAACAGGCAGTACACTATAGAGCGAACGCCGAAACGATACAACACCGCTTGTGCGCACGACCTGGCTTGGGCATGTCATGTGCACACAGTGTAATCTTGCGTGCGCATGGCGTGTTGATGCGTCAACGCCGTATGAACTTCCGGCTCCGAGTTTCTCTGATACCGAAGAGGGCAGGGAAGGAATTTGGCTTGCGAGTGGCAAAGGTTTCAAGCTCATCTACCGGCATCATGCTTTCGCGGCTCCTAATGAACCAATTAAAAAGTTCTTGTGGTACAAAGCCCTTCATTGGTCACGCGAACACTTCCAGTATGTGACTAAAATTTCTAATGTGATCTGGTGAAGCGCCCTTTAAGAGTAAATTGCAAACGAAACAAAAGCCATGTGCACATCTGATTTTTTTTTTACCTACTTTCTATTTTCCCCTGACGGCACTCCATGGTTTCGCATTCGCTCTCCATATTCCTGCTGCTGCGCGCAGGCACCTCCTACTTTCTGCCCCCCCACCACGCCCAAGTCTTCAAGGAGGTGCTTCAATCCCATGGGAACACTGGACTGGAAAACCGGCGGTAAAAGCCGCCCGCCACGTCCTCGGCCATAGAAGCCACTCTCTTCTTCTTCCCCTCTCCTCATCCCGCCTTCCCGCCTGGGACGTGCTCCCATTTAGGGTTGCAGAAATAGCGTCCTTTCCTCTCCCCTGTTCCAACCGCTCGCGCCATGTCAGTGCGGTGGGGTAAAGTGGCCGGCGCGTCCAATTTCACTGCTGCTATCGGTTGCTTCCCGGATGTTTGTTGAACTAGGGAACTATAAGTTGTTGACCCCATAAAGTTCCGGAACGTCAGTTTTGACCGGTAACATGAATTACGGTCTCAAACTGTACTCGAAAGCAAAATTTGAGGCTAAATAGCGTTCATATAGGCACCAATTTTGAAAATAGGCATTTATGGGCACTTATAGACATTTAGGCACAAACCCCAAAAATAGGCATTTATAGGCACTATAAAAACACTATAAAAGCCCTCCTTTACCCCTAATTCATGCTCATATATCATAGTGGCGCGATAGGAACGCAAGGAAAAAAATAGGCATTTGCCTATAATCCGGTCTCTACTTATCACATTCACATATACCTGGACAATTTTTTTCAGCAGGATGGGAGATGGTCGAAAATTGACCTGGTACACTTGATATGGAATGACCCATATATATTATTACTATTACAGCGAAGCTTTATATGACTACGATGCGACGAATTTTTCGTGTCTGTGCGTCAATAAAAATGGTGAGTGTGGGCCGATCCTGGAGGTAGTGCAATACCAGGCCCACCCGCGGCGGAGGTGAATTCAAGCTCTCCGCCTCTTATAATAATAATAATAATAATAATAATAATAATAATAATAATAATAATAATAATAATAATAATAATAATTACACACCCTGGACTCACAAGAGGACAGTGCGACCGACTGTAGGAATGTATGTGCTGTATGAACGAAAGACGGAACTGTGACATCCACTGTGTGTATAGGAACACCCAAAAGTTTTTGAATACGCACTTTGCATGGGTTAGGTGTGGTGACACTACCCCATGTGCTCATCGCTGGAGACTTTTAAAAGGGCCTCTAAACGGCCTCTGAAAATACAAAAAACGAACGCGTTATTCACTCCTAACGTTTCTCGTCTTTTTGGCGCACTTCGTTACGTCAGACGGGTGATTCACGTGACGTAATTAAGGTACAAACTCGATTGTTCCATGTACGAGGAATATCTGTCGTGAATTGTCTCCTACCCTGCTTTGCCATGCCCACCCGTGCTTCCTTGTCTCGCATCAGTATCGTGCGCGACCAACTGATTTCACTTCTTGTCCGTTTCCGACTGCGCAAAACGGAGATAACAGCGTGTAGCTGACAAGCGCGAAATCCTGATGGGCTCAACGCTTAGTGCTGACAATGTACACGTGCTTAATGAAGGAGTAAGTGGCGAGGAGGAGATAGCGCCTGTAGGAAGGGTAGTGAAGGCGAGAAAGGAACCACTGTCTCGTCTTCGAACTCGTAGGGGCCCTTTATTGTGGACATATTAAAACACAAGAAATGGTTCACTCAGTTAGTGCTAGAAGAGATTGGTTTGAAGTGTCATACCAATCCGAGTCGCCCAACAACGGTCGTGTATAGATTTAATTTTGGCCGATCATGAAAGGTCGTAATCGAACCGATCATTGTGCATTGCAGTAATCGCATGCATCGATACCATCACCGAACGACGAAAATAAGTGTACCTTTGTCTGATCCTGCGCGGTGTGCTACAGCTTCGCTGTTCATCCGCCTACACAGAATGGAATGGCTCCTTTTTTTTTTTTTTTCTTGCATAAATTCCTACGTTTTCACCTCTTCACCCTTTAACGGTGTTCCAGCTATTTCAAGCTGCTACGGTTGTGTGCGCGCTGAGTAACTTTCCATAAGGAATTCCTACGGAACCGCCCAGTTTTCTGTACTTTTGCCCCAAGAAATGAGTGAAAAGAAAAGTGGCGGTCACGCGCCGTGTGACCTCGTGAAGGCGAGGAGTTGGAGGCCCAGCCCTTGGCTGGCTTGGTTGTCACGCAGCGGTGAGCGGTGCGCCTCGCGGCATCCTTCGCCGGAGCAAGCCGAATAAGAGCCCCGCGTGGCCGGAGCGCCGTCGTCGGGGCCGCCTGGTCACGTTTGCCGACGCGCTGGGTCTGGAGCTGGAGCACGTGCGCCGCCTCGTGCACCGCATCCGGACGCCGGCCGCTGCTTCGGTGGCGACGCCGCAGCAGCAGCAGCCGAGCGCCGCGTCAGCCACCCTCGAAGCTGCCTTCTCGGTGGCCAGCGGGGACGAGCTGCACCAACGCATCCTCCGGGACAAGGTGCGTGCAGCGCCAGCGCAGTGCCTAGCCAGATCCGCGTAACCACGAGATGTCGATGGACACGGAAGCGTGGACAGCGCACAATCCGACACTGCGGAGCGAATGACATCCATGCTGGTGCCATCCTAACACTGCAGACAACAACGATAATAATAATAATAATAATAATAATAACAATAATAATAATAATAATAATAATAATAATAATAATAATAATAATAATAATATAGTCATTATTATTATTATTATTATTATTATTATTATTATTATTATTATTATTATTATTATTATTATTATTAGCTGGTATGAAAGTAGAGCTTTCAGGCTTCAATGAATTATCGGCGCAAAACACGCACACACGGCAAAAAAAAAAAGTCCCTTTTGAATTGTTCCGCACGGTCCAAAGTAAGAACAGTTGAAAAAGCGACCTAACTCGTAGTGCAAATGGGCGCACGCTTGTGAATGCAGAATTAATAATTGTAACAAGATCTAATACCAAGAAACACGGCAGGTGATCAAGGCGTGCGGTGGAAGCGTATATTCATCGAAAGTTTTCAAAGTAAATGTGCCCGCTGAACAGGCCTGTCGTATGTCAAAATAAGAAAAAGAAAGAATGAACGAAAGGATAATTATTTCTGACTGTGACGGTCACATGGCAACATTATCTTCTGACAGGGATGTTTCTAATACAACAAAAGTGGTACCGTATTATCGCGCGGCGTTTAACTCTCACTGCTCGGGATCGACCCATGATGAATACCTAACTCTTTCCGGACTTCATGACAGGTGGTTTCGTTTCTTGCGTCCCCCTTTCGCCTAACATCCTTTCTCTTGCCTTGTGTGTTCTGTTATTTTTCGCCTCTTATATATGTTTAGTATATACCTATATCCGTAAAGAAAAAAAAAGAAAGTACGGAGTTACGGCGAATTCTCTCCAGGGTGCACTCGGGGAACGCTTAACTTGTCACTCGAATGCACTGCGAAGTCGCGACACGTCGAGGAAAC
Organism: Rhipicephalus appendiculatus; assembly: GCA_030522465.1. Classification (NCBI taxonomy): domain Eukaryota; kingdom Metazoa; phylum Arthropoda; class Arachnida; order Ixodida; family Ixodidae; genus Rhipicephalus; species Rhipicephalus appendiculatus. The sequence continues at coordinate 3,951,810 of JALIZH010032925.1, read as the reverse complement.
GCGCAAGTGTAGATATTGTGGCGCCATTCCAGAATAACCAGCTGCTTGGAATATGACAGACCGCCACGTGCCGACGGGAGCCGTGTTTCCTTTTGGCGCGCAAGTGGCTCGTCTGGAATCGCGCCAGACAAGCGCCTGCTGTAGCGTTGTGGGCCCATGTTTGACGGGCCGGCCTGTCTCCGCAGACGGCTCCCGGATATGCGAGGCGTTTGTGCGGCGAGCCGGCAAATTGCGCCGAGGCAATGGAGGCACTTGGCCGCTTCCGCGGAGCTGCAATGGCGCGGTCGCCGCCACGAGCCCGTACTTTTCGTTGGCGCGTTCGGGAAAAGGAAATAACTGGCGCCAAATCACCCTATAGTCCCTCGACGTGCTTGCTTAAAAAAAAAAAAAAAAAAAAAAAAAAAAAAAAAAAGAGTAGTGGGGAAATGTAAAGGGACTTTAGATCCCGCGAGCCCGACAAAAATTGTTCCTCGTTGCGTCAATGCAAAACAGTGCGTCGTCAAAGTTGAGCAGGGATGACGTATTCTGGGTGGCACGAATGTGCGGACTTTTACTTAATGTCTGTCGGCGCCTCACGAGAAAGGAAAGCTTTAAGTTACGAAGAAAGCAGATAATTTAGGGAATCAACCGGGCGTACGGGAAAAAGAAGGAAACAAAAAAGAAAAGCTAATTTAACAAAAACAAGCTCACCGAAAAGCGTTCTTCGTAGTGTAAGCGGTACTCGAAAGGACCGTGCGAATGCGAACAGCGTCGCCAAAGTGTCATTTTCGTATGAGCATTTACAATGTACACCGTGGTACGTCGTTAAATGCTTTGTTATCAGAACATTGCACGTTTCGAAAGAAATAATAGATTCAAGTAGACCTCGTTTTTGGCCTAGTAAGTTAGGCTTACTTGGAACTGTAGGTAGTTGGAATATGTACGCACATTCGCAAGATAGGTTACGTAGGACTAGCGGTCTTACGCACGCCCTCTTGTAAATCTGCGCATTTATTTGCGCTGCTTATTATTCGAAGTATCTCGAAGAAAAGAAAAACCTGCTGAGAAATAAAAACCTTGCATTAATCCACCGTTCAACACACTGTACACAGGGCGACAAAAGCGTTCCAGGGCTTAATTGCTGCGGCTGAGGACGAAATGCATGATGCAAGTAATTTTAAAGAAAAATGGCGATGATACATGTTTATGCAATAACTCGATACAATAGACGTGTCTTCCGTACTCGCTTTTCTTGCTATGAGTCCAGACTCCCATTTATTTGATGTGTCAACGAAAAGATTTTGAAATACTCTGGTGTACCCACGTCTTTTTTTTTTTTTTTTCACCTTTGTAGTTGAGAATTTTTCTCTCTTCGATTTTCGATTTCTTTTTGGCGTGTCCTTCTAGCTAATCTAGACGAACATACAGGCCTTCTTAATGATTGTTTTCAATGTGTGCGAAAGCTAGTAATTGCGTGCACAAGTGTTTTTTTATGTTGCATTCGTTACTTGCCGTTGGCTACTGGTTGAAACAGTTCATGTAATTAGATTTTACGCTGTCTGACAAATAAAAAAAAATGACGTTGAAGAATAAAAAAAAAACACTATTATGATTAAGAAGTGTTATATTTGAGAGCATAATATGCAGAAAGTATGAGGTAACTAATCCGAAGTTATATTTGCGGCGAATGAAAATAATAAAATAGATAGTATAATAAATAATAAAATAAAATAGGCTGTACAAGGCCAACGATTCGAGAAGTATCTCTCACGGTATGAAATACCTTCCAAGTAAGGCAGGGGGCGTTCATATTCACCCACCATAGTGGTTCACCACGCATAGCTTCATGCTGCCGGCAATGTGGTTCCAGGGTTGGCTTCCGGATTTGGTGGCCGTGTTTCGATGGAAACAAAATTTAAAACGTATCTCTTTTGTGTTGATGTGTTGGCCAACGTTTACTTTATAGCTGGGTAAAATTCACTTGGAGCTCCCGTTGTAGTCGTTAAACGTACCTAACCTACTTGAAAATTATCCGGTATTATATATCAGAACTATTAGGGCAATAGTTCTGCGGCAGCAGAACAGAGAAAAAGAAGACGTCGAACTTTTTTCCTTTTCTTTTTTTTCCCCTTTTCTTTGTTTTAGCTACAAAAGATTACTGGTAGCATGTAATATGCAGAGAAAACGCCTTTAAAGGTGGCTTCTCCACATTAAGATGTTTTATGGGGAGAAGCTTCCTTTAACGAAATTTTTAGCGTGGCAAGGGATGCCGTCGATATGAATGTAAAGAATAAAGCGCTGGTAACTACTGTCGCTCAATGCGGTGCAGGTGTGCCTGAGCGCGCTGTCCGTGCGCGAGCTGACGCTGTACGGCACGGTGAGCGTGGCCAACTTGACGTACCACAAGCACGTGTTCGTGCGCTACACGGCCAACGGGTGGCAGTCGCACGTGGACTGGCCGGCTTCGTACGTGCCGGGCTCGCTGGCCGACGGCGTGGACAAGTTCGAGTTCGAGCTCAGCGTCGCCGACGCGCCGCTGCTCTGTGAACTGGCCGTCTGTTTCGAGACCGAAGACGGGCGCCGCTTCTGGGACAACAACGGAGGCGCAAACTACTGCCTCCGACGCTGCGGCGGTCGGCCGGCCGCCGCGCCGCGTGCCGCAGCCGACCACAAGGCGCCGTGCGGAAGTTGGCTCCACTGGCTTTGACCCCACTTTACGTACACCGCCAAAAACTGTGCAGGGTAGAAGCCAAGCTCCCAGGGGTTTTACTGGCTTGCCTGTATGTGTACATTCACGGACACTCGACAAGTTAGGTTTAACTAAAACGCGTGCTTTTGATCGTGTTCCTCCATTACGTTTTATGTTGAATTTAATATTGAGGCCTGGCAACTACATAATTATATAGCGTTCCGATATAGTACTTTCCGAGTTATCCCTCGCGAAAATTATTCTAGGTTCTAATTTCTTGTTCGCGCTTTATTTGTCCATAACTGCGTATTGCAATTTACAGAATGGTCTTAAATTGCGATACATATGCGGAAAAGCTACATTCATCATTTATAGATTTAGATTAAAAGAATCGCTGAAAGACGAGACAGTGGCGGCTCTGTTTACATCTGCCCGGCGGCCAATTCCGGAGCAGCATGACCAGCCGAAGTGTCCGCTCTCTCCATGTCAGTTCGCTCTGTTTTAACTTTGTGCTCGCGCTACTACCGTGCTACCAAGCTAGAATCTTGTTCTCCCAATGGTGATCTTCAAATTTGCGATCATGAGCTTTAACGTAGCGGATTCATATGAACGTATATCGGTATTCTAGAACACTCGAAGAGCCGTTCAATATATGAGACGCTTTCTTAACGCAAGAAACTGAGCGCACTCGTACTCGGCTATCCAGCTATACATTTACGCTTGTATGTTTGGGGTATTCTGACACCTTCTGTTTGTAACTAGGACCAGAGTCAGTGTCAAAGAAATATTCTCGGACAAAAAAGACGCCGGACCAGAAAGAGCGGGCCTTGGGCAATAGCGCTCATCTTCTGTACAGCCTAAGCGTATAGCTAAGTTATGCGCGAAACGCAGTGTGCCTCAACTTCAGGCCTCGCGCTCAGCCAGGCTGAGCGTGAGTCTACCCGTTTTGTTCTTCGTCTTCCATCTTCAGAAAGCTTCTCGTGAAGGCTGTGCGTACTTATGGAGAAAAAAATAAACCTTACATTCATATCATATAGTAGACGTACCTGGCTCTGCAGCTGTCCGACACTATAATTCAGAAAGTGTTTTTTTTTTCTAGCTTATCTGGTTAACTAAGTAGAGGGCACATGGCTTTAGCTATAGTGATGCGTCATTTATGTGAACACAAGTTGGTTGGTGGGTGGTTTATGAAATTTAACGTCCCAAAGCGACCCAATCTGCGAGTGACTCCGTGGTGGAGGGCTCCGGATGATTTTGACCACCTGGGGTTCTTAAACGAGCACTGACATCTCGAACTACAGGGGCCTCTAGTATTTCGTCGAAAAGCGTCGGTAGCCGATGATGATGATGTGTGTTGTGTGTTAGAGGCAAGAGAGAGTACTGAGTGAATATGGTTCCTTGGCGACAACTGTGCGGCTGTTATGCTTAAAGGCCCCTGCTCCCATTGCCGGCACTAGCTATTCCTGACACCTTTTTATACGTGCAATATTTCGCTCGCCTATTGGTTGGTACAAGCTTGTTTGAAACGTCGACCCCCGCCTTTTTGTGCTGGTGCGTATGTGCTGTAACGGTGCTAGGAAACGGATGCAAAATTCCGTCCACCGATTTGCTAGGCTACTTCGACGTTTACTATCGGCAAGATCAAATGACTGCCGGGCCCTGAAAAAAATGTTGGCCTAGTGTTGCTACTGCCGTTGGTATAACGTATTATGCAACAGTAAATATCATTAATTACTACGCACTGAGTGACTTAGCTTCCAGTTTCTGTTATATTTTGACTGTGATAGTACGAAGTACGTAATTACGTATATCCACATAAGCAACAAATTTTCTTGAGCGCGAGCAGAAAGAGAAAACGATGGTGGGTTTTACGAATCCAATATGCATGGGAACGTACAGCTTTTGCCTATGTTTTCAAAGTCGCTGTGCGAGTTACGCAAGCTATACCGTCGGGACTTTTTTAAAGAGGTTATATACTTCCCTGGCTCTGCGAAGCTCAAAATAATGTGCAGATAACTGTTATCAACTATATATAGCTTTATAGCACGAAGCCTTGCAGCACTTCGTGTGTGTTCTTCGTTTCTGTGTTTCGTTCAATAGCGCTACTTTACCATGCTTACTCTGAACAAACTAGCTCAATTTTCCGTTCTTGCTGATAGAAAATGTTCTACAGGGGTCCCCACTACACTGCTTCTCGATATCTCAGGTTACGCGCTTTGAAACTAATGACGCAGACCGTCTGTGCTGCTGCTCCGTAGGAGTAGTTCCTATGCACACGTAAGCAAACTTTCTGCGAGACCATTTCTTAGCGTTTATATAGAGCCGAGAAGGCCTCCTCGCCGGTATACTCCGCCATGCACTGCTTCCTGGGGTTTTATAGCATATCAGCTTGTTTGTTGGAATCCTCTGCTAAAGGTTAGTGGAAGCAACATGGTATGTTTCGTGGCGTCGTGTATTGGGTACGCTGATGTATACAATTGCGAATCGATTTGAAGATTATCTCTTCAGGCTTGTCCGCGAGCTCGAATAAGGTGTTGCGCGCAGCTTATTACTTGCGAAGAGGTGTAAAAGATACGCTGTACAGTTTATCCTTAACTTTCCTGCGTCGCTTTCTCTCGAAATCGCCAATGTCAAGCGAGACTAGACGTATTCACACGGATTGTCAACGCACACACGATCACCCTTCTGTCGTTTGTGCTATACTCACCGTCACTTACGGCCGCGAAGGTTGCGGTCTTCGTGGCCGTAAATGTCGCCGGCTTGTCACGCGACTGCTATGTTCTGAGATGCCTGAAGCTATGTAAGCGGCTGTGTTCTTCAGCCTCTGTGAAGCATTATTTGTATACGTATAGCGCCAGTAATACCATACACCAGCCTCGCCAAAGATCGCGTGGACATCGCCTGTTTCGCGCAGTGTCGACGGTTTCACTTGTGTACTAGCGGCGAACAACGAATCGCTAGGACAATTTGAGTACGGAAACGCCTATGAAGTGTATACACTTTTAGAGCATTTTATGCCAAATTGTACTATCGACGTCAAATGAAACGCGAACAGCGGAGCGCATGGATCAAGCTATTAGCAAAAGTACAGTGAGCGCAATCCAGTCATCACCATTGACATGCGCGCAAATCCGGTTTGGCAGCGCTGCGCGATCCCCGTACACAGTCCGATATTTTCGCGTCTGTTCTAGTTCTAATATTCGAAACGCAATAAAAATAAAAAAAATAAAAGGAAGTAAAAGTGAAGCGACCAAAAGCATTCCGGCACGCCCACGCCGGCCACCATATCAGAACGAGAGCACAAGCAAAAAATATAGGGGGGATGATAGCGCAGTGCTGCCAAACCGGATGTGCACACCTGTCAGTGGCGAGGACTGGACGGCGCGCGCTATAGCTTTGCTAATGCTTGATCCACGCTGTTCGCGTTTCGTTTGACGCCGACAGTGCGTGTTACCGTGGCCGGATAGCCAGCACATTCGTGGGCGTATATTGCATGACATAGTTCGTGTTAGCGCAATGTGTCGGGGTGTGACAGCGTAGTGGTGTTCATGTGGCGAGTCTAGTCATGAAATTTTAGTATTTTGTCTGCTCACATTGAATAAACATGTTGATGTGTTCATCCCCTGTTGCACGGACTCCATAGGAAAACGTTGTACGATATTTTTAATTCTGAAATGACGTGCTTCCATAGAGTGAATAAAGTGTTGTTACTGAACATGGTTGGTAGTGTGGCATTACTGAAAACATGGAAACAGAGGGTTTTGGCCTGACTGGAGGCCCGCATTGGCCGCCGGAAGTATACGTTGTGTTTTTCTGTTTTTTCTTTCTTTCTTTTTTTTTTTTTGAGCCTTAAGCGATACTAAAGAAAAAATTTAGTTAATGTGTAATAAAGAAAAAAAAATCCTCGCATCTCCACTAAGTGAATCATGACTAGTGGGCGAAGCTCTGGGTATCGTATCGGTGAGTAACCGTACGTTACCCGAGCGTTGCCCCATATAATGTAAATTGAGTGACATAAATTGTACATATAGAAATGTAAATTTATTTCGCCTTCCAGTCGTCTTAGGCAATTCAAGGAGGATTTAGAAAATAGGTGGAGTGCAGGATATGCCTCGAAAGTGAATCCAAGAACCCGCCATCTTACCGGTGGCAAGATACCATTTTAATATGGGCAATTTGTTGGGACATATAGGGCTCGACGTGTGCCTTTGTGATACAGGTTTCCTTGAGAAGCCTCAACATCTAGGCACATTTTAGTAGAGATCAACTCATCAATACTCCTCTCGATAGGTTATTTTCGCCGGGAACAGCGATCTCTTACCTTATAATTGCCCTATGTCTATGTGGAAGTCTATCGTAAAACCTTTTTTTGTGTATCACATATGTTTCGACTATAGCAACGGTTCTATACTGTGACCACAACGGAAGGCAAGGCTAGGTCCTAAGCAGCTTCGCGCCTAAAAAACTACGCTTTAATACAATACCCAGGAGCGAAAAACCCTTAGCGCGTAATAGAAGGCGTACGTGGTAATGCAGGAATAACGCAAAAAACTATAATTGCCGAAGGCGACGTTGCCTTGAATTTCCCGCATAGCTTGTCATGATGTCATAAATTTTGATGGCGTCTGCTGGGGCCCAGCTAACCTTTTGTGGTTGTTGTTTAATGTTTAATATGTTGTACTACAAGGGAGTGAAAAAATTAACTTATCATGTTGGCGTACATTTACTGCCCACGCGAGTCCTTAAGTACGAGAATATGCAATGTCCAGCTGTCCCAAAAGTTCATGCAATGAGTGAGCGAGAAAGCTGTAGAACGAGTCGCGGTGCCACATACTCCACTCGAAAAGACCCGCTTGACTTCTAGTTTACGAGCCGGACTGGGGTAAAAAAGGCAGAATTTTACGCGTGCACTTTTTACGCTTTTTTTTTTTTGTCCTGGAGGTCGACGAACAACCGGAACAAAAAATCGCAGTGTCAAATTTCCTCCAAAGTGTCGCAAGAATGTGGCGCACAAACTCATCAGGGATTGCGAAAGGCCTATGGAAGGGATGCCCTGAAGGTAAGTTCTGTACTCAACTGGGTCCAGCGTTTTCGGGAACGCCGTCCAACACCGACTGACTTTCATACCAGCAGCGTATGGTTTGGCATTTAAATGTCATCAGTTCACCGGACGGTGATTGAAAAATAGGAGAGGAAAAAAAGGTTTGCGTCAAGATGGCGCCGAAACTGTTGACTCCATGAGGGCAAAAGTTACGACGAAAAGAATGTTGCACTGAGTGGGAAAGTTCAGAGAACAGCGATAAAATTTCGTTTAGGGTCGTTTAGCACAATATTGTCGGAGTCCTTCAATAGCTGGTACTAGCTGGGCGAGTTGGTGCCTAGCCAAATAGAGTAACGTTGCGCAATGTAAAATACCTTTTTTGGAAGAAAGGATAATGCAGAAACAGGGCCATTTTCTGTGTTCTTTGTTGCATAGGGTTGTCATCGGCGACAAAACTTTGCTTTATGAATACGACACTGAGCTGACGTCGCAGAGCAAGAAGCGAGAAAAAAAATATGAGGCAAGGAACGAATAAAATCGCGGAAGATTATGCCGGCGTTGTGTGTTGATACTGCTATTTTTTACTTGCCACATTTTGCACCCTGCTACGTTTTTCTTTTTTTCTTTTTTTTTCCCCCAAAATGCAATCTGGTGCTCCGAGTTCTACCTTTTAGGAGTGCGACGATGATTCAATAGAAAGCGCCATCACTGCCGAAGCGCTTAACAGGAGAGGACATCCAAGGGTGCCCAGTGATGGGAGAGGTTGAACCAGTGTAATGGAGTCGGAATGGGAGGTACTTTGAAGATGGCCACATTTATGTATCTAAATGTTTGTGATTTTTTTAACGTGTGACATGAACTTTTGGTGGAGACCTCGTACATTGACATCCATCACGCTGACGTGCCTACGCTGGGGCTTCGGTGCGAAATTAGAAAAGACAAAGTCGAATGTTTGGTCTTTAGTATGCGTCGCACAGATGAGGTGCGACGCTTTCTGTTGACACAGACGAAAGAATAAGGGGTTCCCTCACGCCGTATTTATCTTCCAAAAATTGGTCTTGACTGAAAAAGATTAGCATTTGAGGTCAATGAGGCGTGCAGAAGAATACGCAGGAGATAGCTATCTGTGTAAGTTAATGCAAGTTAATCGAATGCTGGCTCACGCATGCGCTTTCACTACTAGTGATATGTCAAGCCTCAACCGTAAGATATATTTCTTGGTTCTTTTGTCTGTATAAAACTGCGCAACTCCACGCCTTCTTTCAGAGTGAATCCCTACCCACCTACCCATAGGTCGGCAAAGAAATTGGAGCTCACTCAGACTCCCTCAAGAAATATATTTTGCTCTGAGAAATCACTCGGACTCAGACTCACCAAAATTTTCTTCAGCCGGACTCACTCAGACTCAGACTCACTGTACTTTTTTTCTCGACCGGAGTCACTCGGACTCAAACTCACCAACATGTGACTCAGCTGGACTCACTCAGACTCAGACTCACGGCTTCGCCTGAGTCTGAGTGAGCCTGAGTGAGTCGACTCATGAGTCCGTTAGCGTAAAATGAGCTTTTTTCTATCTTGGTGTCAATGCTCTTGAACGCCAGTACCTCATGTGATCGGTGCTCTACGATACGCCTTTATAACTTGTACCTTGAAATGCGATAATTAGTTGTTTCAATTCAGTAAGGACATTTTTATGAAATACATGACTCGCACGAGATATCTTTATCAAAAACTTCCCTTGAAAGAGTTTGCGCGGAAAGGTCATGACGCCCCCCTCCCCCCCCCAATTCACATCTAAGGTCAACAAATATGAGGTAGCGCATTGTTGAGATATCTGTGAAAAGACTTGGGTACAAACTTAAGGTGATATAACGCTGATAGTAATGTTGAAGACATGTGTAGGTAGGATCATAGGTCGGCAATTAAAGCTGGAGCTCACTCAGACTCACCCACGAAATATGTTTTGCGCTTAGGGCTCACTCGAACTTAGATTCACCGATATTTACCTCAACCGGACTCACTTGGACTCAAATTCGCCAAAAAATTGCTCACCCGGACTCACTCGGACTCGGACTCACGGTCCGATCTGAGTCTGAGGAGTCGGCTCATGAGTGAGTTTGCCGAACTATGCACCTACCTACCTGAAATTTCTGTTATTATAAGTATATCCGTCGGAATGTCACCGCAAAGTGATCTGCAGCAAAACGCCTCATCGCAGTGCGATTGGTGGAGCTTGGTTTAAACATTCATATTTACTAAACACAGAAGAGTCCAACTCTGGTCAAGCATCGGAGGGCCGCATACAGTCTCATGCAGGCCACACTGTGGCGTCGTGAAAGGTATACGCAACATGAAGTACATGTACGAATGTCCAGAAAGGCCATGCGGACCGCATACGAGGCGTACTGAGGCACTTGGATTATCGGATTGCGGCCTGACCAGCCAGTAATGTATACGGCATGCTGGAAAACTCGCGGTGGATGAACTGAAGTCAAATGGCTGGAACAGATGTTGAGCTACCTCCTTGACTGTGTCCTCTGAAATATGTTTTAAACAATCAGTCGAAAATAACGTTTGCCGATAGCAGTGAATCTCCGCCAGAATTCACGACCGTGATTCCTCGTTGACCAGGAATATGCGCCAATTACGGCAATTACGGAATATTGTAAACGACGTGAACGTCGATGTTAAAATATTCTCTCCGTGTTCCCCTCCCTCGCCCCCCTTTTTCTTGTTGCACGAAATACTTGAAAAGCTTTTGGAGCCCTTTTATGTGCATGTTACCTTTTCAAGATTTATTGTCATTCTCGGCGTCCTGTAGTACCAGCCAACTAAGACGATATCAAGCGATATCCTCTTGACATATTCGCCCCGGACGATTCGTTAACTGCTCCATTATTGAAACTATGCGAGAAAAAGGGAGATTATAGATGTGTTACGAAATACGCTTTCCTCTTGTGTTCAGCCTTCTCAATCCCATCCTCCGTGTCTCAGACCCCTTTAGTTTAAATGGGCGCATCGGGTGATACGTAGGTGGTCTACTTAACTGGCGCTCCTATACCTCTATGTGCTCTTGATCTGCAAGAGCCGCAAATAGTTTCGGTGTTGTGTTTCATACCGAGGAACGTCACTGTCATCCGATGTTTCATTGCGGCCCCACCGATGATGGACAGGAAAATAATAATAGTACGCGATGGAGAGAGTGCGCAAGTGAAATGGCGTGATGCCAGGAAATCACACCGAGCCTTGCGTCATACGTGATGCGTCTTTCAAGACCCCCCCAAGACGCAACTTTGTCCCAAGCTAAAACGGCGTCAGTCATGCCCTCGAAAGCTTTTCGCCATTTTCAGTGCCGCAGGTGTAGCCGAAGTGATTGGAGGGAAATAAACCATGTAAGATACTTTATTAGGCCGTACGTGGTGAGTTTTACGTTAGCACGATTAACTGTTCCAATACGAACCGTTTGATAATAAATATGAAAACAAAATCTATTAACCTGTCGACGTTTCTGGTTTAATAAGCGCGCACCTTAGACGCGTGAGATAAGCACTAAACTTGCCCAATTAACCTAGTGATCAACTTGCGTCATTCGTACGTGTCAGTTACTGGCCCCACAGCAGAAGCGAAATTGCACGGCAGAAGCCGTCATTGACAGAAAATGCTAAAAGGCCATATCAGAGAGAGAGAGAGAGAGACAGACCAGCTTTATTTTGCCAGTGGCTCTTTTATTGAATCTTTTGAGGAACAGTGATTACTGCTGGAGCTCTCACGCTTATTGGCCACAGGCTAATTATGTTAAAGAATGACTAGAAATGGAAGTTCGTGTTAAATCGTCTGACGGTAGCTTCGAGGTCGTACAGTGAGCCGCAAGGCGAATAGGAGACTACTCAGCGTGTCATTCAGTTTAAGTCCACTGAAAGGGCGATTCGAACACCCTGAGCCATTCACCGTTCTCTCCGTACCGGTACTCACCACGAGCCACATTAGACACCTTAATGGGCAAAGGGTGTCTATGCATCTTGAGGCGTTGCCCCAAATAAAAATCAGGACATCACTCATCAGAGTGATCATCTCTCTGATTGACATCACTCATCAGGACATCACTCATCCGAGTGATGTCCTTAATTTAATTAGATCGGCCACGAATGCCCTCAACAGCTGCTGTACGAAGCAGTTATCCACCATTACTTTCAGAGAACTGTTGTTGAGTAACTGATCCGTTTCAGTAACTGTTCGACCTGCTACGACCACCGCAAACTGTTCACTTATGTCGTCATGGACCTCACATGCATTCCCTATATGCGATGCCCAGCGCCATGTCAATAATACATACCTCAAGCTCATAAACCTATCTCTGAGAACCTCAGTGACTAAACTTAGGGTCAATATGTACTCTCGGATGAAGTGGCACTCTTCGTATTCTGTTTTTTTCCTTCTTCTTATCCCCTCTCCCACTTTTCCCCACATAGGGTAGCGAACCGTTGTCGTGTCTGATTGTCCTATATGTCCTTCTTTTTCCTCGTCTCTCTCTCATAAGCGTTTCCTTCTCTTACCCGATCTTTTGAGTGTTCGGAAAGTCAGTTCCAATTACACATTTCTCCAAAAGTAAAAAGAAAAATGCATTTATTTTAGTAAAGTAAATGTTATCATAACTTATAAGAACCGATCATTTTTCTTCAGTGTAGAGGAAAAGAGACAACGAACGGATACCATTTCACGCGCCATTCCAGGCAAATCCGAAGACCTCTGCAACCATGCTGGGCTCCGCTCCCTTACGCTGCAGGAACTCAGCCCTTCAACAGCTTCCGTGGTTCAGGGAGTGCCACAGGAGCCCCCCCGCACAGGTGCCCGAACTGCGGGCTGACTACGTGACCGTATCTTCCGGGAGTGCCAGTGGGCACTGGGACCGCCATCCGAGGGGAACGTCGCATCGTGAACGATGCGCGGCAACCATATTGGCGGACTCTGTCATAATCATTGGCTTTCGCCATGGACACGTAGCTCCTTGGGCGGCTTTGAATACGCCCATCATTTCCCTTCCTAGTCCACACAATGGGTTCCAGCACCGACAGACATCGAAACACGGGTCCTGGAACGAGCTGAAGACGTCATCGAGAAGCACAACCTGTTAGCCTCCCTTACCCCTCATCCCTTCAATTGATAAAGCTGTTACTCACTCACTTGAGCCCAATCATTCATAATAAAACATTGTTATTATAGCCACTGCTTTCCGCGGGTAGACTTGCGCTACGAAGTATGGCAGTCTCAATTCGACGTGAGCGACTTTCCTTTGCGTGACTGTGTGAATGAACTATAGTTCATCGGACCAAGCAATAGGCTCTCTATCAGGCGAAAAAGCAGGAATACGATTTGTCCTCAATAACGTTATATACTTATCTATAGCATATTACAATCCAGTTTTTCAACCCACCGTGGTATATATAGCTTAGCGGCTGAGGTGTTGGACTGCTAAGCTCGAGGTCGCGGGTACGATTCCCGGCCGCAGCAGCCGCATTTCGATGGAGCGGAAATGCAAAAACACCCGTGTGCTTAGACTTAGGTGCACGTTAAAGAACCCCAGATTGGCAAAATTATTACGTAATCCCCACTACGGCGTGTCCCATAATCGTACCGCGGTACTGGCACGTCTTTTACCAGAAATTATTATCAAATTTTTGCGATAAATTTTAGACAATAATGTTTTACCGTATACACTCGTGTTATAGCCGCACCTGGAGCTATGTTTAAACCCCCCCCCCCCCCAAAAAAAAAAAAAAAAAAAAAAAAAAAAAAAAAAAAAAAAAAAAAAAAAGATATTTAAAAAATTACTCGTGCATTAGTCGCACCCTTACCTTTTGAGAATGTTAGGAGTATAATGCGTTGAGCGATGCTACTATCTCGAAGCCTTTTTTTTTTTTTTTTTTCGGGGGGCAACACAAGACAGCCGTGCCAAGTTTTCGGCACCTCCAGTTAGCAAGAGCACAGTGACAGTGACAAGATCTTTTATTGAAACGTCCTGAGGAAAATGATTAAGGTGAGCCTAAGGTTCCCCAATCAAGTTAGTGGCTCCGCTATTGACGGAACCGGGATATCGTGACTCTCAGCGATGTCACGGGCCCTCTGGACAACCTGTAATTGATGTGTAAAGTCCGTAATATGCAGTAGGTCGTCCCATTTGGCTTTGTCGTGTAGGTTGTAGCCCGCGTTGGACGGCCACAGCGAGAGCATATGATCGAAAGAACAGGACTCATGTCCACACTTAGAGTACGACTGCTGGAAATTGGAACCGTTCCGATTGAGCGCTCTGGGGGCGAGGTATGTTCGCTTCTGTAAGAGCCTAAACGTGACAAACTGAGCCTTGCTCAACTTGGAGTTGGGAGGAGGAAATTTCCTCCTGCTTAGCTTAGTAGTTGGATGTGATTTCGTGAAAGGTGGATAGAGGGTCTTTAGGGCAATCCTGTGGGTGAATGGGCTGTTTGTGCGGGCGCGATGCGTGAAAGCTCGCGCTAGTGGTCCTGCTCGTTGGGATTGCATCCTACTTGATTGACAACTCCGTCAACGTGAGCCGGAAACCACAGCATGAGATGTCCTCCCGTCTCTTTGTCTGTTGGTCTTTGGAGAGATTTGTGTACTATGCTAGCTGCTTGCTTAGATATTAGGGCGGCTGAAAAGGACCTGACCGCCGTACGTGAGTCGGATAAAAGAGTCGTTGGGCGCTTGGCAACATGGAGGGCCAAGGCAGCAAAAGCACAGCCTGCGACTGCCTCCGAAGCGCTGCCGTCCACCAAACAACACCGACTGAACGGCTGAAGAGGGCATCTCTTGTGGATGTGTGTCACTAGATTTTCGAAGCGTGGGGTGAGGTTTCGTTCAAGACAGGGGAGATCACCGTCTTTAAGATCATGGAAATCTCGAATAAATTTGATGGAACAGAGGACGACCTCATCTGGGACAGAGGCGTGTTTGAGGATGCGTTGAGTAAAGAGGAGAGGACGAGGAATAACGTTCTTGCAACCGCGTGAAAGTGACAAAGGTTAATTTTTCGCTTCTAACAGTGCACGCGAGTAGTGCAGTTCAATAAAGGCAAGTAGCGCTGAAAACATGTACGAAAAAAAAAAAAAAGCTGCGTCTTTTTCTTCGTGTAATGGCCGCACCCGCGATTTTCTCCCAAATCTCAAAAAGAAAAAAAAAAAAGAAAAAAAACCACCCTGCGGTCATTACACGAGCATTACGTTGTTACGGCACTGCCTGGTACCGCTACTGCTGGTACCGCTCCTGCTCGTTCCAAACAGGAATGTGGATTGTATACTGTTATCGCAACGAGGGCCTGGCGTAGGCCGAAGTTGCAAAGGGAAGGGCGCATGACCGTCTGCATCCGGCAGATAGCGGCGCCCCGCATCCACCGACCGCTCTCTTGTGCATAA
The DNA here is from genome assembly GCA_030522465.1 of Rhipicephalus appendiculatus. Lineage (NCBI taxonomy): Eukaryota > Metazoa > Arthropoda > Arachnida > Ixodida > Ixodidae > Rhipicephalus > Rhipicephalus appendiculatus. Next base: position 3,936,677 of record JALIZH010032925.1, on the reverse strand, counting down.
TACGTGGCCTATATGCGCTGTGAGGCTCTATATCTCTCAACCACACTGCCGCAGCCCAATCCCATCTGCCATTTCTGCAACAAAGCTTTCTTGAACTACGTTATTGTCACGAATTCAACGAGTGAGAGCTTAGTAAACGGCGTCTTCATGCGCACTTCGTCGTCCTCGCTCAAGCGGACGTATCTGCAGTTGCCAGCCTATTTCCCATCATTTCTCCTTTCTCAAAAGCGACTGTCCTGGTTGGTCAAATTGCAACAGGACAGTGCTATATGGGCAGAAGTGCTCACAGAGAGAAAAAAAAATAAAAAAAAAAAAACCGCCGCAGCAATGTAGTACATGATGGTAGAGAATCCTTTTTGAGTATTGCATACAACTCGTAGGTGTGTATACGGCTTTATTCGTATTATATGGACGAAGATCCTTAGCGACTGCCACTTCTGCAAAAAGGTATAACCCCTGGTCTATACAGCAATGTAATAAGAAAGGAGGAATGCCAGGGGAAATGGGAAAGTAATCAAGGTCGCCAGATGATTAAACGAATTTACGAGATCACAAGATTGGCTATATATATATATATATATATATATATATATATATATATATATATATATATATATATATATATATATATATATATATATATATATATATATATATATATATATATATATATATATATATATATATATATATATATATATATATATATATATATATATATATATATATATATATATATATATATATATATATACGTGCAACACCACTGATTCGTCAGGTTTGCTCTGTGCGTCTTCGTACGCCCTGTTTGCCCTTGATCGCACGTCCCCTCCGGTCGGGTGACAGCCATCGGAGACGCGCAAGCAACACGACGCGCAAGCAACACGGTGCGCACGTGGCCGCACAATGAGCCGGTTATTCCTTCATTGTACAGTACACAGAGCGGCGCAAGAAGACGCCAACGAGGATACAATGGCCCACGTCCTGTCCGTCTGCGTCCGTTCTTTCGCGCCGATCCGTGTCCTTCGGGCGACATAAGTGGCGGCGGCGAGTTGCAACACTGTCCGGCAGCTCGGCTTGCAGTGCACGTGCCGTCCGCCGACAGATCGATGGTGCCACCGCGGTTCGATCACTGCGCATTTCTCTGCGCGCCGTGTTCGTACCGCTACATTACACCGACGGCACCTGTACATGGCGGAAATGAGACCACGGCGCACTCGCGTCTTGCAGACTGTGCGATATCGATAAATTAGTTCACCGATATCCACAGATATATATTGAAGTGAGCATCCTCACGTATAGCAGCAGCATGATATGATCGGTAAGAAGGCTGCTGTTTTATGACAGCATCACCGTCAATTTTTGTTAATTGACAGTGATAGCAAGAGTTTAGCACTAACTAATGCGGTAGCGACTTGTTGTCGGAACGCGACCCCTTTTTATACGTTGGCGAAATGTGCGCCCTCGGGGGTGTTGCTGGCGCCAGACTTTGCGGCATGCGTGCTGTGCGGTGCTTGCAAGTCAGCGACAAGTAAAATATCAAGAACGCTCATTGCTCAGACAGAAGGAGGAACGTTAATGTGGGAGTATGAATGAGGGAGTGAGCGAATGCACTTTTATTGGGTCCAGCAGCACGCGATAAAACGCGCACCAGGCTAATGCCACGACACGGGACCGACAGGTCTATATGCCTACGAGGCTGCGCGCGGCTTTACCGACCGCGCTGCCCTCAGATCGGGCGACTTTTTAATGCGAGTACAGTTTGCGTGAGCACAATGTTAATGTCATCAGTGGAGTATAACGCTGCCCTTGCTTCGACACCGATGTCGAGCGTAGCGTTGATACCTCTCTTCCTCGTTTTTGTAGTCAAGTGTACCTGGCGTCTCAGGAGGTCCTGTAAACCTCCGCGCATGCACTGCCAGCAGGACAGCACGGCAACGGCGGTGGCGACGGCGTGAATGCGTTTCGAGCGCGGGCCCGTATATTTGCTATAGCAGTCTGATTGTAAATGTGTGCAAAAATGAAAATGAAGCGACGTCGTGCTTCTCACAACGGCCTGCCTTTGGGTGCCCGGCTTTCCGGGGCTGAATGGGAAGTAAACGGTTCTTGGAATGCAGCATCGGGGGTTATCGGCCACCACTATCGTCAAAAATTTTCATGGCCATAGCGTTTATAAAAAATTACAGGACAGGTCCAACTGGTGTAGGTATAGGGTAGACTCGGCCTCCCCCTTAGGTGATTAGGGGGGCGCGAACTTGACGCGAACCAAGATGACGCGAATTTCTTTTAAGGCGACACGTTCTATGGGGAGTAAAGTGAAATTGCATAAGCATCTTGGGTCAGAATTAAAAAAAAAGGAATATTTTCTTAGCAGGAATTCGTGACCAGTCTCAGTGATGTAATTTAGAGTATACAAACTACCAGATAAACTTCTAATGAAGACAAGCGGGGTTGTCCTTGAGTAGATTCAAAAAGGAGCCAGAGCTCAAGCCAAAACTAGCCACGCCATTTAATTTTATCGCGAAATTTGTAGTCACATAGAACAGAAGCGGTATTATGAATGGAGTTTTTATTGCTGGACAATAAATAATGTCATTCTGAATAAGCAAAAAACATAGAAATAAGAGCAAAATTTTTTCCCTATTGCTTTATTTCGAGCCACAAGTTGTAAATAAATGAATAAATTATAGTATTAAGTTCAGTGTGCCTACGCAGAGTTTATCTAGTATAAATATAGTTCTTGCCAGAGACAGAGTAATTTAGGAACATTGCAACCATCAAGTCAGTAGGAAGGTGAAGCAGCTTTTCTTTGAAGCCGCACATAGAAACTGACCATTATAGTGATTTTAATACCATTCCAGCTTCAAATAGTGAAATATTTTTGAAGATGAGCCAGCCAGCTTCATATTGTTGCGGATCTGTTTTTGTCAAGTTCACACGAGAACATGCGCTCTGCATCAGCTTTTAGACAGAGACGCGCAGCGTCAGCGTAGATGGCGGGCAGCATGAGTAACGTGCTAGCCACGTGTTTGCCAACATGCGCGCAATATCGCCGCTCTGTATTTGCAAGTGCGCGGCACGCTGCGTTGGGGTGCCTCGATGCGCACTAGCCTGCTAAGGAGGGGAGGACATGCGCGCGCATCGGCTGACGCGACAGAAAAGCTTGGAGACAATGTACTTTATCTGCAAATAATGAGAACGATGGCTACTCCATGCGCCAAAACAGAAGTATACGAAGTAGCCAAGGAGCCAACCTGATAATTTCGTCGCCAAACAGGGAAGTAAAGCAGCCACCAGCGGCAACTCTGAATACAAGGTACTCCCTAGCACATTAATGAATTATGAACAACAACAACAACAACAACAACAAAAAAAGAAAACATTGTTGCAGATATTGTAAAGCTCACCGCATTCAATCGCATCATACCAGCACTGATTAGTGTTGCCGATCCGCTCTCATAACAATGTAGACAAATAGTACACGTGTAGGTCCTCTGCCTCAAATGCTTCGCGCACTACGACAGTTCCCCTTAAAAAATTTCGCCGCAGATTTTATTGTTTTTTGAAAAGTCCCGTCAAAATACGGGGAATGGACGACCTTTCCACACCAGCCGCTTCCGATATAACTCTAACCCTCATTCGTCCGCCACTGAGCACAAGGGATAAAGGGAACGATCGGTATTTTCATGATCGCGCGAGGTGGATGGACGTCCAGATCGCGCACCATCCTCTTCATGAAAGTAAAAAAAAAAGGGGGGGGGGGGGGGGGGGGAGCAGGGGGACTCAATCGAGGGGCCCGTTTTTGCTAGACAGTCATACGAAGCCAACAAATAATGTAGCCAAAGAAAGCACAAAGGGGGTGAGAAAACATGAGATACTTTATTCTTTTGAATTAAAGTATCGCATTTATACAATAAAGGGAAATGAAAGAGGGTGAGAAAACAATTTTCCGCCGGTGGGGAGCGAACCCAGAACTGTTGCATTACGCTGAACCCGAAAATGCTGGAACGAATTAACAGTTCTTTCCTTTGTGGAATCCTCTCCATGACTCTTCTGCAACTACCGATAAATTTCTACATGATACTTTCCCAAGTTCACAAGGAACTTGATGCTGTATACCCACTCCTTGTTATTTCCATTCGTTGATATCTATTTCCCCAATGAGTTTGCGTGAAAAGCACACACATGCAATTATACGGTGCAGCGCGTTCTGAAAATCACCGTGGTCCTTTCGAGGGAGGAGAGTGGTACCGCTACACCCACTGAATCTTTTTGCTGACTCACTGCATAACCTTTCTGAACGGACTTTGTCAAGTGTCAATCAGTGCGGCGCAGAAAGCAAGAATAAAGGAACAAAAAGAGAGCAAACTCAAAATCAAATTTATATTTCTAAAGCACGCTCACACAGACACTGTTTCGATGCGTAGGTTCGAATTGTGCAGCTCTGCACCAGTGTTTAAGGGTATGCGCATCGACGGAAGACTCCGTTACGTGAAGGCACGGAAGCTGATCGTATCTCCTCTCAAACAGCAGTACATCGGATCCGATCATTAAGAGTTAATATCCGTGCTCTCTTAAGAAATGAAATTAGTTGTAAGTTGGCGTTGCTTCTTTTAGATTTAATCCAGCTCCTTTATCTTTACCTTCTGTGCCACAGGACAGCCGGCGACTCTGCAAAACAAAATAGCGCGCGCCACCTTTAGTGCAGGGGGGCGGCAGAACTACAAAGCCTGAACGGAAAACGAGACGTGTGTATATCCTCGCTATAGCTATCGGTGATATTTGGCTGTATCCCCCCGAGTAGGAATCCGCTCACAGCTCATCTGCCCTCGCTTCGTTAATGTAAACGCTAGGATAATTACAAAAAATTACCGCAGATCCACGAAGTGAACGCCGATGATGGAGCAAAGCTCCTTGGAAGCCTGTCTACGTCATTTTATTTTACTAAGTGTAGCGCCATTGATCGATGCGCAAGCGCTGCACGGTCTAAGTACGAGCGCGCGCTTGCGAGCAATGCAGCGCGCTGTACACGGCTTGTATGCACGCTCTAGGTATGTACAGTCGCGCGCGATATGAAGGTTATCGCGCGAGCGTCGGCCTGCCTAACGTCCCAGGGGCCTAGCGGCACGTTTCGGAACAGTGAAAATCAAGATTGCGCATTCTTCTCTCCCTCGTTGGCTGTTCCATGCCACAACAATCACCCCTACCATGAACTCTACACCCTTTCTCTCTATTTTGAGCCTTCCATTCGTTGTGATCAAGTCCATTCTTTGCGGGCTCTTATCTCCGCGGGCGAATACAAAATCGCTGGGAAAGATGTGTTAATGAAGCTGGTGCTTGGCACTGTTTCTTTTAAACAGCTTAGTCAGACGGGAGTGATCGCAGCTGAAGGAACAGCAAAAAGAGTGAGGGATGCTTGCGTGATACCACCCTCTCCTCGCAATAGTATTCTGGGACGTGGCGCTGTTGTAGTTCTTGGTTGATGCTCGCGCGATAACCTTCAAATCGCGCTCGACTGTACGAGCGGCGCGCAGGGTTGCCAGATTGGGATATAAATAGCCAAATTGGGCTACTTTTTTTTGAGTTCGCGGGATTTTTTGTCTTTGGCTATTTGGCTACAATTGGGCTATTTCTTGCCTTCGCTTCAAACGTTAATATTTTATTACCTTTTCTCCCCTTTAGTGGCTGTTTTCCTTCAAGATCGTTGTAAATGTGCATCAGCAGAAATTTGCGCCTTCTTTCTGATCAGGCAGAGCGATATAAGCAAAAAAAAAAGCTATGCGTGCGTTACTGCTATGTGTGCGTTACTGCTTGTAACGTTACTGCTCGTAATTAAACGACCCTCAGTGGCCGCACTGTCTTCCGATAGAGTCCTTTGTAGCCGAAGACGTGCACACTTAGAGGCATGCGCACACGTTGGAACATTTGTGCAGTGCACAAGCGATGGTTCGTTCGCTTGCGCTTACGAAGTGTTTGCACACGTGGCGCCATGCGGAGTGGATAACTTCCTGCTAGAAACGCATAAAAATCGGAGACAATTCTGACGAACTGCACAGACCGCGCAAAATTTCCACTGAGGCCGCACTCGGGGTGTAATCGTTCCCGACAACGCGGATCGTTGAGACGCACAGCAGCACGCGCTCCCCGGCATCCCCGATGGGCAAGTGGACAAAGTACAATCGGACGTACAGAAAAGAATGGGAAAACGACCCCTTGTTTAAAGGTAAGAACAATTTCAAGCCTTATTTTATATTTATTTAGGTTATAATGTTGCTTCGTTCTGGTGGTAATTTGTCCAGAAGTTCATAATCTTTTATCTTATGCGCATTTTTTTTTTCTGTTATAGACTGGCGTACATCATCTCAGTCAGGCGAAATGGCCCACTGCTCTGCCTGCAACGTTGATATACGAGCACACGTGAAGGATCTAAAGGCGCACGTAACTACAGCGAAGCACGGAAGAAACATGCGCTCCCGAACGGCCTCAGCTTTAGCGAAGTTCGTCACGTCACAACCAAGGGCCGCCAGCAGCAGCAACAGCAGCAGCAGCAAGGAAGTCAAGATTGCTCAGCTTCGTTTGGCTGCGCCTATCGCCGTCCACAGCTCTATCGTCACGGTCGACCATTTGACGCCACTAATTCGTGAGTGCTTCAAAGATTCTAATGTAGCCTCCTCACTGTTAATGGGGCGAACGAAATGTACAGCGCTCGTAAATAAGGTTTTGGGGCCAACGTTCAGGCAGATGCGTCTAGACGACATCAAAGGAGGAAAGTATTCGTTGATATTGGATGAAAGCACTGACGTGTCTTCCGACAAAGAGCTTGCAGTTGTAATAAGGTACTACTCGCACAAAAAAAGCGCCTTCGTTACAGCATTTCTTGGACTTGTTCCGGTTTTCGACTGCTCGGCTAACGGGCTTTTCACTCATTCGAAAGAGTTTCTCGACAAGTGCCATTTGGCCATCACCGATTGTGTTGGCATCGGAACGGACATAGCTAGCGTAATGTGCGGACAGCACAACAGCCTATATTCGAGAATGAGAGAACTTAACCCAAACTTGGTGTTAATTAAATGTGTATGCCACTCCCTGCAACTGGCATGCAATGAGGCTGTGGACGTATTGTGTTCACAGATTGACTATCTCGTGCGGGAAACATTTAATTGGTTTTCGCATCCCCCAAAGAGGCAGCAGCTTTATAAGGGCATTTATGGGGCCATTAATTCTGGAGCGGTCCCCAGAAAGTTAGTTGGTGTGTGTACAACCCGTTGGCTCAGCATAGCCGGTGCTCTCCGAGCTGTTTTAGAGCAGTGACTCGAGCTGAAAACGCACTTCAATGTCGTAAAAGGGACTGAGCGCTGCTACCTAGCGAGAATGCTCTCTGAAATGTTTAATGACCAGCAAAATATTTTGTACGTTCAGCCCCATTGTGAATGAGTTCGACAGGATCAACAAAATATTTGAGGGGGAGGATCCTGACCCTTCGAAACTGTATGCGGATATCGGCGCCTTTGTTAACTGCTTGCTTCAGCGGGTCGCTCTTCCAGACTATGCATCGCCCGTTGCCAATTGGGAGGATCATTTGCTGCACGTTCGGGCATGTCACATGGGAACCGCTTTTCGCGACCCGCTGGAGAAGTCTTCTCTTAATGAGGAGGAGAAAAGTGCTCTCCTCGAATGGTGCCGAACCTTTTTGGTTGCATGCATAAGGAGCGTCGTGAAGCGTTTGCTGTCAAACATGCAATTGCTTATAGTGACCTGCACCTTTTGCACCACAGCAGCGTTAGCAAGTTCGCGTTCCAATTTTTATACAAGGCTTTTGAGCGCTATATCAAGCCATCTGATGTAGCCGCCATTGAAAGTGAGTACGGCCTTCTTCAATGCAGGTTGAGTGAGCTTCGTGAAGACTCCGTTACGGAGTTCTGGAAGAATGTTTACCCTGCACAAAACAGCGCTGGTACCCCTATGTTTCCTTTGCTCTCGCAACTGGCCCTGTCTTTTCTAACACTGCCATTGTCCAATGCCTCTGTAGAGCGAGTGCTTAGCCACGTCACCCTCACGAAAACGGATCTCGGAAACCGGATGAATTTGGAAACGCTTGAAAATATCTTGTTCGTCAAATTCAATTTGTGGAGCGAGACACAGTGCTGCAATGCAAAAAGTTCGTGCCGTCTGACGTATTTTTGGAACGTTTTAACGCCTCAGCGATGTACCCAAGCTCAGCCACTTCTGAAACCTAGGGGTCTTTCTTTATTTGTTTTTCCTGTTTGCAGTTGTTTTACATGCTTAATCGTTTCGTTAATATATCGTATATTCATTTTCATCATGTATAAACTTACTCTGTGTGAATAAATGATAAATAAAAGTGTTTCATATGGATTTATTGTCTTAGGCTATTTTGGGCTATTTTGATGGTGTACGGTTGGCTACTTTTGGGCTATTGATGGGCCGTAATTTGGCGGGTTGCTCTGCGAGAACCTGGCGGCGCGGCGCCGGCGCAACACCTGCGCGCTGTCGGTATGCGCGCTGCGTGCGCTTTGCGAACGGTTCTGCGCATGACGTCGTGCGCTTGCTCGGAGAGGGGTTTCGGAGCGGCGCCGCCGCAGTGAATACCTGTGCGCGGTCGGTATGCGCGCTGCGTGCGCTCTACGAACGGTTCTGCGCACGACGTCATGACCTTGATCGATACGCTTGCTGAGGGAAGGCTTTTGGAGCGGCGCCGCAGCTGTTCCGACGGGGACTTACGACGACGACGGCGACAAAGGAGATCGTGCGAGCCTAAGGAGCTTCGCTCCTAAAAAAACAAAAACAAACAAACAAACAAAAACAGCTCGATGTTCCCGATGAAAGTTTTGCATTCGAGCGATATTAACTTATGACAGGATCTCGAATAAACAATTGCCGAAGCATGCACTAAGCCGAGCAAGCCTTGAAACAGCGAAAATGGACGATTCTGAAGACTAACCTGGTGTCTTCTAGGCTGTTTCTAGGTCTTAGCTATAGGTGAGGCAGGTTGTTTCTAGGTTGCTTTTAGGTCGTTGCTAGGCTTTAGCTAGGTGATGCTGGGTTGTTTCTACGCTTATTCTCAGTGCAGAGAGGTTCGAGTTAGACCACAGACAGTCAGGGACACGACACGGGCACGTTGTCGTTGGCGTAGGCCTTCCACAGCTTCGGGGTCTTCTCGCAGCCGCCGCTCTAGTATTCTCTCGTTGTACGTACTCAGGTTCTTCGGCTCACCGCCGTCGCTTCGCAGCCATTTGTTGGGCTAACTGTTGCATTCTTCATTTTTTTGTGGATCAATTGTGATTAGTGGGATTTACCCAATTTCTTTGGCACACACCGGTTTATGATGATGATGATAGTTTTCTGACAGGCCGCACAAATTTCTGTGGCACAAACCTGTTTGTTGGGCTGTTACCTTCTTCATTTTTATTGGACCAGTGGTGAGTAGTGGGATTTACCCAATTTCTTTGGCACACACCGGTTTATGATGATGATGATAGTTTTCTTATAGGCCGCACAAATTTCTGTGGCACATACCTGTTTGTTGGGCTGTTACCTTCTTCATTTTTATTGGACCAGTGGTGAGTAGTGGGATTTACCCAATTTCTTTGGCACACACCCGGTTTATGATGATGATGATAGTTTTCTGACAGGCCGCACAAATTTCTGTGGCACAAACCTGTTTGTTGGGCTGTTACCTTCTTCATTTTTATTGGACCAGTGGTGAGTAGTGGGATTTACCCAATTTCTTTGGCACACACCCGGTTTATGATGATGATGATAGTTTTCTTATAGGCCGCACAAATTTCTGTGGCACATACCTGTTTGTTGGGCTGTTACCTTCTTCATTTTTATTGGACCAGTGGTGAGTAGTGGGATTTACCCAATTTCTTTGGCACACACCCGTTTATGACGATGATAGTTTTCTGATAGGCCGCACAAATTTCTGTGGCACATACCTGTTTGTTGGGCTGTTACCTTCTTCATTTTTATTGGACCAGTGGTGAGTAGTGGGATTTATCCAATTTCTTTGGCACACACCCGTTTATGATGATGATAGTTTTCTGATAGGCCGCACAAATTTCTGTGGCACATACCTGTTTGTTGGGCTGTTACCTTCTTCATTTTTATTGGACCAGTGGTGAGTAGTGGGATTTACCCAATTTCTTTGGCACACACCCGTTTATGACGATGATAGTTTTCTGATAGGCCGCACAAATTTCTGTGGCACATACCTGTTTGTTGGGCTGTTACCTTCTTCATTTTTATTGGACCAGTGGTGAGTAGTGGGATTTACCCAATTTCTGTGGCACATACTCGTTTATGATGATAGTTTTTTTTGTGGTAGGCCGCACAGTGGCACATATACACCCGATCGGCCGAACAAATTACGGCTAGCCTAAGCAGCTTCGCTGTTAAAATTATTAAATGCGAAGCATTTCTTAGCGAACTTCGGCGACTTTGAGCGTATCTATCTATCTATCTATCTATCTATCTATCTATCTATCTATCTATCTATCTATCTATCTATCTATCTATCTATCTATCTATCTATCTATCTATCTATCTACCTATCTATCTATCTATCTATCTATCTATCTATCTATCTATCTATCTATCTATCTATCTATCTATCTATCTATCTATCTATCTATCTATCTATCTATCTATCTATCTATCTATCTATCTATCTATCTATCTATCTATCTATCTAGCCGCCTACGACTTTGTGCTCTCCTGGCCGTATCGTTAATGGGATTTATACCAAATTTGGTATGGCATAACATGACTGTATGACGAACATAAATGGCTGGTCATATCATGAAAATCATGACTAACTTGTCATGAAAAGTATGATTTACATGCCACGCTCATGGCGCGCTCGCGGCCGTTTCGTTAGCTTGATATACACCAACTTTGGGATTGAGTGACATGACTGTATGACGAACATAAATGACTAGTGGTAATATGGAAATCATGATATGTCATGAGCGACATGACTTGCATTCCAAGCTCATAGCGCGCTCGCGGCCGTTTCGTTAGCTTGATATACACCAAATTTGGTATTGAGTGACATGACTGTATGACGAACATAAATGACAAGTGGTAATATGGAAATCATGACTTGTCATGTGCGACATGACTTGCACGCCACGCTCATGGCGTGCTCGCGGCCGTTTCGTTAGCTTGAGATACACCAAATTTGGTATTGAGTGAGATGACTGTATGACGAACAGAAATGACTAGTGGTAATACGGAAATCATGACATGTCATGAGCGACATGACTTGCATTCCACGCTCATAGCGCGCTCGCGGCTGTTTCGTTAGCTTGATATACACCAAATTTGGTATTGAGTGACATGACTATATAACTAACATAAGTGGCAGGTGGTAACATGAAAATCTTGGCATGCATGTCATCTACAATGCCATTTACATGCCACGCTCATGGTGCGCTTGCGTCCAGTTCGCTAGCTTGACATACACCAAAATTGGTATATCGGGACGTGACTGTATGACGAACACAAATGACCGGTCGTAACATGTAAAACATGACATGCAAACATGACCAGGATTTGGGGACATTTGCACGTAGCGCCCTCTCTTGTTGGTGACAGCGGCGGCCTGCCGTAACTGAATGGGAAGTAGGCGAAAAAAATCATATCTCATGAAAAAAGCTAGTTATCAAAAACGACTCCCGGTTCTACAAAGCAGAGACTTAATTAAACATTCTGTCAAAATTACAGTGTCGCACTACAAACCGCGTGGCTTCCCAGAGTATTTAATATTTAACAATGGGTCCCATGTATTTCCAATGGGGGGTGTTCAATTGTCTAGGGAAGCCACAGGTTTTGTAGTGCGATACTGAAATTTCGCCACAGTGTTCCTGTAGGTCTCTGCTGTATAGATCCCGGAGTCGTTTTTGATAACTAGCTTATTTAAAAGATATGATTTTTTTCGCCTATTTCGCATTCAGTTATGGCAGGATGTGGTTGCTGCCGCCGAGAGATGGCGCCACGTACGAATGTCTCCAAATCCTGGGAAAGTTATGTAAAGCATGATTTGCTCATTCCTGGCTGCTTCGCATTACATCGATTCCCACAGTGCGTGGGATCTGCCGGATTTTTTTAGACCTTTTTTGGGGTGCCCCTCTTTAGAGGGAAAACATCAAGAATTCACTGAAAATGACTTTCACTCCATGCTCAAGAGCCCGGTCCTCCTACAACAACTCAAGGCTGTCCAGAAGGCCCACGACGCGGCGGTGAGGCTAGGCCTCCCCGTCCCCACGTGGGAGTGGCCCGCGATCCTCCCCCTATAAAACGGGGGTGGACTCCTTCAGGACTTCAATAAAGTTTTTTATCTATTATCTTATTTTAGGATTCAATCAAAAATCAGTAACACAAACATACACCTCGAGCGGTAACTGCGTCAAAATTCCGAGCACGCTTGATCGGAGAACACCTTTCTCGCTTATGAATAAATTATATTTTTGTAAATTGCGAACTGTGCCCCAACTACACCAAAACAGTGCTATATAATGTAGAGGCGGATCCAAGTGAAGGCGTGCGCTTCCTGACAGGCTCTCTGGTGGAAGGAAAGGTCTAGGTGATAGAGCCCCGCACTACGGACGCTTGCGCGCCGCCGACACTTCGCGAATGAGACGCATCCGACAGGAGAGGCCGGCAGGTCGCACGTGGCGCGCTTTCTTCCTGCATCTGGCAGCCGAGCACACTGCGCATCAGAGCGCCCGCATATAGAGGCGAATGTAGAGCACAGCCTAGGGGAAGTCTGTACAATCATGCCGTTGTTAATGTCTTGCCGTGAGCAGCAGCAAAGGATAGCCGCCTCTCACGGGTTTCTGCAATGCATACTTGCGTAGCCGCTTAGCTATATATACCTTCGTGGCGCCTTGCTCGTGCCTCGTCAGCGGTACTCTTTAGTTCGGGCCCACTGTCTATCGCGCAAAGAAGAGGCCAAGGCTTCTTAGAAACGGGCTTCACCTGTTACTACTATGAATGCAGCACACGTGCAGTTCAGGTACCATTAGATGCACACTAATGAGAAAAACGATTTTTCTCGTGTTAGTAAATCACTTTTTCACAATTCCAAAATCCCCAAGCCTGCCGCGTGAAGACGCATGGTAAGCGACAAAACGCGCAAAAAGGAAATGCAGGTGGCGACGCCACCTTGAGATGCCCGCACTAAACGCCGTGATGTCATAGATTTTGACGGCGTCTACTAGGTCCTACGTAGTTACTAATCGGTAAAAATGAAGCACATTGCCGTCTGATGGAGCCATAGAGTTAACATACCCAATTTTCAAGATATTTTGTGGAGCCGATGTCGCCAAATTACGAGAAATACACTTTGAAATTCCTGACGTCCCGCGTGGAGATTTCGGCGCGTAATTTAAAGATTAAATTTTGACCTTGATTTTATCCTCTATTAATAAACCTACGACGGTGAAATTAGCGACAATAGAATCCTCATAGAACAATTTATCAGTCTAAACCGATTCATTGTTTCACTTTAGTGTTCTTTTAGAGGAATACAGACACGATTTTGAAACATCACAAAAGGGATATTTTTCGTTTCCTTGACGTGCATTGTTAATGCTCTTCTCACACTGGAGCCAAGAAGCACGTATAAAATATTTTAGTTTGATTCTAAAGATTTCTTCGCCCACCATCTGTAAGCCATCCACCCCGCGATGAACGTTATCATGACGTGACAACATAGCAGTCATTAAAGTTGTGGCTCTGCGTCCTGAATGCGGCCGAAATCACTGTCGGAGTCGCTGGACGACAATTCACTCATCTTTGTTTACGTGCACCATGTCCAACTGACAGCAGGCGACAGTGCTGCTGCTAGTATGTCCCGAGTTGCTGTCCCCAAGTGACTTAGGCCTACATCAGACTGCGTTGGCACGTCATTGTGAAACCACCCCCTCAGTAACGAAACCGAAAGTGTTTGCTTAAGATAGCGCTATAAATATATATTCAATGCGTTCCGAGTGGCACCACGGCACTCCTTTTTAGGGTTCTCGGCACCACTCGTTATTGTTTTTTTGCACACTTGACACCAGACTTGTACACGTTACAGAAAATAAGTAACCGATTACAATTACAATTGCTTCCTTTAAGATGTAATTGATTACAGTGATCAATTACAGCCCCAGACAACTAATTCAGCAATTGCAGAAATGTAATCGATTACTTTTGCGTTACTTTCCTTCAAAAGTTTATTGCCGTAACACAATGACGCAAGTTATTGTGTTACGGCAATAAACTAAACTAAAACGAACTGCTGTGGTTTGCATGGTAGAGAAGGCTGGAGGCTTGCGCGAACGCTGGGAGGCTCACTGTGGTTTCTGTGATAGTGTTACACGTAGTTAACTTTCAACGGGGGTTGTTTTTCAAAGTTGTCGTCGCTGGTTCTTCCACGTTTCCTCGTTAAGAGGTCAGCTGCTACACTGAACAGTCTCTCATGCATGCGCTGCAGGGAAGGGCGCACCTTGCGCTCCAGCTCGTAGCTGCGCAGTTCTTCGATGCTAGTGTCCTTGTCCTCTATGAAGCGTCGCGTATTACTGTTGCTGGCACTCGGGTAAGGCGTTGCAGGTAAGACCAAGGAAAAGGTGAAAAAAATGCTCTGTAGGCAACCCCTCTCTGACAAGACGGGGGGAGGGGGGGGGATCGAACTCGAGTAAATCGAATTACCCTTTTTATCGAACTATTTGCGAACATGACTATGCTTTAGCGTCAATGCATAGAAAAATCTACGGCTACATCGAAGAAAAACAGCTGGAACACTTCATATATAGACCATCGGGCAGCGCCAAACGCCCCAATAAGTTGGCTTTGCTTATAAATCTTTTGCCTTTTCTTCACGGAAGAGGACTTTTCCAAATGCATTTTAGAGAGCGAGCGGTGGGATTAGGAGGGAGCCGCGCGAAGCGAGTAGAATCTACAGCTTGAATCGCGTGCTTTCCCCCATGATTCCTGGTCGTTGCGCTGCCGGCCCGTCGTGCGAGGTCGCCGTTACGTGATGGATACCGTAAAACTGAGAAACCTGCTGTTCTCCGCAAACCTGGCGATAATCAACACAGTCGAACGTAGAGAAAAGAAGTCTCAGGTCGCTGCCGCGTTCAGTATCTGCAGGAAGCACACCGAGTGCGATATTGAAAAACAAGGCCGACATCAGGGCCAAACCAGATTACACGCTTTCGGCGCCCGACGAGTACTTACAGCTGCGTATGAAGATTTTGAGCCGCTATTTGCTTCGATACCACATTTTCTCGCGTGTAACCCTCCACTGCGTATAACGCTGACTCCCAGACTAAAGGCTTGAAAAATACAAAATAAAAATTTAAAAAAAATGCTGCGTGTATTGCCGTGAAGGCATGTTCTTTTCACAATCGTGAAGCAGTGCCGGGAAGTCAACTTCCACCCCGAAATTCGCATTGAAAATACAATAATTTCTTGAAAAGTTGTATATCGAATTATTCGTTATATCGAACTAATCCCTGCATGTTTGCGAGTTCAATATATGCGGGCTCGAGTGTAATTGATTACCAGTAATTAATTACAAGAAAATGTGATTGAATTACCTTGGACGTTACAGCTTCGAAAAAGTAATTGATTACATTACAAAATTACAAAAATGTAATTTATTGCAAGTAATCGATTACTTGTAACGCGTTACAACTCTGCAGGGCACCGAATGTTTCCGTCATTTTTACCTTTCATTGGCTTCTTTTTGCACAAAAGCCAAGCCATCAGACTTGTGCGGTGCAAAAACGCAGCGGGTAATTATTCGTGGCAGGATTACGTTCGATGTCGACAGCCGGGAGAAAGGCTTCTTATGCAACGTTGCGCAGACAACCAGGCACGGGGTGGCCGTGTACCCGACGTCACGCGTGCGAGCAGCACAGCACCGTGCCCTGCGAGGAAAAGTAGTCTCAGTGAGGCCTGGCTTTTATCGTTGAAGCCGTGCAACTGCAAAGAATTAACTAACGGTATTTAAGATCCAGGCATGCCTGATACAAATATCATTCGGGAATACAATAAATGCAACTTGTGAGCAAAACTTCGCCTCTTCGAAACTTATTCCAATTTAGGGATTCCACATCAGCGCCGAGGACTGACCTGGCGTCCTATGTTATGTCTGACCTTAGTTATATTAGAATTCTCGCTTTTTACAAACTCAAACCGCAATTTAAGCTTGCTTTCAGTCTTGTAGTCTTCTCAACGTAGGCAGTATACGAAGACTGCATTGTGGCTCGGTGCTGTGGAACACTGTACTTACACTTCACCGCCAAGGTCGTCTAGCGGTATGGTGCTCGACTGCTGACCCGAAAGTCGCGGGATCGAATCCCGGCCGCGGTGGCCGCATTTTCGATGGAGACGAAAATGCCTTACGCCTCTTACTTAGATTTCGGTGCACGTTAAAGAACCCCAGGCGGTCTAAATTTTCGGAGTCCTCCACTACGGCGTCTCTCATAATCATATCGTGGTTTTCGGTCGTAAAACCGCAACAATTATTAAAGTACTTACACTTCAACGAATTTTTACGATCCAGCCTAAGATGACGCCTACAAAAGAGAGAAAAGTCAATCGCTCTGATTCACGAAGCGTTTAGCTTGCTCGGCTTTCTGCGTCAACGAAAAACCTTGTCAATCGATGGGCAAAACTGTTTTAGACCTTTGCAGCCGCGATTTCAACCCGAGCGTGTACCTACTTATGTGCTCGCGGACCCCCGGACATGCCCCTTTCGCGAGCCGTACACGTCTTTCATCATTCGCATCGTATGCAGTTAGCTGTTACGCGCGTGACAAGTGCTGAGCTCGGTGCGTGCGCCGCTCACATCACTACTAACACATATGTCGCCAAGGGAGCGTTTCGGACAGATTGGGTGAAAACAACGACGCTCGGTTGGAATCATTGGCCTTGGCTGTGTGCGTATACGTCTTGCGCGAACATTATCAGCAGCCGCGGCGGCTGACTTGAGTGCCGACTTCCTGAAAGTTATCTCGCACTCGAGGCGGCCCTCTGCAAGACCAGCGGGCGATAACCCGTCTCAACAAAAATAACCTCCGCTTCCGTGTCGATATCATTACCGCGCGAGGGCCTTCATATATCTAGAGCGCCCTCCAAGTTCTCCGTGTGGATGAGTGCAGGTGCTTAGGCAAGACAAATAGAGAAAGAGAGAGAAAGGGGGGCAGAATTTAACTTTTGCTCGTAACATTTCATCACTGGCGGGCAGTATATTCGCGGATGTGTCCTCCGTCCTCCTAAGTGAGCAAATCGACCGAATTGCGAAATCTTTGGGCGGTCCACTTTTGCCCATTGGAGTACTTCAGTAGTACTGTTTTAATGTTTAAGTATGACCAGAGGTTTGCAGGATAGTCGTTGCTGTAGAATACAGAAGACACGTTTCCCTTCTCGCGTGGTTAATCAACAAATTTACCCTGTCCCCGACTCCTCCTACTCCTTCACTCGTCCAAATTTCCCCTGTCTCATACAATTTTTTTTTCTCGCGTTTCAGAGTTCTCCACCATGCGATTTGCTTATTTTTCCTAATTTTCAAAATATATTTTCTTTCTTTCTTTCTTTCCACATTCCGTCCAATGGAGGCTTTCCGCTCCTTCTTAAGTTTACCATTTACCTTAAATAATAAATAATTGTTTTCCTGTCCCCTCAATGCTACCTCGCTTTCAGGATTCATTCGGTTTGGGAGATTTGGTGCAACATATACCAGCGGAAAAGACGAAACGAAGGTAAAACACGAACATACAGAACCAGTGCTGATCCTGTGAATCTGTGTAAGCATTTCTTTTGTGCGTTCACGTTTTCCCTTCGTTTTGTGCTGGTTAGCCCTACATTACCTTGTTTTCATTGAATCATACTATTCTTCAAGTCTTTCGCTTGCGCATCATCAATTTCTTCATGCGAATCAGCTTCATATTCAATTTCACTTTCCAATTATTTTTTCTTATACTTTCATATTCATATCGCGTAATTGTCTCGTGTCGATATCCTCGCCATTCCACATCCTCTCCTTCGCAGGTTCCCTTCCTCTAACGTTCCTGTCGTCCCACTTCCTTTCTTGATTCGCTCAATCACTCCTGACGCTGGGTGCACGACATCCTGAACTGCGCGTCAATGTGCATACGGGTGCGGTGTTGCGGCCGATCGCGTGACAGTGGCCCAATGTTCGCGCGAGCGTGGGATGTTCCGCGCAGCTTTGTGTCCGCTGTTGCGTCCGGGCTCTTGCGTTAGGGCGCGGATACCTGCTGTGGATCACGCGCAGGGCAGAAAGTCCCCTCCCAATCGGACGCCGCCGCCTCGGTTCTTTCGTCAGCGCCGCGGCGAAACGATTTGCGCAATCGGCCGCGTTCTGCTGTCTTGTCAGTGCGTGCAAGGCGTCCTTGGCGTGCATGGTTGGGTTAGAGCGCTGCAGACAGTTTTTAACCCTCGGGGATCCCTCCTACTCACCGGGGCTCCCAAAATACAACCTGGCCCGTATGGCCACCGCGAACAGGTAGACACTAAGCACTCAAAATGAACGGCTTCTCTTTTCACAACACGGAGCTTGAGTTAGTTAAAACGATTGCGCCTTCGTGCTAAAGAGGCACAGACTCATAATTTCGTGCAAGGAATAACGGGCAAAGTGACCTAGTTTAACGTCCCATTATTGCAACGCGTGCGCTATTAGAAACGCTGTTTAGCTAAAGGCTTCGAAATATTTTTGACGCCCTTTACATAAGTTAATTCTTCAACGCGCGCCGAAATACTGCGCGCGAACGTTAGTGTTCCACTGATTTGGTACATCTGGTAGCCGAGGCTGAAAATCGAACTCCCGATTTTTTGCGCAAGAGCGGAACGCCAAACGGCCAAACATACTATACATTTAAACACTGAGCCTTCGCGTCGGTAGAAGTGCCGAATTTAGCGCGGAAGCTTGGTCGTGTTGGTAATCCATCACAAAACAAATGCGGCGCGGCAAAACGGGCACAAGAAAGACTCACGTACACACAGCGCTGTCTTGAAAAAGTATTGATAAAAAAGTCAGTCGTTAAATACCCAAATCAACGCTGTGGGTACATGCGAGTATTTTCTTTTTTTTTTTCGTCGTATTTGTTTTGATGCGCCAAAACTCTGTCAGAGCACTGTATAGTGCAGTCGGTACCTAACAGAAGAGCCGGAGAAATAACTCAACGTATATAGATGCTTGTCCATAGAGCTTGACAGAAAGGTGACAAACGGCGACGCGTCTACGCTCCTGCGTAGAGAGAGTTTGTATATTGAAGGAGTACATAGGTAAAACGGCGATAACCATATATGCCTAACGCTTAAGGTCTACTTTATGAAAGTACATTTCATGTTTGCACGACCTTTCATGCTTACTTGAGTGAAAACGATGCGAGAGAAGCAGGACAGCTTTCTCAATCGCAAGTTACTGTCCATGTGCGGGGAACGTCCTGCAGGAAACAGATGCTCCAGAGGCCAATGCGCCGTGCTGGAATGTTACTGCCACGCTCCCAATGGCACGCCGTGTAAAGAGCGAAAGAAGAGGAATCGATCAAGGGCTCGTTCTCTCTTTTTTTTTTTTTTTTTACAAAATCTCGTGAAACCAAGAGAAAATGAAGCCAAGGAATGTATAGCGGACATTATATGTCGTATTTTAGCTGTAGTGTAGTAATTATGATATAAATGTAAAGGAATCGAAGTGTACAAAAAAATTGGGGGACCCTTAAGCTTCGCCTTTAAGAGTTTAAGAGTTGAACGCAATAGCGATATCCCGCCCCTACTGCGTACTTCAATCACTTAGTGCATACTATGTAATGGGTAGTATGGTTTAAACCAGAAGAAATTATGCGCGGCAAATGTGGGAAATGTTTTCGAACTTGCTATGCACCCACTACGTGGCGTTAAGGGAATACGCGCAGTAAGGTGTGTGCCGTTTGTAATGGGTGGCTGGCTTTAAACTATGGAATCGTTATGATAGTCACATATTCTGACGCCCGATGGCAATTTACGCTTGTACCACGCAATATTCCTGGGATATTAAATGTTATATTGCGACGCCTATATAAAGGACGCTTGCGTTTGCGAAGCATGGAAGTTACTTTCACTGCATTTCCAAGCAGAGGAAGTTATTTTCACAGTATATCCAAGCAGAGGCATGGCTGTGTGGTAGAACACCTGCTTGCCACGCAGACGACCCGGGTTCGATCCTCACTCGGACCCGAAAATTTTTATTATTTATTTTATTTGCATCTTTTTCGATTTTTCGGTCACGGACAAGATGATGATTTTTCGGTCACGGACAAGATGATGATTTTTCGCTCACAACCAACGACGCCGACGCCGGAATTTCTGCGAAACGAGCTCTTTAACGCTATCGCGTTAAAACGGCAATTTACCGCCGGTAGATACTGAACCAACAACCTTCGGATAGTAGAAGACAGGCAGATTGGGCGAGTTGGTGAGGTTCCATGATAATGCGGATAATGCGTCCGATGCGCTTCAGCAGCTGCGGTGGTTGTCCTCCCGTCCACTTATTTCTGTGCATGTAAACCTGGGAGTGTTAGCCAGTGCCGCTCAAGTGGTAGAGCATCGGACGCGTTACCGAATGCTGTAGGTACAGTCCCTACAGGCGGCAAGTAGCCTTTTTCGTCCACTTTAATTTTTTCACTTTTATATCATTGGTACACTACAGTTAAAATACTTGTCCCCTACACCTTCATTGGCTTCATTTTCTGTTGGTTCCATTAGGCCGTGTAAAGAGGCATTTCATAACGCCAGATAGGGTAGCGACCTCTAAATGTGGTCGCCACCCTGCGTGAGTGGCGTTCGGCTTTACGAGCTAAAAGACGTTGAGAAATTTAAGCCCTCTTTCATCGCTCACCATGCCACGCCCTACCCCACTTTCCTTTTTGTCATTGACGATCTATAGCTTTGCTATATTCTAGTTTTACAGTTACCATGCGTCGTAAAGGTTTGAAACCTGCATACCGTAGAATCGTGTAATACTCTGGTGTAGAAGGAGGCGCACTCTTAGTGGGCTCTCTTTATTCAATATGCGTATATGGCTTCGATGCAGTTGCTAACGCCATGGTGAGCAAATTGCAAACCGGCTCGAAGAGTTTTTTAAGCTCACGCTTGAGAGGTCACGCGAGTTTCTGTACCGCATGCCGCATTTATCCAGGTGAGCGTCTGATGCTCGAGGCACTTGAGGCTTTTGCCTTATTAAATAGCCAAATAAACCAGCTCCGATTTATTCATTCATCATTTTGCGCTATTATATTATATGTGAGAGGCTGGTGGCAAGCCAGTCGATGTTCACCATTTCATCGTTAACGCTCTTTGGCGTATATGCGTCCAGCAGTGATGAAGTGCAGCCCGGACGACAGGCGCGAGCCGATTATTCGTGGGTTCCTCATATGGCCGGAAGTCCGACCGAAGCTGATCGTGTCATCTGCCTCGTGCGGTAAACGCCGAGTTTCGAGAAGCGCTGGTTCCGTGCTCACCTCGTTTGTGCAAGGTGTGGGTGCCCTCCAACCTGGCGTCGGCACCTGCCCGAGGAATTCACGCAGTCCCGCTCTTGGCAGCGACTCGGCTGCCGCGGTACTTTTTCAGTGGCTTTGTTCGAGGACCGAAATAGGGTTCCATTGGCACCAGTGCCGACTCTCCGCGTATAGAGCGATGGCCTCGACCTTTATAAATACCGAGGGAACGATGCCGCCGAATCGCGTGACACTTCTATTAAAAAAGCCCACTGTGCCCCATGCCTTTGAAGTGCGGTGCATCGCAGGCGCTCCGCTTCTGACAGTCGTTGGCAGCTCAGCACACCGCGTCGGCCGCACGCAGAACTCACTCGCTCGTCGGTCACGGTACGGGAGACGTGCCACGGACACGAAACCTCCGCGCAAGTACAGTAACGTAGTAACTTCGCCTCGTGATCTCTAGAGCGGCAACCACGTTACACGTGGAACATTGTTTTGACGCAAATTTTGGTGCGACGCTGCGCGGTGTCACAACACGGTACGTAAACCACGAAAAACACCACTCAGTCGTGATTACGTTTGGGCCCAGCGCGGCCCGAAATGGGCGCATCGGCACCACGCCGAAAACAGGTCGGAAACGGATTCTGTGAGAGTGAGAGATGTAACCTTTTATGCAGACCCCACGTATTCCTCCAGTAAAGTCACAGTCCCACCGAGCTAAACAGAAACAATAGGTCCAGGCCGCACACTCATTGAGTTATTTACTCATATAATAGCAAAGGCAAGCTGTAAATGTTTTATTCTGATATGTTCCTCCAAACGCAGCTATAATATCCTGGGGTCATATGTGTAGCAGCGCGAACGTCAAGGACACTGCGTTGTCTCTGTTTCTTCTTGCTCGCGTTTATCTTTTTTTTTTTCTTCCCCGCGCGTTGTATAAAGTGACCACTTATACACGCATATCCATGTGGCCACCTTCAAATTATTCGCCCTGTAAGCAAGCGTGAAAAAAAAAACGCAAAAAACTCCAATAGCTTGCCTTACATTCTTTTTATAAATGCTTAGGTAAAGAAAGTGTTGACACGGCGGCGTGCGCGCACGCCATATACGCGGTTCCCTATATATAAGTCTGGCTCTGCGGCCAGGTTTGCATTTCACGTTTCGCCCATATATAACTGTCGTCCCGAAGTGGCTGGCCATTTATTTGCTAGAAGAGGAACTCGAGAAAGAAAGCGCAAATGAAAGCAGCTCGAGAAAACTATTTTTAAGCGACCGACCCAGGATTGGCCGCAGACAAACCTGCTTGAATCTCCGCACCTATGCAGCACCCTTTAATCACGCTGCTTTCTTGCGGTGGAGGGGGCAAAGAAAAGCGACCTCCGTGCACCGATCTATTTTCTTATCACTCATGCCTTGCGAAGCTTGCTATGTAGACTTTCAACACGAGCGGGTGTGGCGGCAAATCACTGGGAGGGTAACCTATAGAACACAACGATGGGCAAAAGTCACAAATGCGAAGGAAAATTTAAAAGCGTTTTTTTTTTTTATTGACGTGATGTAAGGAGATGTTGACGCACAAACAGGGCGCCGGCTACTCCTTATCCCCTAGAGGTGTCTAACATAGAGCACGTAGGGTCCAAGTCTCTAAGCGTAACGAGTCCACAGCACATACAATATACAATTTAGCCTAACAGTTAAGACATAAGATTTCACAACAACGTATTCAACAATCACATATCTGTGCACATACAGTGATGTTGAAGAGCAACCGTTATAAATTGAATAGCAACTGTTACATTTCTTGTTAGCATTTCTTGATGTTAGCATTGTTAGCATTTCTTGATGACATTACAGACAGGCCGGTGCTGATGGAAACGTGGCCACCACACAGATTCTCTGTGTTGCCTGTATTCAAACAGAGGCAACAGAGGGCCGTTCCTGCATGACGCGTGAGGTTCTCCACCAGTAGTTTACGTTTTCTTTTACATCATACACGCCACGGTGGCACAGCTGCTATCGCTCTGCGCTGCTGAGAACGAGGTCGCCGGTTAGATCCCTGCGGCCGCAGTGGAGCGAAACTACAAAAAAAAAAAAAAAGAAACCCGGTGTACCGTGCACAAGGTCGCCAGCAGGTGAAATTAATCTCCATTATGGCATTAACCCTTCTATTAGTACCATGTTACGAAGATAAGCATATTGCTTGTACTGATAACATAGCGTATATTATACATTTGCGAATGACGTTGCTACGTTTTATCACTCATAAAAAAATCTGTATGCCTTACTGAATACTGGTCGTGCTGTAATTTAGCTATCCATTAATGAATACTCACAAAGTACGTTACACTTTTTTCCCCTTTTAAATCGCACCTCATGTGTGATATCTTCGTATATAAATATACCAGCAGATGACACAGTTAGACGTCCCATGTGCGCTTCAATATAGTTTTCTTCCATATATGGCGAGCGCGCATCGAATATCCTAGCATGGAGCATCGACTGCGAGCTCGGCCGGCAGTCGAGCAGCAATTCTGGCGAAACTCACTTTTGGTGATCACGACGTTCACCCCGTTTTGAGATTATGCTGTTGTGTACTCAAAGAAGTATAATCTCAACTGACAAGAATTACTTAGCATGCGTGAGAAACGCAGCACACAAGAAAGATACACAAGGGACAAGCGCTTGTCCCTTGTGTATCTCTCTTCTGTGCTGCGTTTTTCTTGAGCGAAGTAATTTTGTCAGTATGCACCAACTAGACCCTCAAAAAGTTCTATTAAGTATAATCTTCTGTAAGTATGCAGAAAGTTATGCAGTCTGAAAGTGTTATTAAATGCGAAGCATTTCTTAGCGAACCAAAGACGCTTTGAGGTGTTCTTTCTCTATCTATCTATCTATCTATCTATCTATCTATCTATCTATCTATCTATCTATCTATCTATCTATCTATCTATCTATCTATCTATCTATCTATCTATCTATCTATCTATCTATCTATCTATCTATCTATCTATCTATCTATCTATCTATCTATCTATCTATCTATCTATCTATCTATCTATCTATCTATCTATCTATCTATCTATCTATCTATCTATCTATCTATCTATCTATCTATCTATCTATCTATCTATCTATCTATCTATCTATCTATCTATCTATCTATCTATCTATCTATCTATCTATCTATCTATCTATCTATCTATCTATCTATCTATCTATCTATCTATCTATCTATCTATCTATCTATCTATCTATCTATCTATCTATCTATCTATCTATCTATCTATCTATCTATCTATCTATCTATCTATCTATCTATCTATCTATCTATCTATCTATCTATCTATCTATCTATCTATCTATCTATCTATCTATCTATCTATCTATCTATCTATCTATCTATCTATCTATCTATCTATCTATCTATCTATCTATCTATCTATCTATCTATCTATCTATCTACGCCTGGGAGCTCTCGTGGTTGCCTCTTTAACTGGTATGGGAGAGTAAGAGGGTTCGACGAATATGACTGTCTGGTCATGACATGAATAACATGAAAATCCTGTCGCGTACGTCTTCAAACCCTTCCCTCCAGACGCGTGTGGCACATACGCGTACACCACGGGCCGCGGTATGCGGGTATTTGCCATAGGTGTTTGACAGTTTATATCTGCGCAGGAATGACGAGAACAGAGATTGGTAATTTAAATGCGAGAGCGTTAAGAAAAACCGACATCGGCAGCGTTGACCCGACGAATGCAGAGAATAAAAATCAGTATCCCAGCAGGAATCGAAATCAAGCATCCTGCGTGGCAGGTATTCTACCATAGAGCTAGGCCAGGTGTTGAAACTGCTTGGGAAAAAGACCATATGCAGGCGTAATGTCGGTGCAACATCAATTCTGGTTGCAGTGCTCACTATCTAATTTTATAACAATGCAGTAAACATTACTTGTGCACTCCTGCGATACAGGTAACAGGCGTCATGTAGGGTTAACGTAAATACTGGTTCCAGTGTTGGCTCCACTTTTATAGGAGTCTAATAAAAATTACATCTGTATTCATATGATCCAGCAAGCTATAATCAAGCGTTGCTCGACCCCGGAGGAATACGCTAACGAAAGTTCCGTATGATATTCACATCATCGCACCGTAAAGTGCACTTCGTTTCAATAATACTGACGCCTATATGCTCTAACGTGAGTGCTGACGTTACGTCAGACCATAAGTTACCCTTTAAACGCCAGTGTAGTCGACGTCCTCGTAAGCGCGCGATGTGAACACAACTACTGCACTGACAAAAACACGTCGATCCACTTTGCAACGCTTGGCGCAAAGCCAAAAAGGGCAGCATAGACAATTCCTCACCGACTGCTTTGCATGAAACCAATTCCCACAAGGGACGGCATCTGCCAAAATTTTTTTATGCAAAAGTATCCTGTTGCTATAGTATCAATTGATACGAGACAAGAGAGAGGATACAACTTTATTGTATGACCATGCGCGCGTTCTCTTCGCCCAGAGGCGGGTGACTTCCTTATTCCAGTTGGCCATGACTTGCGACCGACACCCGGGTCCTGTTTACCAGCCGGAGCTGGTCCACAGGGTTTATTGACGTCAGCAACGCCTCCCAATGGTCTTCCGGATTTTTGTGTGCTCCGTTCGTCTATGGGCGGGATACTTGTGTTGTTTCGGCATCTCCATACCATGTTGTACGTGGTGTTAGCAGACCTCCGGGCAGTATCTGCAGTTCCTGCTGAAGTTGCCGTGATACATTGCGTGGAGTAGTGTACCGTGCGGATAGGTGCCTGGCTGGAGTCTAAGTCACTGCTTGCTTTCTAGTCAGACTTTTGTGAGTGGCGTCGTTGCTTCCTGTAGTGCGCGAGTATTTCTAAGTATTTTCTGGGTATTCGCTCCTCTGTGTTTCCGGAGCCCGAATATCGCTGCATACTAGCCTGGTGTGTATGCTCTCGGGCTGCGGTATGCGCCGCTCGGTTCACTGCTAGGGATCAATGCCCTGGTTTCGAGAGGATACTTGCGTCTTCAAAGTCGTACTTGAGGAGAATTTGAAGGGCTGATTTGCTAATTGATCCGTTTAGGACGACACGCTTCTTGCGAATCCGTCACAATAATTACCAACGAAGAACCTGTACTGATTGCTAACGCAATGCCTACTTCCTCTGGTTGCATCATTTGCATGTGTCAAAGTGTTAGCGAGCTCTCTACCTGTTTCATCCACCACGCTGGCTACATATTTGCTTACCCCCTCCGTATTTAGGAGCATCCGCGTATCGCACCCTCTCATTGTTGCTATAGCTCGCTAGCCTTTGCTGTAACAGTTGTGCTCGTGCTTGTCTTCTTCCCTTGTCATGTTCAGGGTGCATGTTCCTAGGCATTTTAGACATATATTTCATTCTTGATTTTGTGCGGAATAGAATGGGGCAGGTGTGCTTCTTTTTCGACTGTATAGCCGAGATTCCTTAAAAGTGCTTGTCCCGTTTTTGTAAGCTTGAATCTTTCTAGTTGGTTCACCTTTTGCGCTTCAATTGACTCTTCCCAGCTATTGTGAACCCCCCATCTTGTGGAGTTTTGTCGTGGATGTGGTGGGTAAAAGTGCCAAGGCAATTTTACAGGCTTTGCGGATGATGATGTTCACCTTTGTACGCTGACCAATCTACATGTCCAGGAATGGAGTAACGTAGGTTATAGTGCTTGTGAGTAGCGTTTGAATCCTAGTTATGCAGTCCTCCTCTTTGATTCCATGGCGTTTGCTTGCAACTCGCTTGATGCGAAGCGTTATTTGCTGAACTGTTCGTTGTAGCTTTTCTATAGCTCCGCTCCACCGGTTCCATCTTTCTGAATAAGAAGGCCGAGGATGCGTGTAGAGACTTTGGGAATATTGATGCGCCCAAGCGTCACTTCAGGATCAGGGATATTCTGCAGCGGGCGTCCTCACGTGCGTCTCCTTAATATCAAGAGTTCTGAATTTTCCGGTGCGCACGAGAGAACGTATGTTGCAAGGTATTCCGAACATATTGGTACATTTTCTTCCAGCAGTTGTAAATATTTAGATGGTGAAGGATGATTTCACGGGAAACATTGTCAAACGGCCCTTTTACATCAAGGGCGAGGATGGCTCGCTTGCTATAAAATAATATGTTTTATGTTACCTGTGGGCGTAACGCTGCGAATAAATATATGGCTATTTTTTTAGACTCAATGACTTCTTTTCCCCTCTCACGCCAACAGTCATAAACTGTCGAACAAATTAGTATATCACACAATGTCTTGGCGTTTATGAAAACGTTTACCACTACTCCGCGCGGTGAATTATACCAAGGGCATCCCCGAGGAAAAGGCTAAATGTTTTGTACTTGTGTGTGTTCAATCTTTTAAGCGCGTGGGCGCCGCGGCACTTCCTCCTCTTGGCCGCGGCCACACACTCGCGAGCAGCCGCCGAGCAGTCACCAACAGCGCAGTGGCGAGCGCCAAAACGAAATGGCGGCTACGACGTCATCATAACCTGTTGTACCGGGAAGTAGGGGGGGGTCACCGCGGGTCACCTCCGAGGGTGTCAATGCCGCCAGGTGCGGCCTAGAATGCTGGATCGCGCATGCGAACTTCAAAATTCATATAAAATACCTTCCAAGCTTTATTCGCTGTCGATATTTTGCAGATGGTACACGCATGTACACGGGAATCGATCCAGCAGGCTATCTCGGCCGCGAAATTTTGTGTCGAGTACCCCTTTAAAAGATTGAACACACACAAGTACAAAAAATTTAACCTTTCCGCGGGGCTGCGTTTTGAGACGACGCATCATGTAATAAGAAATTGTCAGTGAATTTCGATATTCCTATAGTACATTGCATGCCTTAGTGTGTAGTGAACCAGCGTAAAATTTTTGAATGATAAATCTTGATTGAGCGGGAACAGAATTAATGTTGGGTTAACCCAATAAAGCAAACTTGAATGCATTTTAACGAAAACGAGAAAAAAAAATAAAAACAGGTAATCAAGATTGTAATACAGAAAATAAAATAAAATAAAATGATAGAGCGAGATATACAGAACGCAACAGGCGCCTGAGAAGGCTCTCGTCGAGTGTGTATACTGAGTCTTCTGTGTCCCCGCACCCTTGTGATCGTTTAATTGTCTTGCGTCTGTGGCCTGCAAACTTTTGCGTCGAGGACTTTTTCATCTCAAACTGTTACCACCAGGTTGCTATAGCGACGCAAAAGTGACTATACTTGCGATGCTGATACAGAACCGTCAGAAAAACTTGGACCATCTCCCCGAAGGGAACCCTGGTGGGATGCGAAGCAGCAGCGGTGCGCACGGCGTTGACCCGGCTTGAAATGGGTGTCGACGCGGGTGCTGGAAGAACGGTTTGAAGCAAATCCTCGGTGTAGCGTTTACTCGAGTAAACGTTTGTTTGAAACGCAAAGACACGGGAGGCGGGTCAGAGGTGTTGCGAGCGGGCGGAGCAGCCGGCAGCTGCGGGCGCTGCCGCGAGCATGCTGCGGGTGAGGGAGAGAGTGACGTCAGCGCGCACCTGTGAGGGAAGCGTGCGAGGGGAGCGTGACGTCAACGCGCAGCTGTGGCGTGACCTACTTGGCAACGCCAACACCTACGGCGAGGGGAACGCGTTGCGGCGCATTCGTATGGACGCACGTAACGTACGGCGTTACACACGTGAGTCAAAGGGCTGCTTCGCATCTAAAAACGAGGCACTGCTCAAGGAACGTCAGTATACTATGAAGTACACGGTTCATGCGAACAAAGCGCGCCTGATTGCTGCGGTGCCCCTTGCGATAATTTAAACTTCGTTTGTATCCGGAACATTGTGCTTTTGAATGTGTATTATTGATGTGAGCAAAAAAATAAGATAGTAAGTTGACAGTTCACTCATATAAAACAATCAAATTTGTGGAAACGCGAAACCGCGGAACATCCAATTTTCGGTTTTACACAGCGCATGCGAGGGCTGTATGTTTGTCCAGCTTTTGAATTGGCACAAGGTTCGGAACGATACTTTTGGACGGCCTGTTTGATCTTTTGCAATTGATATAGGAGTGCGTGAGGTTATCATGAAAAATAAATATATAAATATAATGCCATTTTTTACATGAAAACGGGCGTTTCAAGAGCGGCATCTTAAATTGATGACTTGAATCTTTGATCAACGTAAGACCTTTCCACGGCGGCAGTGGCTTGTTTATGGAGCTGTGGCCTTTAAACCGATATGTCACTCTTGCCTACAAACTCCGCCCTTCTGTCCTCCTAAAATGGAAAAGACGCCTTCATTTTTTTATCTATCTGGTGCGAGATATGCAGACCTTTTTTTTTCGTTTTTTGTAAATGCTGTTAGCGTGCCAACCGTGCATTACATACTGCATGTACCACACACCAGCTTCACGAAACGTGTCGCACAAAGCTGCAATGCCTGATATTGCTACAGATTCTCTCGTCGTGCCCGTGTGTTGCAGTACAGGCAGTATCGTTCTTGCACCCGAAAGTGAACTGAAGGCGCCGTCGGCGTAATTCCTCGCTTTCTCGAAAGCACGTACGCTGCACGTAAAAGCTGAACCCGCCACGGTGGTCTACCGGTTAAGGTGCTCGACTGCTCACCCACATGACGCGGGATCGAATCCCGGCTGCGGCGGCCGCATTTCCGATGGAGGCGAAAATGCTCGAGGCCCGTGTGCTTAGATTTAGGTGCACGTTAAAGAACCCCAGGTGGTCGAAATTTCCGAAGCCATCCACTACGGCGTCTCTCTCATATCGTGGTTTTTGGGACTTTAACCCCCCGACAATTATTATTACGTAGAAGCTGCACCTGGAATCCCTCCTGCAGACTTTTGTCCCCTCCTAACAACAAAAAATATTTGCACATGTAGAAGGCAAGTAAATACGGCCAAGTGCAAAAGATAGAATAAAGGGTCATTGAGGTATCGGTACGTCAGTTATCGCTGAGAATGTACTATCTCGCATTCATACCCATCCTGTTGTTTTCGTACAACAGCTTCTTTGTCCCTAGAGTGGGCTCTGCAGAAATCTCCTTTTTTTTTTTTTCGTTTCGGCTCTATGTGGACTTTTTTTTTTTTTTTGCTCTGCCTTTAGTCCCATGAGTACTGATTTACACGCTATGTGAACGTCACATTAATTAGCGTCTCGTAATTTACAGGTCATCCTTTTAATTTGCGTGTATCACGGTAAATTTTTGGCTGCGATTTAAGGTGGCCCGAACAGCTTTGCGAAATATGGCCTCTCAAAACGTAGGCTTTCTCTAGCTGGTTCATTTCCAAACTATAGACAGAAATGCGCGCGAGAAGTACAAGAGAATCGACAACTGGGCCTAGTTGGTTGAAATGCACGGTTTAACTGATCTAAGCGCACACAGACCAAGACGATGAAAAGGAAGGACGAGCGCTTACTCGCTACTAAAAAAAAAAATATTGAACAAGGAAGCATATAAATACAACAAACAACTGACCGACGCATGCGTGTCAAGGCAAAAGGTTCTCGCAGGCAAAACATGAAAATTGTGGGTTAGCTATGGCGACAAACTATCAAGGAAAACAAACTCATTCTCGTGCAACAAAACTGAAGGTTGGCTAATGCACTGATCTCCTCTTTTTCTTATATGGAATGCTTCGGTCATCTCACGAATTAGCTGATTGCTACTTCGAAAAATTATATGAGTTTCGTGTAAAACTGGATAGCAGCCACACTTCCTGCAATGTACCGCAGGATTGTACCCTGCAATGTACCGTGCATTTCAGGGAGTGTGGCTGCTATCCCGTTGCAGACATTGTGGCGGCTATCCCGTACATTGGAGGCAGTGTGGCTGCTATTTTACCTAAACTATACGCAGGCGTACTGAACCAATGACAGTTTGTTGATTTATTTGCAACTTACCTGTGGCTCGGAGATCAAGCAAGGGGGAAAGCATTTTTGCTTTTACTTCTATGTTTTTGCTTATTAAAAATAATACTATTTATTGTTCAATAATAAAAACTCCAACTATAACACCGCTGCTGTTCGGTCAATGACATTAAACGGTATGGATACTTTTGGCTACCTTTAGCTTTATTCCTTGTCGAATCAAGCCAGCGGCAAACGTGATGTACTACAGTACTCACGGATTCAAACGCGACATCATTTTTTTTTTTTAGTATAATGACTGGTATGCGCAATTGTTCGAGATAACCACTTCACGTCGCGACGACTCTGATCTCTAAAGGTAATGTTGGCTCTGATCTACGCGTTCTAGTCGAAATTACGCCGATATGACCCTAACTGAAGACGGTCCAAAACGAAAGTATTTTCGTTACTTAGCCCTAAATTGTCCTGTTTCAATCCGTGAGTACTGCACAATAGGCTGTACAATCAGTTTAATAATATCACGCGAGCTAGCGCCGACTCTTCTAAAAGGCGAGCACCTCATAACGGCGAGATCGGTGACGGCGCATTGAACACTGATGTGCGTCATCTACTACAGGTCGGTGAAACACATCCCTTCTCACAGGGCACGCCACGTTTACGGCTTGGCGGGCGCGAATGACACAAGATGCAATGATATAAAATGGAAAATTGATAACCACCCGTTTGTACCACAAAGCTACAAGGAAATCCGTACGAATTTCTCAGACAGAGAGCTTCTTAGTTGACGAAACTTTGCCCATGGTACAGGCATAGGCGTGCGCAGGGTTCCCCTTCAGGGGGGGCAGGGGGGGGGGGGCGAAGGTTCATCGCAGCGCCCCCCCTCCCTATTAAGTCAATGTATAGGGCAGACTTTGCGCCCCCCCTCTCTTAGGTTACTAGGGGGGGGCGGCCGCCCCCTCTGCCCCCCCCTCGTGCGCACGCCTATGGGTACAGGAATCGATCCCCGGCCCACACGAACCTTTTCCGGTGCGGTCGCTCTGCCGATTGAGCGAACCAGGACGCTAGCGATTGTCAGCGCGAGGAAGAATTAGTCAACAAATCGAGGCACATGGACACTGAACTGCAAATAAGTTCTGCGCAGTCCCACAAGATGGCGGTGAAGTTTTGAAACATAAAATTCCTTGTAGCTTTGCGTTACAAACTGGTAGTTATCAATATTCCGGATGGATGTATAAAAGAGCGTCCCTTTTATAACGGGGCAGTGATCTCAAGCTTGAAAAAAAAATAAAGATTTTTAAAAATCTACGTGATGCCTTGTCTTCAATAAATCGTTCTTCGTGTAAAAAAAAAAAAGAAAAAAAAAACCCAAAAGTTCACCGCCCAACTTTCTGCACTTACGACAGAATGACCTTGCTTTTCCCCACTATTTATTTTACAGTGAAAGATGTTATGAGATCACAACAAGGGTCGTTTCTGCGCCGTAGTTGTCCACCGCCGCCGCCGCCGGTGTCCGTAACCAATATCGCACGAGAAATAAGAAAAAAACTAAATAAATAAAAAACACCCACGACAGAGTGGGAATCGAACCCGGGTCTTCTGCGTGGCAGCCCAGCACTCTACCACTGAGCTACGCCGCTGCTTGAAACTGCGGTGCAAACTTGTCGGTAAGGAATCGATTTAACGTGTGTTGTAAAGCGTTTTAGAACAGTAAAGCAAGAACCAGGCGTCACACAATGCGAATTGCGTAACGAGTGGGGCGTTCAATGCTCCAACCCATTACAAAAGCCTCAGGCAAAATTCTTCATCGTCGTCAGCCACAGCATCAACAAAGTGCACATAATGCGTTACAAAGAGTGTGGCGGGTACCGCGCTTTCCTGAAGAATGACGAATAATGGCATAGTAGACGCCTTCCCCACTACACAAAAATTATGATGATTTATGGCGTAGTGGGTACCATGCAAGTGCGTTTGTAGTAGTTGCCCCAAGAGTGTTTAAAAAAGGCTCTAGAAAGGCCGCTCTCCCAGCTTTCGCTGTGGCTGTGTTGCGCGTCCCGCGCAGGCCTGGCGGTTTTTTGTCCTTTGTCTCTACTTTTCCGCCCTCAATCCTTTAACCATCTCTTATTTATTTCTATTGCGCACCTGTTTGCCTTTCCATTGTTGTCTCTAAAACCCACGGCTTCATGCAGGCTAGTGCGCAAACATACACCCGGGTGGATATCTCCACATTCATTTAAAAAAAATTGGAGGACGCTTGAGCTTCGCCTTCAAGAGTAAAATGCGATAACGTATTTTGGCCCCGTTCGCAACCACTTCTCAATCGCTAACGTGGCTTTATTATTCTAACCTAGAATTCCTACTGCAAGTACGGTTGCGAAGTGCCCACTACGCCGTAATTCTTCCTGCTGCGAACGGGCGGAGTACCCACTACACGTCCGTAAGACCACACGGGCAATTGCGCAGCTGCGCACGTTGTTGATGCAGTTGCTGGTAATGATGATTAATTATTCCTGTGCGCTCTGTAATTGGTGGGCTTGAAGATATGTGAATTGCACAATTCACATATTTTGACGCTTAGTGCGATTCTACCCCGCAGGTCGCGGGATCGAATCCCGGCCGCGGCGGCCGCATTTTCGATGGAGGCGAAAATGCTTGAGGCCCGTGTTCTTAGACTCAGGTGCACGTTAACGAACCCCAGGTGGTCGAAATTTCCTGGAGCCCTCCATAATCATAGCGTGGTTTTGGGACGTTAAACCCCATCAGTTATTATTATTACCCTGTACATGCATGTTTCTTCTTCTGTATTGAAACTTGATTTATAACTACGCGTTCTGAGACAACCCGACCTCGCTTCAAACAGTAAGGTGTTTACCCCTTGAATAATCATAAAATGTCTCCCTCCTTATTTCGTCTTGCCGTTTCGGTAGTTACTCACAGCCAGCTTTTTTTGTTGCTGTTGTTGTTTATTGTTCCCATAGCTGCTATCCAATAAATCTCCGCCTCTCTACCACCTACGGGATTCCGCAGAACTTATCTGCAATGCAATGAAATCGCGCCACAAGCACTATTTGAGAACCCTGACGCTGTCTAACAACCGGCGCACATTATCGAAATGTCACGAGAACAGTCTACGAATATGTTTCGAACACATTTCAGCCAACAAAACTATCACTAAAGATTTAGTAAATAAGGTTGAAAGCTGGGCTAGTTGGTGACTGATCATTGTACCTATATGGTGAAGTAGCGCAATTTAGACGGGGACAGAGAGGACAAGAAGGACACAGTGTAGACGACAAGAAGGACACAGTGGACACAGTGTAGCAAGTGTCGTGTCCTTCTTGTCCTCTCTGTCCCCGTCTAAATTGCGCTACTTCACCATATAGGTACAATGATTTAGTAAATAGCACAGAACCGACGAGGACGTGGTAACAAGAAAGCACCCAAATTAGCCCCCGCTTGGGACAACACGCCACTTACTGTGGAGAATTCCTTCATTCTTTTGACAACGGCCGGGACGAGTCACACGAACAGCAGCGCGTCATCAGCACTGAGTGGGTCCCTCCGCGGCAAAACATCAAAGACGGAAGGGCGCTTTCTGTCCTACTTCCGCGACCCCGAGGGACCTGGCCGCTTCTTTGACGAGCACCTCACCTCTTGGTCTTCCTCAACTGTCGTCGCGAAAGAGGGCACACAGAACGCAACAGCGTTTCCCGTCGCAGGGCAATCGCCCGCCCAACGCGCGGAAGATGGGTTAATAAAACAACAACATTTACTTGAAGGAAAGAAGTCTAAATTTAAGGGGTTCGTTTTCTTTGTTAGACACAATATAAATGAGACCCTAACAGACAATTATGCCAAGGATAGGGGATGTTATTAGAAGTAATTGTAATGTAAATGTGAAGAAAGAAAAGTGGACGAAAAGATAACTTGCCACCGGTCCCTTGCCACCGGACCCTTGCCACCGGACCCTTGCCACCGGACCCCGCCGGTGGCAAGTTATCTTTTCTTCCACTTTTCTTTCTTCACATTTACATTACAATTGCTTCTAATAACATCCCCTATCCTTGGCATCATTGTCTGTTAGGTCTCATTAATTTAACATTTACTTGAGATGATGGGGTGCAAAATCATCATGGACTGCAGTATACGATGAACATTTCAACATAATCATTTAAGTGGTGGAAGAGTATATAATCCAAAACTTAAAAAAAAAACTTAATCATATCCAAACAAACAATTACTTGAGACGAAAATAAGGAGACGGTGCGCTGGTTTTTGCTTACAAGCAAGCTTTGAGCGGTTAAGCTTTGAGCGCTCTTTTTTTCGATAGCTGATAAGATCGTTTGGCCAAGGAAGGCCTTACATTCGATGTTTACGTGCATCCACAGTTCCTGCATTAATGGTCCAGGTGTCTTTCATATTTACTATGTACGCGCTCCCCCATTTTCCTTCCAATGCGAAGCATTTCTGGCTATCCACACTTTGTTTTTCAAGGCAATTTTGTTATTTGTTAATCCTCCTCGAAAGACTACTATGTCAGGTTAAAAAAAAAAAATAAAGAACTTTAGAAATGAAAAGTACACTCTCCACTACAAAAATTTTGTTAAAACAAAATGGTAAGCTATTTAACAACTCCCCTGCTGCATTTGTGCTTGTAAAATGAAATAGGAAACTATAAACAAATAAGATGAGATATATTTGTTCACGCAAACAAGGCATCAGTTCAGTTGTACAGTATATAGGTACACGGTTGTTTACCTGTATACGTTAAGTTCACTGCCATTTTAAATAACCGAATACAACTTGAACTGCCCGATGGTCGGACTAGCACACAAGTCCGATATTGTAACCATTATGACGCTGACGCATGCGTCGACCAGGGCAACCGAACGCCGTTGAGAACTTCCTGCGCCGCAAGCCATAGCGCGTTCAGACGTTTCATTCGTTTCGATCCCGCAGCGGCGCACGCGTGGGCCCCGTCAGCTCGACGCTCGTCGGCGTTTAGTGTTGCAACGATTCGCGCAATCCTTCATGTTACTAGATGTTAAGTACAGTAGAACCCACTTTTTTTTTTCAGTGGTTTGTTTGCGTTGCCAAAATTCATCAATATTCTGCATAATACGACCCCACTTGAACTCAATTGTGGTGAGCACCCACTCGTGCCCTGGCGCCTTGTCTGCATGACGCGCAGTAGATTATTATGTTTTATGTAAACACGATATTTCAAGAGCTGCTTGACGATCTAACATGACAATTTTGCTCTTTTTCATCATTCTCAGCCTGTTTTGGTCCACTGCAGGACGAAGGCCTCTCCCAGTGATCTCCAGTTCAGCCTATCCTGCGCGAGCTGGTTCCATTTTATCCCTGCGAACTTCTTAATTTCGTCGCTCCATCTAACTCTCTGCCTTCCCCGACTGCGTTTCCCGTCCCTTGGCAACCATTCTGTTGCTCTTATTGTCCACCGGTTGTCTGTTCTACGCATTACGTGGCCATCCCAGATCCATTTGCTTCGCTTGATGTCAATTAGGATATCTGCAACCCCTGTTTGTTCCCTGACCTATTCTGCCGTCCACCGACCTGTTAATGTTATTCCTATCATTTTTACGTTCCTTTGGCCGCTGCGTGGTCCTCAATTTTTTTCTCTAGTTGTTTTGTTATTCTCAATGTTTCTGACTCATATGTTAGAACTGGCAGTATGCAGTAATTGTATACTTTTCGCTTGAATGACAGCGGTAGATTTCCTGACATTATTTTGGAGTGCCTGCCGAATGTGCTCCAGCCCATTCTTATTCTTCGGTCCATTTTTTTTTTGTCATGATTAGTAGTTGTCCTAGGTATACATATGCTTGTATACACTCCAACGTATGATTTCCGATCTTAAACTCTTTCTGTTTCGCAAGGCTATTCAGCATTATCTTTGTCTTCGTCATATTCATTTTTAGGCCTACTTGAATACCTTCTCGCTTTAATTGCCCAATAATTTTTTGCAATGCATTGCTATCGTTACTGAAGAGCACTACGTCCTCTGCAAATCGTAGGTTGTCGAGCCATTCTTGGTTAACCTTGATCCTTGTTTCTCCCCAGTCTAGCTGTTTAAACACCGCCTCCAATCACGTAGGTGAACAACATTGGGGATATCTCCTTTTCTGACTCCTTTTTTTGATCGCAATTTTATCGCTCTTCTTGTGGAGAAGTAAGGTAGCCGTGGAGTCTTTAGGGGAGAGTCGGAAGGATTGGGACACTTTTCACAATTATATTTTTAGTTGTGTTGAAATTGAACGCCGAACGATGTTTGATTGATTATAATACAGGTATAAACAAGCCGCAAAACTTCTGAGACGCGCTGGTTCCTATGGCTCCTGGTTGAGCTATAAAAAAATAGTTTGTGATGGCTAAAATCTGTCCCATTCCACCCGCCTCTAAGGGAAATCACTTGGGAGGAGTGGGACGTATCTAACAAAATGGTTCAAGTGTTTTCAGCGATCATTATAAGCGGATAGTTCAACATCAAACAATAAACTGGGCTGCACAAACTTTGCTGCACCGATAGTTTTTGACACTGGCAGCTTTCATCACAATGTCGGTAACTGGTAAAGCCTTCATCTCTTTCTTAGTAGGAAAGCAGAACTGAGAGCTCTTTTCTTTGTTCCGCAGGAACTGCGCACTGACGCTGACATGTTATTACTGCTCTTGACTCTAGCCATGTAATGGACGCCAAATTATTTTTACGAAAACTGACAAGAAAGACATCGCCTTTTGTCACTTAAATATATTCATTAGGCCAATTGATTTCACAAATGTCATGCCAGTCATTATCAAAAGCTGACATGTCGTTTTCAGACTCTTCAAAGACAGCGGCAGGTGTGTCTTCTTCACATGAAGAACAGCGATCTTTCAGCAAACGCCATTTCTTTTTTGGATGAGCTGTTGAATGCCTTTTCGTAGTCTATGAAAGTTGAATGCGTTTTCGTAGTCTATCAATGCTAAATAGAGGGGGGTTTTTTTTTTATTCAGCAGCTTTCTCCATTACCTGATTTATCACACAAATGCGATCCATCGTAGAATAGCCTATCCTGAACCCGGCTTGTTCTTTAGGTTGTTGATGTCAAGTGTTTCTCTTATCCTGCTTGAAATTACCTTTGTGAATGTTTTGCATATCCCCGAAGGTAAGCTGATGGGCCTATAGATCTTAAGGTCTCTATGTCTCCCTTCTTGTGTATTAGTATAACGTTGGCCTTTTTCCAGCTCACTGGGACCGTTGGCGTCTCGAGGCACTGAGTGTAAAGTGTAGCAAGTTTCTTCCAAATAAATTCTCCTCCGACTTTAAATAGATCGGCTGTTATTCCGTCATTACCAGCTGCTTTTCGGCGTGCCATATCGCTATAGTTACATATAGGACTTCCATATCTTGCTCTTCGCTACTTCCACTCGAGGTTGGATTACTTATTTTCAAACTATATAGTTCAGCGTAGAATTCCTCTGTCCCCCCGAACTATGTCATTGAAGTTGTTGATAATATTTCCCTGCTTGTCTCTTAGAGCGTGCATTTTATTCCTTTCTATACAGAGTATATTTTTCCCTGTTTTGGTGCTGGTGCCTTTTTTGACTGCTGCTTCTATCGCTTTGACGTTGTAGTTCCTTATGTCACTGACTTTCTTCTTGTTGATTAGCTTTGTCAGCTCAGCGAGCTCTATTCTAGATCTTGAGTTAGTCTCCTTCATGTGTTGCCGTTTCTTTATTAAGTCCTTATTGGATTGGGAAAGCTTGCCTTGGTCTTGTCTTGGACCTCCAACTTCGATAGCTGCTTCAGAGATCCGTCTAGTTATACTGTTCCGTTCATTTCTTCGATGTCAGCATTATCCTCTTCTCCTGAAGCTGCGTATTTGTTTTCGATTTTAATCTTAAAATCTTCTGATTTTATTCTTACTGTGTCTAGGTTGGGTTGTCTTTTGGTAGTCTTGTTCGAGATCTCAGATTAAGCGATATCCTCGCCCTCACTGACCTGTGGTCACTGCACTTCGCCTGGCTTATGCTCTTTTTAGTGATCTTATAATGATCGTTACTGTATGATGGCAAGATATTGGGATTTCCCGCCGCACCTATATACATACAACAAATTTGGTTACGCTTGAAAGGTAGCTGCATGGCAACGAGATGTATAGGCGGCGTTATTTGGGCATGGCGTGAGCAAACTTGAGGCCTCATGATACAATGGAAGATTTATTCTGGTCCATAGATGAAAAAACAGCGCGCCATAAGCACGGACAAGGGAGGAATACAGGACTTTCTTGCGCATGCTCATTTCGCGCTGTTTTTTTTTTTTCACCAATGCATTCCGCCAACAATATCGCATTCACACCCATTTTATTTAATTATTTCTAGTAATAGTGTTGCATAAACCATAAAATCGTGTTTGATATAGTAGTATGGCACCAAACACAGTTATTAAATTGTTTTCTTTCTTTTATTTGAATTAGGCATCTATAAGGCGTGATGGAAAGCTTCACGTTCGAAATAGGGGCATTTGCATCGAATCGTTGGCTGCGTCAGTTTTCTGTTGTATACGCTGTCGTCATCGGTATAAACTCGCGTTTCTTGCTGGTCTTCACGCAATGGTGCATTGGAGCACGCGTGCGCGAACGATTACTTGGTTTTTGTATGTTAAGCGACGCCACAGTTGACCGACGAGCCGGTTTTAAGTATGATTGACAGATATAACTGACGTATAACTGACAAGCTTTATCGGTGCCTTTCGACATGTGGCAGCGGGAGTTCCGGCATCCGGTCATCTTGGTCGCGCAGATAAAACGAGTTGTATAAGAAAGCGCAGCCATGTGAAGAGGAAAATTTTCCGAATGCGGTAACGTACACAATTAGCGTCATATAATATTTAGAATTAAGCATGCAGATGACGTTACGCCATTCTAAAAAAAAATAACATATGAGATGGTAAAAGCTGTAAAAGCGGAGCTTATGGATACAGGGGAGACTGCTGGAAAAAAAAATGCCCAGCCGATACTTCTTTAACGGGAATTATCGAGGTTCGAACTAACTAACTAACTAACTAACTGGTTCAGAGAAAAAGCTTTCTTTGGGTGACCTACCTTGTCGAATTAGCATAACAGTGCGCACGAGAGAGAGAGAAAGATAGAGATGTGGGTGAGGTATGTAAAAGACGCTATCTTCTGCAGCCCGAGCACGGCTCAGCATCTGTGGGGAGGTGAACAGCGGAAGAAGATGGGAACAGGAGAGGAGGAGATCAGTGAAGAAGAGCATTGTCTCTGTTCAGTAAGACGTTCTGGCGGGCTAGTTGGTTCATTGCTGTTAGACGCTCTTAAAATGAGCTAAATGACCAGGGCACGAGTAAGAAAACACACAGGACAGCACGAGCGCAGATTGCCAACTCTTTATTTTCTGGTAAGCGAGGAAAAGATATTTTCGACCAGGAACCTGGACACGTGACCAATCTGTGAATCTCACATGTGTCGACAAAAATACGAACATTGCTGAATAAGAGAGCAGCCCATGATAGCGGCCAACCGAACACCGCAAAACGTGGGACCAAACTCGCTGAGCTTTGCGCATGTGAAGAAAAAAAAACCAAAAAAAAAAGGAAGCGCCAGTTGTCACATCACAAATAACCTGAACAAAGATGAAAAGATGATGACGTAACATCACTTGATGAAAAAAACAAAATGTTGATCACTCAACAAATGAATATGTATTATACACCAAATGAAAACTAAAATTATGACACAATGAGAAACAACAGTTAACAGAAGTAAAGGTGAAGGCGACGGAATTAAAAGTGACTAACTAAACAGTAAGACCCCTTGTGGAATATTGGCGGTCGCCCGAATTTTTGCATAAAAACCAACAAACAAACAACGCAGCAACGTGTCCTGGTCATTTCGCGCAGCTTAACCCTCTCATGCATAAATTAAATCCAGAGGATAAAAAAAATTATTTTTTGGCCTAAAAGTATTGCTAGAGGCCACAAAGATCACGAAAAAAATTTATTTCAAGTAATCAAAAGCCTCTTATAAGATTTAGGATGTGTCCGCATATGAGGACAACATGCCGTAAGCCGATATGAGTCCTTGGTATCAGTACACATGAAATATATCTAGACCACTGAAAGAAACAATTACAATTCAAACTGAAACGCTGGCGATCGGCCTTGCATATTTCGCTTATGCGCTGTGGAAGGACTGGGAGCACCAGGGCTTGTTGAAGCGCCGTTAGCACGCACAGGCTCGCTGTCATCACTCTCTTCTTCTGAGCTGCTGGAAGTTCCAAGGTCGGTTAATAGCTGCTCCTAATCATCCGCCTCGGAATCGTCATCAGAGTCATATGAGCGGTCCAAGAGAGCATCGATTTCTTCCCTGGACAGTCATCTCTTAGAAGACATCTTAGAAAAGTATCGTTTTTCCACGGTCTACGGAAGTGCGAGACTTACACACATAAAAAAAAACTCCCGCAAAAGCAGACTCAACCGTATACACGTAAAGCGCGGGAAAATACAAGCGCTTCAGCTCAGGCCTGGCTTTCTGCGGGCGCGCTTTTATTTCTTGGCGCTGCAGATGAGTCTACACCTTACATGCATAATGTCCCCACTTGAGGACACGTACTCGTTCTATTCTTTCTATAAAACCCGTAGCCGAGAAAAAAAACCTCAACAAAAGGAGCTGGTATTATTCAAGCGTAGTTCTTTCAACACATATTTTGTATAGTTCAAAAGCACCATAGCCTGTCGAGCAATTATTTTTTTTTTTACGAACATTCAGTGATCTCAAACAAAACTACTCTCCGTAAGAACCTGGAGCTTCAAGAAACATGGACAGCGAGGACCATCTGTGAAACAAGTTAGGAACATTAGCGGGTTCTCAATTGAGGACACCATGCGGCTAATGACTCGCTATAAGTAACTGGACGACTTTTGTAGTAGGATAAATATCTGTCCTCATATGAGGCCCGTATGCATGAGAGCGTTAAGAACGTCTCTGCTCAGGGACGTGGTGAGGGCAAGCCGACTCTATACACGGTGGTGGCTGGCTGTCATCTGCCTCATACATAATGCAGACAGAGGACGAGGGCGTGCCAAGTCTGTGCTTTCGGGCCGCCTAGCTACAGCCGATCCGGAGGCAGAGGAGCAGGGATCGCTCTCGTCTGGTGATGTCCCGGTCCCGGAGTTGAAGGGGGTGCCATCTTGGCCACTCGGGGTAGGAATGCCAGCTTAGCAGCCGCCGCTGCAAGGTGTGCCTAGCGTAGTCCGAGGCGAGGACAGCGGCTGAGCGCTGTCGTGTGATGCGCTTCCTTTTTCAGTGCGTCTACCTTCTCAGGGTATGTCGACGTGCAACGGTGCCAGGAGAAGCGAGACGTCCAGGCAGCTGGCTCGGAAGGAGTGTAGTTTGATAGCCAGGATTGATGCCCCGAAGCCGGCACACACCGGGCGCTCCACTAGCTGCCCGGCCGGGTCGCGAGTCGAAGGCCTCGGCGACGGGGTGTCCTGGAGGGTAAACTGCCAGCACGTCCAGTGCCAGGAGGAAGCCGGTCATCTCCGCTGCTGTGGAGCTTCTCGCGGAGGACAGTCGACAGGTTGCTTCCATGCCAAGCGCTAGTACGCAGGCGGCCGCGGCTGAACCTGTGGCACGGAGAACTGACCCGTCTGTAAAGACCATCAGTCTTCCTGGAGTGTCCGAAGCACAGCATAGTAGTAAGCAGACTGAAGAAGAGAACGACCAACTGCGTCTATTTTTGTAGCGCTTTGAGTGCAGCGCCTCCTCACGCCACTCTGGTGTCAGAACACCTGCGCTCTCGCGCCTTGAAGATGGGGGGCGTGGCTGCAAACTTACTTAATATCTAAATCCTTGACGTTAGAACTGTAGCAGGATGCAGTAAGCAAATGAGAAACAGTAAACTTTCCAAGAAGGCTCAGAGAGCCAGTAAGTATTATAAATAGACAAAGATTTTAACGAAAGTTTTGTTATACGACCCACAGTCCTCGAAAATGCACGATGAAGGTCAATTAAACTTAATTAATATTAAAGTAATAGTTATGTCGACTTTGTTCTTCGTTAATTAGCACATTATCGTACTTTTCATTTCTAATGCCACCTTTACCAGTCCTTACCGAGAGTGTTGTGCTTTGAGTGAGTAACAACGTAATGTAACGACTTTGGAAAAACCTGCTCTGAGTAGCCATACGCAGAATGCTTCGCATGAAAGAACCATAAAAAGTACAAAGACAAATGTGAGAGGAAGTAGTGCGTGCGTTACACAGAAGACGCCAGTGATGTAGGTAAACCTCATTTTGAAGCTGCCATCACGCCACGGTAACAAAAAATAAAAACTATGCGTCACAGGGAGGCCTGGGAACACACTCCGTTCAAGCCAACCGGAGGAACGTAGACAACACTCGCGTCATCATACGACGTTTTGACAAGATGGATGGGACGCAGTCATGGCCGCACGGGATACGAGACAAGGGAGAACGCCGCGGCTTGAGTGTGCGTAGCCACTTGAAGCTATTTAAATATGGCGAGTTGACAAAGTTCAAACGCAAAAAGATATTTTTTTCTGGCTGCAGAAAACAGAACATCAAGGGACATTACGTGAGATATACTCTCTATTTCTAGTCAGTTTTCATTGGCGGCACAAAACTGATTTTATGGCTCGAACATCGGGTGGTCGAAAAAAGCTCCCCATTACACGGGGTCTCCCGTAGCCGATGCGTCAACAGCTTTATGTTGTTACGTATATCCCGAATTTTTCGCGCCTATCTTAGTTCGTACCGTTCAAGCTTTCCGGTTAAATAAAGAATAACTCGACTATCTAAAAGTAACGGTAAAAATTGTCATATACAAATATAAAAAAAAGCGACGTCAACAAAATAGTAGCGGTGAAACTATTCTGGAAAGTCGACCAGAGAGGTCATCGCGGGTGAAGGCGACGAAGGCAGTGCTAAACTTCTTAAAGGCAACGGACTTGCACCGACGATTATAGGCTTATGGGTGTGATGACTGTGAAGTGAGACTTCGTGTGTGCGTGCTCTCTCCTCTCTCTCTCTCTCTTTCTCCATCTTTCAATCTCCCCCCAGCCCTTTCCCCAGTGTAGGGTAGCATACCGGTCCTGCTAGACCGGTTAACATCCCTGCCTTTCCTTTCCCTCCTCTTTTTTCCTT
Organism: Rhipicephalus appendiculatus; assembly: GCA_030522465.1. NCBI lineage: Eukaryota > Metazoa > Arthropoda > Arachnida > Ixodida > Ixodidae > Rhipicephalus > Rhipicephalus appendiculatus. Next base: position 3,892,101 of record JALIZH010032925.1, on the reverse strand, counting down.
CCTTCCTATTTCAAACTGCATTTTTTTTAACTGAACGCCGGCGAAAACGTGTACTGTCCCGTATTTTCCATTGCATTTCTGGAAATGGATGACATTACGTGCACGAAAATATGCAATCTCCACGTGTCACAGTCCTCTCTGCAGGCTTCAGGAAAACGAATATAAAGTGGGACTTAATTTAATTATTCAATTTACGGCACGTGTTTCATTCGTGCAAATGAATCCAAGTAGTAGATAAGTTGTCTCTGTTGAGGAAAAATCATGTGGCTATAGCAGAACTTTTGACGTAACAGTCCTAAAACTCTGCTAAAACGCTTGGCATTAATCCAGTAACTGCTAAGACGATGCTTTCTGTAAGGCCAATATATTTTGTAGCACAATTTAAGCAAGGACATGTAGAAAGTGATATTAGTTTTATCTGCTAATCAGACATGGCCTGCAATTCAGCTTCAATTTCACCATTTCAACACGTGTCCTGAAAGTAAGCAATCGTGAAAATAATTGGGGGATATTTGTAATTAGCTATCTATTTGGATTTTATTATTTGTCATTTAAGTGATGGATGCCATATTCAGCTACAGTCTTAATACAAATGTACAGACTGAATTGTGCTAATCGGATCCATGCGAAGTTTTTTTCTCATTTTTTAAAAATTCTGCTGGAACAAATAATCTAATAACTGCACACTTTACAGAGTAGAAGTGGACACACCAGATGCGAGTCGCGAGTCACGGGTCAACTTGCGGCTCACTGCTGGATACTTGATAAGGCGTTTAACATGTGCGCTTCGACAAAAAATCGTAAGCCCAATATACTGCCGGACTTTGATCGAACTACTCATGCAATGAGATGTTCTTGTTATTGCATGAAACCACGGATCAGCATCTTACCAGCAGGAGGGGACTTACGCAATTCCGGTGCTTCGGCTGTAGCTCTCGAGCAACATGGCGTACTGGTTCGTGGCTCATTGAATATGTCTATCCTCGATACAAGAGTACTCGCGGTTTGGGCGAGTCTTTGTCCGCAAGTGCTGTAGCCCACGCTCGGCCGCTGCACTCTTTATGTTCCCGCTTCCTGTCCATTCTCAACCAACCGAAGCGTAACACACGTACTGCACAGATATGCGAAGTTACAGCAGACTCTAGTTGGGCATGGAGCACGAGCCTGTTTGTTTTTTCGCGACGCACAGGATATCGGAAATATCGGTTAGCGGTACAGCGAAACGTACCGGTTGTAAATCCTGGTAGGCGCCACTTAAAACACATATTTGATGACGCATCGTTTACGCTGGAATTTATCCCGTATCAGTGGCGTAGCCAGGGGGTGGCACACCGGGCACGTGCCCCCCCCCCCCCCCCCCCCTGAAATTTTTTTTCGCCATGGCATGCAGGGCGAAAAATGACCATTTCAGGGCGGTGCACCCCCGAAATCAAGGAGGTGCCCCCCCCCCCCCCCCCCCCCCCCCCCGAAAAAAATTTCTGGCTACGCCCCTGTCCCGTATACAACTCCGCTCATCGGATCCGTGCCTATAGACAGCGCCTATCTTCGCGCTCACCCCGATGGCATGAGCTTTCTGACAGACATATTAATGAGTGTGCTTTCTCGGCTGGAAGTGGCTTGCCACTCCTCGTGTCACGCCTAAAGATAACGCCTCGCTCCCACCTTGAAAATCTGCTTTCTCTTCCGTCCAGCCCGGCCCTATATCTGGAGGCAGCCGCGTCACCGACTGAACTCCCTTCCGCAATAGACCTCTCCCATTATCCAGTGGCGCCATGACAACGCGTAATCTTTCTTTGTGCAGGTCGCCATAGAGAGAAGGAAAAAAAGAGAACAGCGCAAGGCGGGAGAAAACGATGCGGGGCGGCGTTCCTGCCCAGCCAGAATGAGCAGTGGCGGGGAGCGGAGCGTGGCCTTGGGCGACGCGCATTATTTACAAACAGCGGGTGGCAGAGCAGCCGCTGACGGATCGTCCCCCCGGCAGAGGCCAAGGTGGCAGCCGGCCAGCCCGCGATCGACTGCCCGCGACTTACGGCAGGAGTACCGTATCATACCTCGCCTGCTGTGTACTGAGCCGCCTCTGCCACCGCGCGAAGCGCTTTCATGGGCGTGCAACTGCTTACGCAAAGCTCATTCTCTCGCTCTCTATCTTCCCTCGCATTTCATGCGACCTCAGGAGCCGGGATCAATTCTCGTTGAATGGCTTCCCTTCGTTCCTACCTTCTCCTATATGCGGAGAGCAACAGCCGCGGGTGATCCTGCGGCGGCAATAGGTAGCGTTGCTTACAGCGGCCAAATAGTTCACTGTATCTGCACTATTCTAAATGTTCGGTACAGGTACAGGCAAAACCTGATATGCCACTTTGTCATTTGCCTAACGAGAGAAAAAAAATTATATTTAGGCGAGCCTTTCGCCGGATATTTGGCATACTAACTGATGGCCGGTCACGTGCGAAAGTATGGAATAAACCGCACATGACGACCGCTCCTTGGCTTGGCACCCCGTGTATCACCGTTTTCTGAGTAACGTTAAATGAGTAACAAGTGCATCAACCTAATGGTTGATGCACTTGTTACTCACTTTAACGTACGCACAATTTTCCTGCGCAATGTAAAGGAGGTTTATTTCAAAGGAATTTAGTTCGCCCGTGTGTGAGGAATATGGAAGCACAACTCAGCAGAGCACTGATGGAATTGGCACACGTTCTATTATTAAACTTGTGCGGGTTATATTGCGATCTCGACAAATAATTACGCATCAGATTATTATTAACAACGGTCATTTTTCCCCGTGGCTGTATTGGGGACTGTGATATGTTTACTATGTGTTTAAGTCGTAATCATAATATAATTGGACATGTCACCAAAGCAAAAAGAAAATAAAAGCACTAGCCACGTTTGGTAACCAGACCCATGTAAAGCAAATCATATTGCCTGGACTGAGCGCTGAAAATCGATTATGACTCTTTTGAACTTGGTCATTAACTATTGAGTTTTTGTTACTAGTCGTCTGAGACTCACGTTATTACCCATCTCGCCTGGGACCTCCTCTGCAAAAACATGAAGTTCCGTACACTCCTATAGGCGCCAATAGGCGTATTATTATTTGTTTAATAATATATTTAATAATACGCCTAAACGCGTATTATTTAAAAAAAATTATAGCCTGGAGAAAAGCACGTGAGTGCGTGCGCGTAGGGGCGCATGTGTGCATTTGCCTATCTTATACAGTTACTTGCTTTATAGTCACATGTTTTACTTACCGCTAGCATTTACATCGTATTGCCCCCTCCCCCCCCCTCTATGTCTACTTTCGAATACACTTACTTTACACTCCGCTTCCCAGCGCTGTTAAGCATCTTCGCCACTGGAAGGAGCGAAAACCTGACGCAATGTGTTGGAGATCTTGCAGCGTATGAGCCAGGCCATGCATGCGAGCGCCCTAGATAAAGCAGCGTGGGAGTTCAAAAAATATAATGTCTTTTTATGTGCCCTTGACGTGGTTGCTGACAGAAAGGTATAGTTTCAATTACAACGCACGCATAGCACGCGCGATTTGCAGAACTACAAACGCTGTCAACGGCTACTGGCACTGAATGATTCAAACTTGAGTGCAGCAGAAAACTAAGCTACCGGTTTACGGGACCATATTTTACGGAAGCGAGAAAAAAAAAAAAAAAAAGGAAGGGGCGGGTGGGTAAGGAGGATGAACGTTTTGATATTTAAACGTGACACAGACAAAGGTCCATAGTGGTGAACGTATACATTGACCTAAAAGAGTGCCTCGATTATCCGGCGTGAATAAATGAGCCCAACGATCGATCGGTGGACAGTATACCTGTGGGACGTGATAATGGAAACCCACTTTCACGAACGACGCCGTCTTCGGGAAGGCCGCTACACTTTCTCTTCGAAAGTTTATTCACGCCGTCCTAACTTAGGCTTCATTTCTCAGAATAAGCATTTACTCACCGCGCCGAACCCAGTGAAGCGCTCGGCATGTACGTACACATCTTGCGCACTGCAGTGTGGGTGCGCTCTGCAATCGTGGGCAGAAGGCGATTTCTCGAACCAGCGCATTCCCCGACGCCGTATCAACACGTGCGCGGAATGCCAATTCAAAGTCACTCGAAAGCAACAGAGCCCGAAATCAGCTCGGATGGGAGCCGGTCACCTGATTACAACCACGGCGCGTTTATGCACGCCACGCAGCTTCCTCCTTGATGCACATCGTTCCCTCGAAGGAGACCAAGGGCTGCGCTTAAAAGGCAACACAGCCTTTATCGAAACCTGCCGGATAATCCCGTTTTAATGTCGCCACTGGTTCGCGCGCCGCCAACGAGTAGATAAAGTGAGCTTCCGCTTGCTGCACTCGAGCGACACTTGCCTCTGCGACAGGCTCGGGATTATCCTTGATGATAACAACGTCCGCACGAACTGCGTTCTCCGCATTGCAAACACGTACCGTACGTGAGAATCGCCGCTTCCGCGCTCCTTTCGATCTACCCTTACGATCAAGACCAGAGAGAAGACGCTAGAAATACCGCGTCGTTGCGGCTGTTCCGACCCCGACACAGCACAAGGGCGCACAGATACGCAGAGAAAGGAACCTGGGGCACGAATAATTTTACGCGTGGGTAAATTATCCCAATGGCAAAATGTTTTGTACCAGTGGCCGTTAAAGTAGTTTATTTTCGCGTTCACTGCATGGCGCGTAGAGCAATGATGATTCACATTGACGTCGCGTATCCAATCAGGGGGGGTGGACCAAGAATCGGGGCAGCAGCTTTAAAAGTGTTCCTCTTCGATGCGGGGGGAACGGAAAAGTAAAAACACAATTTAAAAAAATATTCCGTAATTCGTCTTTTCTTCATAAAAATAGATGGAAAACAAAAGCAGCGCTATACGGTTCCTCCGTAACGTAAGCGAAAGTCAGCTGCGAAGTTGTCAGCGCTTATGTTTCAAGAATAAACTGGGAAGCACTTTTGGCACCCACCCACCCGCCGTCGGCTGGAATGGAAATATGACGCAATGCCCTGGAGGTTTTGCTCCGTCGGTAATAATGGGGTGGTCGGCACCCAAACACAGCGTGCGAGCGCCGGTTGAAGAAAGTGTGTGGCATAGGAACAAAGACAACATGTGCAAAGTCACGTGACCGTGACACTCCAGTGCCAAGAAGTCGTGACTGTGCACATTATCGTTACTTGTGTTCAAAATATCTATAATGTGGTGTGTCGGGTTACTGTTCTTTCGAAAAAAAAGTTTTCTAGCCGATGAATGTATGTACACAGCAGCCCCGTCGAGCTGGTTTGCACTACATATGACCGTATCAAGTTAATGGCTAAAATATCGTCACTTTGTGTTAGTAGAAAAGCCAAGAAGTGATAAATATATGGCTGGTGTGTATTACTTGACCAGCTTATTCCATACACACCGTCTGGATGATAAAATGTGGCCGCTTGTAGCAGAGGTGGATGTTATACTATCGGCGAAATCCTTGCCCACAGCCTCTCGAACCAATATTAACTGACGCTTGTTAAAATTGCTTCGACAGGACTGTCATTACGTGGATTCCATTAGCATTTAGTGAGCACACATCAAGTATTGAACACAATGACGAAGCCTCGCCCACTTGCACGCGCAAGCCCCTTCGAAGTATGGTCACTGTGCGTAGCGAGTGGCGTCACAACAGATACTGCAGCAGCAGAAGTTGAGGTGTGTGTACGTGCTCACAAAATGAAACGCGTCAATTTAGGGTCAAGTAATGCAGATAATTTCGTTCACATCGTCTTTCGTTTGTGTCACACCGACCGCGACACTGGCGAATACTGGTTTGTACGCCGAGGCCAGAGCCATCACCACCTCTAGTGACCAGATATGTAGCGGCAGGACGCATTTACATCGATCAATTGTACAGTGCCGTCCACTGTTAGGGTGAACACGGCTCAGCGTGGCTGCGCTCAGTGGAGCGCCAGTGCAGCCGGCGCGGCCGCGCATCGAATCGAAGTGGCGCAGGCGCACACAAGCGCGTCGCTCTTGCTGTACTACAGACAATCAAGACCGGCGCCTGGCTACTACGGAACGAAACACTCGCCCGATGTAGCCGACGAGATAAAGCATCTCCCGTGTGTCCGTGCGCGCATGCGTGGCTACACTTCGATGCGCGGCCACGCCGGGTGCACTGGCGCTGCGCGGAGCGCGGCCACGCTGAGCCATGTTCACCCTAACAGTGGACGGCACTGTACGTATACGTAGAAGTTATTCCTGAAGTTTCAACGAAGTCTTTCACTCCACGAGCATCATGCGTGGCATGCACGTATTCTTGAAAAAAACGGCGTACACAGCATATAAGCAGCGATTGCGATTTAAGGAACGCCAACTTGCAGTAAAGACAATGAGATGCCTCTTGCGTAGAAACGCCTCCTTGATAATTTTCGTAGGTTGACTAAATATATGATAACATGCCGCACCAGTTGTGCACACGGGCCACTTGTCACAACTGACGAGGCGTACCACGATAGAGACGTCCTGAAGCCAAAAACACGCCAGCCATCACTCGCGTGGTTGTGGCCGTGACGCTACCGTGCAGGAGACCCTGTTATGCGCGAACGGCTCGCACGGAAAGGGAAATATGATATTTAAGTGCTAATTAGCGCTAAAACGTGCAATAACAAAGAATGGGGCACGCAAGCGCTGGCGAGTGCACCTTTCCTTGTAATCTCGTGTTGACCGCTTCAATGTACCAAGCCCGAACGCTTAACAGCAAACGAAAATATTCGTGTTCTACAAAACTTGCACCTTTCTTTCGCTGCATAAAATGCCGAAATTCTGACGCGACAAGTCTGCAGAACGGTCCGACGCAAGTGAACGTAGATACCGCACACCATCACTTTCTAGCACATCAGTACTCTTCACGTGCGACTGTACTGCTTTCACGAAACATTTATTTTTTCTGCTTAACGTTAACACCCGCAGCACGCACTTCGTTTAAACTTCGGCGGAAAATTTTTTTTAAGGCATTTGTCGACCCAAATTTCTGAAAATATACCTTTCACCCTGAAAAATGCAGGCAGGCTACTCTGAAAGACGACCACAACGTCGCTGCTGTTTATACATCACTGGCGTGCGCCTCCACACTAAAATAATAAATAAATACGAAGGAGCGACCCACGGGGTGCCCCGTTACCGCGCTTTTCCCGCGTGGCCACCAGCGCGGGCACAGTCTTCGCACATACGGTCGCGGGTCGGCAAGCAGATCCCGTCTGGCATGTCCATTTATTATTGCTAACCTATGTCTTCGAGCTAGGGACGCACAGCGCGATTCAAGTCCACCTCGGCCACACACTCGTTCCTGTACAGCTATACGCGCGCGCACGAATAAATAACTAGGGTCCTCCGGAGGGCCTCCGCTCGGGTCAGAGGTAGTTCATCAGGGGCGTCACTTCGGGCTCGTCTTTAGGGGAGTCCCGGAACTCGAAGCAGTAGTTAGCGCCGTCGTTATTGTCCCAGTACTCCTGGTCTCCGACCACATAGCGCACGCACATCTGCACCTGCGCTTCACCTTGGGGCGTGAGGTAGACGTCGACGCCGAAACGGTCCGAGATGCCATCTGACGAGCCCGGCAAGTAGACGGCACGCAGGTCGCAGAAGGACCGCCAGTTGTCCAGCGAGTAACGCAGTACCACCAGCTTCTCGAAGGCCACGTTCAACACCCGGATGACAGCGTGCAGGGCGCAGCCCGACGACACGACCGACTCGAGGCAGACACGTTGGCTCGTCAGCCGGCTCATGAAGGTCGGACTGGCGCCGGGCTGCGAGAACAGCGCCTTCAGCTCGAGCGTGCACGGAGGTGGTGACCGCACGAGCGGCGCCAGCTGGAGGTGTGTGAAGGCGGAAGCTGGTACAAAGGGCAGCTCCTCGGACACGATGGTTCGCACGGCAGCCAGGTCGAGGCCCAGTGCGTCGGCGAATCGCACGATCTTCTTCTTGAACGGCGTACCCGGTGGACTCTTGCCGCTCTTGAGCGACGTGCTGCGAACCAGGACGGCGCGGGCACTCTCGTCATCGTCGCTGTCGGCGGAGTCCCGCTTGGGAGGAGTGGCCGGCGGCATCTTGGTGTCGATGACGGGCGACAGCGTCTCGGACGAGGACGACGACGACTCGTCAACCGCACGCTCCGGCTGTGCAGCTGGCTTGGGCGTCACCTTGCGTGGGGGAGCCTCAGCGAATCGGTGCTTCGCGAAGCGCGATGACCGTGGCCGGCTCGGAGACGCCCCCTGTGTGGAACTGCTGCCGCTGCTTGACAAGGATTCCGCAGTGGGTGAAGAGGCCACCGACGAAATGGCGGGAGGCGAGGAAACAGGCGCTGGAGAAGAGACTGTGGCCACGTCGTCAGTGGTAGCGACGGTGGCAGGAGGGCTGGCCGGAGCAGCAGCTTTGCCCGAATCGTTCGGCGCGGTCTGTGCCTTTTCCTCGTTGCTGGTCTCTGATGAACCACTACCATCGCGAAATTCCTCGGCGAGCCCGTCAGCAGCGTCGTGGAAGGCGTCATCGGACAGGTCGCACGAGGAGTCGCTCTCGTTGTGCACCAGCACGCCAGGCCGCACCAGCTCTTGCACGATAGGGAAGGGAAAGCCGTCGTCCGGGACGCGATGCGCCAGCGCGGCGCGCACCACGTCTCGCTCAGCTGGGTAGCGGCGCGGCTCCTCTTCTGCATCACCTTTCACATTCTCGGCGCTTTTGACCTCCAGCTCGGATGGGGTGCGGGACACCGCGTCGGAGACGACGGCGGGGCTCTGCGGCAGGCGCTCAGACAGAGCCACGCTTCGGGGCTCCTCTACGACAACAGCGTTTCGCCCGCACGAGTCGGCAGCTACCGGAGCTGCTTGCTGAGACGCCAGTGTGTCAGGTTCGTCGACGGAAGACGTCGGCGACGGGTCATCAGCGTTGGAACCCTGCTCGCAGTACTGAACGACGCAGTCGCTCGCTTGATCTTGGAGCAATGAAAAGAGCCGGTCGTAGAGAGCGCGGCCTGTACGCACCAGGAAGTTGGACGCGTCTTGCGCCGGCGGGGGGCTCGGCCAGGATCCTGTCGAACCGTTGACAGAAGTGGACGACTGCGACTGTTGACGGCACGGCGGACAGCGCACCACCGCAGCGGGCCGGTCATCCATGGAAGTGAAAGGCTTGCAGTAAATTTGCCTTGCCAGATACTCGGCGCGGAGCCGGCAGCTAGCGAGCCCAATCGCGCACGAGGACTGCCATTCGCTCGGGGTCATAGTCTCCCACGCGAAGAGACTGACGACTAAATATAGCGCGCAGACGACGCCATCGCACCGACCTCTGGGCGACCTTCCCGGACGAGGCGCTGTCGTCGACGACGCCGCCGGGCGGGACCGGGCCCGCACCGGCGGCGGCACGGCTCCACGGTGGCCGCCATGGCCTGGAACGAGCTGCGCCTGCCGTCCTCAGCTTCGTCGTCCTCGTCAGCGCCGCCGCCGGCTGGCAGAGGGCCCCGGAGGCAACGCCAGAGCAGCTCTCGCGCCGCCCGAGGCTGCCTCGCCGCAGCTGGCCTCGGCCGCAACGCCGCCGCCCCGCCGCCTCCGACGACGGCCGCGGCCAGTTGCTTGACGAAGCGGCGCTGCATTCGCGTCGACCTCTAGCAGCCGCCATATTGAGAGGGAGTTCCCTTCCTGTTCGCGAAAGCAGGAGCCGAGCGTCTGGCGTTTCGAATCAGAGTTCCGTTGTCGAACAGTTCCGAAGCATTGATAAAAAAAGCTCACTTTTGGGCATTATCTTCCAGGTGCCCGTGACAGCTGCCAGCGCCTCTTCTTTGTAATGTTATCAGACTAATCGCTGAATTTTGTCACCTAGAATGCCGATAATGTTCATATTAAGTGTTCTGTTTCTTTCTTCAGGCATATGCGTATTTTCTTGATACTTTCTAAATGGTACTTACCTGCGGAAAGTTTGGCCACCAACATGAGAACACTTATTCACATTTTGATAAAAGAGAAAACACAGAAAGAACATAAAAAAAAGGAGGCAATTTGCATGCAAACTGGAGGGAAAGAAAAAAAGTGAGGACGTAACCATTGATGAAAAAAAAAGTAGCAGCCAAAGATTCTTAAGTTACCATTATTAAGTTATATCAAGTATTCCGATTTAAAAAAAGGTGGTACAAGTTATCCACGTCCATTTGCATTATTTTCTTTTTATTGCGACATAGACTTGCCTTTGAGGCATAGACTATCCATTTCTTGGCCGATTCCCCAATAGTGGGTGTGAGTCAAGCACGTAGGAGTTCACTTTCAAAGTACAGCACATGTAAAATTCTAGCAGCGTTATCAGAAGCCTCATTAACCTGGAATCTGTTGGGTGGCCGATGGGGAACTGACAAGGGGCAAAAGAAACGCTAACCAAAAATGCTGAATATCGGTTGGACAATAATATCTAGGTTTTCACGTCCCAAAACCACGATATGATTATGAGGGACGCGGTAGTGGAGGGCTCCGGAAATTTCGACCATCTGGTGTTCGACCACCGTTAACGTGCACTGACATCGCACAGTACACGGGCCTTTAGCATATCGGCTCAATCGAAATGTGACCGCCATGGCCGGGATTGAACGCGCGACCTTCGGGACAGCAACCAAGCACCGTAACCACTAAACCACCGCGGCGGACTACGCTATAAATATCTTCATTTTCTGATCTTTGCTATCTTTAGTGTTATCACCTGTTGCATGTACTTACATCTGTTAGTCTAACTATATTACATCTAAAGGTGTTTTCATTTATTCTACATTTCATGTTAGTGTATATATTCCGTTCCTCTTAGTACAGCCGCGGCCACGTCTGTGTATAGCGCTCGAGCGGCCGGCTTTGCTCTGCGGGGCGACACCTTGCGGCCGTTGCGGGCTGTGACGTGGCGTGCACAGGAGCATGCGCGGCCTAATAGACACGCAAACCTGCGCACGCCAAAAATGATGCTTTTAAGCGCCCCTGTTTTCCCGGCTGTGCGCATTACACGAGGGCGCCGCGCCGCCTTACCTCGCTCGGTGTCAAGGGATAGGAGCGCGTGAATGATAACGCTTGCGATTCCGTCACGGCACTTCGCATGAAAAAAATAAAGTATTTCTACACCCATCCCAGATATTGCCACCGGTCAATGTTAATAAGATATCCTTGTTCACAATAAAGCAATGAAAGAACCAATGAAACGTTCAGTCATTGCTTCATTGTAAATAAGGCCACCGTACGGGCGCCGAAACGTCTGTTATTTTAAAATTCTTTCTGGTCGGCGTCTTCCTTTTACCTTTGACCATGAGCATTCCCTACGAGAAGAGTTTTCATCGAACTCTTGATTTGACATGCTGACGTAGAAGGCGAAACTGCATGCAGATGTTAGAAAATAAAAGAAGTGCTTATCACGCATGAAAAACTTTTCCGGGTTCGAAGTATGATCGAATTAGAGTTGGTTAGGATTGGAGAAATTAGAGGCGCTCAATGTCTTCTTCTTTTAGCTTTTTGCTTCATAAACCCGACTCGAAGGGAAAACCAACACGTCAACCTGCAAAAAAAAAAAAAAAAAAAGAGCTGCTTAAATCTCCTTTCGTCCCTTTCACGTCACTGCATTTTTTTTTTTTTTTAGTACATCGTTCCCGAAACACTCTATGTTCGAAGCCATTTGCATGGTATTCCTGTCACAAAGGTGCCGCATGTATTTGGAACAGTTCTGACGTACCAAATGGGAATGAAGGAGGGAATGATCGATTTCATTTTGACACTATCGGCCCTGGATTACGGATTACTTTTGCGCAACATGCATCACTCGCTATCACGATGCGCGTTAACGCTATTCATGTTCGCTGTGACGCCGGTCAACTGTTCCTTCCCGCTTGAAAACCTTAAGGGCTGTTGTGCGCCCTATCTTACGTTTTCTGTTCTTTTACGCTGCTTCTGTCAGCGCAAAGGTCAGCCCAAACACGCTCACTTTTGACTTTCAACGTCTACGTCGTTTCCTTTTTTTTTATTTAGAAATCAATATAATAAATGCAACATATAGGTAAAAAATACTAAAAGGGGCGGGCTTATTTTAGTAACGAAGCGTTCAATAAACACCAAACGGGCTACAGAACATGCGGACGTCGTTAAAGATGAAAATGATTAAACGAGCAAATAGATAAATTTAAAACAAAACCTAACACGTCGTGTGAAAAAAAAAAAAAAGAAGTATAGACCTATTCTATGTTTGTAACCAGGGGTAGGCGCCGTCGACATACTGAGGCGCTTGTAGCGACGTCGCGGCGGGTAGGCTCCGCCCAGCCCAAAGCTCGCCACCGCCCTCTATGATCACGTGACAACTGGCACAGCAGCTGCAAAGATGCCTCCGAGCGAACGCGGAGAAGTAAAAGATGTTTGGCCAATTAACCCTCTATTGCATGAATTATGAAAAAATCAATTGAAAAATTATTTGATCATTTTTTATCATTAACTACATGAAGAATAACATGTACAAAAATTTTCAGATTTATTGCGACTGTATTAATGAAGATAGAGGTTTGTGCCAAATATGGCACACTATGCACGTGGGCGAGCAAACTTGCTGCCATGGCTGAAAAACAAAATCTCACTGATTGCGGTCTTTTTAGCTTGATTTGTGGAATAGAGCAAAGCAATTGCTTCCTGTGTTCACGCATAATTGAACATTTTGGTTAGTGCATCCGACTGCCGACATCTACGTGCAAGATGGCCGCTTACGCGTTTGGTTCTTCGCGTGGTGCCGCCTTGCTGTACTTTCCTGCCCGAATTTCCAACCGCTGACTTGTGGTTGTGAGCGTCAGTTGTCGACAAATCGTAAAAGCTAAATATCGCCGTGCACTGGTTACACCTCACACAATTTTTTCGTGCACCCACGCCAATAATATAACAAAAAATTGCCAGGTACTGCTGCTGACACTCGATATTTTCGTGAATCATCTCAAAACCTACCGCCACAACTGAAATCTGGCAAAAACGAGCTGTGCTGCATGATCTCAGAAGATTTCTTTTTGTTTGTATTTGCACTGTGCAACAAAACATAGATGGCATCATATTGCACATTTCATCGCTCCCATGCATACTGTGCCAAATATGGCACATACCGATTTCCGACTATATACCGTAGTGGAAAACGGAATTGAGAAGAGCCTTAATGAGTACGAATTTTCAAAGCCACGAGATATGCCAAAATAATTTTTTCTTGCTTCTGCAACGAGAAAATGGTTGCAAGAAAAAATATAGCAGTCACCGTTGTTCATGATCCGAGTTTGCACGTGCACCGTGAAATCTATTTCATGCCTAGATTTCATACTGCTCTAGGGATGGCAGCGCTTTTTTTTATATTTAGTGCACGTAACTCTAAGCATTACTCCAACTGTGTCACATTCTCCACTGGTCATCTTGCGCCCGCTATAAAAAATGTTAATCGGTATGTGCCAAATATGGGACGCCATGCAATAGAGGGTTAAGGGCACCCTAACCGTCTTGCGGACACATGAATTATAGCGCGGCTAAAGAATAGTAGAGAATATCGTAGAGTACTTATTGTTCATTGTTGGGCTAGTTGGTGCACCATAGCTATGAAATGCAGGATGCGAATTCTACGGCCTATACCTGCCGCGGTAGCCTGCGGGCTCAATGACGCGGGTTCGACTCTTGGCTACTGCGGCCGCATTTAGATGGGGGGCGAAATGCAAAAACACCCGTGTAGTTACGTTTCGGTGTACGTTAAAGGTGATAAAAATTAATAACGAATTCCCTGGCCACTACGGTGAGCCTCATTATCGTATCGTGGTTTTGGAGCGTAAAACCCCAAAATATATATATATATATATATATATATATATATATATATATATATATATATATATATATATATATATATATATATATATATATATATATATATATATATATATATATATATAAATTTGCCATAAGACACAAGGAGACAAGTGTGGAACAGAAGTTGTAAACGAAAACAGAAGGAATACTGATAAAGGTATTGAATTTCATGTAGAAAGTACAATGCTGAAATGTGTTGCTGGTACAACTGCCACGATTTTGCTTGGTTCGGGCGTTCATTGCGTCTCCTTCGTCTGTCCTAACTTGCGCCCCCCAATTTTACGGCAACGGAAAAGAGAGTATGTTTTGAATAAGTGGCGAGATAGCGAGATGAGGCTACAGGAAAGACGCCGATTCCTGCAACCCACGTAAGGGAGCGCGATATCATCGGGGGGAGTGAAGCGGATTACAAATCGAAAGGAGCTTCAAAGGTAAAAAGAGAAAGGAAGTACTGCAGAGTCTTGGTTATAGCGTATACTAGAAGATATTATACACTATTTAACCTGCTCGTGGGCCCTTCTTCTTCGGCGTACGGTGACGTAAATAGGCTCCCCCCCCCCCCCCTTTTTTTTTTTGAGTCTCCTGGGCAACTCCCGAAGGGTCTGGCGTTTTCTCCGTTGGCCAGTGCGGCGGCCGCCACTGCGTGCCTTCCTCTCACCGGCGGAGATCGATCCACCCAGCGGCTCAGCGACCCCGTTCTTGAAACAAGGGAACGCTGTTGCGCCGCTCCGCGACGCCTCCGCCGCGGCGCGTGGGTGAGGACAACGGAGCGTCGAACACTCGAGGTACACGATCGCAGCCCCCGGCGGTGATAGGAGAAGGGAGTGTGATTTCCCTTCACATCTCGTGCGCGATGACCGGGACGCCAGGTGGGGGGCGGAGGGGGGGGGGGAGGATGGAGGGGGGAGGTGCACTTAGGTAGCTTGACCTCAGACCCTGTTACAAGGGCAGTAACAACAAATAAATATAGTACAACGGACCTAGGCAAAACAAAAGCGTGAACAAGCATAAACACGCGATTTGAGGCAACAGCAAGCGAAAATATATGATAGTAGTAGTAGTAGTAGTAGTAGTTGTTGTCGTTGTTGTTGTTGTTGTTGATGTTGCAGTAGTAGTAGAAATGGTGGTGTCAAGCTCGAGGGTGCGGGTTCGATTCCCGGACACGGTGGCCACATTTAGATGGGAGCAAAATACAAGAGCACCCGTATACTTAGATTTAGGTGCACGTTAGAGAATCCCAGAAAGAACCCCCGAAATTAATTCGCAGTCCCCCCTCTACGGCGTGCCTCATAACTATATCGAAGGTTTTGGCACGCAAAGCCCTCTTAATTATTATTATTATTAGTAGTAGTAGTATTATTAGACAATTATATACAAGTAATAAAAAGCGTAATCACAAACTAAATTTGATATCTTGAAAAACACGTCATATCGTGGTTCTGGCGCGTAAAACAGCCATACATTTTTTTTTTTTTTAAAGCCAGGAGTGTATTCCTTTGCACACGCGTATCGACCGTCAACGAACCGTTTGACCGTTCATGACGCGCCCCGAAAGGCTCATCGATTATCTATACCTGTGCGCAATAGCATAGTATTTCTGGTGATTTCCAGAAATAAAATAAACAATTGGTTGGAAGAGAGCGCATGTTGCGACGACGACGCGAAACGGTGCAAAAAATATCCCGTGGCCTCTGAAGCGTGGCTCGAGGCACGCGGGTTGCGTTCGCGTGACTCGGCCTATACTGACGGCTATGGAGTAACGCGGAAAAGGTGCGCGATGGAAGACGCTGAGCCAGGGCCTACAGTGGATTGTGTGGGTGGCCGGAGAAGTATGCAGTGCCAGGGGAAGGCTCGACGAGCACGAAATGAGACGCGACGAGCCAAACGGCTCGTCGGATTCCGACATGACGTTTCAGTCTTTAATGCATCGCCCATAGGCAGAGAGTTTTCATATTCCCGGAGCGGGCGGGGGGACCGACTTGCTCTTCCACATTTTTTTTCTCACTCTCCCTATATATATATATATATATATATATATATATATATATATATATATATATATATACATATATATATATATATATATATATATATATATATATATATATATATATATATATATATATATATATATAGTGAAGAAATGAAGGAGCACACTTACGAAAATTTAATATTTTTTACTGGTTAACGTTTCGGCCGTGGCGCGGCCTTCGTCAGCATGAAAAGAAATACAAGCATGTGGCCGCTTTTATGGACATGAACACGTGGGTACAAAACACGTGGGATCAACACGTGAATGTTTAAAAGGATCAAACCAACCACGACAACAACACCAAAACAAGGGGAAAATAAATAAATATAAAAAAAAAGGGAACACAACAATTCAAAAATTTAATACAGTAGGCTGGATCACGGGCATGAAAAGACATTTATAACGATGAACCATTGACCACAGTATTCACGATGACTGAACATGATGGAACAAAAAATGATAGCTATTGTTATATAATGAAAACGTTCGGCACGTTTCGTTAAATATATAGCAAAAATGCTAACATCAGGGCATCACAAAAAGGCACGACATTTTTCCTACGCTCTCGTTGATACCGGCCGGCACAGTATTGAATTTATGGATTAAAAGAGATTCTCTAATTTCGCGATCATGGTGCGATTTGAAGCCTGATTGTAGTAGCGTCACCATGATCTTGTCAAACGAATGACCTGGCAGATGAAAGCGGCCACATGCTTGTATTTCTTTTCATTCTGACGAAGGCCGTGCCACGGTCGAAACGGTAACCAGTAAAAAATATTAAATTTTCGTAAGTGTGCTCCTTCATTTCTTGACTATACGTGCACCGGAGCCAGGCCAGAGAACTTTCTTTTTGAATCATATATATATATATATATATATATATATAGCCGTGCAAAAGCCGCAATTTTCGTCATTCTGCGACTTCGTTTTCAATGCGATCACGGCGCCAGATACCGACTAGTCACTGGCCCAATTTTTATCCCAATTCTAAAAGCCCGAAAGAAGATATCTCGGGCCAGAGCCGGGGGGGGGGGGGGGGGGGGGCTGGCCCCTATGATGCAGTCCGGAGGGGGGCCGGAGCCCCCCCAGCACCCCCGTACTCTCAGCCTATCGCATCGCCACTAAGGCTTTCTCTTTCCAGTCGTAAGAGACACTCGGGATTTTCGTCTTGTTGTGACGCTGAGAATATGCATCGCGGATCATCCAACTACATATAGCGAAACGGCTCAGTGGTCCTATTGTAAAGTTGGCGCGGTGAGCATAGTGTTCACAAAGTATCTGCGATGGCTAAAACTGGCGTTTAACGCCCCGAAGCAGCTCATGGGTCTGGAAGACGCCACAGTGAAGAGAATAATTTAATCCACTTACACCACGATACACGCGCGCGTTTGCATTCTGCTGCCATCGGAATATGCGGCCGCGAATCGGACCCGCATCCATGTGTTATACATAGCAGAACGTCGCAGCTACTGAGTCGATGCGAAATTTTCTTCGAGAAGAGGGCACATCACGGTGCTTTTGGCAACAATTCGAGGAGAGGCTTCCAATTAATGCGCGAGAAATCATTGCAGTTTTTGGGCAACTCGAAGGGCCGTCTTGCTGCATCCAATAAATGCACACATATATTGTACATAGACACATTACCCGCATAGAACCACAAAGCACCAAGTTGATTTTTAGGCGTGTGAAATGTGTCGTTTTCTTTGTTTTGTTTTTTTAAAGCCAAATGTAGAAACCGAGACTGATCTAAATTTCACGAGAGCGTAAAGCGTGCCTAAGTGTCTTTAACTTATAAAACAGTTGGAATCAAAATGGGGCAATTCCTGATTGTAACATGAACTCAAAAAGGCAGTTTCTTAAAAAATGAGCCAAATCCTGCATTTGTTTCAATCAAACTGAGCCACATTCATTAAACCAGCACTGCGCCAACAATCGTGACCAAAACAACCAACATGGTCTCATCCAATCTGTTTCATTTGTGTCCTAGTTGCTTTGCTATCGTGTTTACGCTCCACAATTAGTTTTTCTAGGGCGAGTTGGCACTTACTGAAGGACATGATGTTGTAGGGCAAAGCTCGTATATAAAGTAAGAGGCCGACATTCCTGCTTCTTTTTGCCTCTTAGTGTTTCTTTTTGAGTTTGGCGCTACTGTATCATGTCCTTTCGCTCCAAGACGGCATATTTGAAATAAGAGACACATGAAATTAAGATATTGGGCACCGATCTATTCCTTGAAGAAGAAGAAGTGATCCGAAACGGCACGGAATAAAACGTGCTCGAAGAAGAAGGGCTGGAGCACTTTTCAAGGCCTTCAGTAGAAGCCAAGAACAACAAAACGCTGCCGACAGTCCAGAACAGTGCACATTTTGCCAGGGAGGACCACTTGCTCTTCAAGTCTAGTCATCGTGATTAGCTACGCCCATGCGGCGAAGGACGGCACCGACGGAAGCACAAGGATGATGTTAATTTTATCGCAAAATATTGCTATACCGTACATTCGAATCGTCTAAGGCTTCTTTTGCAAGCTAATTCAAGCCCAAATGAAATGTTCCAATCTATACGAGCCAAATACAAATTTTATTCCTGAATACCGACGATAATGCGCTATATAGATTTTATTTAGGGGCCAGGAACACGCCGGCAAAAAATTGCTGGAGCAGGCCCGACCGTGTTAGTAACAAAAAAGTGCGTTTTTCTCAGTTTCAGTTAAAGCGCACTTGGCTCTTTTACGGAAAAAAAAAAAACATGCCCCATTTTGAATAAATGGGTCGTTGAAAATCAGTCTTTTTTTTTCGTCAATTATTTTTTCAGTGGTTTCGATTGTCCCGCCGAATTTGCGACAAAGAGCAGTGCGCGGGAATCATCGCCAACTAAACAGCGTGAGTGTTGTGCTTCAGTAACATTAAGACTGAACTCTCTATGCACAACAGCTGCGTACAGAAACTTCCTACATCAAAGAAGCGGTGCTTCAATTGTCGATTTAATTCTGCCGTAAAACTGAGCGTTCGAGTGTGTGCCTATGGAAAGCGGCCGTTACAACGTGCGAAGTTTAGTGGGCCTGCAGGGGACATCGACTAAGGTAACAGGACAACGGTACGAAAGTCTCAGCTGAGAGACACTGATCGCACGAGAACGGGTAAATATTGTAGAAACAGGTAACGCGAAATGCTCACCACAATATATAATTAAGGTAGTTGTTTAGGACTGACTATAGTTAGGACACCACCCGCCGCATTAGAGTTTGCGGGGGGCAAGTACAGAAGAAAATTGACGCGAAGAGCGCGGAAACACAACTGGTTTACTCTTCCGTAACGGCCAAGCAGGGACGTAGCCAGGATTTCATTTAGATTGTCACAGGGGAGGGTTGGGGGGACGACCCATCTACATGCATGTACGTGTGTATGTATGTGTGCGTGCGTGTATATATACACATACAAATTGAAAAACACTATACCCCCCAACACTATACCTCTTGCTACGCCTATGCGGCCAGGCACACGTATAAGCGATTTTAGTTTGAGTAAATAGCCAGATAACATGAAAGAGGAAAGCGCCGCTGTGGCAAAAGCGAGCTGCGGTAACTCGTGATTGTCTTCGATAACCGTTTCCGCGAACACTCTATACCATCTATTTTTGCCGTCGGAAAACAAGGTTCTTTATCGCAAGGAACAAAGGATCCACTCGCTGACACCTGCGAGCTTCAGCTATTCAGGACATTCTGCTTCGACGTACATACGTGCTTTCTTACGCGCTTCTGGAGTGGTTCGCAAGCCCCCGAGAGGCAACGAACAATAGATATACGACCGACACATAGCTTGAAAGAGTGAAGCACACGTGTTTCGACATTCCATATATTTTGCTCCTTCCCCATGTTTATGAGTTCGACAACAACTCTTTGCAATTAGCGTTCTCTTAGATGCTCACGAACGTGTTTCACGCCTCTCTTTAACACCCTGCGGGCGACGTTCAGTATAAAAGATGATCGTGAGGCGGCGAGCCCTACATATGCCAAGTTGAGTGTGTGCATAAAATTCATTTTCCATTTGTCGCACCATTTTTATACTGTCCTAAGAGCGTCACTGAGCAAGTGCTGATTTTCCGGGCTATTAATATATATATATATATATATATATATATATATATATATATATATATATATATATATATATATATATATATATATATATATATAGATAGATAGATAGATAGATAGATAGATAGATAGATAGATAGATATTCGTCATACCTGCAGCCAATTTGTGACAGGGGTGCCGAAATTTCGGTTTTCTTTTAGCCTATAAAGAGGAAAGTGGAACGTGCCACATATTTAAAACAATATACCAACTACAAGTTCTTCATTTTCCTAAATTATATTTAAAAATTTTGCGCAGCTTTCACTGAGTGGCGCAAGGCTGGGGCAGAGCATGCAGAGCTGGTCGGCACTCGGCTGGTCCTGACTAGACTTGACGCCGGTGCACGAAGTGTTCATCTAATCACATTGTTAATCACTAGTATTGGCTAGGTATCGATCGGGTTCGATGGGAGTGGCTGTGCAATCACAGCACTCATTAGCTTAATTAGCTTATTCATGATAATTAGCTTAATTGGCATAATTTCCGTATTCGAGGTTTGGCCTCGATTAGCTAGCATCCCAAGTCAACATAGGCTTAATAACTCATTAGCATAATGAACACTAACTAGACTCAGCTTTAATTAGACCTAGCTCAGCACATCTTGCCGAGCTCGGCATGACTAGGCACACCCGAATCTCAACTCGGCTTAAATTATGACCAATTAGACGTTGACTTAATTAGCTTAATCATGCTTAGCTAATTACGTTTTACCAAGCTCAACTATGCTTAGTTAGGCTCGACTATGAATAACTTAGCTTACCAACGATCATGATTGTTTCTTGTCTACATCGCGAGTCGGACAAACAGCGGGCATAACACCTCTGCTGTAAAAAGTAAACAATGTAAAGGACACAAGGGCATCGGCTTGGGCTTGTTGGAAATTCATAACAGCATACTACTAGCGCGGGAACACACGGACAAGAAAGAGGACGACACACTCTTTCTTGTCGTCCTCTTTCTTGTCCGTGTGTTCCCGCGCTAGTAGTATACTGTAATGTAAGGAGACTTCGAAGTTGCGTTCTGTTGATGCTTTTATTTCGATGGAGGCGAAATGGTAGAGGTCCGTGTACTGTGCGATGTCAGTGCACGTTAAAGAACACCAGATGGTCTAAATTTCCGGAGCCCTCCACTATGGCGTCCCTTCACGATCATATCGTGGTTTTGGGACGTATAAACCCCAGATATTATTGTTATTGTTGATGTTTTATAACGAGATTTCATGAACTATTCTCTCTGGTCAGTTGCATTTTGAACATGCTGCGCGGCTTATCACGGGCTTATTTTCATATGCGCACAGGCCAAGGGTACGTAGCAGATCATCTGAAGTTCATTCATGCAGTCTGCAGCGGGGCTCGTTCGTATAGCGCCGTGCATCGTCAATGTTCGCACTGCGCCCGCTCATTTCGTGGAATCCACCACTCTCTAGCCGCACCTAATCCGTTTTGCCTTCTGTTTTTCCGACCGGGGTGAACGGACGGCCCTATATTTGCCTCGTGCAATCCCGGAGGAGCGGCGAAAGCCGCGGTGTCGGCGTGCAACGCCGCCGCCCAGCCAGTTGTGTGACAGCATATGAAGTTTATGGCCCATCAAACGAACCCTGACCGGCGCGGCACTCTTCTCTGCGCACGGGCCACGTCCAATTTTTATCCTCTCGCCGGCTCGGTGGACCTCGTTTGCGTCTGCGTGTTTTCTTTTCATGCAGCCTCGCGTTTATGCGGCCGACTACTGGACAACACACATTTCACTTCCTCTCTTTTTTTCGCCTTGGCGGTAATGCGCGGTCCATTCAACCGGTGACGTGCTATGCAGTGCTATACGAACTCCATGCCTCTATAGAGCCTGGTGTGGCAACGACGGAGCGAGACACGAGCAACAGCCAGCAAAGTGCGTTAGCGTTTCTCGGGCGTTTTTCTCCTCTTGTGCATGTTTAGTTGCAGCGAGAGCTGTTGTGGTGCCGAGTTACTTAGCAGATAACATTCCGGCGCGCCAATGACTCCCTTCGCACACACGGACACACACACAAAAAAAAAGAAAAAAGGAAACTAAGAAGACTAAACCACATTGCGCTCAATTCAGGTCAAACACTGCACTTCCCTATATTCCGCAGCGAATGTCCAATATGCACTGATCAGAGCTCAGAGGATTCGGATTGAGAGCACGTGCGTGCAGTTCGGCGATTGTGGATTGCACACACAACATAGCTTCGCGACGCCACGTTACTGAGTTGCTCACTTAGATCCCATATTTAGAAAAAAAAACAGAGAGTTCACGAGCAACCAGCTCTAAAGAAAGAACGAAAGAAAGAGAAAGAAAGAAGGAAAGGGAGACAAAGGAAGAAAGAGAAAGAACGAAAGAGAGAGAAAGAAAGAGAAAGAAATAGAAGAACAGAGAAAGAGACAGAAGGAAAGAAAGAACGAAAGAAAAAAGGAAAGAGAGAGAAAGAAAGATAAAGAACGAAAGAAAGAAGGAAAGAAAGGAAGACAGAGTAAGTACGAAAGAAAGAAAGAGAAAGAAAGAGAAGGAAGGAAAGAAAGAGAACGAAATAGAAAGACAGAGAAAGAGAGAAAGAGAAAGAAGGAAAGAAAAAGAAAGAAAGAAAGAAAGAAAGAAAGAAAGAAAGAAAGAAAGAAAGAAAGAAAGAAAGAAAGAAAGAAAGAAAGAAAGAAAGAAAGAAAGAAAGAACCCAGTAATATATTTTTACTTACTACGGGTTGTCCAACCCACTGATATCGCTATCAGTGTTTCCCGATTCGCGTAAAACTGACAGTTCTCTTTCTCTAGGTCGGCACGTGTGCTTCATGGGGCATTAGCCGTGGCTTGGTGCCAGATGGCTCTTTTAGAAAGCTGCGTTCTCTCGCGTATACAAAATGAGAAACAGCACTCTTGCTTATCGCACTTGCTACTGAAGTCCCCAGTGGTGGTGACGATAACCTGCACCATCTACTCTCTAGAGAGCGTGTTGATGATGTGCAATACAAAACGGAATGTTGAAGAGTAAAGGCTAGGGATGCATACGAATAGAAAAAAAAAGAGAGGGGAGGAGGCAGCAGAAAACAAAAGTATGACAAAATAAAGCAAGGTAAATACAGGCCGAATCAGCATAACAGGTAAATGAGAGGTCAGGGCGCTAAAACTATATTTCGTAATGCTTATTCATGAGCGAGGAATAACTGCAGTAACACAAATCGCTCCTGAACTCCTGAGCGGCTCCTGCTCTTTCAGGCAGTCTCGGTGTATAGCTTTGGGATGTAATCAATTTTTTTTTCCCCGCAACGAAAGGTTACGCTTGCTTCAGCGTAAATAGTAGCCAAAATTTTTAAGCGCAAGACACGATGCGACGCATCGCAAAGACGGTGGTCGCTGCTTTCCAAATCAAACATCACTTTTTCTCCTTGCCTTAAATTCTTCTTTTTCTTCCTGTGTTTTTTCGTAAGCAGTATTGGCAACAGCACTAACAACAATGTGGAATTAGGGGAAGACGAGAAGGAGGAAGGGAGCGTGCCAGCCGCCAGAGCCGACCATGGAGGCCAGCCGTAGCCCCAGCGGTTCGTTCATAATGAGCGCGTCCAGGTGAGATAAGCTGCAGTCGTAACTCGAAAGTAAACGCGCCGTGTACACAGAGAGCGTCACGGCATACTAGCCGAATCATGGACGTGGCATACCTACGCACTGTGTACAGAGTGAAGAAAGGGAAAATAGACAACCACCCGTTAGTAGCACGAAGCCACAAGGAAATCCGTACGGATTTCTCAGAAAGAAACCTTTTTAGAAAACCCCGGACCAGGACGAATTTTTCGGCAACTATAAAGTTTTCTTTCTGAGAAATCCGTGCGGATTTCCTTGTGGCTTCGTGCTACTAACGGGTGGTTGTCTATTTTCCCTTTCTTAACCCTTCCGCCACCTTGCGGGATTCCGCAGAACTGATTTGCATGTGTACAGAGTGGTGACAAGGTCTGTGGTCAGGCGTCCCAGCTGGGTTGTGAAGCAGGCGCTTTTCAATGCTATAGAAAACTTCTGAGCACTGGCTTTCTCAGTCACAAGGACGCCGGAACAATGAAATTTTCTCCGCCTCCCAACGCGCGGGCTTACGGACTGACGACAGTCGTGACCTCACACATTACGACAGTCGTGACCTCACACTTTCTCGGTGAAAAAAAAAATGTTAACGGTATTTATCCTAGAAAACGAGTGCCGTTGAAAATGCGCACCGTTGAGTGAACAATATAGGATGCTGTAATGATAATACACCAACTGTCTAGTCACAGGCATTCAAGACACATTATCATGAACGTACGTATAGGCATCTTTAAAAAACGCCTGTCTTTTAAGGGTGTAAGTCCGGATCCCACGAGTTACTCCCCAGTAATGTTCAGTTGTCAGTCTTTTAAGGAGCATCGATGATCGTGTACGCAACATACACGCACTGCTTTGTTGCAACGGTCGCGGGAAAGATCGCCCACATGTGTCGAAATTGGCGCTAAGCGTTTCGCTGAAAACAACCGAGCCGTGTCACGCGGCTCGTTCAGCAACGCCTGTTCCATTCCGCGCTGCGATAAATACTTCCGCCAAAGACGCGCGGAGACTCCCAAAAGCGTGCGCCAAGAGGTGCTTCACCTCGGATGAGCGCGGTTGCTCTTTTTTTTTCCCGCCAACACATACCGTATATAGACTCGGCGTTTGGCACGCTCCCATATTTCGCGCGGCCATTTTGCTGAACAGTGCCGTTGGCGACGCCACGATGAGAAAAACGGCACGTGTCGCTTGTATTTGGGTGTGGGGGGTAGCTGTGGGCTCGCGTTTAGGCAGTCTCCCTTGTACTTCTGTTCGTGTGGGTGTACGCAGCAAACCGAGGACAGTAACACCTCTATCTGATCGAAATGTGCCATTTTCGATAAAGTCGGCGATGTCGGCATCGGGCAATCCGTGTTAGAATCTCACGGCAAAGCATGTATAATATGCTGCTATAACTTTACTGGCGTGATGGAGCCTCGCACGGAGGAAAGCGGCCGCGTGCTCTTAATAGCAGTACACGGTGTCGAAGCTGATGCATTAAGAAAAAGATTTACAAGAAATCGTCGAGCAGGGAATGTCGCTGGAGCCAACGTTTTGACAAGGGTTCTTGACCTGGAAGACAAGTCCTGTCGAAGCGTTCGTTGCGCGACATCCCCTGCTCGACGATTTCTCCTTTCTTCAAGGCTCCGCACTTTTTGACTCGCTTGGATTTCCACAAAACAGCAATGTTAGAAAGCCTTCAATACGCTGTCATACTACGAGTGACAGAATCGCCCACTTTGTACAACCCGTATAATTCAACGTATACACGTATAGGCATAAAATTGCAACTCAAGCTTATGCTGCACAGTGTCAAACTTGTTCTGTCAAAGAAGAAACGATTGCATGGTCACATGCGCATGTGGATACCGAAAGTGCAAACTGACACTCGCTGTCGAACGTAAAGGGAAAGCATTATGTGGACGCTGGTGGCAGCAACCAGCTAGCCTGTCATCATACGGCTTTCATTATCGCTGTTCCCATGTCCCGGTACTGCAGTCGGTTACTAGGAGGGGGCTTGCCTAGGCACTGACTGGAAGCATCATCTCCAGCTTTGTTTCTCAAATCTTCCCTCTGAAATAATCAAAATTCGAACATAGGATTTTTGTGTTCCATGTGAAATTGGGCAATCTCTTCTATAACGAACGCTTTTTATTTAAAAAGAAAGAAACCTTGAACCAATCGTTGACAGCTTGTAAGAAGCACTCGTTACCGGTACACTTCCGCACTTTTTTGGCTTTTATAATCGTTTATTGAGCTGTTATCTAGGCTATCTTACGCCTGCGTTCTCATCAGCATTGATCCTTGACTTCGGTTTTCACATTCTCTCAAAACGGGGTCTGGTCTTTTACATTTCCGAGCAGCGACGATGTTACACAACGCTACTCTAAACTTGAGTGTACGACCGCGCAAATAAAGTTTAAGCGCCGTACTTGCGAACACTGAAACAAATCGTAGACACGGTGCCTGGGACAGGACGGCTAGCCTGCCTGAGGCACGATATTACGGTTTATGCAGCTTCTATCGCACAGTGTATGTCCATCTACTGGTTCCCGATTGTTGGTGTGGACATCGAACTGTTTCACAGCTGATGAAGCAGCTTACCTTAAGCCACTTAAGTGAGGCCTTTTATATGGTTTTGCAATCTCTGACTGCTATGTTATGTCGTTGTGTTCAGCTCTTTACTTTTATTTTTTTTTTCTTGTAAAGTTACAAAATTTAAGATAAAATACGCAACAGCTGGCTTCTCTGTTAAGCGTCATTGCTCTGCAACAAAGCCATGCTTTGTACTGTGCGGAGAAGTAGAGTGACGCCTGCTCACCTCAACCGTCGAATCACACACACAAAAAAAAAAAATAATAATAATAAATTAATAATGTTATTACTTGTGCACAAAATACAGAAAAACTAACCATATGCTTTGTAGAGGAGATATCAAAGCTTAACGTTATGAGTGACTGCAGATAAAGGTGGAAGCGTGGGACCGCTGACTGCTGGAATGCGAGAGAACACGCGAAGGACGAGACAATTAAGTGGTATATGCTTTGTCGTCTACATCATTCGTACAACGCACATCATAACAGCACGACAGCGACACAGCCTAGACAAGTGACGTGATGCGGGAGCTTGCCAGCAGTGGCACTTTTACTCGCTGACAAGGTGCACGTGAAGTGACCACCGTCACTGTGGACAACGAGCAGTCAGGAGATAAATTCGCTTCGGCTAAAGCGGTTACATGGCGTAAGCTACGACTCACGCAAAGATTTCAGCTAACAATTCATGTCTCCCAGCCATTCTCCCATTTCTTCCCGTGCAAAATTAATAGTCGATGAGCGTGCTTCAGCTATTTCTTCAGCAGTTCTTTACCGGTTCTCTGCGACGAAGCAATGGTTGGTACGCCATGCGCCACAGATCCGCAATGCTTCACTGCAGCACTGGTCCGGCCAATAGAGTTACCCAGACAATAGATGTATAAAACCCTGACATCTCGTAGAAAATCTATATCTGCGTTTCATTATACTGTGATCAAAATTATAATGTTATGACTTGACAATACGTCAGTCGTATACCAATCAGCTAGGCGCCCGCCATAGTGGCTTAATTAGCTCTGCGCTTCGTGTGTGATTCTGTGTTCCTGTTGTTCGTCCTCTGTTTGCGCAGTTTAAATTTTTTGCTTAACTAACGGCTATGGCGTCACGCGGATTCGATTCCCGGCCACAGTGGCCGCATTTCAATGGTGGCCAAATGCAAAAACGCCTGTTTGCTTAGATTCAGGGGCACATTAAGGAAGCTAGGTCGTGAAAATTAATCCGGCGTACCCCATAATAGCGTAAAGCTCCAGACTTAATTTTTTTTAACGTCCCGTCGTTCGCATCGAAGCGTATAGGGTGAAAGAAAGCGATGCTATAGGAGCTTCGCTGCATGTATATTCCAACAGCGCGCATTATGCTTGCCGCAATTTTAAAGTTAAGGATTCCTTTAAAATATATTCACTCTACAGATACCTTCGATCCCTGGATCACCGCCAAAGATTTCAACGAGCTGAAGTCACAATGCGGACCAATTACAAGTGACGATAGTCTCAACAAAAAAGCGCCGCTGAAAATAACTAGTATTAAATGTACTATCCGCGTCAAATGAAACCCGAACAGCGGCAAGCATTCGCAGTGGTATAGTGCGCGCCGTCCAGTTATCACTATGGACAGGCGCGCATGTATGCGAAGTGCTGCCGAACCGGATGCGCGCGCCTGTGAGTGGTGATAACTGGACGGCGCGCACTATACCACTGCGAATGCTTGCCGCTGTTCGGGTTTCATTTGACGCGGATAGTACAACATATATAGGCTCAAACAGAGATGACAAACGAGCATCGGCTGCTGCCTTCGCCACGACCGCAGTTAGTTGCTACGGCAAACGGCTGTTGCTGGCCAGTTGCCCCGGATGCAGCTAGCCAGTTTGGCGACATCTGATGAATATCATGCAGCTTGGCGCGCCGATGTGGCGTCACACATGCAAAAAGCACACGGTCGACGAGCTTCGGCGAAGAAGGCTATACACGAAAATAGCCCGCCGTTGGCTTTTAAGTCATCCGCGTGCCGGCACGTGCGCACCGGCGGTCCCTGGCCGCGCTCGCGCGGGCTCGGGTTTCCCGCTCGCGCGTGTGTTGACCGGACGGCTTTTGGCCGCCCCGAATATCGGCCGCCCCGGTTTGCGCAGCTGCGCGAGCCGCGGTTGTTTCGCCACCACGGCTATTACCGCGTCTGCAACACACACACGCGCGCCCGGGCTGCGACATCTGCAGTGCAAACCGAGATGCGCGAGCTTGCGTGATCCACCCCGCCGCTATAAATATATATTTCGGAGAAAAGAAAATCTTTAACGGTTCGCAACATTTAACTGCCTTTAGGAACCATTTCGGCGCAGTAAAGTGTATCTTCGACGCACTGCGCAAGTGTCTGCACTCGTAAGTTCACCAGAACTTGTACTTTGTAATTTTCTATTTAACTAGATTTTTGTTTCCAATCGTGTGTTGTGCCGCGCGCGTTACACATCCCCAAATTTTGTCGGGAGGCGGAAGAAACCGGCCCGTAGGCAGATCGCGAACAGCACTCGGCGTTCATGAACATCAGCGAACGGCTACAGCAGGTATACGCACAAACACTGTCATCTTACAAGCGCTGCGTTGCATGGCAAGCCAGGGCCGCTCTTCTACGTGTTCATCCTTGGGTTCTCTCTTTCTCTAGTTTCTTTCTGTGGCTAATCTTATTATTTGCGCTTAAAACAGAAACTTACACGGATGTTCGAAGAGCGCAATTTTCGAGCTGGGTCGAACAGGAACGTTAGAGAAAAACTACCGTCGAATACCGATTGAATACATGAAAAGCTTTCTGCTGCCTGTTCGGCAACAAAACTCATTACATGATTCTGTACATGCGCGTTGCATATTACACGACAGAATTACACCTGGTGCACGATCACATTGAAATTAAAGATAAATTGAAGATCACTACTTCACAGATGCATCTATATATAGTGATGTGTGCAGTGCTTGTTGAGTTAATGACCACGGCGTAAACAACATATTTGTATTCCTTCAAGTAGTCTTATTAACAGCCGAGCTGTTTAGCCGACCTTTATGTCCGTGCAGAGCGAACAGAAATGATCATCATCATGAACCGGCACGCGCTTTCATCATCTTCTGCTTCGCTTCCAGAACACGTGCGCCGATTTGTCCGACGTGGAATACAATAACTCTGATGGGCGACATAACGAGTACAGTGAGAGATAGAGAAGGAAAGAGACAGAAAAATAAAGACAGAAATTCTTGGCGAAAAAAAATTTTCTTAGCGAGGCGGGATTCGAACCCGTGTACCTACGATCCGAAGGCGAGCGTCTAACAGCTCGTTTATCCAGGTACGCTAGCAGAGCATAACATAGGCTTATATTAGTATAGCAAGGGGGGTGGGAAAGAGAAGTGAGGGTGATGATGAGGGAAGGGAAGAGGGGAGAGAGGAAAGCATAGCATAGAAAGAAAAAGAAAGAGCGATAAGGAGAAAGGCAAGAAAGACAAAGACAGAGAATCAAAGAAAGAGAAAGATAGAAAGAGGAAGCGAGAAAGAGAGAGAGAGAAAGAAAGGGCAGATAGAAAGAGCGAGAAAAAAAGAAATAGAAATGATCAAAGACAAAATACATAGAATAAACAGAGAGATGAGAGGAAAAGAAAGAAAAATAAAAATAAAGAGACACAAAGAAGGCCGCCCAGCTCCGCACTTTACAGTCATTGCATTGCAATGTCACTTACATGGCTAAAAATTTGGCGTACCTTGCAGTAGTGGCGCCAGGCTAGAGAAACAGCGGAGCTGATCGGCACCTAGCTGGTCCTGGTGTAATAGCTGAACATCACTAGCGACCATGGGCGTCAGCAGGGGGGGTGCAAAAGGGGCACTTGCCACCCTCAAGCTACACGAGCACCCCCCCCCCCCCCCCCTCCCCCCAAAGCCACACCAGTGCCCCTTCCCCTGTCCCACCATGATGCAACACGGGTTTGCAACACCCAAGACAAAATCCTGCCGACGCCCATGCTAGCGACTAGCCGGTAACACTTGGTTAAACTCGCGAACCCTTTGATGCGGGGGTTTCCACCGGGACTAAAGTCGAGTGTATATAGACTAACGCAATAAAGTTTAACTTACCCAAACCAGGTTACTACCTAGAAGAGACTTTGTAATGGCTCGCAAAACATTAATCAAAAACATCACCTCGCAAAACTTAGCGAAACCGAGCACAACCTCGAAAAGGCCAGGACCAGCTAGGTGCCGATCAGCTCCGTTGTTTCTCTAGCCTTGCGCCACTACTGCAAGCTAGGCTAATTTTTTTCCATCATTTTGAAGGAATACAATACTGGGTGAAGTGATAACTTGGTTATTTTTCCACTCGAAACAGCGCATTGATAGACTGCGTAAAGGTGAAACATGTTAACTGTACTGCGGGTAACTAAGTAACCCACTACTTGTGTTGAGGGACCCGGACGTCTGCGCATCAACAGTACACAAGAATAACTTGAATTAATCCCCATTTCAATCACTATCTCCATGTAGACTGCTACAAATGTCGTCTCTTATACTTTGAGCCACTTTGTTCAGAACCGATAAGCGATATATTGTTATATTTCAATTTGCTTTTCAGTTCAGGTTCGGTTCGGGTTCAATTCAGACCAAAATTATGGTACGGGTGCGTTTCGGTTTGACACCCTGATATGAACGTCGAACTCTTTCTATGATTGATGCAATTATACCGGAGTTATTCAAAATAGCTTAATTACACCGCGAAGTAATGCTTGTGTAAAACAGGTAAACCACTTCTCATGGACATCACGATGTCGTGTCGTCAGAAAACGGCTGGTGGCGCGGTGATCCGAAAACGATTACGTTTTGTTCAGATTGTCATCATTGATAAGGTACACATGAGAAAAAAATCTGCAGGAAAAAATCATTTTGCGCAGCCACACGTTAGAGCGCGATGTGATGCGAAGCATTATTGTTTGGCGATGAAAAGGAGGGTTCTCGCGAATCGTGTTAAATTTCTTTGAGCAACAAGGCCACAACATTTCTAACGTGTGTGCAAACTGATGGTATGTGCATCGGGATTGAGATTCCGCCTATAACCGGATAAACAGTAAAAATATGCTTAATACATTGGAGATTGTCGTGAAAGAGATAAGCCGAAAACGTCCAGACAGCGATAGTATTAGGGTCAAACAGTGCGTAGGCCAGAAAAATGCTTTCATGAGAAGCCTATAGCGCACACTTCCAGAAATCGGAGAACGGAGGAAAGTCGAGACTGCACTGTATCTTTCAGAACGGCCCACGACAACGGTGAGAGAAAAAAAACACCTCCCCGAAGGGCAGTAGCGTAGCCAGAAATTTTTTTCGGGGGGGGGGGGGGGGGGTTCAACCATACTTTATGTATGTTCGTGCGTGCGTTTGTATGTGTGCGTACATATATACGCAAGCAAAACTGAAAAAATTTCGGAGGGGGGTTTCAACCCCCCCCAACCCCCCCCTTGGCTACGCCAGTGCCGAAGGGAATCGTGAGGAAATGTGAATGCATTTCGCGCGCGCTTCACTCCATTTATATGGTGGTTGTGGTTCGAAGAAGGAAAAGGCGCCTACTTTCTGCAGCCCGGTCGGGAGCACGGCGCAGCGCCTTTTTTTGTGTGTGTGTGTGTGTGTTTTTTTTTTATTTTTTTATTTTTTTTAATTTTTTTTTGCATATATAGCTCCGCCGAGCTCCCGCGATGCGAGCGCCCTCACGCGTCAGAGCGCGCTCCTCCTCTCCACTCACTCTCTTTTTTTTAATTTTTTTTCATATATGGCTCCGCCGAGCTCCCGCGATGCGAGCGCCCTCACGCGTCAGAGCGCGCTCCTCCTCTCCACTCAGAGCGGAGAGAAAACACCTGCCGCGGACAACGCCAACGCCGCACAACGCCGGATGCCTGACATAGCCCGACTATGAAATGCATTCGCATTTAAAAGCGCGCCACCATCGAGAAGAACGCTTCGAATTAAAAGCTCGTTTGCAAACGGCGGCCGTGCATGCTCTTCATTCACTTGTTTCGCGCGTCATCTGCGCGTTCAGAATAACACACACGTATGTACTACATATGCTGCAATGATTTCTGCATTGTTGTCCGTCTCGGTGGAACAGTAGCTACGGTGCTCGGCTGCTGACCCGAAGGTCGCGGGTTCGATCCCGGCCGCGGCGGTCGCATTTCGATGGAGGCGAAATGGTAGAGGCCCGTGTACTATGCGATGTCAATGCACGGTAAAGAACACCAGATGGTCGAAATTGCCGGAGCCCTCCACTACGGCATCCCTCATAATCATATCATGGTTTTGGGACGTAAAACCCCAGATATTATTATTATTTCTGCATTGGTAGTAGATGTATAGCAAAAACGGTAAATCGGTTCTACTATGTGTTTTTTGGTTCATTATAGCAGGATTAGAACGCTCATGCGAATGAAAACCCGGTGACGTCCATTGGTTACCTCGAGGCGGGCGAGAAAAAATGGAGGGAAGTGTTTGACGTCACAGTGCTTGCTCACTTCGCAAGCCTAACTAGGTGTCCGTCTTCCTCCAAGACCAGGTCGAGGAACACCTTTTTGGATCCTCAATCAACCTGAAAGACCTGTACTACTCTCTTCCCCATCAACAGCTCTGCGGTGCTGTCAGGGAAGCCACTGATGCAATGGATAGCACTTTCCTTCCAGAACATCACTGTTATCATTGTCGATAATTTCGTTGACTAACTGATGTTCAATCTTTAGTCAGCTTTCATCACTTCGACGATAAAGATTTCCTGCAGAAGGAAGGTGTCTGCACAGGGTCGTGCTTGGACCCAGTACTTAGCGATCTCCTTCTGGCCAACAAAGGCAAGCGCCTGCCCACTGAGCTGCGAGACCCTAGCGTCCGTAAAGCCTTCAGGTCCGTCGATCACTTATCATCTTCAAGCAAAGCGAAGCGGAGCCTGCGAAGCACGTATCTACCATTTGAGATATTTTTACCAGAGTTTTCTCGGATTTCACCCTAACGACCGAGTTCGCTAGCCACCAGCAACTCCGATGTCTGGACATTAACCTATCATTCCTTGACGACCACGCTTGTTGGAACTATTCACACCGTACAGTGAAGGGACTGTTCCATTTCACATCAGGCCTCTCAAAACTCGTCAAGCGTGCTGTTGTCACCGCAGCTCTGAAGAACGCCCTCAACCGGTCATGCCATCACAAAGTGCATTTGATCTTTAATAAACAAGTGACCAGACTCCTAACGCTGGCTATACTGAGGAATTACTGCATGGCCTGGCGTACAAGCTGCTCTCAGACCAGAAACAATGAACGCTCAGAAAGCAATTCCAGAAAGAGCGTCACACCATACATTCACGGTATCTCGCACAAAATAGCCCACAAATCTGGAGTGGAAGTACTTTTCAGCGCCCCCCAAGAAGCTGGGAAGACTTTGTAGGCGCGTAAACCGAGAAGGGTCCAAGAAGCCGTCGTGTACAACTATACATACAAGACCGCTTGTAGAATGCACAGCCAACGTCGTTTGTGAGGTTCCGCTGTCTTGCAAGAAGACATACTTCGGACAAACGGGTCGGTGTCTTAATCAGCGACAAAACGAACATCACAACAATGATCGTCTAAAACAAGGCAGCAACATGGCATTCCGCTGCAGCACGTGCGGGTGCACACCAGAGTTCTGAGACAGCAAGGTCGTAGGAAGATACACTAACATGTACAGTCGTCCGATAGCCTAGGCTTTTGCTATCAAACGAAGGGGCGACGCCCTGCGTGAGCGAACCATCCGCAAAGCTTAGCAAAGAGTTTAATTATCTCGCATGTGCCTAATGCATTTGCGTGTTGGAATCGCACAATTTAATCTTTTTGATTTCTGCCCATTGAGTCGTGACGAAGGCTTGAAATTTCATGTGCCGTTGTTTTCCCGACAATTTTCCTTTATATTGCGTTGAAGCAATAAAACCTTCAGTTGTTAGACAGCGCTCGTCCTGTTTGTTCCTCACTTGTGTTGCGTCTCCTCCGCACTGTTTTTTTTCCATTTACAAATGTGCGACCAACTAGCCCAATTAACGAACCCCACATTTCTGGACACCAACCTATACAAGCTCTTTCTTTATAAATAAATTTAAAAAAAAGAGACCATTGGGCTAAATATATGCAGCACTTAAACAGACGTGTATGTTTCCATGAAGTTGCCAGCGCTAATGTCTTTCGAGAGAAATTGACTTTATTTTGTGGCGTTCCCGCGGATCGTCACTGCAGCATTCGCCAGAGATATTCATCACGCATTCCGTACAAGATGCGCATGTTCTTTTTTTCTTTTTAATGTGTGAAAAAAAAAAAAGCTGGATGTGTTTTATATGGGCACTTTGAATGAAATTTTGGTGTTAGGTCACAGGTCCGATCCCGGCAGCGGTGGTCGTATATCGACGGAGGTGAAATGCTAGAAGCCCGTGTATTTAGATTTAGGCGCACGTTAAAGAACCCAGGAGGTCGAAATTCCCGAAGTCCTCCACTACGGCGTGCCTCATAATCACATCGTGGTTTTTCCACGTAGAACGTCATATATTATCATCGTTATTGCTTAATGAGGCTGCCGCTATGGGAAAGCAACCATGTACGGTCGAAATGACATTGCATAATTTTCTTTGTTGTGGTCTCAAGCAAATCAGTGTCGTACTGTACATACGTATATTCCAAATGCAAGAGGCATATCGTAGCACAGGTCGGGTTACTGATTTGTGCAGAATAACGTGTGTCTATCTCGGCGCTGCGATCGAAGTGCGACGTAAAGAACAAAATTTTTCTTCACCGCTTCGGGCATATGTAACCGAGCATATGTGGACTTCGGGCATACGTGGACAAGGACATGGTACAATGAGAACATCGAAATATTTGCGTTACCCTTGAAACCAAACGGCCATGAACTAATCAGACGGTTGCGGTAGCCTTTAAGAATTAATTTTATCATTTAAAACATCTGCACACAGGTACATTTCAGATGTTTCCACGTTGTCTAGCGCCATTAATAAGAGCAGAATGGTGGGAAAATAACAGCCCCGCAGGACAGACGAAGCTATAGCGACAGACAATTCCGCCAAGAGGATGTGGACGGAGAAAATGTTTGCAGGGCGGCCGGTCAGGGCCCGAAGCCTCCGTGTGCGGCATGCGGCCGTCCAGCGAGCCGACCGCTGGGCCAGGACTTCTACTGCGCCGCATGCTACAGCGAGGCACTGCTGCTGTCGCCGAGCCTGGCGCCCTCAAGGTAAGCGCTGCCTAATACCGTGCGGTTGGTTAGCACGCGCTGCGATAACTGTTCAATCCCATGCATATATTCTACTGTCGGTGTGCTCGTGCTCTTTCGTACATCCATTCTCATTCGTTCATATGAACGTACAACGCCATTTGCGGAACTCGACGCACACCGGTAGTGACGTGCGCAGGTGCTCCCCGGCGCCCAGCACGTGCTCGTCGGGTTCGTGGAGCCTAGTTACGGCGCGCTCACCCAGCCAGGTTGGAGCCAGCCCGCGCAGTTCCAGCCTCGGATACGGCGGCGGCGAGGTCTGCGCACGCTGTCGCGATACGGTCTACTTCGCCGAGAGGCAGGTGCGGTGCCTCCTCATTTAGAGACCGCAAGTTGGCGTGCATGTCGTTACCCGAGTGACAAATGGTAAATAACGTCCACCAAATGCTCTCTCTTATTTGTGGCTGTCTGGAATGCGCTGTCTTTCTCCCTATCCACTCAACCGAAATTCCACCGTACCTATTTTTTCTCCTCGCCCGCCGCCCCAAATACTTTGGGGATGGTTGTCAATCCTGCGCTACCTCTTCCGAGACGCGATTTCGCTCACTTGGTACGATCTGCAAGTTGGTGACGCAAACCCCACTTCACATTTTAGTTTGAATCATGTAAAAAAAGGAAAGCTACACCGTCTTGCTCCTTCGTATACGAGCGACGAGAATAAGTCCTGCACATCGGAAAACGTGCACTGCAGCGTTGCTGGCACGCGGCGGCGGTGCACAAACGGTGTGCGGTGAAGCGAAAGAACCACAGGCATTAGCTTTCATTATCCGCACTGATAATTGTAACTATATTTCGCCATCCCGGCCGCGGCGGCAACATTTCGATGGAGGGGCGCGTTAAAGAACCCGGTGGTCTAAATTTCCGGAGCCCTCCACAACAGCGACCCTCATAATCAGATCGTGGTTTTGGGACGTAAAACCGCAACAGTTATTATTACCTACATTTCGCCAGCCGACAAACAGAACCTAGCGCCTGCTACAATTGATGACAAGCCATCATTCCCTCGCCAATCAAAGTTCACCTGCTGAACGCTGCAGCGTTTCTTCTCGGTTACTCTTTTCAGAAAGTTCGAAACAGTGACATCACGCGCGGATGTAGATGGGTGGGAAGGGAAGGAGGCCGAGGCCCGGATCCCCCCCTCCCCTGTAAATTCTGGCAATTCAGCGCTGACAGTACGAAGGGCGCAGCAAGCCCCTCCATTTTCTTAAACTTCTCACCGTGATAGCTCAGGGGCGAAGGTGAATTGCGCTGCAAAGCTCGGGGAGGCTGATTCGATTCCCGACCACAATAGCCGCATTTCGATGGGGGCGAAGTGCAAGAACACCTGTGTGATTAGATTTTAATGAACACCTGGTGGTTAAAATCAATCCGGAGTACCCCAACACGGCGTGCCTCAATCATATTTCTCGGTCGGAGTACTAAGAACTCAAAATTTTAACGTCTCCTGCACTGCTAGCATGGCACTCATACAATTGATAGTTTTGGGCAGTGGCGTCACTATAGGGTCAGTAACACCCGCGACTACAGTGACGTACGTGTATCCTGGCGACCAAGGCTGCAGCCAGGTCCTCCATGTTGTGAACACTTGTCAGTGGCTTCCCAATCTCTGCCCCCCTGCCACTCTAGCCGAAGATATATATATATATATATATATATATATATATATATATATATATATATATATATATATATATATATATATATATATATATATATATATATATATACACGACACGCACTATTTCTTTTTATTTTATTGTTGCGACAGTAATTACATGGACACTCTCGGCGGGTGTTAGCCGTCGCCGTCATGCCCCGTATAAAGTCCAAATAGATAACATCGTCCAGCGCATCGTATGTCCTACGCGCGAGTAGAAACACGCAAGCGATGGGGACGAACGCGGCTGAAGAAATGAAACGAGCCGGCTATCACCGCCGCACGAAGGGTACAATACCATCCGCCTGCGTGCGAGGCCTGAAGGTGATGGCTCAAGCAGAGCGCAAACGCCCCGACCGCTTTTCGCCAGGCGAAGGAGCGTAGGTGGGGGAGGGGGCTGCGTTGCTTAAGCAGCAACTGCGTACTTTGCTCATTAGTATCTCACGAGCGTTCACGGCGAATGAACGTGTTCATCGGAGCTCTTGCGTCTGCGAGAGACGCTCTGGCGTCTCTTGCAACGATCCTCGCTGCACTTAGTGTCGGTCATTTTCCACTGTCAGTGCGCGTAGGCGGGTGAGCCTCACTCAGGTGACTGTGCTTCCAATGTCCATCGGACGTTTCTCGTGCGTTGTGTTTACTTCCGCGACGCACGAACGCTCCCATGCCCGAGTTTGCACCACCCGCTTCGCGCGCCCCTCACAAGTATCATCGGCGCTAGGCTAGCAACGTCAGCTGCGTCCTTGCTGCCCTTCAGCTATGAGGAGTTCCGACGCTGCAAGGTCCTCCACGCAAACGCTGCCACTATCGTGGACTTGTGGCAGGCGAGGCAGGCCGCCTCCTCAGCAGCAATTGCAGGCGTCTTGGCCACTCCTGATGTCGCCGTGCAGCCGGGCCCATGGTGCGAGCCCGTCGGCACCATCACCACCACCTTTACAACAGGCGAGTCGCCCGAGTCGTCGCCCACACCAGGAGAACGCTCTTTGGACCCCAGCGTTTGCCCGTTGCCTGCGGTTACACCAGACGAGCTCATGGACACTACGAGTTCCCGGAAACGAGACCGCAATGATGACGGGAGCGACTGCGACGCCCCACGCAAGCATGTGCAACCAGCACCGAGCACCTTGCTGTCGGAGACCTCCAGTGGCTGCGACGCACTGCCGCGTCCTGCGCAGATTTCGGCAGATGGTGACGGAATGTCGCAACCAAGCGCGACTGCTTCGACGCCACAACTACCGCAACAGCGAGCTACTGCTTTTCTAAATTAAATATCCGAAACCGATGACGGTGGACTTCGTCAGCAAAAAGAAGGGCAAGTTCAAATGCCGCTGCCGCCTGCTCCTCCGAAACTCCACGTTAGCCTGCAGTCAACCCCGCACGCTCTGAAACCGCCTCGCAACCTCAGTGCAAAAGAGAGGTCCTCCTGAGCGTCAAAAGAACAGCAAATTGTCAACCACAGGCCACCGATCCAGCCCTCGAGAATTTTACGCTGGTGTGCTCAAGAAGCGCCAACTGACGTGCAAGGGCCCTCGCCTCATGTAATTCCCGCTGACCCGGCCGTAGCAGGTATTGTTCAAACCGTCAGCACCGAACGGCGCCTTCATCGCTCTCGGCGCTGGCGTCTGCGCTCTCGCAGCGGCCTGGCTTCATCAAGATGCGCTTCAATAGCCGCCGAAATGTCGTAGCAGTCGACGTGTCCTCCTGGGAGTTCCTGGAGGAGCTTCGCCGTGTCACGGAGCTCTGAGGCATCCAGTATCGGTCCGGGTTCCTGGTGATTGAGGACTCAGCACGGGGTATCTTCACGTTGTGGATGGCGATCCTGCAGGCGACGAGCTGTTTGTCTCTTGAGCCGAGCGTCCCAGTGGTGTCTTCCGCCGGGACCGGGAACACAGTGACGCTACGGTTTGCAGGACCTGTCCCACCGGAGCACGCGAGCCCCTTCAAGCTGCGGTATCAGGTGCGCCCCAGTGCAGTACCTGCAGTGTGGCCGTCTTGGTCATGCAACAATGACCTGCAGGCGCCCCAACTGTTGCCTACGCTGCAGCAGGAGCCATCCCTCAACAGAGAGTTGCAGCGCCTAGAACTCGATGTGTAAACTGCGGTCACAACCACCCTGAAAACACTTCTGCCTGTCATAAATGGCAAGAGAAAAGCACGGTGGCCACCATCATAGGCGTGCGCAGGGTTACCGTTCAGGGGGGGGGGGGCGGGGGGGCGAAGGTTCGTCGCAGCGCCCCCCTTTCCCTATTAAGTCAATGTATGGGGCAGACCTTGCGCCCCCCCCCCCTCTTAGGTGACTAGGTGACTAGGGGGGGGGGGGCGGCCGCCCCTCTGCCCCTCTCGTGCGCACGCCTATGGCCACCATTATGGTCTCCCCACTATAAAGGCTAACTGTGCGCGCTATGGTACAGGAGGAGAATCACCCCGCACTTCTCGGGCCCTCTTTCCGCCAGCACAGCCACGCGCACGTATGCACAGGCTGCCTCCAGTGGACGGCGTCCTGCACCAGCCCCTGTCCACCAGTTGGTTGCCATGCTGTGCCACCTGGTTCCGATCCCAAAGCGTCTCCTATTTCCCCCCGCTTTGAGGCTGTCGCCGAGCCCGAGGTGACACTGCGGGATGATCCGCGAGACGCCATCATCGCATCGCTGCAGCTTACACTGCGGGCCGTCGGCGAGCTGCTCCCATCGGAAAGTCCATTGAAAGCCATCTCTCTTCAGCCCATGGTCTTTCAGACCTGAAGCCTTCAGGCTTCAGGTCTGAAAGACTTCCAGTCATCATGGCTGGCTGAAAAAGGGTCCAGCCGCCATCCGCGCGTTCTCCACCTACCCACGGCTACACAAAGGTACCTTCTGTTCCTGCCCACCGCCACACCCAGGTCTTCAAGGCGGTCACCGGGGACACTGGACTGAGCAACCGGCTGTAGAAGCCACCCGCCGCGTCCTCGGCCATGAACGCCACTCTCCTTTTCTCCTCTTCTCTTCTTATCTATATTTCCCTCCCCCCCTTTCCCCTGCAGACGCTGAGACGTGCTCCCATTGAGAGTTGCAGAAATATCGTCTTTTCCTCTACTCAACCTCCCCTCACTATCTCAACTTTGCTAATAAGAGCGCGGTCTCGAGCGCTACCTTGACAGATATCAGGAAACGGATTGCAAAATTGCTGTGCTCTCAACGCTTCGCGTTTAGAGGACTGACAGCACGCAAAGCACTTCGGTCCCTGGAGCGGCCGTATTCGCTTAATCCAGCATTTCGTAAGGTTACGCGAGATCGGATCCAAAAGAGTTAGCTGCTAGCCTTACTTGGTACTATAACATTGCAATTCGTTGCTATCTCATTCATTGCTTCGCCCTTGCGGTGAAACTGTTATTTCTTTCATTGTACTATACAAGAACTCTTTTAACATTTGAATTATTCCATTCCCATTACTCATTACAGCCTCACTGGTACTATACAGGGTGTTTCAAGAAATGTGTCCACTATTTTTAAAAAATCAAGAAAATGCGGTATTTGCTCGCTGTCTTCACAATTGCTTTTTATGTAGCGGCAGGCATCTTAAGATGGTTGAAGACATGATTTGGGACAGTAATTAAGAAGGTAAATTAATTAACTTTTTAATTAGTGGAGTTAGGTGGAGTTAGTGGAGTATATGATATAGACGTTTTTAAAACGGCTCATTTCCAACAATAACAAAAATTGTATCGGTACTGCATCTGTAATTCGAGGCTTTTAAGTATGGACGCGCTAACCATGTTCATTGCTCTTTCAGTGAACCTAGTCGTGCAAGATTGCCTCCATCGATGCGTAAAGTATATTTTACTAAAGTTTTTGGAGGTTCTTTTGCGCGCCATGTCATGTAGTAAGACGCCCATATAGCTGGCTCTATAAAAAATATGTAGCACTCGAGCGTAGGGAAGACAGCCCTCATATTTCGCGGCCATACAGTCCCGTAAGTACATCAGAATTTTAATGCGAAACCTTGAGACAGTTTTGGTCAGATGCTGCACGGTGGTCGGTACGGTGCCTCTAGAATAAACGAGTAAAATAGCTTTATTAGACTTCGTGTGTGCCAGGTATAACGCCCCGCATGTTATATGCTACGGAACTTAGAGGCGGTTGTCAAAGTGGATTGTACACCGAGAATCGGCGCAAATATGCCGGTATACTTGAAACTTTGGCCACGGCCGTCGAGTGTCTCCGAAAAAGCTTATATCGTTCGTGCTGTGACCATCATGTTCCCGGCCGCCGGAAACGCGCGTGCAGGTGGGCACAGCCGGGCGCGTGTACCACGTGCGCTGCTTTCGGTGCCGGGCGTGCGAGCAGCGGCTGGCCTCGGGCTCCTACCGATCGGAAGGCGGAGAGCTCTACTGCGAGCCCTGCCACCGGCGGCATCTGGGGCCCAGGGGCTACGGCTACGGGCTCGGCTCGGCGTTGCGATGCTTCCCGGGACGCCTCTGAAGACACCATGCAGGTGGGATATGTATACGATTTGGTTTGTTCGGGATCCATGCGGGGCGGCACCAGGATTTTTTTACTGGTTGGGGCAGCCACGACTTCAGGGGGGCAGGGAGGCTGGGAACTTATGCTCTGTGTTTTAAGTATGTTTGCTCTTTAGGGGGGCAAGGGGTGGGGGGCGGTGGGCAGCTGCCCTTGGTGCCCCCCGCTTGCGCCACCCCTGGATTCATCAGGTGTCTGAGTAGAAACCAGTTCTCCTTATTAGCTAATTGATCATTGAGCCGGTCACACATGTGGTGCCAGTGTTTTCGACTCAATGTTTGTGTGATTTTCTCGACTTCTTTGTCGACTGGAGCTTTCTTCCTACGTTAAAAAAAACCCATTGTTTTTCTTACTTTTTTTTATGCCTAAGAACGTCTATGCCGATTCAACGAGAAGTCTGTTGTACCTTTGCCACTGAAGGCGATCATCGCCGTATAGAAACAGATTTTCACTCTGATGCTGGGGTTTGAAT
This sequence comes from Rhipicephalus appendiculatus, assembly GCA_030522465.1. Lineage (NCBI taxonomy): Eukaryota > Metazoa > Arthropoda > Arachnida > Ixodida > Ixodidae > Rhipicephalus > Rhipicephalus appendiculatus. The sequence continues at coordinate 3,849,994 of JALIZH010032925.1, read as the reverse complement.
CCAGGCCACCACGCTCCGAATGAGTGTTTCAACCACTAGGCTACACATTCCCCCCCCCCTTTTTTTTTTTTATTGTGGGCTACACACCCATGCCTGAAGAATATGAATATATCCGAACCATAAGAAGGCGTTGTACCCGCGATGCAAAACAAATGCGGAAAGAGAACATTTTCTATGAAGGACAAGACCTGCACACATAAGGAAAATTCAAATTTGGGGAAAATTTGATGCCAAACTCGCGTTTCGGTGGTCGCGGGATGCGCGTGCCATGGGGCCGTTCGCAGTGGCGTACCAACTTGTCCGCGAGTGGGGGGGGGGGGGGGGGGGGAGGTGGGGGGGGGGCTCCCATTCCGTCACTCACTCCGCCGGCCGCACATTATTTGCATATATATATATATATATATATATATATATATATATATATATATATATATATATATATATATATATGCACAGAGAAATTTTTATTCGCAGTCAATTTGATGTCGTTTTCATATAATAACAGCACCGAAAAAGTACACTCTGTTCGACATATAGCATGCACAGGCAGCGCAGGGACCACACCGTACATCTGCATGTTATGCATGTAATATTAATGACAACCAGCAGATAATAAAGCCAAGGAAGGTATAAGGAACGTTAATTGTACTGTTTTTTAAAGTGTACTGTAGTAAATTAAGATATAGATGTGAAGAAAGTAAAGTGAACGAAAAGACAACTTGCCTCCGGCAGGGACCTAACTTGCAACCTTCGGATAACGCTTCCGATGCTCCACCGATTGAGCTACGGCAGCGGTGGTCCTCTCGTCCGCTTTATCGGGTAATTATGTTGGTGCAAACCTGGGAGTGTTAGTCAACGCCACTCGTAGGCCTGGCAGCGAGTGTGGAACACGTTTTTTTTTTCTTTTTTTTCTTTTTTTGCCAGTTGGCGTCACGTAGCACGTCATCCTTTAACGAGCGAACGGACATCTGACCAATGAGCCCTCAGATAATACCTGAAGGTATAGTATGTCTTCACATGTGTATCACAATTACTACAATACACTTAAAAAACAGTGCAGTTGACGTCCCCTACACCTTCCTTGGCTTCATTATCTGCTGATTTTCATACGGTTGTGCCAAACAAACAAGCCCTAAAAATGTTCGTCTTTCATTTATGCATGTAATAGTGCCACAAGCAACCGTAAACGCTGTACCACTGTGGAAGCCTCTGCAGCATATTGTCGCACACATATGAAAAAGTAGGCTAAATTACTTTAGCATGGATAAAATTATGTCAACGGCGGTATTCCCAGTAGTGTAGGTTTGTATCATTCAATCCAATTTCGTTTGTGTCTAAAAGTTGCGCACTAATAATTGAGTTTTTTAATGTAGGTAGCAATGACAGTGCATTTTCTTCTCCGTAATTAGTAGTACACTTTCTTCCCCACGTTCAGATATGCGTGTATTTTGCCGTGTTTTGCTGCTAGTCAAAGTAGTATTTTTAGCGCGTCAATATTATTATTATTATTACTATTATTATATTGCTATTGTTCTTAAATTGTCAATGACAAGTTTTTCTCTTTTTTTTTTTAAGCAAGAATTTGTGGTATTAGAGACGTATAGTACATGCCTTATACTCATCGTATTTGTATTCGCAACATTGCTTAGAGGGTCCTCCGGCCCCTTCAAGTAAATACGCCTGTGCAAACGGTGTAAGCACAAATTTTCTTTGCGGAAATGTGGGTGATTATAACGCTAAACCATCCTGAACTGTTTCCTTCGGCATTGGTGGTTAGCTGTTTATGATTGATCAAAATTTTCAGAATCATGCACACAGCGCCTGCTCGTAACGCGTTGCAACAAATGGCGCGAAAATAATCCATCGCGTAATGACCACTTATGCACGACTGACAAAAATCAGATTATAAACTACTTTCATTACGGCATATTGTTGGCCAATGGTTCTTCGCCACTCGCCAAAATTTTTCGGCGTGCCATAAAATCGCCTGTTTGCTACGCGACTACGCGACGACACAAATCTGTGAAATCTCACGGCGTTAAAATGACGTCTGCACACTAAACAGCCCGTTACTATGCTGAACAATACCTCAGCTTTTTTGGAATGGTCGGACGATGTCTCCTTCAGAAAGCAATTCAAGGCCGCCCGCCCATCACATTGGCAGCGGCTACTTATAGCGGCTGGCGAGATGGGTTCATATGAGGATAACAAATATTTTCGATAGTGTAGTGTGCATAGCTCGGCACACTCACTCATGAGTGCACTCAAATCACACTCACTCACACTCATTTGAACGTGGTGAGTTGAGTATGAGTGAGTACTCATGAGTGTGAGTGGACGTGAGCGTGAACGTGAGTGAGTACTCATGAGTGTGAGTGTGAACGTGAGTGAGTGCGAAGGCTGAAAAAATTGTGGTGAGTGAGTTTGAGTGAGTACTCCCTTAAAGTGCCGACCTATGGAGCTCGGCACACTCACTCATGAGTGCACTCAACTCACACTCACTCACACTCATTTGAACGTGGTGAGTTGAGTATGAGTGAGTACTCATGAGTGTGAGTGGACGTGAGTGTGAACGTGAGTGTGAACGTGAGTGAGTACTCATGAGTGTGAGTGGACCTGAGTGTGAACGTGAGTGAGTGCGAAGGCTGAAAAAATTGTGGTGAGTGAGTTTGAGTGAGTACTCCCTTAAAGGGGCCCTGCAACACTTTTTGAGCATGCTCAGAAAACGTTGCCGATCGGTAGTCCAGGCTCTCGAGAACACGCGAGCCAAATATTATAGCGCAGCACGCGGCGTGGAATTCACAATAAATTCTCAAAGTCAGCCAGAAATTGCTTTCTCTTCTGTCGACAAATGACGTTGCGTACTCAAAAATCACTCGTCACCGACGAGAGATTTTTTTGTATCAGCCATTGGCTGATTTGAGCATGGCGCGCTCGGTAGTTACAGAGGCCGCCGCGGGAGGCCGCGACTTGTCCACGCGTGCGCGCGCGATCGCAATGAAAATTGGCGTAGTCCAACCAAAAAAGAAAGAGAAAAAGCGCTCAAGACCACGAGGCGCGCGTGACGTATTTTCTTTCCCCGTGCCATCCCTCCCTGCTTAGCTTCCAGCGCTTTCGTCGGGACGAGAGAAGAGAGAATGCAATTGCAGCGTGCGAGAAATCTTTGTAACTCCACTCGTACTGGACGGATTCCAAAAATTTTTGCGGCAATGAATTCGTGAGGCAATAAGCTCCTTTAGTGAATCCATTCCATGGCTACTTGGAAATGTGTTGCAGGGCCCCTTTAAAGTGCCGACCTATGGTAGTGTGACGATGTTGAGGTGTTTGTGCGCGTATACAACTCTGTAAAATAATCCTTGTTGAAAGAGGGAGAAAGAGAGAAATAAGCAGCGCTGAGCGTCAGTGTTTCTTTCCTGTCCGTGTTGTATTTTGCGCCGTACAAGTCAATTCAAGATGATTCAAAACCAACTAGCCCGGCTGTCGATTCAGTTTTTTTTAGACCAGAAAACCGTGGACCTTGAACATCTGCCTAATCCGGTATATCAACGTTCTTTTGCTGCGCTAAATTGAGACACAAGTAGGAAACGAGAATACAGATGTGCGCAAACTTGTAAATTTGTGTTGCAAGTTTGCGCACATCTGTCTTCTCGTTTCCTACTTGCGTCTCAATTTAGCGCAGCAAAAGAACGTTGATATACCAACTAGCCCCCATCGAATCTTTATTGAACGGTATATATCAAGTTGCGGGGCAGGCTTGAAAGCTGGGATTTCTTATGCACCCAAGTTCTCTGTCTTATTCGTCGCCTTGTTGCAAGCCGCCGCAATCACTGGAAGCCGATAAGTAATGCAACATGATAAGCAAGGCGAAGCAGGTTCATGAGAGACTAAAGCGGAGGCCTAACACTGCTGCACACTCATCGACTCACAGTAGCTTGGATTTGGAGCAGCGCTTATGCTGTTGCTTTCGATTAAAGAAAATGAATTTGCTTAAACAGGAAGAAGTTTGATCGGTCCATAAAACGTTTACTGGCTCCCACCCGTATATGCGTCGTCGTTTATTTAAATTTCAGGCTAGGAAGAGCAAATGAAAAGCATGACAGAGCTCTCTATCGTTATTGAGCCCCTGCTCAGCAGGAGCCTCCTCTTCAATGCTGAAGAGCAAGGCGCGAAAGCGTCGCATAACCACCGCAGAGACCCCACAGTGCGTGGTCGTGAGACACGGAGGACTATCTTCAAAGCAGACGCGCAGGACAAATTTTATTATATAATTACGCGACTGATGTGTTAAGAAAAAATCCGTCTCAGTTCTTGGTTTCCCTGCGCCCAGGTGACAGTCTCGAAAGTGGAGGGGGGGGGGGGGGGGGGCTCCGCCCCCCTAACTTTTCTCGCAGGGGGGGGCTGGCGCCCCCCCACCCCCCCCCCCCACCCCCCGGTAGATACGCCTATGCCCGTTCGAGACGCTGACGAGCGCTAGAGAGACGAAAGACGCCATGTCGACGCCGCCTGAAAACAACGTTGGATACAACTGACAATAAAACTCTGCGCTAACGCATCACTTAGACAACTCCCAAAGAAGATATCACGCGGATCTCTCTCTGTCTCTCTTTTTATATTTTTTAGCACTCAATAGAGTTTGAAGCGCATTACAGCAGGGGGGTTTCTTCCTGAAGAGTTCATTGTACAGCAGCGTTTCGACATCGTTGGCGTACTGTAGCTAAATACGTACAGGCGTCGCTGAGAATAATAGCACCGGTGACAATTCCGATAGTGATCAGGCTCGCACTCAAATTGAATGCTATATTCATTATCATTTAGGCATGACCTCCGAGATTGCGCGCCGGCAGCTTTCCCTACGGCCGTCCCAATCGCACGGAGTTTCATACAATAATTATTGCATGAAACTCTATGGCTCCGCAAGTAGAACTCTGGCCGAGGAAAAAGGCTCGCCACCGAGACATTGGGGGAGCCGTCTTATTGTGCGGCTTGGATGAGTCGAAGAAAAAATGCTTTTGCGCTACTATATGATCCTCCACTGACTTAGACATGGCAGCTTAATGTGTACAGCAGTAATGATGGTGTTAAAAACCGCACAAAAAAAAAAAAAAAAAAAACTTCCCCATCTCCCGCTAAAGGGAACCATGTGTGGATGCGAAGCAGCGGGGAGATCGTTAGCTTGAGCGGGAGAAATGTCGCCGCTCTCGTTTCGCGGCAGCGGCCCGGGCGCTCATCGCGGCGCTGCACAGGAGACAGATAGTCGGCGGTTGGAGCGCTAGAGGACGGACGTGTTTTTCGTGGGCTCCGGAATGACAGCGACAGATAAGTTTTTTCTGAATGATTCGAGCTTGCTTTTATTAGTTATATGAGTACATAAGCCACTAGATTGAAGCTTAATTGGGGTTACAACTTTGTACTGTTTCTTGTGTGACAGTCGCCTGGCCTTTTTTTTTTTTTTTTTTTTTTTTTTTTTTTTTTTTTTTCGGCCACCACGTGGCTGAAGGGTACACAAGTGCTTTGAAGCATACTGGCGGAGTTTTGTGGTACCTTTTGGCTTTGAGTGTATGTAATCCGAAGTGTGAACGATCTAGCCATGGTCAAAAAGACCGTAAAGTGTTCAGGGTGCGGAATGGGATGGAAAATAGAGGTTTGTGCGGATGACAAGACAGAACCAGCTGACGCCAAGTGTAAGCAATGTGAGTTAGAGGCGAAAATGGAAATAATGATGGCTGCCCAGAATAAGCTCATGGTAAGAATCGCCGAGCTGGAGAATGCGTTGGCGACAGAGCGAGAAAAAACGATGGCTATGGGAGAAAGGCTTAAGTCAGCTGAGGAAGGGTTAGCGAAGGCAGTCATGGTGGACAAGGAAGCAAGCGACGGCGGGAACAGGAGGGCATCAACCCCCCATAGTGGGAGACGCGAAGGGGGAAACAGGTTTGGGGAAGACAGGTGCATGGGTCACAGGACCCAGTTTCCGCGAGGTGGTTTTGGGAATGGGAGGGAGCAAAACAGCGGCGGTTGCGCGAGCTGGTGACCGAGGCAGTGGCCAGGTGCGGGACAGTCCAGCAGAAAAGTCGGAGCACGTGATAATGGCCGGGGATTCGAATTTAGCTAGATGCGCAGAAGCAGTCAAGGAAAGGGTGAGAGGCGACAAACGAGTTTTAATAGGGACGTTCCCGGGACATAGGCTGGGATCAGTGATGAGACAAGCTAGCGCAAAACTCGCAGCTAAAGCTAATGGACGTAACCTCGTAGTAATTGCGGGGGGGTCTAAACGACGTCTTGAATGAAGAATCAGCTGAACTAGCGACCACATTGGCGAAAGGGGTCGATGACATGCGCGTCATTTCCCCTCAGGTGCAGATAGTGGTATGCACAATACCGGAGGTACCGGTGCGTGACGGCAACCTGCAAAGAGCGGTTGTCGACGCAAACAAAGAGATATGGCAGATGAGTCGAGAGAAAGGCATCGAGGTAGTGGAAATAAACAGAGAGGTGCACAAGTGGGGTGGTTTTCGAAGAGACGGAATACACTTCAATAGGAGGCTTGGTCATGAGGTGGGTTGGCGACTTGCAGGACACGCAGTAGCTTTTTTGGGGGGGGCACGCGGGCCCTTCGGTGTCCAGGGTAGCGTGTAATGAGGACAACAACCAGGGGGGACTCTGTGACAGGTAGTATAGCGAAAAACCAGAGAAAAGGTAAAAGAAGGGAGAAGGCGCGTGTCGCAATTGGTTACATTAACATGCAGGGTGGCAGAAAAAAGGCAAAATGGTTAGAGATTGAGGGACAGTTAAACAAGGAACAGATATGTGTTTATGCGGTTACAGAAACACACCTTAGAGACTTGGAAGAGCCACCACATATTGACAATTATATTTGGGAAGGATGCAACAGGATCATATCAGAAAGGAGAGGTGGGGGGCGTTGTAATGCTAATTCATAGCAGAGCAAAATGGGACAGAGTGAAGCAAACGTGTTCAGAGCACCTATGGGTTTCGGGCACAGTAGGTGGAAAGAAAACGTGGCTAGGTGTAGCTTACTTGTGGACGGGGAATAACTGCAGAGAAAAGAATCTGGAGATAGTGAAATGCATAAGCACCGATATTGAAGAATTTGGTCATGATGCCGAAATAATCCTTCTAGGGGACATGAATGCTCACATACATGACCTTGACGGATATTCAGACTCCAATGGCAAGTTATTGCTAGATCTCTGCGAGCAACATAGTCTTGAAATAGTTAACGCGGGGCCTAAATGTGAGGGACAGATCACGTGGGAAGTCGGAAACAGGCAAGCGAGCATTGATTATTGTCTCATGACAGAAGGAATCTATGACAAACTTAGAGAGATGAGAATAGACGAGGAAGGCATTAACAGCTTGGGTAGTGATTATAAACGCACAACATTACAAATGGGATATAAAACTGAAAATAAGAACCTAGAATCAAGCATTGGCAGCTCGCATTTAAATGAGAAACAAATAACAAATATAGCCGCAAAAGTCGAGGAAGAAGTAGACAAACTGCCAGGCAAAGACGGAATTATAGTGAGCTGCTACATGTAATCACGAAAGAAATAGAAAAAGAGATGAAAACTATTTCTTGGAAAGGAAAGAGAAAGCCAAAAAGTTGGTGGAACAAAGAAATCCGGGATGCGATCGAGAAGCGACGTGAGGCATCACGGCAGCACAGACAGGCAAAAAAGGAGAAGCGGCCACAGGATGAAGTCAACCAAGTATGGGAAATATATTTAGAGCAAAAATCCATTGTGCAGAAATTAGTCGAGGCAAAAATTAAAGGCGAAAGTGAACGCTGGATGACAGAGATTCGCGAAAAGAAGAAGGCCGCACCTAGGATATTTTGGAGCCACCTAAAAGCGCTAGGTAGGAAGTCTGTAACAATGCAACAACATATGGTAGATGAAGGAGGAAATCAATTGGAAGGGTATGAAGCGCTAGGTTACATCTGAAAGGTAACAGCCGATTCGTTTAAAAAGGTCGCCCAGGGGATTCCCCCGGTGAGTAAAAGTATGCAGAAGAGCACAACCGAGGAAGATGTAGTACTTGAGAATTTCAATTAGAAGAAGGCCGAAGGAAAAATTCCTAAGCGCACTACTCCGGGCTTAGATGGGGTTCCCGTCAGCCTCATTAACGAACTAGGACATAGCACTAAAGAAGCACTGCTGAAAGCCGTAGAAAAGTGCTTACAGGAGAGGGAAATACCACACAGTTGGCGGAAAAGTAGAATGAACTTAATCTATAAAGGCAGGGGAGAAAAGGATAACATTCGCTCGTATAGACCGCTAACCATTACATCGGTACTATACCGGTTGGCGATGCAGGCCGTAAAATTAAAAATAGAAACGTGGGTAGAGCAAAATGATATTTTGGGAGAACTCCAGAATGGATTCCGAATCGACAGGCGGTTAGACGATAACCTGTTTGTTCTTACACAGTGTATAGAAATATCAAAAATAGAAAACAGGCCCTTATACGTAGCTTATCTAGACATCACCGGGGCATATGACAACGTTAATCAGGAAATTTTGTGGGATATATTGAAGGAAGTGGGCATAGGTGACGACTGTATACAGCTTTTGAGGGAAATATACCGAGAAAATACAGTTTGTGTAGAATGGGAAGGAATAAGCAGCAAGGACAGCGTTGACATTAGCAAGGGGCTGAGACAGGGATGTCCTTTGTCCCCGCTGTTATTCATGCTGTACATGGTGAGGATGGAAAAAGCGCTAGAAGGTAGCAACATTGGATTTAATTTGTCACACAAACAGGCCGGCGCGATGGTTGAGCAGAAGCTTCCAGGTCTATTTTACGCTGACGATATTGTCTTATTTGCGGACAGTCAAGATGATATACAGCGGCTGGCAGATATATGCGGAAGGGAAGGCGAGGCCCTAGGACTAGGTTTTAGTGCAACAAAATGTGGATTGATGGTATTCAATGATCACGAAGACCATGCGGTCTTAATACAGGGCCAAGAAATACCGAGGGTAAGCGAGTACAAGTACCTCGGAGTGTGGGTAAATGAGGGGGGATAGATATATGGAGGTACAAGAGAAAGCATCGGTAACAAAGGGAAAGAGGAATGCTGCAATCATGAAGCACAGAGCGTTATGGGGATACAATAGGTACGAGGTGCTTCGAGGGCTGTGGAAGGGTGTGATGGTTCCCGGGCTTACATTTGGGAACTCAGTGGTGTGCATGAAGTCAGAGGTGCAATCAGGAATGGGTGTAAATCAAAGGACTGTGGGACGCCTCGCGTTGGGCGCTCACGGGAAGACGACAAATGAGGCTGTAAAGGGTGATATGGGATGGACAGGTTTTGAAGTGAGGGAAGCTCAGAGCAAAATTAGATTTGAAGAGAGGCTGAGGAAAATGAAGGAGAGTAGATGGGCAGGGAAGGTTTTCAGGTATTTGTATAGAAAAAGCGTCGACACGCAGTGGAGAAAAAGAACTAGGAGGCTCACCAGTAAATATACGGCTAGCAGTGTGGGCGACATGGCAACAAGGAGCATTAAGCGAAAAGTCAGAGAGGCGGAGAGGACTTATTGGATGACAGCGATGGAAAAGAAGCCGGCTCTCAGTGAACTACCGAAAGGGAAAAAACGAAATAAGGAGGGAGAGGTTTTATGATAATTCAAGGGGAAGCGCTTTACTGTTTGAAGCAAGGTCGGGTTGCCTTAGAACGCGTAGCTATAAAGCGAGATTCTGTAACGAAGAAGAACAATGTACATGCTGTGGGGGGAACTAAGGAAACGATGGAACATGTACTGATTGAATGTGGCGATATCCACCCAGATATACGTGTGGGCACGAGTCTACATGAAGGCCTTGGGTTTTAGGGACAACAACGGAAAGCTGAACACGTCCGCGATAGAAATAAGTAAGAGACGGTTAGAGTATTGGTGGCAGAAAAGTAGAGATAAAGGACAAAAATGAAGAATGGGAAAAATAAGGTCATTCTGCCTTAAGAGGCAGAGAGATGGACCGTGAATTTATATTTTTCTTTGCTATAATAACATAGATTTAATCATTGTAGATAAGGCATTAGGCCAACACAAAAAGAAAGTTTTTTTCGAGCCTAGTGGCAGACATGTCACCGCCCCGTTATAAAGGGGACGCTCATAGCATCCATCCATCCATCCATGATGCGCGCTCCGTCATTTTTATACCGCGGAACGCGCATGCGCTGTGGGGGGTCTGGGACGCGGGAGCCGCTTCGTAGAGTAGAGGATTCCTAGAGTAGAGAAAGCGGGTGGGCGTAGGAGAGAGGACGCGCATGCGCTGTGGGGATATCGGACGCCGCTCCGTAGAGTAGAGGATTCCTACAGCAGAGAAAGGGGCTGAGCGTAGTCTGTCGGCGACCGACAGACTTCTACAAGCCGTGATGGCTCTCCACTCCGCGGGGGGGGGGGGGGGGGGGGTGATGTGACGACACAATCTGCGCACAATTCCGCACAGCATCCACCTTGCTATCAGGCAGCCCGGCGTGACACGACCACACGCTGCACTGCAATCGGATAAGCCGCAGCGCTACCGCAGCTTCACCCAATGTCACCAGCGGTGGCTACAAAACCAGGCTGCCAAGCTAGAAAGCGATCAGTTTGTTCCACTGCCTCTGTCGAGCGTCGTCAGAATGCTCTCCCGAAGCTGCTACTGTAGTTGAATAAATGCTCGTTACGTTTTGATGTTGGGATGCGTCCTTCCGTAGACACGGCATCGCACATCTGGTGACCCGGAAACCGAACTAATCGCACCGCCATGGCCGACTCAGAAGCCCTTGCCGCTCTACGCCAGCAAGTACAACAACTTGGAACAGCAACTGCAGGCCCGGCAACAGGTGCTCCAGCAGCAGCGCGTGCCCACTAACCGCATTCGCCCGATGACTCTGCACCACCCCGCTCGGGCCACGTCCCCCCAAAGCTCCGTTCCGGCGGTCGCTGTCAACGCAGGCCCCGCTGCTACCGCGGCCGTTGCCGACCTGGACGCCTGGAGGGTACCTGTCAAACTTCCGCCGTTTTGGGCGGTCTCGCCCGAGGTATGGTTCGCCCAAATCGAGGCCCAGTTCTCTCTAGCGCCCAAATCTGGGCCCGTCCCTCCTTCCCGCGTCCCACACCCCACAGGGCATGCGCGTTCCCTCCCCCTCTCTCCTCTCCTACGCTCACCCCCTTTCTATCTCCTCTAGGAATCCTCTACTCTACGGAGCGGCTCCCGCGTCCCCCCACCCCCCACAGCGCATGCACGTCCCCTCCACCTCTCCTACGGTCCCCCCCCCCCCCCCGTCCTCTTCTCTAGGAATCCTCTACGGAGCGGCGCGCACGACAGGTGGTGCGACAGCTGCATACTCCGCTGGGGGGCGCCACGGTAGTTCCGCGGTATGAAAATGACGGAGCGCGCGCGCCTCATTCTCTCTCCTGTGAAGCGCCGCGATGAGCGCCCGGACCGCTGCCGTGAAACGAGAGCGGCGACGTTCCTCCCGCTCAAGCTAATTATCTCCCCGCTGCTTCGCATCCACACATGGTTCCCTTTAGGGGGAGATGGGGAAGTTTTTTTCAATACATAGCATGCACATTGTTCATTAGCATTGTTGTTAAAAGGTATAGTCCTTTTGCTGCCACAGTGAATCTGGGGATGTGGGGCTAGCCAAGCTGTTCCTATGCAGCTTTTTTTCCAAATCCCAACCACTTGCAGTAAAACTGCATGTATATAGTAAATAAAATCAAACTCAAACAGCTTATAGGAATTTATTACGATGTTTACGAAGGTTCTGCATGTCTTACTAATAAATTCGTTGAATATTTCAGAAAGAGGTATTGTGATGTACTAGTCATTTTGTGTGCTTCAGATGTATTAGGTGAAGTTTACCAACTTTCATTGTTTCACTGAGGAGTTGGTGTTGGAAGCTTGATTTTTTTTTCCAAATACACAAATTTTAATAATTTTTATTTCTACAATAGGCAGCACAATAAAAAATGTGGGTTTTAAAGTCACAAGACTTTTTTTTTTTTTTTAATGTAACGAAGCTCATCAGACTTGGTGCAACATTTCTTGAGAAAAACTATTTTTCTGTTCACACATATTTAGATAAGCACACCAGCCTCCTGTTGTCAGCAGATGCTAAAATGTGGCGTGCCATGGCAGAGATGACGAGTTTGCTTCAAGGCCTTGTTGCACTGCGCTGGCCAAAACTTTATAGCCTCTTAATTTTGAACTGTACCACAGCAAATCAGTCATGGTTAACTCTCTGCCATGGGGCATGAAGTTCATTCTACCTGCTGTTGCAATGGGCTACACATTATTGGCAAATACAATACCTATCACTGTTGTAAAGGGTGGCAAGAGCCAGTTTCCATGTCACAAGAATCCACTAAAATGTGTTCGGCAATATACATAGATTATGCATGTTAAATACAATACCTATCACTGTTGTAAAGAGTGCCGAGAGCCAGTTTCCATGCCATAAAAATCCACTAAAATGTGTTGGGCAATATACATAGATTGTGCATGTTAAATACAAGGGTCGTGCACATTTCTGTTGGCTCGTGGTGCGTACAACCTCATTACAGGACAAATGGGAAGTTAAAGGAGTACTTACATGACTTGTTCCCCTTAAAGTTGTATTTTAAATGAAGGTCTATACCATAGCAAAAATATGTAGAAAAGTCAGTGCCCAAGTAATTTAGCTATATGGTGCCCAACAGGTGGGCGCACCAAGACGCCATGAAACTGTCGCACCTCTAAAAGGGCATGAGCCCAACGAAAGCTAAAAAATATACATGCTTTTGTTGCCTTCACCATCAATAGCTATAGGGTTTGACTAATTTTATTGAGGTTAGTAGATATACTAATAATATTCTTTTCATGTGAAAACCTGCCATTTCATTCTAAAAATACTAAATGCAATGTCAGAAGCATACATTTAATATACCAGAAGTTACTCCATCTGAATGTTAGCACTATTCGACATGTATTGGAAGACTGCATGAAATGAAACAAACTTCGTATTGATGGAAATTATGTGTTTTAGTCATAAGTACTCTTTATTTTCTTCTTGACTTGATAAATGTCTGCAGAACCCGCAGTGAGTATGAACTACACCCAAGGCATCTAGACCCAGCAACTCTCTTCCAGCATATTCGCATAGCTACTGCAGATAATATGAATGCAACAGCCTAGTCGAAAGTCCTACTAACCATTAAAACTTTAACTATAGTTTATGCCACATCTAAAAGTTGCCCCTTTTTTTTTATGCAGGGAAGCAGCAACCTCAAGGCCCTGTTGTCCAGATCACAACGACACCCTGTGCTTGAAAAACTGAAACAAGAAAAAAAAAAAATGGGGATAGGGTGAGGTTATGTAAATGGTAGACCAAAATTTTTATTCCCCTCCACGCCCTGATGTAAAACTAAAAGTTGTTTCAAAGATCCAAAGGGCTTTTCAATTCCTAGCAGCTACATCCTTTAGCCACACAGTTTAAGGTTATACAAACATAACTTGTAGTGCCCTGCATAGGGAAATTCAGTGGTATACGGCATTTCAGTGCTAATGTGCTGGAACCTGGAATACACCTGGAATACAGCATGTTAATATTACACTGGCAATAACATCTTCATGTTCCATATGCTTTGTGCCTCTCAATGCAACCTCTCTGACAAAGCAAACACAAGAGCCGAGATTTACAAACTTATGCTACGTATCCAAGTGTAAGTCTTCATTGACTGGTGTTGGCAGTTAGCTGGGTGCCCACCATACCTGACAGCACTCTAAGTGATGAAACTATAAGGCATTGGCTAGTTTTGGGCTGCACTTACACAAGAAAAAATTTGTTAATACAGGTCCTTGTTTTCAGTCAGCACTTTGGTTTTGCTCAAGCTCCTTCCTCATCTGCCATCATTGCTCGCACAATACATCTACCAGCTATTCCAAATTGCCCTGCTGAGAGGAGGTAAGCTTGATGCAAATAATGCGTAAGCATATGCAAATAACTTCTGGGATTTTACATGCCAAAACCACGATACGATTATGAGGAACACCGTAGTGGAGGGCTCCAGACATCAAATTTTTCAGTATAACGACAGGTATGTGCAACTGCTCGAGATAACTATGTAATGTCAAGACAAACCCAGTCTCCAAAGATAATGTTGGCTCTGATCTCTGTGTTCGAGTCAAAATTACGCCAATATGACCCCAACTTAAGACGGTAGCAACAAAGGTATGTGCACTACTTAGCCCTAAATTGTCCTGTTTCAATCCGTGAGTACTGCACATAATGTATGTTGCATACTGAAGGCATAGGTCACTGTATCAAGTCAACAGTATTGCTGCAACTGGTATTGCCATAAGGGTAATAAGTACAGCTAGCTGATTTTTGCTGAAATTCATGTTCACTATAAAGATGTCAAGGTCAAACGCCAGACGCTTTAACTAAAGATTACGAGTGAAAAGAATATCCAGTAAATACATCAGACACGTAAAACAAAATGAGGAAGCAGACTACACATGAGCACCATACATGGTTCAGCAGAGGTGTTGTACGTCCCTTTCCACGAGTGATATTTCGGGCATGCTTACAGGCATTACCTGTTTTTCGGTGGATACTCAATGCTTTAGATGCCATTCTTTCAGACTACTGTACATATTTTCATAGCACACATGTAGCTGTAAGTTATGCACTGCATTCGCATCTTCCAAGCTAGTGCATAGCCAAGCAAAATGAAAAATTTGTGGTGCAAAATGAGAATCTGGAAAAAACGATAGAAGACTGGGCAGCACGAGAGAAGACAGGATACCAGCGTCCTATCCTGTCTTGTATGTTTTTTCTTCTCGTTCGCAGTTTGCACCAGAAATCTATTGTTAAGCTATGCAACAACTCACCCAACTTTATGCTCCGCTAAAGTTTATCCAAGCCAAGTTTATAGCAGACATAACATTTATTTGTACAACATAATGAGATCCATCTAGATGTCACCATCGATTCATCATTTGCTTTTCTAGACCGTGCTGTTGATCACCTTCAGTGCTAAAACTATCTTCACTGCTTTTAGTCAACCTAAATAAAACCCCACCCCTTATGTAATGCGCCCCCCCCACCCCCCCCCCCCAAAAAAAGGGGGGCCTTTAACCCTTTGAGGGTCAAAGACGTACATGTACGTTATCCGCTAACAGCCACAAGACAGTCAAAGATGTACAGTACTCACGGATTGAAATAGGACAATTTAGGGCTAAGTATAAAGCATACTTTCATTTCCACCGTCTTCAGTTCGAGTCACATCGGTGTAATTTTGACTTGAACTGGTAGATGAAAGCAAACATTATCTTTAGAGACCACATTAGTCGCGACAAGACGCAGTTATCTCGAGAAATAGGGAATACCGATGGCTGTTCCAACAAATCTGCTGTCTTATTTGAATCCGTGAGTACTGTACATGTACGTCATTGTCTGTATGTTTAAAACACGTGCCTTTTTCAATCATTTCCCTTGCTTGGCATGTGCTGCCACACTGCGGTAATACCATGGAATTCTTTTTTTCTTTTTTTAATGTTTTACTACAGCAGTGCGCCAGCTAGTTTCGGTTTCGTTCTTCGGCCAGTTCGCGCTTGTTGTGCCCGCAAAACTGATGGCTTTCCGGTTTAGAATCTTTCAAAAGGTGACCAATGTGTTACTGTCTAGTTTATTGCTCCCCGATATGCAATTATGCCTGTTTCCGTGCAGGCACTGACTGACAAACAATGTCGCTATGGTTGCATTCTCTGCTTCGGGGACTCATAAAAACCACTCCTGTCTCATTGGCGATAAGACGAATGATTATTATAGGTTTCGGACTTGTTTTTGCTTTCTGGAAGCACTCACAACTACACAGTTTTCTTCAATGCGTTCACCCCCGCAGTTTGCTTGTGCTATGCAAGTGCGTGCTGGTTCTCTGCCGCAAGTGAGTCTGGCGGCGATTCCTCCGGATCGCCGCTCCACTGCTGAATCATAATCTGATTCAGTAAATGTCAGCCCGTCATAAGAGCAGTTACGAGTTATCGTGCGCGGTGACACGATGCTGACTGGATCAAAAGTGGCTTTTCTCCCCCCCGTGTTTCCACTTAACGCCACTTCATGCACTTATTTTTATATTTCTGTGAACTACACAGACGTTTATTTCAATGCGTAATTTTTTTAACAGTCGCATAGGCTTTTTCAGAATTTATCTTGCTGTTACTCACTAATAAACCATATGTATGTAACAACACAAATGATCTTTCTGTCACTTTACAGTCCCCCCCACAATATTTTAGACAGTTTTTTTAAAATAGATTCATCTGAAGAATTTAATTCAGCAATAAAAAAAAATACACACTGGGGGGGGATGCATTTTGTGAAAAACATCGACCCTGAAAGGGTTAAGATAATAAAGAGAAATGAAAACTACATGAATATTGCAATCCAAATGTTTGATGAACAGCAATGTGCACGTCTTTCACTTGCCTGTTACCAAGATAAGTAACCAGTGTAAATAGTCCTTCCGTCTTCCTTTTTGAGCAGCATGAAGGGTAATGCTAACGCTTCAGCTAGGCTTCCTCGACAGACATGCGTGCCTTGTGGGACCAAATCATATGTACAGCCGCCCATTTTTTTAACCTGAACGCGCGAGCGTCGACAGCCCAGTCGAAAAGCGGCGTTTAACGGAGCACAGCGGTGAAATGAACGAGAATACGTGCATGCCTGCGATGAACAGTCCTGTGCAGCTGTTTTCTGCTAGGCTGTTTCGGGAAAGAGACACCAGGACGCCCGGAACAGGCGCTTACAGACTCGGCGGTCAATGCTTGCGTGTTCAGGTTAAAAAAGAATGGGCGGCTGTACACTTGAGTGTTCTACTACTAATCAAAACTGTATTAACAAAACGACACCATACATTGCAGCATTGATATGTATGATTGACTATAGGGCTATAAATTTTGTAAAACGATTCTAATGCTTTGAACATCAAGACATACTTTTTAAAAGATCTTTTGTTCTCATTCATACTGAAAGACCACTAGATCTCCAGCAGATAAATTTAGCAATCAGGTGTCTGTACAGAGGCAAGTTGTGAAGCAGACGAGAGGTAATGTTGGCATGTAGCATTGCACCCCAATGTGCCAGAGCGGTTATCAGCTTATCAATAACATAGCTAAAGAAAAACATGAATGGACCGACTGGTGCTTACACCAACCAAACTGAATGAAGCCCTAGTGGAAAACCTCACATGAACCACATAATTGAGTGCTAAAGCCTTGAAGTGAAAGTTTATTCCAAAAAGTTTAGTCAATGAGCTAATCTGGATAAGACAAGAGAACAATTAGCTGAAGTACCTTACTTTAAGTGTGCATGAAGAAGCTGATGTGGGATGAGAAGTGACCAGGATAATCCAGGCAGGATGGAAGAATAGGAGGGATATTTCAGAGTCCTCTGCGATAAGAAGATATCAATAAGTTCAAACGTTTTAATGAAGTGGTATGACTAGTCATGATGTACGGAATGAAGCAACACAACGACATCGAACATTCAGAAGGGCCAAATATTGCTGCAGCAAGGATGCAGAGTTGAGCTAGGAGCTTGGTTACCAAAGCGAACTTCTTTGCATGCTCTTGTAGCAGATGGCTAATGACCGGTCTGCCCACTGCACTCTCTTCTTGCAGAAATTCAAAAAGTACATTGTTAATCTCCACGGAAAACGAAGGTTGACCACTGTTCAGCGAGCACTTAAACTTTACTTTTCTGTGACACTCCTGAAGGAGAGCTTCATAACCAGAATTCCACTGCCCGACTTGCTTTAAATTTAGCCCAAATTGCCATGTGGTCTTACGATACTGCCGGTGTTTCAGTGATATCAGACAACCTTCATTTTCTTCACCAAGGTGAAGCTTTCTTGCATCCCAGCGTTCCTGCTTCACAATGAAAGGTGAAATGACGGGAAACAGCACGTGTTATTTCATAGATCCTGCGTGTGGCATGTTATTCCAGCAGAGTTCAGCAAATGCACAGTATTGCAAGTGAGTTCTGCGGAAACCCGCAAGGTGGCGGAATGGTTAAGAAAGGGAAATAGACAACCACCCGTTTGTAGCACGAAGCCACAAGGAAATCCATACGGATTTCTCAGAAAGAAAAGCTTTTTAGTTGCCGAAAAATTCGTCCTGGTCCGGGACCAGGACGAATTTTTCGGCAACTAAAAAGCTTTTTCTTTCTGAGAAATCCGTATGGATTTCCTTGTGGCTTCGTGCTACAAACGGGTGGTTGTCTATTTCCCTTTCTGAAATGCACAGTGTTCGGTTCAGCAAATGCACAGTGCATTGACGTTATCACCGGAAGGGACGATGCTGTTGTCAGGCATCGGTTATCTATCTGGATTTTTGAAAAACTGAAAATTGTGCCATAAACGGGGGTAAGTTATCTTTCGGGGGTGGAGCATCTCACGAGACTTTACGCTAAAGTGGAAGACCGGAATTTAGAGCCCTTTCAACTGTTTGTGAAGAGGGAAGACCAGCAAAGCGTTTGAACGGCGAGGCATCGTGCATACGTTTGGCTTCATTTGCTCAATTGTCGGTGGCATTGGCTTGGCAGTGACGCACACACTCGTGCTTCTGGGCACTCCGACATTCCTCGTACTGCCACTGCTCCTCTTTGGAACGTACGATAGGTGTCCAACCCATGGCAAGTCCAAAGAGCGACTGAACGCGTCGCTAGTGTTATCTCTTATGTCACGATACAACAGACAAATGTGACTGGTTGATGAGACGTATTGGAGAAAGACTGACGTCTTATTAAGATGGCTATGCCAATATCAGCGCGCATGCTAGCATAGAAGTGCTCACGTGGCTTCCAGGGTGAGCTAGGTGATGTAATGAAGAAGCAAAATCTAAGGTGCTGCGAAAAACGCGCAGTAATGCACGCCTAAGTTTGAAAACACCGCCAACCTGGCATTTCATATAAAGCCATGAGATGGTGCAATGTGTCTAAACTAGAGTGCCTCGAAGTCAGTGCCACCTCCTCCAGGAGCAGGGTGGCGACACCCTTTGGCCAGGTGAGTGGCATATTGGGCCGAAGTCGATGACGCGGGCACTACCTCTTCTTAATGTGATGTGTAAACACGAGAGATAAGTGCATGAAATTGACGAAATAAAACGAACTCGGACATTGCATTCAAGGCATCTGCCAGCGCACGAGTCTGCGTGCTCCAAAACAACATGGCGGTTCTGTCAAAGTTGTTGCCACCCTAAATCTTGCCTATGTGTACCGTCACAACGAAAAAAGATTAGCACAAATGACTGGTGACTGGAGCTGCAAAATTATGACAAGCCGCGCTGTTGTTCCCGAGCACACTGATAGCCAGAGTACCAAGCACATTCCATTTTCCAAAGCAGGGATGGTCGGCAGAAAACGGCCCATCTTGCTGTTAGCCCATGTGAAATCCCACATCTTATATAAACGCTTGTGCATTCCTTATTGGAAGACGTGGCTATGCACATGATTTTTTTTACTTCGCTGGAGTTGCAAGCAACCATAACTTGATCACAGTTGCCCCTAAAAAATTGCTTTCCGCCGACCACCCCTGCTTTGGAAAACTGAATGTGCTGTGCACTCTCCCTATCGGCGTGATCAGGAACAACAGCGCCGCATGCCACAATTTTGCCGCCACCAGTCACTTGTGCGAATCTTTATTCCATCGCGACTGTACTTCTTGATCCTACCACTAGACAGCATTGCTATATAATTAGTAAGGAGTTAACTTGCAAACAAAGCAAGCCAATATACATGTAAAACATAGCTTATGGAACATGCTTGCATTAAATGCTGCTAAGTAAGCATATGTCTCAAAATTAGTATTTTAATTTAAATTTTAATAAGTGAATTATTTCAGAAACGAGTCCATGGCACTCTTTTTAAAGAGCTTCTCCTGTTCCAAGGACAGTGCTGCTCATTCACGAGCCACAAAAGCACCTAGCTTCAGTAACTACTAAGTTATGCAACAAGGCAATCAATTTAATATATGTATCAAATCAACAAAAATAAAGATTTAGCACTTGAGCAGTTTTGCACGCACAAGTTACAACAAACTATTTCTACTTCCAATTATTAAGTAGCGATACCGGCAGCACTGGTATTACTTGAACTGCTTACACAGAACCAGAAATTAGTGCTATACCATGGATGAGTAGAACACATGTGAAGCAAGATGTGATAAAATGGCACAGTTTTATTTGTCTGCTACTCACGCCAGGATGGGATGTTTCCAGGATGCAGGAACAGAACACAATACACAAAAGCTATAGAAAAAAGTGGCTTTACAGAGTCATCGCTGCTGTGCTGTGAACTGCTTTTCTATGACCAAGTCGGAAGCCCTGTAGAGCTTGCCAATGACCACCTGCAGTAAGACAAATCACCATCACTTGGTGACCCTCCATCCAGTGCCTTGCATGTCTTATCACACAAAATCTGTCTATACCAAAAAATGCACATTAAATAGCAACAAGCATCCTGTATGGCAATGAACTCTCAGAACTAATATTGGCAGAATATAGGATTAAAAAGCAAAAGCTGTATTACAATATTACTTTTTAAAACTACCAGTACCTTTCACCAAACGGATTAAGATGCTGGTCACAGAGTTTAGAAAACCAAATATTGATTTTTTTTTCAATGCAGTGAAGAACTGGCAGCCCTCAATATTTAGCACTGAACTATGTTGTAACCCTATCTTGAGTTGTGCTGTCACTAATAAGTATCCTTCCAATAAATACATATATATTCTTCCAATAAAAGCATGCAATTATTTATTTTTAACTCCACTTACACATGAAGGATTTAAGAACTTTTTGTGGCAGGAGTGTCAAAAGGCAATCTAGTCCAATGGTGAGGTCATTCTACGATTTTTGAACTATTTTTAACTCCACTTACACAGGAAGAATTTAAGAACTTTTTGAGGCAGGAGTTTCGCAAGGCCATCAAGTCCAACGGTAAGGTCATTCTACGATTTTTGATAACTATGGTGGTGCAAATAAACGGGACACAAGAAAGGCGATGAAACACACACAGCGCTATCAAAAATATGCCATACCAACAAGCCCGCGTTGCAAATTTAATCAACTTCATTCTACGATCACTGAGATGTTTCAGGACCCCTTTAATTCATCATTTTACCTTGAGAAGCTTTAAAGCACAATGAATTCCACATAGCAAGAAATGTGAAACACAAAGTGCAAGAATCGATGGTACTAAGGCAGGAACGAAAAACTTGCATGAGCTCCCGTGTTGTTGCAAGCTGTTCGTCCTCATCTTAGTGGCGTTAATTTTTGTGCTATGTGTGACCAACAACTTCAAGTTACAAAACACAACCACCAAATAGCTTTATTTTTTATGCTGCCAATCATCATATTTCCCATAGAGAACAATGACATCTGAAAAGTGCACACAAAAACAAGCTTATTTTGCTTTGCAAAACCTCATTAATGCTATTATTCTCAGAATATGTCACGCACGCACTTTCTGGTATTTATCTGTCCGCTTTCATCTCTAACCATTTCCCTTGACAGCTTGGGTCAGAGGTCAGTCCGTGGCCTAAGGGCTCATTCACAATAGTGATTGCCAGAGGTCATGCAACCATTTACAAATGGCGACCAAGGAACACAATAGGAGACACTTGCAAGTGCAACCAGCCCAAGCCCGTAGGCAGAAATTTTTTTCAGAGGGAGGGGGGGGGGGGCATTTACTGAAGGCTTTGACTATTCGAGAAAAACATCTATTTTCATTATTTATTGTCAGTAAAACAACCCCCCTTTATCAAGGTTTCTGAGGGCTGGAGGGGAGCAGGGTCTAGGGCTCCCCATGGCTACGGGCCTGCACCAGCCCATCACCCACTAAAATAACCTGCAATTGATACAGTTCACGTCTGCTTGCATGCCCAACACCAACTCAAAATAAGCAGATGTCCTGCTCCTGCGACGCTTATTGGTTGAAAGGTTCGAGACTGCAGTCACAAGACTGAAAATTCAGCAGCCGGCACATGACCCAATGCAGTAGCTTTTAAACAGAAGTGGCACTTCGTAACTATTTGCAATTATCACAGTCACACAACTTTTGCAAGTTACCGGTGTGAGTAAACTTTAATGGACAGAGCGTTGGCATGCTCTGCTGACAATATCCGGTTCCACACTAACTTGGGTCATCGCATATGTTGCTCTTTATAACAATTGTCACAGCATATAAAACATAAATATTACCGTCAATTACAGACCCATCATAAGATAGGTTATTAATAACATTAAGATCACCAGTCATCATTTTTAAAAGGATGACTGAGCCAACACTTTTATATTCATAAGACATTTGCAAACAGATGTGCAATGATATTCACTGCATCGCAAATGCACACTATGAAGGTAAATTTATATAAAGAAAGAAGGATGTAGAAAGATTTAAAATAAAAGCATAAAAGTACGGATTCCATTAAAATGCTCAGAAAAGCAAACATACCTGCCGCTTGATTATTTCCAAGTTTTTCAATCCATCATCCAGAAGCTCATTGATTTCGTCTTTATCTTGCACCGCCTTGTGTTCCTTGAAGGCATCTCTCACACGTCTCAAGGCATAAGACCTACAGAATAAAGTTAGCCAAAAGAAGTAAGCCTAATTGATGACATAGTCAGCACTTACATGGCAATGATTATGATCTTTACTGGCATTCCATCTGAGACAGCGTGGTGACAAACTGTCACCTAACCTGTACATTCGAATCAGGTTTTATTGCAGCTGTCACAGTCTAGCATTTTTGGCTACCTCTTTCTAATCTTCATCTATTCATGCCTCTATATTTGCGTTAAACTGTTACCAACACTCACGATTACTCTGTTTTTATCAATCTCTTCCCTGTTTTTTTTTTTTTCTACCAATGCTCTAAAGCTGTTGAAAAGTTCATACTTCATCAATTCTAAGACCCACCACCTCTGATAGATGGATATTATCTATGAGTCTTGGTGGGCGAATATCTTTGTATTCAATTAAATGTGCTGAGAGGTTTCTGGATTTTTACTCTAGTAAACACGTGCCTCACCCTAATGTGAATATTTGCTCTGGTGTGTTTTTATTTTCGAGTAGCCGGCTCAGGCTTCAAATAGCAAAGCACTGCACCTTGTGCTATCATACTTATTTTCTCATTTTTGTTCCATTTCTGAACTTCCATGGTATATTAAAAGTTACATCTTTCAGACCCAATTTACCATGTTTGTTTCATTTTGATGACTGCTGGTTGTCTATTTACAACCAGCAGGAGGTTGTCTATTTACAACAGACAACCCCCTTTTTTTTCTTTTATCCATGTTCCCAATTCTTTCTTGAAAAGTAATTGTACTTATGCTTCTCTCATTTCAAAAGATGCCCAGCCCGCATCACCCTGCCCGTACTGCCTAATTTTTGGTTTTTCCGTAGGCCCCAGTAGCAATCTGCCCACTGACAACAATAACAGTGTTGCCAACCAGTGCTAAACTCATACTGGCAGGTTGCAAACAGTTCACTTAAGTAAAACTAGTGAAACCCGTGTCGACCTGAAAACTCATATCACTGTTTCAGGCTCCGAATATATGCTTTAAAAACTGGGCCTACCACCACATAATTAAGCCATCAATATTGCAGTATTCAAATGACTTTGAATTAACGCATTTAACTAACACATTTCAATTTGAGTTTTATTTATGCATGCACATCCTTTACTGTGGAGTTGTGCAAGACCTAAAAAACTGCAATGCTGTCATGTGCCGATAATAATAAAATATCTGGTGATCTACGTGCCAACAATGCGATATAATTATGAGGAACATCATAGTAAAGGGCTCCGGAAATTTTGACCATTTGGTGTTCTTTAATGTGCACTTTGACACCGCACAGTACACTGGCCTCTAGTATTTCGCCTCCATTAAAATGTAACTGCCTTGCCAGGATCGAACCTGTGACCTTCGGGTTGTCATGTGCCGACCAAGGGCCGTGTTCTGAAAAGATTGTGAAAGGTGA
This sequence comes from Rhipicephalus appendiculatus, assembly GCA_030522465.1. Taxonomy (NCBI): domain Eukaryota; kingdom Metazoa; phylum Arthropoda; class Arachnida; order Ixodida; family Ixodidae; genus Rhipicephalus; species Rhipicephalus appendiculatus. Next base: position 3,825,957 of record JALIZH010032925.1, on the reverse strand, counting down.
CAATTGCCAAATTGTCGCCTTTGGTGTGCGCTGATTGGATATTGAGCAAACTGGAAAAGTGATGGCACTATCTGGTATTTCTGTGGACATCATGGTGCCCTACGGTACCCTTGACATGCCTCGAATAAATGAACACACCTTATCACCACCGGTTTCTAGCATTTCAGTGACATAGATGGTAGCTTCAGTATTGAATCCTTGGTGGATGTGTGCAGCATTTTATTGTGATAGCAATTATATGGACACCCTCGGCTGATTTATCCGGTGCTGTCGCCATCATGCCCCGGATATGTATATGTATGTATATATGTAAAAAAGGCACAAAGAAAAATAAATAAGAAAAAGATACTGAAGCCCCCGACTGGGGTTTCTAACCAGCGACCCCCTCGCTCCGAAGCGCGCTGCATTAGACCACTTAACCACGCGCCATGCATGTGCCGGCGTAATAACGGCGAGCTATTCATATACACCATTTATCGCTGGCGGTACGCAGATCTCGAAAGAGCTTGAGCGTGTTTTCTATCAGCAACGCTCCTACATTTTCTATCAATTTGAAAACTACCCTTGAGACACGCATGAAAAAGTAGCCCCATTCTGTACCAACTCATGATGTGGAACGAAAAAAACAAACACCAGGCACACCTTGCGTCAGACGCCACCGCGTGGCAGGAGATGCAGAGGGGTCCCTTCATGTGCCGCAGTTCAGAAGAAAAAGAAATATGTAACAGCTTTGGGTTCTGCATTGTCGACACTTGCAGCGCGTTGCTCAAACACAAAGGCGCAACAACTGTGACAGTTGTTAGTTCATGCTTGTCCTGTGTATACCTGTGCATTCTTTTCTAGCGTCCTTCTTGGTGCTTCAGCGGTGTGCTGCAAGTACCGAGCTGCTTCTCGTTCTTCGAGTGACATTCCAATTCCTTGCTATCGCATTCATTCTGACTTTTTTTTTACGCTGAAGCTTTTAGCAGGCATTACCTTGGTGTGTTTTCAGTAATTGGTTTTGCAAGCCCGTATTTTTGTGGTTTGAAGGTGCCAGCAGCATGAATTGAGTGTTGCTCACGCGATTTATTGTGTGCTGGCCACATGTTGCTACGGTGACATGCCACAGCTGAATCCTCTGGGTACACAGTGTTAAACTCTCAACAGAAACACATTTCACACAAGCTTGTGCTCTTTAAATATTTTACTGTGCTTTAAACAATTACACAAGAAACGTTGAAAGCACTTTTAACACTTCTTATACTCGTAGCCAGAGCCAAGCCTATAGCCACTTCGCAGAAGCCGGTACTCGGGTGGCTCTGCGCTAGCATAGAGTTTCCTAAAATTAACTAGAGGGGCCTCTGGCGCTGCGATCGTTCAGCCACCATGGGAATGATGGGTAGTACACGGATTTGCCTAGTCTTCGTGCTTGCGGGCTTCGAACGCACTTGTGGCTTTGTTTATTGTTGCGCTTTTGTTCTTTTTCGGAAAAAAGAATGGACCGTTGGGAACTTTGTGAGCGTATTTGGATTCGTGAGCCAAAAAAGGTAACGATGGTGAAGCGTAACTGCAAAACCTTTGCTGAACTTCGTATTGCGGCAAAGTGAATTCAAGCCACACGCAGCCAAAAGAACGAAGACTAGGCAAATTTGTGTACTACCCATGATTCCCATGCTGGCTGAAGCGCCCTGTGTTGCAGCCCCTGCAGACACTAGCGCCAGAGTTCCCTCTAGTGTATTTATAGGAAACTCTATGTGCGCTAGTACTCTGGTGACACTCGGGTGGCTCTGCGCTAGTACAGTGCGCTCATTCTTGCGTTGTGAGACGTTCAATATCGCCAAGGGCCAGTGCAATGACAACGTCATGGGAAAGCAGTTGATTCAGTTATTGAGCATGTCAGACCATACGTCACGCAAGGTGACGCTGTCGCCTTTCGCGATCATTTCAGAATACGGCCTCAGAACTTCACAGTCTATCTTGGCGTCTGAAGAAGCAAAGGCAAGGACGCCACTATGGGATCCAAGGACGCATCTGGCCTGAATGTTGGCTCCAACATAGCGATCACTGCAAAGTGATAGCAGACGGAAGGTGTTCCGAAAGAGCGAGCAAAACAGAAAACAGTGCGACGGGTCTTACGAGCTCCGTGTGTCACGAAACCGATTCAAAAAGCCCGCTCTAATGGAAGATCTCTGTATGCGCTTTGCACATGCAGTTCAGCAGGTATGCACACAAGCCCACCCATTCGATGCGCAAAAGCCAGCATTCCAGTAAAAACAAGAAAGTAACCAACCGGGAAATCACACAGAACTTCACAACAACCAAGAAAGGGGGGCAAATAACATTCGGCACCACTACGGACGCCACTGCGTCTTGCAGGAAGTCGGGTTTCCTAGTCGCCAAACTCGACGAAGAAAACTGTCGGTCTGCTATTATACGAGTTACCTACTCAATGCACACAGACCTTACCTATAAATGTAGCTCTTGAACTGCCCAGATTCACGCATCAACTCCTTGTAAAGCCTCAAAACTTGGCGACGGGAGGCTGCCATTTCACCGAGAAGCGCACACAGCTGCGCACATGTCGAAACTACTATGCTGTGGCGTTGTTGGCAACTCCATGAGTTTTATTTTTGGCCCAAAGGCCCAAAAGCTTGTAAACAATATTTAAGAAAAGCTTGCGACAATTTCCACAGACATATTGACCAGAGACTTAGATTTCCCGCAAAAATTTTAGTATGAGCAAAGACATTCATCGCTTTAGAAGAACATTTGAGAAAGTAATCAAGTTTATCTTGCATCTATCTTTAAGTGATAACGTGCTTTAAATTTTTATTGAACTTGCAGATGTTTGCGTTTGATAAGTGGAACTAGCTAATGCAAAAGTTTTTACTTCCATCACGCCTGCTGGTCTAGACCAATGCTAAGCATTCAATCACTATCGGTATCAATGTTTTGGTTTCGGAACGGTTTTGGTCGCACACGTTGGTGCCGGTTGCGTAAACATGCGTATTGCGAGTAGATCTTGCCTTCGACGATTTCTCTCATTTACGTGTCTTCGCCAGGATTTTAATGCGAGGTGTTCTACTGCGAGTGCTGCAAAGGGCTCTCGGCATCTCTGCAAAGATCCGGTGATCATAGACGGCAGGCAATACGACCCCAGCGACCAGTGCAACCTCACGGCGCGCATCCTGGAGCACACTACTCGAAAGTTGCACTTGAAGGACTGTCATCCCTTGTGCCTGGTCAAAAGAAGAATAAGCGATTTTTTCGAGAAGTACACGAACCGGCGGGGAAATCCGTCATTTTCTGTCTACGATCGACTCAGCCCCGTGGTGACGTTGGAGCAGAATTTCGACAGCCTGTTGGTACCAGCCTCTCATCCATCGCGGTGCAAAAGTGACAGCTACTACATTAACAACGAGCTGATGTTGCGAGCGCACACATCGGCTCATCAGCGTGATCTAGTTAAAGCGGGCCTCGATGCATTTCTTGTTGCCGGAGATGTGTATCGGAGAGACGAGATCGACAGACATCACTACCCGGTATTTCACCAGATCGAAGGCGTCAGGCTGTTTTCAGCAGACGAAGTGAGTGTTTTTAGACAGCAGTAATGAGCTCTCTCTCTTTGGGACCTCACTGGCTTGCAACGGCGCTGCGCGAGTATCTGGATAGCCATCGCAGTGCCCGTGCTAGCTACAGTTGGTCTTGTTTAGATTGTCAGTTGTTTCGACTCGTGTGTGGTCGTAGACTAGCAGTGTACTGTTTCAGATATGCTAAATGGATACATTGGCTTGGGTGCGGCTAGTGCCTAGTTTTCAGTTGCATAATGCTCTTGTATTCTTAAGTGTTAGAATCACAGCGTATCAAAACGGTAGGGGCGAGAGAGAGAGCAAAAAGGAACGATTGAAAGACTTTTATTTATACGGACTGCACCAGTCTTTATCAGAGGCTGTAGCAAAAAATGGGACACTCTACAAGCACAGAGGTTCGCACAAAAATAAAAAGTAGATGCAATTCAAACTTGAAAACAAATTTCTACAAATTAAGGTAAGAACTTTCAAACTGTGCTACTTCTTGATCGTCACCGGTACTAACAATCATATACTATAATTAGATTGTGGTTTTGATGCATAAAACCCAAGAATTACACAAATTAACTATCAGACACCCAAGGCGCGTACAGGTCCTTGAAACCCTTAAAACCCCTTTCATTTGAAAAGTACATTTTTAAAGACCTTGAACGTCCTGGACTTTTTTTTCTGTCCTTGAAAACCATTGAATTTTGGAATCAGTGCAGTCTACAGTCCACAGTGCTAGCTTCTTCCTGTTGTTAATTAGTGTTGATCCGGCAAACTTTGTATTTGAGAAGCAATACACCCAGCAAGTGAGCACGTGCCTTGTTTTTTAGAACTCGCAGGGAAAACGTAAACACCATTAATGAAGCGAGACACTTACTGGGGCTTCAGTTCCGACTACCTCCCTGTGCTTACATTGCATGCTTCTTGGCTTGTCCTATTGTTAATTCCACTCTCCACCCTTCCATATGCCTTGTCTTGCTTTCTCTCTCTCTCTACTTATCTCTTAATGACTTCAATCTGTATCCTCCATTTATGCTGCTTTTTTCACCATCAAGCGGGTAGCAGACAAAGTTAATACACTATAATGAAGTGATGCCCACCTAATGCTAGAGTAGTCTCAGCAGCTGTTCTGAACATTTGTTGTGTGTTGTGAACTACTTCAAATGTGATGAAAGCTATACATTTATATGGTATAATGAGAATGTGTGTATATTATAGTGCAATATACTAGTCAGAATTTTCATACATTGGTATTGTAAAAAAAAAAAATCCTCCTTTCGATGCTGTTTTTTTAGTGCTTGAAAAACTGTGACAGGGCCTTGAAAGTCCATGAGTATCCTTGAATTTTCTCCGTTAAAACATGTATGAGCCCTCACACTGCACACTTGCCACACTATCATTAGTGGAAACAAGCACAGAAACACAACAAGAACAAAAAAAATATTCTTAAAAAACTTCATTTTATAAAAACATATATATGGCATTTACTACAAGTATAAGGTTATTGGTACATCAAGGAGCAATCAAGCTGCTTTTTTCATTATTTAGACTTATGTAATTAATGAGCGGTAAATATAATTTGAAAGCTTACATAGGGAATTTTCACTGCATGGGCGATCGACATTGTTGTTGGGGAGCAAGTTCTATTCTCTGACTGCATTCAGAAATAATGAATGCCTGAAGGCATCGCAATGAAATCTAAATAAAAAATTATGGGGTTTCACATGTGAAAAACACTAAATGATTATGAAACACACTGTAATGTGAGGACTCCGGATTAATTTTGACCATATAGTGCCTTCAACGTGCATCCAAATGTAAGAACGTGAACGTTTTTGCGTTTCTCTGCCAGTGAAATGCAGCGACCATGTCCAGATGTTGAACTCGTGACCTCGTACTTAGCAGCAATGTTATAGCCACTATGCCACCTTGGCAGGTCTTACCTAGAGGCCATACCATAAAATCCCAAGCAAGCCCTCCCCCCCCCCCCCCCTTCAATGAAAGATAATTGGACGAGATTTGAGGGGGGGGGGGAACCCTTGCTCAATGAAATTCAAGATGGCAGCGGAAGAGCTGCTAAGAAGTGCTTCTAATGAAATGCTTTATCGAATACGCATGCACTGTTTTTACTGAACAGGAGGGAATCCTCGTGTGAAATTTAATGTGCTATAACAAGGGGGGGAAAGACGTTTTTTAAAATGTTCCAACAATTTGTGACAACTCAGAATGTAACACCGAGGCACCCACATTGTAAAAGTACTAAGACATCGTGCACATATCTAAAGACTTTCAGAACTTGGGTTGCTAGAAACCACTGCTGCAAGATTCTGTAGCGCAGAACAGGTTGAAAAAAAAATGGTGGGAGGGGAGGGGGAGCGCTTGCTCGGTCATTGGCGCATATTTCTAATCTCCCGAAAAGGGGAAGGGGGTGCTTGCTCGGGATTTAACGGTAGTCTGAGGCCATCACTTTTGGAGATATAGACATAATATTGCTTTAAATGCACACTGATAGGCTTGGTAAAGGAAGGTAGGCAAGTAGAAGGTTCAGTCATTGGACATGCGAGATCCTACGTTACGCAAAGCGACACTTGACAAAATTGATTGTCTTGAAATACGGTGCTAAGTTATGTGCAGTCTGCCAACACTTGCATAGCACTTCTATGCTTGATAAAGCATTATTTACTGTTAATTGACCTTGTGTGTTCTAGATCTTTTTTCTATACGATGCAGTCATCTGCAAAGAATTGCATGGTTGCGTCTATATTTTGTTATCGGTCACTGATAAAAATGAGAACAGAATCCAGTGCTCTGCTGTTGGATACCCCGTATAACACTACATTTCAACCAAAGGATTGGCCTTCACAATGTATAAATTGGCAATGTTTACTCCAGTAGTCTCTTAACCAGTTTGTAATCATGCCTGATCTCTGAGTAAATTTGAAGTTATAGCGGATACACAATTAATTTTCTTAAAGAGGTCCAGCAATATTGTGTCAGTTTGGTCACTTTTTATCAGTAGCAAGTGGGAAGCCTTCAATTTTTTTCAAGCGACTGCTGTAAAGCAGTTTAAAGCATCCCTTCCCATATATTTGTTTCAATGCTCTATATTATTGTGGGAGCTGGTTGAATGGGATATGCACTTACCGTTTTTTGACCAGCGGCCCCATATGTGGGTCATAGCTGTTTAGTAATTACAAGGACTATTACCTTCCAGCTGTTTCCAGGCAGCAATCATGGTCTATCCCTGTTTGAAAGTGGTACCCGTGAGTCTGACAAGCAGGGTCTGCATACACGTGAAGCAGTCAAACTTCTAGAGCATAGTCTTAAGACATGCTTGCAGGGGCTCGCTCAGCAGCTGCTTGGACCTGGTAAGAAATGTTTTCTTCAATGCTGGTGTGTGAAATGTAATACGTAAGTTTAATAAACGTCAGTGCTACAGGTTTACGGGTGTCTGTGCAACAGTGTTTGACAGTATGTTGTAATGTCTGCATAAATTAAATGTAAACAACTGGCCTTTGCACTTTCTATTTGGTGCACAACGACGTGACATATACTGCTTTCTTCAAGGGAGAAGAGCTAAAATTTGCAGGCACAGCAGTGCTGATTACACTGTTTCTTTCAGCAATGCACTATTAGTGATGGCAGGTTTCAGCTAGCGTGTCATATTACTAATTGCATAAATAATGCCTATGTCTTGATAATGGCTTTTTAAATACAATTGCTTCAACGCACTTTTTGAACTTCTATAATAAACTGGACAGTGCTGAGGCATGTCCATCTGTTAACAATCCTGAGGTGGGCAGCAAGTTTGTGATGTTTGTCCTCAAGTGTAGCTACAAGTTCATTGGTCTTCCGCTTCGCCTTGTTCCACATTGTCTGCGGGAAGACTTTTGGAGAATATTAACTGAAAAGGTATGCATGTGTGTTTGTAGTGGGTGGAGTTAGGGGTAGTGGTGTAGAAATGGCATACTAGGATACAATGCCTAACCTGTTTGTTTCTCTGAAACCTGTCTGCTATCTGCATTGTATGCATGCCACAAGCCACCCAATTTAAACCATTTCATTATCATTTCCTTGCTGCTTCTAGATGCCTCTTGTTGAATGAGTGTACTACAGAGGTATATTTCAGTGTGGGTTTGAGAAGGAATGTCATAAAACAGAGGATAGTCTCTGGATTACAATAAGTTAATGTTTTTTGAGCACTAATTTATTTCAGTTCTGGAATTTAAAGATATGTTATAGAACAATGAATTTCATGTTAATTATTGAGTTTGATTAAATATTTACTCTTTCACAATTATCAAAGAACAAGCTATGTCTGCAGTCACTAATATTTCCAGTTCAGCTTCCAAATCGCTGTTGCTGCCGCTTCACAGATGCAGCTTACCATAGTCGCAAGTTTTATTATTGTTTGTACTGTGGTCAAAAAAGATATTGTTGCCCATAGCAACCATCGGAATCACTATAGTAGCTTTGCTACTAAGATTTGCACCTTGGCACCACGCCGCACGAAGAGCAACACCAGCATCAAGATTCGGACCCTGCTTCAAACTGCATTGCCATGCACCTTGGGGAGCCACAGCATGTGCAGAATACATGTTCATGTTCATATCACTGTGAGAAAACAGGCAAGCTTGCGCCAAGCTTCACATACTGACACTGATGCATGCAAATAGTTATTCCACAAACTTGATTACAGCGTTGTTCGTTCATTACACAGAGCAGTGCAGCATAACAGGGACCGAGAGAGAAGGCACAAACACAGCTTTAAATTTGAGCTAAAATCTTTATTTTGTGATCACACATGCTATTTATACAAAGGCAGCAGACTGATAACAAAGCCAAGTAGACTATAGAAACAAAGATACTGTACAGAACTCGCACACGTCATTCATTTTTTCAATGAAAAAATGAAAGATAAATGATATGATCCTCACCTCATTGCCAGGCTCACATCACGGTTGTATCAGGGCTGCATCAGCCCTGATGTGAGCTCGGCAGACTTTTTCCTTTCCTGTTCCCAAATCTCAAGAGAAGCCTGAAAGGCCACCGTTTCTATGGTGTTCTTACCATCAAACGGGCTCTCACAGAGTCTGTGAAAGAGGTTACAGCTGCTGACTTTTAGGGAGCCTTTGCAGTGTGGGAATCACGTTGTAATTGGTGTATCGACGCCCAAGGAAACTATTTTGATGAATTTAAATAATATGTGCCGATCGGATTGATACATTCTTTTTACCAGACCCAGTCTCATTACGTTAAGGACAGACCCTGTAAATATTAACCTTAATACGAATGCACATATTGATGCTATTTTCTTCGATTACGCAAAAGAACTTGATAAGCTGCCCCACCGACGGCTATTACTTAAACTCTCCCAATTGAATCTACACCTGATCATTTTCCATTGAATTTCTTACTAGCCGATCATAGTGAGTGCTTGTCAATGATTTTATTTCCGGCCCTATCCCTGTATCATCTAGTGTTCTGCAAGGTAGCGTTTTGGGCCCAGTAATTTTTAAAATTTGTATTAATGACCCCCGCTTTGTTTCCTCTCAAATCCTGATGTTTGCAGACAGTTGTGTCATCTACCATACAATTGCTAACAACTCTGATCACGCTGTTTTATAAGAAGATCTTAACGAAGTCCAACACTGGTGTAACGAATGGCTTATCACTCTTAACCCCGATAAATGTAAGGTAATGGGTTTCACTCGCCACCATCAGCCCCCCATACCTACCCTACATTATTACAAATACTTCCATAGAAAAGATGGACACATCTAAGTGCCTTGGCATCACCCTTTCACGTAACTTAGACTGATCACCTCATATAACATGCATTACTGCCTCTGCTAACTAAACCCTGGGATCCCTAAAATGCCATCTACATCATGCACTGTGTCACATTACACTACAAGCATTTAAGACACTTGTACACCCGAACCTTGAATATGCTTCTCTCATCTGGTCGCCGTATCAAATATGTCTTATCAGTGCCTTTGAAGCTATTAGAATTGTGCAACAAGGTTCAACTATTCATCATATTCTTATGAAACCAGCACATCACCACTAAAATCGCAGTCTGGTTTGAAATAACTATCATTGCATTGATTCGCTAACCCTTCTTCACATGTTCTTCTATAGCTCGCTTCATCATGCACCATATATCTTGGCCCCACCACCATGGTCATTGCTTCGTACAGGGTATCACTTGCAAATAACCCGTGCACCAGCTGGACTGTATTTTCTGCATTTTTATTTTATTGATCATCAACTGACTGGAACTGCCTGGCCCGTCACATCGCCAAAATAACCTGCTCATCAACATTTACTGAAAAACGAGAAAGTAGTACCATTCATTAAATATATGTGGCCACTAATTAGAAAAATTTAGAATTGTAAACCCCACCCCTTATGTAATACCTATAATGTGAGGTTTTATTTCATAAGTTGAAAAAGATTAATTGGTGCCAAGCCTGGTTAACAAGTTGTGATTCAGTATTGGGCAAGCTAGCTTCCCTTGACAGCCTTGCAATGTTGAGTATATTAAGGGATTGTTCTTTAAGCGTTAGGCTCATGTAACAGGATAGCTTTATATGACTACATTGAACATGGCTTTAAAACAAGTGACCCGGAGTGCATCATCTATGGGAAATATCAAATCAGTCAAAATTGCCCTTGAAACCTTCTTAGCAAGAAGCATGGTTCAGCAAAAAATAAACTTGAGAGCATTGTCCCATATTCCATAAATAGCATATTCCATAAATAGCAGCATCTCCTTGCACCCTTGGTGATCTTTATTATTTCTTCTTTTATGGACAGAAACGGAGTTTCGTTGGGTGTCTACCTATTTCCCATTCACTCACCCATCATGGGAGCTTGAGGCAAAGTTCCAAGGGGACTGGTTGGAGCTGTTGGGCTGTGGCATCATGGAACAAGAAATCCTTTTTAATGGTGACTCCCTTTTATTGGTTGTCTTTACTTCTTTCTAACATGACTGCAAGTACTTGTTTATTCTGTTTTTCATTCAAAGCTACAGCTGGTTAGGTTAACTGTGTTTGGTTAGTAGGCTAGCTTTTGTGAAGTGCAAGCTTTCCCAGAGATTATGAGATTTGTTCAGTAGTGTTGAAGAAATAAGAGATTCCACAAAATTCATCATGTGCTGATATGGGTCCAGTGTGACATAAACTGAAGCTTCATTGTTTCAAAGCCTTTACAAAATTGCTGCAAGCAACACTGCATACACGAAAATCATTTTAGTCACCTGCTATGTTTGTAGTGGTAATATCAGCATTTTCACAATGTATGTATTTATAAAACCTTGTATGTTTTTTGTAAAGCTCGGTATGACAAGCATGATTACAAGAAATTATTGGATGTAACAAAGTATTTAAACATTATGGTTGGCATGCTTTACTTTATTGGGTATTATACTGCTCAAGAAAACTGAAAATGCAAGATCAGAGACCATATTGGTTGTTCAGGCAATTATTTCTGCACTTGGCTGCTTGAAATATGTATTCTGGTAGCGTGAAATGCAGGATACTCAGGAACAGTCATTTCAAATGGCAACTCCTGTATATTCTCTCGTGTTTTGGCCAGTGGGCTGGCTGGCACACAGCCAGCAAGCCAGCAGGCTGGTCTCGTGTGACACCGGTCATGTGGTTGGAGCTCGTATTTGTACTAACGTGGCATTGTTCATGTAATATGTATTGCAATGGAAAATCGTGGCCAGGGCATCAAAATCAACAAGCATTATTTTGGTGGCCTGTTGAAGGCATCGGAGTGCAAGCTTTGAACTTTTTTTAGCGATATGTGCTTGTAAACTTGTGTGTACACAACAGGTATCGAGAATGTATGTTTGTGTCAGATGCAACATTTTTGTCGTAATGGTTGGCTGTAGTTGCATAAAAAATGCACATTCACTTACTATTATGTGTGTTCATTCAGCTATAGACATGATTTGCTGTGTGCAGAGAAGAAAAGGGTAAAGTTGGACTGGTGAACTATTATTAGAATGTGGGCTTTCTTTCTTTCCAACACAGCCGGTGTGGAGCACAAAGTTGGCTGGGCTTTTGGTGTGGGCCTGGAGCGTCTTGCCATGGCACTGTACAACATCCCTGACATCCGTGCTTTCTGGAGTACTGACCCAGCGTTTTACGTCCAGTTTGAACACAACGACCCCTATAAGCCAGTTGTCTTCAGGGTGAGTCATGCTAAGCTTCAAGACCAGCAGTAGTGCACACTTGTGCCGCCTCTTATACGTTGTTACTGTCACGCGATGTGTTGGTCATTATGACCGTCGTCATCAGAGCCATGGCTACAAGTTTTTATGCTGTCAGTGGCTGTATAATTTCTTATTTTTCTAATTTACCTGCATGCTTGAGCCATAATGTTAGCCATACTGTCTTGTTCTACTGTTGCAACTACTTTAATGAAGTTATTCTTGTGTTTTCAACTGTGGCTAAAAAGCTTTTCTTTGGCTTGTTAAGAAAACTGTGTTCTAACGACAGTTATTTTCTATTAAATTACAGCAACTAAGCTGCCACCCTCCATGCGTGGCAGACATGTCTTTCTGGGCACCGCCCGAGTTTGCGGCGAATGACTTCTTTGACATTGTCCGCTCTTGCGGTGGTGACCTTGTGGAACGTGTGGAGCATCGTGACACCTTCATTCACCCAAAAACCCATAGGACCAGCCACTGCTACAGGATAGTGTACCGACATATGGAACGGGCGCTTGTCCAAGAAGAAGCCAATTCCATTCACAGGCAGATTGGTGCCAAAGCAGAAGAGCTCCTTGGTGTTGAACTGCGCATCAAGTGATCTGTATTTGCGCATAGCCATACCTGTATAAACATTTGTGCAGATGTGATCGCAAAAAGGGCATAATAGTTCTTATTGGCATAGTGATGTTCCCAGGCTACCTAATTGGTTCTAAGGCACTTAATTGCTCTTGTTATTTGTTTTTGATGAATAAACATATGTTAGCCTAGAATTTTTTATGATTGGTTACTAGTAATTATGGATCTTTTTGTATAGTGCGTACGAGTGTAAAGGCCTACTTGTGTGTTCTATGTTACTAATGCACTGTACTTAGCCGAATTGTTTTAGTGTGTTAGGCTAAAGAAAGCCTTTGTAATGCTTAATGGATCTATTCATAAGACAAAAAAGCAGGGAGCTACCTTTTCTTCTAAGGGCAAATTATGTGTCTTATATACTTTTGCTTCCAATGAAAATGATCCCCACGAGCTTTACTGTAATTCTTTATCAGCCATTTTACTATACAGTAATGGAAATTATGTCGACTACAAATTTGTGCACTTCCATGTAGCCAGAGTATTTTATACATGTTGAAATAAAATTTTAGTGCAATAATTAGATTATGATAGAAAAGTGGCTGCAGGACAAAAGTGTGTAGTCTCCTTTCCATCATTGCCTAATTTTTGTGCTGAAACTTCGACATGAATGCATCCCAATTTTCTTAGTTTGCTTTTTATATTAGTATTGCAACTTTTTGCATGTAATATTTTACTGGTCTCCATTGCTAACCCCCCACCCCCCCCGGTTATTTGTTTTTGTTTTGATGTTGACTGCAGTAGACATAAATACAATTTCTTATTTTAAGTTTGACAAAATCTTGAAAATCGCATGGAGCAAATAGTGCAATTCAGCTTGTTCTGGTGGATTACTGCAATAAGCAGATATTGCTTACGTAACCAATTGCAATGTCCAGGTGACTCATTAGCTCTTTAATTATTCATTTTTAGGGTACATGTTGCCACTGTGAAAGTCGAGTTGACCAATAATGAGGTCATGTCTGCTTGGTGGTAATCCTGATGCAGTCAAACAGCAATATAGCGAAGTCACACTTGCAGCAAAAAAAATTACTTATATCGTGAATTTCATTAAGATGAGGTTTTGGTATTTCTGCAGTAAAAAAACACCAAAGGTTCCCAGGTCATTCACGATGATCGTATTTGATTAATTGCTACTTTGGAAAGCTGCCTAGTAGTTTTTCCAGGTAGCTTTCCTAGATAGGAAAGCATCATTAAAAAAAAAACCATAGCTGACCTATGCTTTTCCAGCTCTAGACAGCAGTAGCAGCGCCTTTGGTACGTGACGTGTTTTCCGAGATTTGATACTTTTACTATGCACCAATGTTACAATATCTTGTCCAGTTGCCGTAAAGAACCTTGTCAACGGCTTCGAGATCAAAATTTGGTTCTGTGTGTGGGTGGCCTCGCATCCCATGGCTACAACAGATGGTACAGCAGTGTTTCCTGCTGTACCATGTGTTGAATGCAGAAATTGGAATGTAGCAAGTAAGCATGCACGGCTGTGGTTCTGCTACTCGAAAGTATCACGTGAAAGGACATGTGCAGGTGAACTCTGCTTTGGTTTACTTTCTTTAGATTTTTACTAAAGTTACTAGCCTCTGAGGCCCCGAGTACATGCTTAGAATAGCGGAAAAATTTGTTATATGGAGACTGTATGACAAAATTACGATGTTAAATAGAAAAAAATGTAGGGGGGGGGGGGGGGGGGCATCTGACAACAGAAGGTTACAAGGCAACGGTATCATTGCAGTTTGAGATCATGCTACTTCAGCTGTACTCAAAATGAGCAGCACAGTGCAACTGTGTCTACAGCTCCTCTTATTCTACAACCCATTCATTGCAGCATTTTTTACAATACAGTACATGTGACAAAGCATCCCACACAGAATGTTCCCAAAAGTGCAGATTCATTAGCCAAAAAGGAAAAAAAAAAGTTATGCTTAATCCTCCTTTCATAGGAATCGTCCCTAGCACGAAAGCAAAATGTGTCTTCAGAGGAGTCGCTGAGCTGTGTTGGATGTTAAGAAATACAATTTACACTGTGTGTGTTGCTATTGGTCTGGCATGACAGCCTTTGTCATGGATGCACCTATGTTGACATGCACTGCCACATCTCTGCTGGGGATTTTGGTTCAATTCCATGGTGTTTATGGTGGTCTGATACGTTACGGAACCCTCAGATTCACAAAGTGAGAGCAACTGATTGTAGTGTGCACCTCAAACATGTGAAAGCATTATGCCTCCCGAACACGCGTCTAGCTGACACAGTCATGACTGCTCCGTGCCAAAACGCTCCAGCAGTGCTTCAGCAGAGCACTTAGCTGCGCTGCTCCCAGATGGCAGCTCCATTCCTATCAGATAGAGGAAACCTGCTTTCGTTTGTGGCATAGAGTCAATAGAGAGAAACAAAAAGTTTGTGGTGTAGTGGTCAGCTTCTAAGCTACCCGCGTGCCAGTTCATTGGCCGCAGTTCCGTGATGGAAATTACGTGAGTCAATCCTCGGTGGACCCCAACATAAAACACTTTCGTGTAAAAAAAAAGGGGGGGGGGGGGGGTATTGTGGAGCGTCATGGAGGATTTCGGCGTTATATCACTTTACGCGATTCGGGTTGCAAAAGAGTACAAAAAGAAAAAAAGAAAGAAGCCTTTACAGTGGCGCCAACGACTAAACAACGTAATTTGAATGGTTTGAATGACCGCGTCGGTTTGAACACACGTCATTTCCCGCCGCAGGGTGGTCTCGGCAAAAGCTATGCGGTGCTACGATGAAACCAATGAAATTGCGAAGACACACACAACCATAGAGACCACCTGACCACTTCGCAGCCGAAATTTTCTGGTAGTACACTCTACCAGTGCAGGTGCAGGCGGGTAGTTGGATGATGGTGATATTTACAGCGGTTGTAAACAAGGTGGCCACGGGTGCCAGGAGGTGCGTGCAATGGGGTACGAACGTCTTTGCCATTCGTGGCCATGTCTCAGAGGACTTTGAGAAGAGCTGTGGTCGGCGAACCGTCTTATTAATCCGAAAGTAAGTCGGACTGTTTGCTGTTGTTGAGCGCAATGCTACGCAGCTTGCCGGTTATGACCTTCGGTGAAGGCGTGAGAGGCGTCTGCTCTATTCGCTTGAAACCGTTCACTCGGGTCGAATAGACATAAAACATATTAGTTGGACTTGGGCATCGCTGCAAAGCCCCTCAAATGGATAACTTAACGATCATTAGCGCTGCAAAGCAGGAATTTCGGGCGTATAGGGCTGGGAAGCGCAAGGAAAGTGTCAAGCTCCCGTTTCCTGAAAGAAATCCCTCCGACGAAACCGTGTAGGTGGCTGCAGAATTACCAGTGGCAAACGCTAGCTACTTTCTTTTACAGCGAAGCTGTGTATGGCTAGGGTTCTGTGTGTTTTTCTTGTTTGTGCTTTAACAATTAAAAAGGTGAGCTTGGCGCAGGCTTCAAGTATTCCGCAAGGACAGTTCCACCGACTGTGGGGATGTCTGTCCCACACAAACGAAAGACGGAATTGTGATGTCCATTGTATGTATATCTCCAGACACACCCAGGTATTATATCGAGAAGTTCATGACAGCACACTTTGCATGGTTTAGCCGTGGTGACACTCTCATAATCGTTGGAGACTTCAATGTAGACATTTTAAAGCCCCACAGAAATGATTCACTCAATTTGTACTTCAAAATATTGAAGTGCCACATCAATCCAGTGCGCCCAATAGCGGTCGTTTGTAGGTTTTACTTCGGCCGAAAGTCTAACCGAACCAATCAATGTATACCACAGCAACCAAAGAGTTATCGTCACTACCATTGCCAAATGACGATAATAAATACATCTACCCTTGTCTAACCCCAACAACACACACTTTCAGGGGAAGGTGGAGGCCTGACGTGATCAGAATTTATCTTCATAGACTTAACAAAGACAAGTCCACTTGTCGAAACATTGGCTTCAGCGACATTCCCTCAATGATTTCTCATCACTTGTCTGTCCTTGTGTGGAACCCACAGAATGGAATGGCCTCTCATATTTTTATCATTGTTTTTGCGTGAACTAGCTAGACGTTTCCTATCGGGCTAATTTGTGCTGGAACACTAGGCAGGGGAATATATTTTGTTGAACACGGGGGTTGTTTAAACAAAACGTGTGGAAGCTGAAATTTGTTCTAAACAGCCTTGTCAATATTTATTGCCGCGTACATAAAGTATGTGTAAAATAAAGTGTGAAGTCATAACTAGCTGTTAATGAAGGCTATCATGGTTGTGGCATTCGCCAAGGATCCAGCTAAACTGCTGGCTAGTTGGCACTAAAATCTCGCACGTATATACCAATTTGCAGATTTAGTTTAATACTGTGGTTTCCAGCATTGCTTGCTTTTGATCGCAGTGAATTTGAAGTGCAGATTGTCTGTGGCGACTCTACTAAAAAATGTTGATTTCGTTGCTGTGGAATAGTGACTCAAAATTTTAGGGACTGTAGTGGCACCAGCTGTGACTGTTATGGCAAGTGCTGTAGCATTCACTGCACTACAGTAAACACTGAGCCGTTGGCAGGTTTTTTGTGATGTGTTGAATGCAACTTGCTTGTGATCGAGAAGTGAACATTGCATTTCATCGAATGCAATCTCCATGCTGTGCATGTTTGTTCGCCTCTTTGAAGAACATTGAAAAACATGCCATAGCTTGTGCTATCCTCTCAACCTGCACCATAATAGTGCTGCAACCTCTGCACATTATCCCTAATTTCCAAGTTTCTCATTGGTCTCTGCGTAGTTCTCTCCATCCCAGCACTATTCACGTCCTTAACCCTTTCATTTTATTATTTCTGCACTTACCCACCATGTTGGCTTAGCTGCTATGGTGTTGTGCGGCTAAGAATTAGGGTGCACATTCAATTCCCAGCCGCAATGGGCACATATTGGGGGGGGCAAAATACGAAAAAACACTCATACTTGGATTTAGGTGCACAAATTAAATTGGAGCTCCTCACTACAGTGTGCCTCATAATCATATTGTGGTTTTGACACATAAGATCCCAGAATTTTATTCATTATTATCTTTATGCACTGAAACTTGCTTGGGCACTTTGGTGTTCCTGGTAATGAGTGCACTCATATGCACTTGTATCACAAGGCCTAAAAAGTGATTCTGGCAAAACAGTCTTGCTAAAATCCGCAAGGTGAATGAAGTCTCATGAAAGAAAAAGAATTTGCATCTACCTGTAGCATGAAGCTACAAAAAACCCATATAGGTCTCTAAGAAAGCTTCCCAGTGGCAGAAAAACTTTTCGTCTGGGCATTTGACATGTGGCCAATGCCTTTCCATGGTCTACTATCTGAGTTAACCAGGAAGCTAGCAAATTTTTACTCTTTTACAGACTTCCTTTACCTTGCAGAACTGTACTTCCAAAGATGTGATTTGCTGTATTAGGTATCCCAACATTTTATATTTGTCAGTTTAACATTGCTCTGTGATCTGCTAGCCCCTTGCTTAGCTTAGACTGTAGAGTACCACCCCAGAATGGCATTGGTCCTAGGTTTAATCCCGAGTCCAGTAGGACTGTTTCTTCAGATGTGAAGCTGTCCGAGTAACCCATATGTGTTTCATTTGTAAATTCATGCTACTATGAGGTTGGAGATAATTTTCTGCAAGTATGGAATCAGTCCACTGGCACTCGAACCCCTATCTTTGTTGTTTCTTTCCTAACTTGCTGACCTCTACCTCACACAAAAATGCTCTACCACACTATACCTATTCTCTTCTCCCACTAGATTGTTGTATGACAGAATTGAAAACTCACACTTTACCTCTTAAGAAATTACGGTGATCACAGTTTATCATGAGGGATCATCACTTTTCGGTTTATAACAAGCTCTTCATAATGTCTTTGGTGATATGCACGTTGTCATCATTGATTTTATTGAAGGTGATTTTACATAAGGAATTAGCTGCAGAGTGCCAAGAAGATAAAGCGAGGTTTTCCGCTCTTTTTTTGCAAGCACATTTTTGTGTTCAACATATGTTTTTGAAGCATATCATGTCAGGAAATGAGTCTATGGTAGTTAGAAAAAAGAAATAAAGGAGACCTTAAAGGGTCAAGTCCTACATCCTTCTATACCTCTGTACAGCCAGTAACCGTCTTCTCGTATATTTCTAACAATATGTGTTTATGGGCAAGTTGGTTCATTATGCTTGAACGATGTAACAACATGCAAAAATGATATGGGCAAGGAGAGGACAGGGAGAGTGTTTGTCCTGTCCTCATCTTGTCTCATTTTTTGAACCCTGTTATATCATTAACCGTATGTTCATGCCTTAGCACTGGACCTCAACCCAGCTACCTGGCCAGAACGGCTAATTGAAGCCACGGCCACAAGTCAGCAGTGGCTAATACATGTAACAGTAGTAGTGAGTGCTATGCATGGAACCCGGAATTGTGGACTATAAGAGTTCTGCATGTGTTATGCTTTTACTATTAATTTTTTTTTAATTATTTAAATCTATTGCCTTTGAACTTAGGATTTTTAGCATTAAGATTGTTTTCTTAGTGCCCTGGGACTCTTGGATACAGGCACAATATGCTTAGGAGTGCCAAACTGAAGTGTATTATTCCAGAAGCCAATATCTGTTGGATAACAGACAAATTAGCAGTGTGATCATGTAGTGTTTCATGTGTTCATTTGATATAATTTTAAAACATGTTTTACTACTTATGCCTCATTGCAAATCTCATAAAATTATAAGGAAAAGATTAAAAGCTGTCACAACTAATGAATGTTACCTGCTTGTTTTAGAAGTAGTGAAATAAAAGATTAAAAGCTGTTACAACTAATTAATGTTACCTGCTTGTTTTAGAAGTAGCAAAATAACAAGTATTTAATGCTTGTATGGCTGCTGTGACTATTGTGAGGAAGGGCCTTAATGAGTTCAATATTGTCACTCATTGATGCATAGTGCAAGTGACATGGGCTTCACAAAAGGTGTGAACTAAAAGGTGGCAGTCTGTGCAAACAGTAAGCCACTTCTAATGCATGTTCCACTTTTATGTATATCTTCTCCTTTCTAGAAAAATAAAGAAAAAGGGCAGAGCTTAATCAAGCATCTTGTAACCATTTGTTTGAGAACATAGTGCTTCTCATAATTTAGCAGTATAGCTGTACCACTGTGCTAACTTAAAGAAGTTATGGCCTTTATCACAGGAGTGTATTTTCCTTGGCATATAAATATTTATAAATTATTTCTTGTGTTAGATGTCGGAGCGACTTCTGCCAGCAGTTGCTAAAGTGGTCATTTGTGGGGCTGGTGTGATAGGCAACTCAATTGCTTACAACCTTGTGAAACGTGGATGGACAGACATTGTTGTTCTCGAAAAAGGCCGGTGAGTACTCATTTTGTAGTGTAGAAGTGTGCTGACATAATATCGTTTGTGAGCTGTAATTATTTTGCATATCAGGAGCTGTGCTCACGTCATATTTGCTGTGTATGTGCACTGTAAGATGCACAAGTGAACTGATTTCTTCTGCTGTTGTAAAATTTAATTGCTTGATGGAACAGTTATGTCACATTAAAATTCACTAATTGTGCAAGGACACCTGCCATTCAACTGAGCACATGTCGATCTGTAGGATTGATAATCAATCTCGCGATGTGTGGTGTCGAAGCTATGTGTTCCAGCTCTTGCGGTCAAAAGGTGTGTACATGCAGTGTGCCACCAATTTGCATTGCTCTGAAGAGTCCAAAGGACAGCAAAATAATTATGAAGCTTTGGATTATATAAATACTTCCTGAAATGTTAATTTGTCATTCTTACTGCAAACAGATGCGATGTTTGCCAAGAAATATGAGTGTCGTGGAGTGGCCATGCATCCTTGTAATTACTGCACTAGCATTGTTTTACCTGCATTTTGTCCATGTATTGCCAAGGCTGGTTTTGAAAATGAACAAGAGCTCTATACTGGCAACTTTTGCAGGCTTTCCTTTTGTGAAGTTAAGCTGTAGTTGTAGGTGGAAACTGACCCAAATGTCCGTTTTGTTACAATCTAGAGTGTAGTTTAACCTACCTGTCAGGAGGGGTTTAATGCTGCTCTGTACGTTCCCTTAATGCTGTAACTCAAGATATATCCACATATAGTATAACATGCCAACAGAAGCATAGTTTTGGTGGATGTGCTAACTTTGTAAATTGTATTTTTGTTTACGTGGCAGTATTGGGTGTGGGGCAACATGGCGTAGTAGTGGCTTGGTGGGCCAGCTCCAGCCAACAATTGATGGAATCCTTGCACGCTCCAGTGCCAAGCTTTATCAAGAGTTGCACGATGCAGGACATGACATTGGTGAGGAAGATACCTGTGTTATTAGAGCCTGCTATTTCAGGTTATCCTCATCCTCATAATGCAAAGGCATGAATTGTACGATTATGATATTTCTTACTATATCGTATAGCCGGCTGTAATAACAAAGTGTTATAACATATTTTTTTCACATGAGGTTGGCAATTTTTTTTTTTACAGAAAAGGGCACTTCTTTTTTGTTTTTCTATGAAATACAGTATGTACCACATTTATCAAGTTGGCCATTTTTCATACTGGATAGGGAAGTTCGCTGTCTTAGTCGCCTTCACATTTACAAAATCGTTGGTTGGTATCAACCAACCAACCAATTAAAAAAATATATTTTCTTAAAGGGAATTGTAATGTTTTTAATATATTATAAAAAAGTAAAAACAACTGTCTTTCACACAGTTTACAGGTCGTAAGATAAAATTGCTTTTTCTCTCTCTATCCCAAATTGTGTGTTTGCTGTAGTGTGGTTTCAGAATTTCATGTGTATTGATATCTTGCTCCACCTGAGCCAACCAGGTGATGGAGGGTGACGACTACACATCCCCACATTCACTATAGGGAACACCCTTGTTGTTGATCTGCTTGACTATAGTTGCACTAAATGTTGTTTAAATACTACTGTATGTCTGTTTGGAAAATAACTGAGGAATTTTTATTGTTTTTATTTTACAACAAAGCCCACTCACAGTAAGTGACAGATAGAAGCGTGTCACACACTGGTCCATTGGATATGCACTCAAGACTAGCATAATCAACCCCTTGCACTGTAAATACCATGCCTCATTATCAACATACAATTATTGCCAACGTAACAAGTTGTTTAACGAAGTCATGTCACGGGGCATTTGATCTTTGCACGAGGTGGAAGCTGACCAGCAACCCCCCTATGCTAACTTAAGGCATTAAGGCTGTCAGGGTGAGGCCCTCGCTATGAATGAACGAGGGAGGGGAAATTTTTTCGAGGGGACCATTTCTTTGTTAGACACAACTAAATGAATCCAAGAGACAATTAGGGCTAGGAAAACATCGGGGAAATGAATTGTTGTCATTAACTGTAGTGTGGTAATTACAACGTAAATTGAAATGAACGAAAGTGGACCAAAAATCCCCCCTTTCCATCCGTGGGATCCAAACCCATGACCTTTGAATTGCGCGTTGTCATAGTCCGTAGTCACAGTCAGTGCTCCTGCTGCCATTCAGTGTTCGTATACTGTCGTTGCCAGCACAAATGGTTCCAATATATCCACTCTCTGCGAGCATGGCTGTTAGCCAACTCGGACTCTGAGAGTGGGGTTGTAGGTTCGGATCCCACTACCAGCAATGTTCTTTTCTTTCTTTCTTCATCTGTTTATTTTTTTGGACATGCTCATTAGGTCAAGGGTTCGAGCCCTGACACACTTCGTAAGTCACAGCTCTATAAGACAAACCACTATGGTATTCACTATGTACAAATAAGCCTCCCATGCATTTTCTGTACAGGCCTATGCATTTGTATGAAAAAGGCGTGGCATTGCATAATGGACAGATTTGCTGGAAAGTGGCCTAAGAATGCTTACTTATTGAATTGAGAGGCAAGCTTTTATATTTATTTTGTACAAATAAGTAAACCTTTCGTAAATGATCAAACCCACACAAACATTGGTTCAACCAAAGGATGAAGGTTGACAAAAAATTTAAATTGACATGTTTTTTGCACATTTTGAAGTGGCAGAGGGTAAACTACTGTTTTTGCTCAGGGTTCACTTTGATTAACCATAGAAGAAGCCAAATTGTGGTGTTTCATTTTATACTTATTTGAGCAATGAGCAACGTTTTAAGATTAGCATATAGAATTATAAAAATTTGGAATTATTAATTGATCAATGATCAGTATACCAATAAGGGTGGCTGTATGAATGAATTTGTAAATATTAAGTCTATTATTATTATTATTATTATTATTATTATTATTATTATTATTATTATTATTATTATTATTATTATTAAGCTAATAATGAGGTTCATACCATGTTCAAAGCTGTTTTTGAGTTGTTGAGTGTTGTTGTTTTCTGTGCAAATAGTCTCATTTACACATTTGAATGAAACAAGTTGCTGAAAGGAACGTACCACTTCGATTTGTATTCTGAGTAACGGTTGTGGATCAGATTACTTTGGCGCCATATGAATACACGGGCCATTGCCAGCTTAGAGCCGCTGTGATGGTCAGGAGTGGAACTTATAGCACTTGTTCAAGGCTCGGCTACACTTGTGCACACACTGTAACGCCAGTAAAACTAAAAAAAGGAACTACTTCACTATGCAGCTAGCCATGGTGCAGCACTGCACCTAAAAAAAAAAATGCTGAGAAATTGGGATCAACTGTTATTTGATGAAGCAGTGCACAAAAGGACACAATCACGCACACATAAAATGATGCAAACACAAGCGCTGTGCCCGTGTTTGCAACTAGTTATAGCAACTGGTGCTATACTTCTCTTTTGTTTTTTCCTTTTTTTTTTTTTTTAATCAGCAGCCCAAATGATATCATAACATTAATGTCCCATGACACTTAAAGTGCAGGCTAATCCCCCCACCATTTTTACAGTGACCTTGCTCCTCCCTGTTAGCATTACTTAACATGCTCCTCATTTCTCGAAATTTTTCTCACATAAAATAAGCGTCAACGAATTTAGTGTGGACATTAAACTGGTTTGCTTATATTTATTCTCTCAACATCAGTGATTGTGTAGGAGCTTCGGCAATTTTACATTCTTAGTCTTTACTGTGTTACAGCAGTTTTTGTGTAGTGCAACCTTACTTTGTTTCTCAATCCTTTGTTCTGAGTCCCTTATTTATCATGCTGCAGTCTCCACCTATTTTATATTCTGCAGAGACAAATTTTGTGCAAAAGCAGCCTTTCTTAGATGGTTTAAACCACTGTAAAGTAAGCAAAAATATATTGACAAATACTAAAGCCCTTGGGTCTTTTTTAGACTGCATATAATTATACTTTGTGTGGTATATAATGTAAAATGCTTTATGCACCATATTTAAGAATGTGGTCGTGCTTACTGAAATGTGCAAGGTTGGTTGGAACCTTGTTTGCATCAGCTGTGCCTATGATCTTTAAAAAATTAATTGTGTATAGTTTGCATCGCTAGATAATCTGCATCATGTGAAATTACTATATTTGAAAATGTACAGATCAAAACTGCAGCCTGAAAAATGTTGTACTGAGACTGCATCGGCATGGTTTGTCATTTACCAGTTTAATTTCATCACTACATATGTTTTCTATGATGATTTAAGTTATCATGAATTGTTGATTTGAACTTGCACTTCGTCTTTGCTGGTGTCTGTAGGATGGAGAAGATGTGGCTCACTTAGTGTTGCAAGGACGGAAAAGCGGATGACATCACTTCTCAGACTTGCTGCTGAAGCACGGTAAAATAAATGTTACCCTGTCTATCATTGATTATGTGACATATAGATTGCTCATTTACTTAAAAAAAAAATTTGCTATGAAATAGGGAAATACGATCGCCTGTATAAAAGGCTGCTTCACTTCATATTCAATTAAAACATAATTTTGCTAATGCCATTTTTTTTTTTTGCTAGAAAATCTTGATTCCCAGCCATGGAGCCAACATTATAAAAAATCATTTGCTAATTATAGGGGCAGTGTAACACTTTTTGAACATAATCATAAAACATTGTTTATGTGTAGTTAAGGCTTTTGTGAACATATGAGCCATATATTATTATTGTACTGCATGCACCAGGTTACTTATAATTTTTTTGTTGCATACAGCCAAAAAGCGCTTGCTTTTCAACTAAGTGTCAACTAACAATGCAGCCAAGTGGCAGCTGGTTCCGATGCAGGCATTGGCTGATTTCACGATATCAATAATGTCCGCATCAGGCCCGTAGCCAGGAATTTTTTTCGGGGGGGGGGGGGGGAGCACTTGTTGAAGGCCTTAAAAACACCTATTTTCATTATTTATTCTCGGTAAAACACCCCCCCACCATCCGAATTTTGGGAGTGGCCCAGGCCCATAGGGCACCCCCCCTAGCTACGGGCCTGGTCCACATTAATACTTGCAAGAACGTGAAATAACTGTTGCAGCCTTGCACTTCTTGTCTCGATCGATGGTTGTCTGTTTAATGCTTCATTTTTTCCTAAATTAATGTGAGGCACCACCTGGCATACTACATGCGTGCTCTTTCGAGTACTATGTGCCTGAGTCAGTCCCTTGTCTCCTACTGAGCTCACAAATACAGTATTTACCTATGTATTCCATCTTCTCCAATATCACCGGTACACTTGCCAGTGCACACTGGTTCACTTCTATGCATTTTTTGAACTACACAACCATTGCTAGGTATCTCGCTAATTGAAGGCTTTTCAAGATGCGCCACTTGAATTTGGCTACTCTCTGTCATTTAAGCCGACGCAGCACAAATTAAATGCTCACCACTTAGTTGCACAGCTTGGCCAGACTTGTTTGCTGCATGAATGACATGTGACTTTTGCCAAAATTTTCTTAGTGCATCTAGGACTGTTGGGTTGCTTAGACACTTTTCTTTTCTACATGCTGTTAGCTGCTTTACTGATGATGTTAAAGTAAGTGTTGTTGAAGTGAATGAAAATAGAATTAAAACCAGCCCTGATCACCTTGCTCTTGGCCATGTCTACATAGGCAAGTGTGTAAGCGCTGGCGCCACATGGCTACAGCTCTACATACACTTCAGGAACAAAGTTTAATGAGTAAAAGTGCCAATGAAGAAGCATCAGGTAGAATTTTGGATGCTCCAGATGTGAACATGGGATGCTTTCAGTGCCCTTCTAACACAGCAGAAATGCATGATTACATCCTTTACTCTGTGAGAACAAAATGCAAAGTTAATCGGCACCTTTCTTGTGGGCAAAAAAGGCGGTTTGTCTGCACAAAGGTTCTTAGGTGGGTTAGTTGGTTCATGAACATTGTGGCGAAACGGCGCAGATGATGGGACGACGAACATACAGGACACAGCGCTGACTATCAAGTGATTTCTTTATTGGAAAGGCAGAGAGTATGTAGGAAGGCGAACAAATATAGAAAAATGACATAAACGCTATCGTCAGCATGCCATCACTAGCACTCTTTGACAAAGAAATTAGATACCTTGAGCCTCAATTGTTATCACCAAGCTTGTTGTCACATGCTTTTGTTTTCTTGTTTTGTTTTTTGTTTTATTGTTTGAGGTTGCAGTTTTCTAGCCTTGTTGTCACTTGCTTACAAACCTTTTTTGTTAGATTCTGGTTCTTAGTTTTTGTTGATTTATGAATGTCTGGTTTTAGCAGTTGTAATCAGTTTCGTACTGACTGCCATGTCATTGTTCTCTTTTTGCCATTTTTTGCTCGTGTTTACGCTTTCATGAAATTTGCTTTTGCCGCATCTTGTAAACCCTTATCCAAATTGATAGCAATGCCGGCCGGCCGAGTCACTCGATAGCGTTTGTGCCACTTTTTGATATTTGTTCGCCTTCCTATATATTCTCTGCCTTTCCAATAAAGAAAGCAGTTGATAGTCAGCGCTGTGTTGTGTATGATCTTCATCCTGTTGTCTGCACTGTTTCGCCACAGTGTTTCGTCTAATCGGCATATTCTTATTTTTATTGGCATCCACCCAATCTTGTAGCACAAAGCTGCAAGGAAGCCGATAATGATATAAATTGACAGTCTCTGCTGACCTAGTAAAATTACATTTCAACTGTATTCCCTGCATTGCTGGTCATTGTCTGACTGATGGAAATGTTTGATTTGTGGATGCAGGAAATCATTCTTTATGCCGTTATAGTTGTAGGTAAGCACGTATGCTTATTTATTCCGTAAATATGTATCGAAGCTGTGGCTGTGCATAGTTCTTTTAAGTATTTTTCATTTAATGATATATGCATGTCTTGATGTACATCCTTATGATTGAATAAATGGAGCTTTGTTAGTGATTACTTGTAGTATCTTTATTCAGGGCAAGGGGGGATTGAATGTACAGTCCAGCAGCCATCCACACTTTTGGAGCACCACCCTCATCTTTTGACTAAAGACCTCGTGGTAAGAATTTCTCTTTAGTTGATGTTTGTTGTTACTGAGTGCATCCTACAGAGCAATGTGAAAAAAAAAAACATTATTCTTATTATTTTATTATTGTTGTTGTAAAAAATTTAGCATTACGTATGGCTTATACAGTGAAACCTTGGTGATACGAATCTCACGGGACCACCAAAAATATTCGTATGATCCGAAATTCGTATCACCAGAAAGCATGGAAAATTATCATGCGACAAAAGAAAGCTGGCGTAGATTTTCATTTATTGTTTTTCAGGGCCGCAGCAATGTCAGGAATAACTCTAAATGATTGTCAGTTATGTTTTTAGATGTCGGCAATCACACCAGCACTCGTAAATATAGGGCCCGTATGCGCGTGTTTAATTAATGAACCAGGTACGTTGTGACCCGCTACAGCAGTAGCCCCTTCCAAATTTTAGTATGCTTTTTCGCATGACACCGGAGTACTGCGGCGATAACAACGGAAGAAGCGCTTTGATGCGATAAATCAAGGCCACAAAATTTCAGAACTACGGTCCTATGTTATGATTTCGCTATCGGGGACGTGTTGGGGATGTTTGTGGGGAGATTCACGGCCGTACCCGCACAAGTGCGGCCTCAAAAGTCGCGCATGTTGACGTTGTGAGGCCTGACTTCTTCGCCAAGACCGTCCTCGCCTTCTTTCGCGCCTCGTCCACCTTTCATAGGATGTCTGATGCACGAGGCAGGCACGTGTAAACACAGTACAACGGCAGCAGCCCGCGTCGACGCATTAGGAAAAAAAAGCGTGGCGCCAATCCCCTCTGTAATCTGAACGCGAAAGCACACGGAGGCACATTACAGCCTCAAAGATTCGCGCAGGCAATGTCGGAGGCCGTGACGCGTGTCTGAAGGTTTATTCTGACCGTAAGAAAAGTAGTTTTCTTACACCGTGATTCTGACGATTTGACGGTGCAGCGCGCATGCCCGCGCTTGCGTTCCCAGCGCTCGCCCGTGCTTGGCGCGTCTTCCGCGACAGCGCGGACAGCACCTCTTGGTACCTGGGCGGTAGCGTACGTTCGTATCAAACGTCGCGGGGTTAAAATCGGTTCGCAACAACCGTACTCCATTACAATAAAGGCCAATGGGCCTTGGCCGGGACCAAAGAAAAATTCGTATCACCCCGAAATTCGTATGAGCTGTGTTCGTATCACCGAGGTTTCACTGTATCATGAATGAAGAGCCAGGCAAAGCTAAATGGTTGGCAGCTACATGAAACAATCATGTGCATCAACAACAGTCTTCTTCCATGTCTTTTACTGGCACCCATATTTGTCACTGTAATCACTACAATCATTAATGAAATGTGTGGAAATTCAAGATAAATATAAGGAATTGTAGCAACTGCTTGTCCTTGTTGATGAATATGTAATGAAATAGTATCACAGATGTCATCGTACAAAAGCTCCATTGTAGTTTTTATGTTTAATTATCACTATGCAGTGAGGTTGCCAGGAAAAGTGAGATGGATAAGTCCCACTGTTCTACAAAGTGTTAAGTTTCTGTGCTTGACTTTAGAAGTTTTGTCGACCTCATTGAAGATTTGCTTTATTAGATTAACCTCTGAACTGTCTGCCGTGTATAAAAATGCATTTCTGAGGTTATGTTCTGTATTGCCATGCCTGCATTGTTTATTTTATTTTGGCACAACTTTTGCCAGATTACCTTTCCTGCTGTGTCACTCGGTGCAAGAGACTGTCATAGACTTTGGTAACACGTTCAATGAAGCTGGCTATAGATTTCTCTTAAAAGGACACTAAATAGAAATACAATTTCTCCTGTACCCTTCCACATTGTCAAAAACATCACTGTTGAAGCACAAAAATGCTTGGCAGGCTGGAGAAGGCGCAAAAATGAATGACAAGTGGCCATGCTTCCTTGAAGTTTCTGCACCATGGTATCATGGATTTTGCCAGTGTCTGCTGGGGCCTAGTTACTCCTTTCTGTAAAAATATGCACATTGTTTTCTAATGGTGCCAAAAATTAAATATGGTGAGTTTTAAGAGCTTTTATTGAGCTTAAGCACCCCAAATAACAAAACAGACTTTGTAATCCATGATGTCACACTGATGCATTAGTGGTTCGGGCATGAAATATAAAAAATAATATGTTGACCTTGATTTAGTCTTGTAATATGTTGTTGTGAAATTAACGATACTACAGTTGCCAAAAATAACTTATCAGTTTAAACTGATTTAATCTCCTTTAAAAGTTAAAACTTAACCACCTTGATGTCGACCCATACATGTTAACGGGTAATGAATTTTTATCTGTTTTTCACAACTTTTTTAATGCTTCATGTTAGCCCTGAGGATAAATTAATAAATATATAGGAGACAGACGCAACAAGTTTCATTAGTCTCAATCATGACTGACTGTTGTCACATAAGTACTATTCTGATGTCTGGGCAAGAGTTTGCCTTGTAAAGAGTTAACTCCAGAAAGAGTGAATTCAGAGCTATTTCTGTCTCAGCCCCATCAGTACCTTGTGACTATATGGCTAGTGTCTGCATAATGATAATTGAGCCAGTTAGGGCACATAATAAATTGATGTCACTCCTGCTAGTGTCCTACTAAAACAGCTGCATCAGTTTAAAACAGAGGTAATGTGACTACAAATGACATTGCTGTTTTCTCACCTACAGGGAGGGGTTTTTGTTCCTGGAGATGGTATAGTTGATCCTGTGGCTCTATGCCAGACGATGGCTGACTTAGCACAGCAAGGAGGTTGGTCTTCTTGTTTTTCGTTTGTGTGTCTATTTCTGTGCACATTTTTTGTTTTCTTGTTGAAAGATGAATCTTTTAGTGTCCACCGTGAGGTACCTGTAACATTTGCTTAAATTTACTGAATAAAGCTAGTCTCTGGTAATTGACAGAATGGACTGTTGTATTCAAATAGCTCGTGCAAATAGGAAATAAAGCTTAGGACTTAGGAGAGGCCTTGACATCACTCCTTTTAAGCCAAATGTGAATACTCTGCCAGCTTTGTGGGTTCCCTTCCTTTTATTTTTTTTTCTACTCTTTCTGTCATCCGTTCTGACGGGCCCACCAGGTAGACTTGCAGGTATTGCGCTGTCATGCTGTGCTAGCAGAGGTCAAACTTTTGTTGTTTTACGCATCCTGCAGTGGTACATGTGGCATCAAAGTGGAACTTCTACAAATACAAACTGTGCAATGCATTGAGGTCACATGCTCAGTTGGTCTTAGGTAGACTGCAAGCATAGATGTGCCAGTGACAGAATTTGTTAGTGACGTCTGCTTGCACTCACCTGGAACAGCAAGCCAAAGCGACTGAGGCACTGTTGCTGTGATTGCATTGATGTTGGGATCACCAGTTCTGGTGCTCTTTTGTGAAAAAGGCATATGCTGTTTGCCACTTTTACTTTACTACAGCCGGGCTGGATGGGGCCTCTCGTAAATGTTCTTTCCTTGCTTCTTGAAGTTGTCTGTGCGCCTCTGTTTATAAAGAAAACTAGAAGTTATATTTTTGAGTTTGAGTTTCAGTGAAGTACCTACTATAGGAAATTCCGTCACTGGGCTACATCTTCTTTAGTCTATATGTTCAGCATAAGGAAATCGCGATGCTTGATCCCATGGTATTTCAGTAGTCTTAAGAGGGGACTTTTTATTAACTCATCTGTTGCTTGTTCCTACACCTGCCACGGTCACTCATTGGCTATGGCAATCTTATGGATAGCTGAATTCCAACGAGGCTAGAGTGCAAAAGCACCCATTTAGATTTAGGTGCAAGCTTGAGAATCTCACGTGGTTGAAATTAATCTGGCTGGTGCTGTTTGTGCTTCAGGAGCAACATACATTGAGGACTGCCATGTGAATCGAGTTGTCAGCGACCAGGGGGTTGTGGTTCAAGCTGAAACAGAACTAGGAAGCATCAGCTGCGAGTATTTCATCCTTGCTGGTGGCATGGTCAGTGTTTCCATGTTACATTTCCATACCCTATGCAGGCGTGATGTTGGTGAAACGTCAATTGTGGTTGCAGTGCAGGCTATCTAATTTTGCAAATATTACATATGTACTCCTATGAGTCAGGGCGTCATGTCGGGTTAACGTCAATTGTATACCTTAGCGCCATCCAGGGCTAGCATCCTCGCAAGCACAAGTGCTACATATCAGCTTACCGCTTCTGTTGCTGGTAATGCCCATGTTTCTGTTGGCATCGTTACGCAACTGTCAAGAACTGGTTATACGAAACATATGCGAATGTTGAATATATGTCTGTGCGTACAACATTTGTATATATCTAACGTCATTTCGTAACGTTTCACTCAATAAAAAAATTACAACCCAGTCACCTTGCCTCCCCATGCTTCGCATAACATCGACTCCCATGGTACTTGGGATCTGCCAATTTTTTTTCCTGTACCCAAGAGCTCGCTGAGAAATATTTACCATAAGGAGTATACGTAGGTTTTTCTTTTTCCCAAATACTTGTAATGCTAATGCTATCATTGAAAAGAAGAAAGGGTGAAAATCTAGTTTCTAACCATATTAGGTTAAGAATGTTAATCGCCTTACTAAATCATACACGCACGGCAGCACCACCGTGGACGGCAACATATATTCTGTCAGATGCAATAAATGTGGCCCCTCAATCCAGGCAGATTTGTCCTGCTGGCCCCCGTAGACCACAGCACCTACTCTTTCGAATGCTATAACAAAAGCTTCACTAAAGGCGGCTTCTCAACCACAGCCAGTGTTGTTCTACTGCTCTGTAGAATTAGGGCTTAGCTTGCTTTGAATGAATTATGATACGATTGCATAGGTGCATATATTACAGGTGTAAAATTTTTATTCATAGTCAAGCGGAAAACGGGGCATTCTCGGATTTAGAAATTGGACATGCACATGTACTAGAATGCACTCATAATAAGTGAACAGCACCATGAAAGAGGTTGGGCACCAGCAGACCAGAAAGTGCCCGAGGTATACAAAAAATACTTTGTTCTATAAAACAAAGAAACGAGCCCTCGAAATTCTCTTCCTTCATTTATCACAATAGAAATGTTGCTGCAGAAAAGGCTAGAGGTTGATTTATTTAATTAATGCCTTTTTGTGCCTTCAGGGAATTTAAGCTTTGTACTATAATTGAAGATTAGACAGCTATCCAAGACTTGCATTCTCTTGACATATGTCTCTGCTGTACTTGGTGTAATGTACTGTGCTTGGCATTGTTTTTATGCATGTTTGCAGTGGTCTAGAGAGCTTGGACAAACAAATCAACCAAAATTTATGGTTCCCATTCATGCTGCCAAGCATTCATTTGCAATCACTAAAGCTTTGGATCAACCGAGTGGTTGCCTTCCAGGTGAGGTGGCTTTTTGTTGGAAATTTACTATAAAGAGTACCGTTTTATTATGTTCTATGAATTAAAAATAAATTTGTAATTTTTCTTGGTTGTTATTTGTATGACTGTAGCAGGGTAGAGTTTTTGCAGCTTAGGGTTTCCCGAGTTCTATTGAGCTTTGTAGTACGTGTAAGATTTTTTATTTCATATCGTTTCCTTTCTACCTACAGTTGTGTGGGACCATGATGGTCGTGTCTACTGTAGAACCTTTGGTGATGGCTTCCTGCTTGGCGGATTTGAGGAGAATGCTAAGCCAGTCTTCCATTATGACGTCCCTGACCGTTTTGAATTTGTGCGTCTACCACCAGACTATGCTCAATTTCGTAAGTTCTGGCACTTCTCAGGTTCACTGAGAATTGGGAAAGAGTTCATTTGAACAACATGTTTACTGAGATGCTGTATTACAGAAATACAATTAGACTTTCCCTGAAAGATGGAAATTTAGTCAAGTACCTGGGAGAACATCAGCTATTGCAATGACTATGCAGTATATGTACTACTGTACGTGTCTGTAATTCTTGTTTTGGTTGTAGGCGGTCTGACCAGTTACACATGGCCACCAACTTCTTTTACCTTGAAAAAAATTTGTGTACTAACGCTTTCAACATCCAGTAGTTTATTTCATCTGTGTTCTCTGTGAAACAGCTGGCAACTTGTAAAACGTCTGTCCATGACAGGGCTGGGCAAAGATACTTCGAAATTGTATCGCGATACGATACAAGATACTCGGGCAAGAAGTATCGGAGATACAGATACAAGATACTTCCAGAATGAATGTATCCGATACGATACTTCCCAATTGTATCTTAAGATACTTCGATACATTTGGAAATTTGCTATTATAGAGCTATATAATTACGACTCAAATACCCATGTACAGAAGTGTTTGCTTGAAAATGTCTTAACTGCGACCAACTTTGTTTATTTTAATGAAATATCTGTTTGAATCCCGAAAGTTATGTTTTTCTTGCTTAAAGTATATTAGTTTCATTCCGAAACAAGTTATTGGCATTTGTTTACTTGACACTTTTGTGTTTCATGGGTGTCGCTGCTCTACTCTGGCGACCAGCTAGTGGGTTGCCATCAATTGCAAGAACTTCAATAAGAAGCCTCCGCAAGATGGCAGAAATACCGGTGCAGAGTCTTACCTTGTCCGTAAGCGTTCATAGAAGCTGATCACCCGACAGCTGCAGAGCAGCAGTAACGCTGACAGCGATACTTCTTGTGAATCATCATGTGAAGACGATAACTATCGAGTCAGCGATCACAGTTCACGAAGGATATAAAACTGCAGTGATTTTTCATATTCTACCTATCAACTTGCGTAAACTCTTCGTTAGCAACATATTCACTAACGTGCCATCTTTTACTATTTCCTCTCTGAGAGAACTTCTGCCGCCCAGAAGCTTCCCAGATGTATTTTACATGGCAAAAAGCGTCGCAGGATATCACTTCTATTCACACTATTGCAACTTCTAGCCTGCTTACCAGCTTTTTTTGTAATGCACAAAAAAAAGGACTTTATGGGGACCTAAAAAGGGAAAGCGAATACACCTAAGTCAAATAGCGAGGCAGTTCCGCAATAAAAAATGACTTAAGTGAATAAGCATACATGTAGGGTGTTTCACGTAAGTAGAACCAAATATAAAAAGAAGGTTTAACCGTGACTGAATGAAACCAATGGCATATGGTTTACCGTAATGCGGCGCTCGTTATGGTATTTTTGTATTGAGCTTAGTTGGTTGATTAACCATGGTCAATTATGCAACATTTTTATTATTCACTTTAGGGCAGAGTGCGCTTGGTCACATCGTAGAACGCATTTAAAAACGACCGATGCAATTGTTTTTGACGGCGTACATGATGCATGATGAATATATTTTGGCTTTCAAAGAAAGCACGCGACATATCAAATAAAACCACGTGACTGCGTTCATGCGCTATCGTACTGCAGCGCTCTTAAACAGACATCGAGCGAAACAACTGGCGCGCGGACCGTCAGCCTGTCGCTAGTCAGGGACGATGGTGTTTCTTTGCCGTGTGTGGCGGTCAGAAATGGTGACGCGCTGTGGAGCCGATGCCTAAGCCACGGCCCCTTATTTCGCCACCGTCCGCTCGAAACACGTCTGAGAGCGCTGCAGCACAATAGCGTACGAGCGCAGTAACGGGGTCATATTTCTCCGGCTTTCTTTAAACGCCGGGAAAATCACTACGTAGCGTGTAATTTTCCACAAGAAGTCAGATCTGCCGTTTTAGAATGCCCTCTAACACGCAAAGAAACACACTTGGCCCCAAAATGAATAGCAGAAATGTTACATCTCTCATCCTAGTTAAAAAATTAAGCGCAATATAAAGATACCATAATGAGAGCCACATGGCAGTAAACCCCATCGTTGGTTTTATCATAGTCCCTATGGTTTTATTCAGTTGAGGTTAAGCACTTCTTTGTATACATTTGGTTCCAGTTACGTGACACCCTTTATAAACACGATACAGGCGGCACACCTAAAAGCTAGGAAAATAAAGCATGGTGTATCGTCAACTTAGGTGTTAAAGTCAGACAATAGAAAACTCAGTGCCCACGGAAAATAGCACTAAAGGGCTCGTGGGGACGATGATGAGAAAACCGTAGTACTTGATATTATGTTTTTCAAATCCCCTTTCTAAAGTCTTTAAGATTTTTCGTTATAATTTCCATTGCTATAATGTAAACTCAATTTCGCTGTTTTATTAATTCGTACAAGCAGAATTTTTGTTCCTGAAAGCACTAGGCACGCTCAGATTATTTTACCTTGGCCCTAACATCGCCTGAATAGTAAAATCACATGGAATATAGATATTTAAATAGTAGCAATGACGCAGTCAATTAAATATAAGAATAAATAAGAGAAGAAATAGAGGAGGAGGTTACAAAAGATTTATTACAGTCAACAAACGGACAAAAAAAAACTGCACTGAGGCCCAGGTAATGTGTGGCATGCAAACGGAGGACAGCAAAGAGAGCACTTGTGCTAACAATCAAGCTATCATTAAAAAATGTTCTTGCATATTTAGCGCGACGAACAAAGATACAGTACGCCAAAATATCATCTGTTACGTAAATGCTTGTTCTATTGCATATAGCATCGACACCGGTGGAGCGACGGTTGTTAGAATCTAGTTGGCATATAATCTCATAGTGTGCAGTCAATCTCATAGTGTGCGAGTCAAGCTTACATCGAAGAGATCTGTCAAATCTGTGTGAAACCAGTGAGACGCAAAGCAACCACATTCTTGCATTTTTGAGACTGCAACGAAGCACCACGCAAGACAAACTTCGATAACGACACCATAACCGCATCCTAATTTTACCGAGAGACGCCGCACGCATTGTAGTACGCAGCACAGTACCGTGGCTACAAACAGGGTTCATGGCACCAACATCAGCTAAAAAGAAAGAAAATATGGAGAAACAAAAGGTCGGCTGCACGTAGACGTTCGCGCGCTTGTTTTTGTCGAGATGGCTCGAGCGCCATCGCGTGACTTTGCTCCACCAGTAGAGACGCGTATACACCTTATTTCTTATGCTCACTGGAGCACTCTGGCAAAAAGACAAAGGAATATCACTGTCGTTAGCTTTCTTGAGGTGGCTTAGTGGCAGCAGTATCAGCTTGAGAAGCAGAGTTCAGCTGACATTTGTTGTTTCGCAGGGTGGCGTTTTTATAGTAGTATCTTGTATCTTTAGATACACGATACATTATTCTATGTATCGGAAATACAGATACAGATACTCGTTTTGCGAGGCGTATCGCGATACAGATACAAGATACCCAAAGAGTATCTAAGATAGTATCTAAGATACATGTATCTTCGATACTGCCCAGCCCTGGTCCATGAACAGAAAGAAACCCGTATGATGTCCTTTAAAGGGGGGGACGTGGCAATGAAAAATATTTTTGTTATTTATGGAGAGAAAGTGATGAAATTTGGCATGAACATGAAATTTGTTGGGCTGATATCATAACTGAAATGAGTTTTGAGCTATCTGTTGTAGTCTTTGAGTTACAACACTTGATAGACTCTCATTGTCATCCCAAAATTAATGAATGAATGAGACGTAAGTTTGTCAAGATTTCCAGATAAGGATATTGTCACGTGGTCGTGACGTCGACGAAGGCAGCAGGCGACGTATCCAAGATGAAACTGTTTATTAGGCCGAACTTGTGGCCGGTAAACGGAAAGTAGGATTACAGCAATGCACGCTGGCACTGATAGCGGTGAACAGAGCGTCGGCCGTCGATCAACTGAACATCGTTGGAGCGCGCCGGCTTTTATGCATCACGCGTCGAACATTCTAGCCTTATCGCTGGTCATCGCGCACGCTCTGGAATAATCTCGAGTGGTCGTGTCTTGCGTGCAATCGTAACAAAACGATCTACAATAATCGCGAAGGTTGTAGAACAATAAGGCACGGTTTGAGTTGAGCTTTGCTGACGGTCTTTGTGGGCGAAAACCGAATACAACAAAAGTGAAAATAAGAATAGCGCGTGCCAATGCCCACCTCTGAAAAGGCATCGTCCCGATGCTTAAAACAGAACACGGGGGAAAATGCATGCAACAATAAATCACAACAATAAAAAAAGAAAGTACAATAATTAAGCAATAAGTGCAGTCCTCAGGTTTGCTAACGCACGTAATACGGCTTGAGGCGCACGACATGGACGACTTCAGGTCGCGCATGGCGCCGTTGAGAGTTCGTTATGCCGTCCGGGACGACCTCGTAGTCCAGAGCACCGAGACATCGAAGCACCTTGTACGGCCCGAAGTATCGCCGAAGAAGCTTCTCACTGAGTCCCCGTCGGCGTATTGGCGTCCACACCCATACACGGTCACCGGGTTGGTATTCCGTGCGGCGTCGTCGAAGATTGTAGCGGCGGCTGTCAGTCGTCTGCTGATTCTTGATCCGCAGGCGGGCGAGCTGTCGTGCTTCTTCGGCGCGCTGTAGGTAGGCGGTCACGTCGATGTTTTCTTCGTCCGTCACGTTTGGTAACATGGCGTCGAGTGTCGTTGCCGGGCTCCGTCCGTAGACCAACTTGTATGGCGTCATCTGCGTCGTTTCTTGCACGGCCGTGTTGTATGCGAAGGTCACGTACAGAAGGATGACGTCCCACGTCTTGTGTTCGACGTCGACGTACATGGCCAGCATGTCGGCGATGGTCTTATTTAGACGCTCGGTCAGGCCGTTGGTCTGTGGGTGGTACGCGGTGGTCCGGCGGTGGCTTGTGTGGCTGTATGCCAAGATCGCCTGGGTTAGGTCAGCCGTAAACGCCGTACCACTGTCGGTGATGAGAACCTCTGGGGCGCCGTGTCGAAGGACGATGTTCTCAGCGAAGAACTTTGCTACCTCGGCGCCACTGCCTTTGGGCAGGGCTTTTGTTTCGGCGTAGCGGGTGAGGTAGTCGGTGGCTAGGATGATCCATTTATTTCCGCAAGTCGACGTTGGGAACGGTCCCAGGAGGTCTATCCCGATCTGCTGGAACGGTCACCGAGGAGGCTCGATCGGCTGAAGGAAGCCTGCTGGTCTTGTTGGCGGTGTCTTCCGTCGCTGACAGTCTCTGTACGTCCTTACGTAGCGAGCGACGTCGGCGGCAAGGCGCGGCCAGTAGTACTTTTCCTGTACTCTGGCGAGCGTGCGGGAAAGCCCGAGGTGTCCAGCCGTCGTGTCGTCGTGTAGAGCCTGCAGGATTTCTGGTCGCAGTGCTGAAGGCATGACGAGGAGGTAGTTTGCTCGAAGTGGCGAGAAATTCTTCTTTATGAGAACGCCGTTTCGCAAGAAAAACGACGCGAGTCCTCGCTTGAATGCCTTTGGAGCAATGGCGGTCTTGCCTTCCAGGTACTCCACAAGGCCTCTGAGTTCCATGTCGGCTTGCTGTCGTTCGGCGAAATCATCGGCACTTATGGATCCCAAGAAGAAGTCATCCTCCTGGTCATCCTGCGGCGGCGGGTCGACGGGGGCGCGAGACAAGCAGTCGGCGTCAGAGTGTTTTCGTTCGGACTTGTAAACGACGGTAACGTCGAATTCTTGAAGTCTCAGACTCCATGTTGCGAGACGACCTGAAGGGTCTTTCAGGTTAGCTAGCCAACACAAGGCGTGGTGGTCGCTCACAACTTTGAAGGGCCTGCCGTAGAGGTAGGGGCGAAACTTTGACGTTGCCCAGATGATGGCAAGGCACGCCTTTTCTGTTGTGGAATAGTTGGCTTCTGCCTTGGATAGCGACCGGCTAGCATAACTGATAACCCTTTCCACGCCGGCAGTTCTCTGGACAAGAACGGCGCCGAGTCCTACGCTGCTTGCGTCGGTGTGGATTTCCGTGTCGGCATGTTCGTCGAAATGCGCAAGTATTGGAGGCGTCTGCAGGCGTCGTTTCAATTCTTGAAATGCTTCAACTTGCGCCGCTCCCCACTTGAATTCCACGTCGTTTTTCGTGAGCTGAGTTAGTGGCTCGGCGATGCGCGAAAATTCCTTGCCGGAGCGTCGATAATAGGCGCACAAGCCGAGAAATCGGCGTACGGCTTTCTTGTCGGTGGGCGGCGGGAAGGCAGCGATGGCAGCTGTTTTCCGTGGGTCGGGGCGAACTCCAGACTTGCTGATGATGTGACCCAAGAACAGAAGTTCCTCGTATGCGAAGCGGCACTTTTCTGGCTTCAGGGTGAGTTCGGAGGCCTTGATTGCTTGAAGTACAGCCTGAAGGCGCCGGAGATGTTCGTCGAAGTTTGATGAAAACACAACGACGTCGTCCAAGTACACAAGGCAGGTCTGCCACTTCAAGCCGGCCAGTACAGTGTCCATAACACGTTGGAATGTCGCAGGTGCCGAGCAAAGACCGAAGGGCATGACCTTGAACTCGAAGAGGCCGTCTGGTGTAATAAAGGCAGTCTTCTCTCGGTCTCTCTCGTCGACCTCGATTTGCCAATAGCCGGTTTTGAGGTCCATCGACGAAAAGTACTGCGCGCTTTGGAGTCGATCCAGGGCGTCGTCTATACGTGGGAGAGGATACACGTCCTTCTTCGTGATCTTGTTCAGGCGGCGATAATCGACGCAGAAACGCAGGGTTCCGTCCTTCTTCTTCACTAACACCACGGGTGACGCCCAAGGACTCTTGGAAGGCTGGATGATGTCGTCGCGTAACATTTCGTCGACTTGTTGCTTTACGGCCTCGCGTTCTCGCGTTGAAACTCGGTACGGGCTCTGGCGGAGTGGTCTCGCATTTTCCTCTGTTATGATGCGGTGTTTCGCGATTGGGGTCTGTCGAATGCTTGACGACGATGAGAAGCAGTCCTTGAATTGCAAGAGCAGACTTTTGAGCTGGTCTTGCTTGTGCTTCGGGAGGCTCGGGTTGACGTTGAAATCTGTGTGGGGATTCCGATTCGTCGAAGCAGGTTCGGTAGCATCGGATAGGGCGAAAGCATTGCTGGTGTCCACGAACTTATCGATGTAGGCGACCGTCGTACCAATGTTAAGGTGCCTATATTCGTGGCTGAAGTTTGTCAGCAGTACCTTTGCTTTGCCATCACGCAACTCGGTGATGCCTCTTGCGACGCAAATCTGGCGGTTCAGGAGCAGGTGCTGATCACCCTCGATGACGCCTTCGAAGTGTGCGGGTTCTTCGGTGCCGACGGAAATGATGACGCTGGAGAAAGGCGGAACGGTGACCTGTTCTTCTATCAGATTTAAAGTATGGGTCGCTGGCGTCGTGTGGGGCGGCAGTGCGTTTTCTGAGGTTAGAGTTATTGATTCAGACCTCAGGTCGATCACGGCGCCATGTTGACTTAGGAAGTCCATCCCAAGTATCACATCCCTGGAGCACTGTTGCAGGATTACAAAGCTCGCAGGGTAAGTCCGATTATTGATAGTGACTCTTGCTGTACAGACTCCA
Organism: Rhipicephalus appendiculatus; assembly: GCA_030522465.1. NCBI lineage: Eukaryota > Metazoa > Arthropoda > Arachnida > Ixodida > Ixodidae > Rhipicephalus > Rhipicephalus appendiculatus. The sequence goes on along the minus strand of JALIZH010032925.1, from coordinate 3,785,824 downwards.
ATTGGCGTTATCAGGTGACCTCCAGCTGTCCGGATTTGGGGTCCACTCCAGCGGTCTTTACTTTCTTCAGCTTGGCGGCGAATGGCCCACTGACGACGGAATAGTCGGCACCAGTGTCGACGAGAGCGGTGACGTTGTGACCGTCGATGAGAACGTCGAGGTCGCTAGTCCGTCGCCTTGCGTTGCGGTTAGTACGCGGCGTCGGATCATGGCTGCGTCGATTTGTTGCGCTGCTTCCATCATGTTGCGTCGTCAGGTCTAGCTCAGTCCGCGAGGTTTCGTCGGCAGGGCTGTGTCTGCTTCGCGTCGTGTTCAGCAGGTTTCGTCGCGTCGGCGGAGGATCTTCGGTAGTTCGACGTACAGCAACCGCACCTCCATCGGTTGCTGCCCTTAGTTTTCCGGGTAAGGGCTCGGAGATCGGCCCCGAGCCGGACTGGTGTACTGCCTGCGATGAGGTGAGGTGTAGCGGCCTGGCGACGGCGAACGGGAAGGTCGTCGGGGTGTCCACTGCGCTCCTGTGAGGTAGTCGGCGATGTCACGAGGTCGTTCGCCGGGCTGCGGACGCGGCGCGTTTACGGCGAAACCACGCAGTCCCATCTCCCGGTACTGGCAGCGGCGGTACGTGTGCCCGGCTTCACCGCAGTGGTAGCATAGCAGGCGGTGGTCAGGGGCGCGCCAAACGTCGGTCTTCCTCGGAGGGTAGCGCTGGCTGGCAGGTGGGCGGTATGGCGCCTGTGGTGGTGAGGGCGGTGTCTGGCGGCGGTACTGCGGCGGCGCGGTGTCTTGACGTGGGCGTGGAGCGGGAGCGTAGCGTCGGGTTGCAGCAGCGTAGCTCATGGCTTGCGGCTGAGGCTGTTGTGGTTCAGGGGCACCCAACGACTGCTGGATTTCCTCTCGAACAATATCTGCGATCGAGGAAACTTGCGGCTGGGATGACGGGAACATGCGGCGAAGCTCCTCGCGCACTACGGCCCTTATGGTCTCGCGCAGGTCGTCTGAGCAGAGGGATTGAATATCGGCGTAGCCTGGCGTCGAGTGGCGATTGAATTGCCGGGTGCGCATCTCCAGTGTCTGCTCGATTGTGGTTGCCTCTGTCAGGAATTCATGGACGGTCTTGGGTGGGTTCCTCATCAGTCCCGCGAAGAGCTCCTGCTTGACCCCTCGCATGAGGAAACGGACCTTCTTCTCCTCGGTCATGTCAGGGTCGGTGTGTCGGAAAAGTCGGGTCATCTCCTCGGTGAAGATTGTCACGTTTTCGTTGAGCTGGACCCGTGTTTCTAGTAAAGCGGCGGCCCTTTCTTTGCGTACGATGCTTGTGAACGCTGCCAGGAAGCTGGTCCGGAAGACGTCCCAGGTTGTCAGGGTAGACTCCCTGTTCTCATACCAGGTCCTGGCGCTGTCTTCCAACGCGAAGTACAGAAAGCGCAACTTGTCGTTGACGTCCCAGTTGTTGACGGCCGCAGTCCTCTCGTACGACTCGAGCCACGTTTCTGGGTCTTCACATGATGATCCCCGAAAGATTGGCGGCTCCCTTGGCGGCTGCATCACGATCGCGGAAGGTGGCGCAGGGGCTGTCATCGTTGCCGCAGTCGTGGTCATGGTCTTGGTCTTGCGAGTCTTGACGGGTAGAAGGCCGTACTCCGGTTGTAGACCTTGCTGCCTACGGCTAACTCGCTGGTCGTGGTTGGTGTCGGCGTCTCCTTCACGACTGGGGCTGGGTTCACGGCTTGACGGGGGCGTCCGGTACATGAACGAAGCAGCACCTCCACCAGATGTCACGTGGTCGTGACGTCGACGAAGGCAGCAGGCGACGTGTCCAAGATGAAACTGTTTATTAGGCCGAACTTGTGGCCGGTAAACGGAAAGTAGTATTACAGCAATACACGCTGGCACTGATAGCGGTGAACAGAGTGTCGGCCGTCGATCAACTGAACATCGTTGGAGCGCGCCGGCTTTTATGCATCACGCGTCGAACATTCTAGCCTTATCACTGGTCATCGCGCACGCTCTGGAATAATCTCGAGTGGTCGCGTCTTGCGTGCAATCGTAAAAAAAGATCTACAATAATCGCGAAGGTTGTAGAACAATAAGGCATGGTTTGAGTTGAGCTTTGCTGACGGTCTTTGTGGGCGAAAACCGAATACAACAAAAGTGAAAATAAGAATAGCGCGTGGCAATATTCACAAGGGCCCATTCCATGCCGTAAAGCTATTGGTTTATTTTTAATATTCGAATAAGCACACAAAAATATTTTTTGAATGTCCTGTACATATTTCCTTACTAACAACCTTTACAAAAAGCCATTTATAAAAATCTGTATGATGTGCTTATGGACAGCTTTACGGCACTCACCAATGTCTCAGGATCTAAGTGCAGAAAACGGAATGGATATATATTTTTTTTCTGGTGAAATGGCACAGGGATGACTGACAGCAACTGCTAAAAAAAGTGAAAGCTGCGAAAGTAGAGCTCAAAGAAAATGGAGCTCAAAGCTACGAAAATGGAACTCAGAAGGGAGCTCGTTTCATTTTTCGTTAGAGAAATGCACCTTTGTGGCTATCTTGAGCTTCTATCTGTCCTCTTTACGATGATACCATGATGGAGGCACTGTGCCAAGGAAAAGCTGCAAGATTTGCATTTTCTAAAACCCAATTTTCTCATAGTTTTTGATAACAGCACACTAGTAAAACGCTTTTTTTCTCAACTTCTACTGCTTATATTGGTCTAATATTTCACCGTGATGTAAAATATGGTCTCAGGATTGCAAAAAAAGAATTAAATTGAAAAATTGAACATTTTGACCAAATTAACCATTCCCATTGCCACGTCCCCCCCTTAAGCGAGCAATGACAATTATGTCATCATATTACATCACGATGACATAACCGATCACCATAATTTGTGACATCATCATGATGTCACATGATGATGTCATCAATTGGCCTCATGGATTGGTCAAAGATCGACCGATCTCGGAGGTAGTGCAACAGTGAGTGAGGTGGAGAAAGCTTCAGCTGAGTCCTTTAGACAGAACACGACTCATTCAAGTTGTGTCGTCCTTTTCTGCGTGTCTTAAGTACACTGACACCCTCACTGTGATAAATGACAATGCTAGCAGTATTGGTTCTTTCTAGAAAAAAAAAAATTCTGTCTTGCTTAATGTAGCATAGGAGTAAATATAGTCCCCAAATTTATTGCCAAACATGAAATGCAGGCGGAGCTTCACTGATATCTGTTCCTTCCTTTGGATTGCTTTGTGTGTTCATACTAAAGCAAAATCTGGCAATGGGCTGGCTAGTTGTTGGTTAAACATGATCAACTTTCTTTGCACAAAACTACAAAAACTACTAGACGCAGTGACAAAAAGACACGCATGGATATTAAGGCGTGCAATTTTATAAATATAAAGCTTTGTAGTTAATTACAGAATTAGAGTGGTCATTTGCATAAACCTGAATGTTTTGTCACCGACACAGTCCCATCCTTAACCTTTCAGAAAGCATCTACAGCCAGTTCCAGCACCGGTTTCCAAGACTTCAGCACTTGGAGCTTGCTGAGTTGGTTACTGCTCCAGAAACCTTTACACCTGACAATCAGTGTATTTTAGGGGAAACTTCAGAGGTGAGAACATTTTGTTCAATTAAAGCTATAGTTACTTCAAATTTTTTGTGCTCTGCTATTTGGTTATACGTACATATTCTCTTTGTAAGAATTTTCTACTTGCATTATATATAGCAATTTATTTTTCAGTGAGCACTTCTTATATTCAGCTTTCAAATGCTCATTTGGTGTTATAGGCTACATTCTGTGAAGATTTTTAGGACTTAGTTTAGCTGGCCAGCTGAACTGCGCAAATATAGTCTTGGCCCCTAATGCAGCTTGCTTAATCATGGTACACCAATGCCTTAGCTTCAAGAATATTTTGTTTTTCCCCATTATAAGCTACAACAGAACACTTGACGGGAAGCAGGGGACAGGCTGTGCTGGAATGGCGAAAGTTTTCTCATTTTTTTTCTCTGTAGTTCCCCTCCATCACAGCTCACAAATTGCAGCGCATAATGAATACAATCATATGTATCATGAATGCTGTTACCTTATTCATTACTGTCATTTTCATTATGTACCACACCTGAAAGCAGGTGTAGTTCATTGGCATGCTTCCTGGTTGATCAGACATCAAGTTGCGAGTGCATTCCAATTGTTCATCAAGTATTGTCAATAAACCTCATAAAAGAAAGAATACAGTGCAAATAATGACTCACCTTATTTAGAAATGGAAAAAAAAAATATATATATATATATATATTGGATATTCAATTCACTGTTCTGCGGTCTTCAGAATATACAAAGGTCAGTTCAATTAGAAATTTTCAGCCACTTGGTGGTCCAATGGTTACAGTGCTCGGCTGCTGACCCCAAAGAAGCAGGTTCAATACTGGCTGTAGTGGTCGCACTTCGATGGAGGTGAAGTGCCCCTTGTACTGTGCCGGTTTCAGTGCATGTTAAAGAATCCCAGGTGGTCAAAATTTTCCGGAGCCCTCCACTGTGGCATCTCTCATAGCCTGAGTTGCTTAGGGACATTAAAGCTGTTTAAATAATTAAAGAATTTCACTATTAAAGCACCCCATTCCTAATTACCATTGGGCCCATATGGATATGTAATTGGTACTGGTCTAATATGAGATAAACTTAAGGTAATGTTTAATTACAAACAGTTGAATTTAGCGTTTCAAGCAAACACAATAAAGTTCCATTTTGGCACATGGAAAATCATGCTTTCATTTCATTTTATTTACTTTCACCTTGAAGGCCCTGAAGGCCTGGATTAAGTAATCATTTGGTGGTAGTGGGAAAGTGATGGGGTGGTGGGGGGTGAAAGAAGGAGGTATTAGAATCAGTCATTGTTCTTTCCTTTTTTACTGGAACTTCATTTGACAAACCAGGGTTGTGGCTAAATGTTATGGTAAATCTGAAATTTCTCATTGTTCATGTGTGCCAGTGTTCAGTTATAGTGGACATCTAAAAATGATCAACATATACAGTTATGCTGATGCATGGCCAAAGTTGGCCTTATTTAGTAAGCTAGAAGGTGACTAATAACTCTGAAAGTAGAACTGCACTTAGAGCTGATAAGGATGGCTTGCGGACACTACCATGTTCTTAGCTGCTTGCACTGTGTGTTTGCATAAAAAGTACTGAAACGTATTTTCAAAGCCGTGCAGACTCTTCCACTCACTTCTTGCATGTTATATATAATGATAGCACATGGCAAGCATGAATATTTGGAATTAAATATTTATGGCATTTCAACATGATACTGAGGTTGCTCTTTAAAGAACCCCAGCTGGTCAGAATTAATCCTCTCACTACAGCATGCCTCATAATCATATCATGGTTTTGTGTAGAGCTGTGCGAATAACAAAATTTTGGGTGCGAAGCGAATTCGAATATTGAAGTGTGAGTGCGAATTGAATATTTCTCGAATATTTTTCGAATACTTTTCGAATACTTCGAAGCGAAATTGTAGAAAAAAAAGTTGGAGAGGATTCTAAGCATAATCTTATGAGATAGCAACATGAAAGTGTTTCTTTTCACTAGGTTGATGAAGTGCTGGCAGGGTGGTGTTTCATAGTTGTGTTATCAAGAATGAGGCAATGCAGAGGCCGAATTGTATTCATGTACAGGATTTGGTGCAGGCAAAGTGTTGCCTTCACGTGAAAGGCAAAGATGCCATTCCTCAGCCTCTCCTCCTCTTTCAACTTCTGTGTAACCCCAACTGATGTGGCGGACAAGGGTGTGCTCCCTTCGATTCCTTAGTTCGAAATCTGCCTCGTAGACGCCAATATATAAGAACATCTGAAATTTTGGATGCTAAAAATCTGCATCGTCCGATTTTTCCTACTTCCTGCCAGAAGTTCAGGACCAAAACAGCATTAATTGAGCCCCCCACCTCTGCCACATATATCATCTCCATGTTGGAACCAGCATTTTCTTGAGTCAATACATTTGCGACCGCAGCGGAGCTTGAAAGGCAGCTTTGCCGCAATACAGGAATGTGATGAGGTGAAGCATATTGAAAATCTGAAGGGGTCATTTCCAATCGGACGTTGACTGTATTTGTCTTTGGGAGGTTCGAATAGTAAAATTTCAGTGCGAATCAAATCGAATAGCAAACACTATTAGAAAAATATTCGAAATTTCGAATATTCACACACCCCTAGTTTTGTCACGTAAAACCCCAGAAATTATTAATAAAAAAGTTGGTCCTTAAGACGTGGTGTCACTTATATATCATAATGTAATAACATGGAGTGAAATTTGCTGACACTGTGTCATAGTAAAGCTAGGAATAATGATACTGCTCAGTAAAATAACCAAGATCGCTGTGCACGTTGCTTTTGACTGTTTTCCCGTTGTTGGAGCCCCAGTGATAGCAAAAATAGGTGGTCTCATTACATGTCCACCTTCTGAGTGGTCAAATTGAAGCTTGTTTGTGTAAAGAAGTTATATTCGCCTCGTGTGCGACCGATGGCGGCGCTGCGAACGGCGCTCCGGTGACGCAAGGGCGGGGATTCGGCTTTTGTCGTCTGCTACGCTCTGGCTAAAACAGCAGCATTTTCGTTATATTTCGCTCGCGTCGCACGGCGTTCCTCGACTACTAGCTGTATTTTCTTCTAATGATATTTCTTGAGATGACTGCTAGCATTACATGAGTTTAAGAAACGTTAACATTTAACATATCTTCTGTATACCGATAGCCATCGCGGTCAGGTTCATGCCCCCGAGTTCGTAGCGTCGCTCACTGGGCTGGATGGCGTTGAAATAGCTTACGTGAAAGCGCGAACGCCCCCGCCAAGTGAGTTAAAGAGGGTCTACGCTGCGTTGAAATCGCAGCGCGATCAATTTTGCGGCTTATTCGCAAAAATCAGCGTTGTGTAAACAGACTTGAGATGAACGAAAATTCACGCTCCACTCCCAATTCTAGTCATGTGGACTTGTGCAGACACGACAGCCGACAAAATGAAATCGATAAGTTCATCGACCAGCTGGTTATTGCGGACCACTAGCATAGATTGGGCGAGCTGGGTGCAAATAAGATCGCTCGGAATGAAACGCCAGCAGTGGTGCGCGTGGTACAGTTCGACTCTTATGATTAAGATAGATACGCTCATGAGCCGCATTCATGTTTTCGATCGCACAGTGCTGCCTACTCGACTGTGCGAGCCTGCCAATGGTAATGACAGGATGGCGCGCACTATATTTCTAATGCTTGGGCAACGCGATCCACTGCAGTGTTCGCGTTTCATTTGACACCGATAGTACACCTTCGTAAACATTAGGAAAAATCGGCGAATGTGTCCAGGAAGAGGAGAAAGAGAGCTCTCTCCCACCATTCTTTTGGCCCCTGTAGCTGATTATTGTGATTCTTTACCGTGCTGTAACAAGATTGAATATTTTAAGGAGCGAGCCTTAGATTCCACATAAATTGCGAAAATTGACCGTCGGCGTCCCCGTCGCCAGCGTCAGCACGAGTGATGCGAAAATTCATCACATGATCACGTCATCGTGACATCCCAGACCGCCAAAATTTGTGACGTCATAACGTCACGTCACATGATTACGTCATCACATGACATCGTCGCTTTGCATTGCCTCCGTGATTGGTGGGCCGATCTCGGAGGCGATGCAAAACCAGGTGATCTGTAGAAAGCTTCAGTGCAAAACCGCGTTACGTTCAGAAAGCATTCGGAGAAGGAACGATACATCGACTCAAGAAAAAGATGGCTTTCGCCTTCGAGTCTACTTAGGCAAATGCTTAAGGAACTCGAGTCTTTTTAGTACAGTGATCGCACCAAGCCCTATCAGGAGTCGACCGTTGAGACTGATTTACAGTATTTTATTGTAAATACATCTTCTTACGGCTTTCGATGCGAAAGCATTGTATTTATCAACGTTAGTATGATTACACTAATTCTGTTCAGCATATTTTCAGACCACCGTGAACGAGTGAACAAACGTCGATTTATTAACGTAAGGATTAAAATATGTTGCAAAAAAAAAGAACAAAAACAAAAGAAATTCGGTCCGGACAACCTACCGATATTTTATATCCCCGTCGTGCATCCCCTTTAGACTCACCCTGTTTATTTCGTGTTTCAATTTAAAGTACTTTCGACGCGCTTACACAGCAGCTGCTAAAAATGTGTATTTAATCCAACGTTGCTGCCGGTAACGCCACTTAATTTATTTGAATGACATCACACATCGTTTGTCATGCTCCGAACATAGGAATTGAATCGAAGGAGCAGGCTTGGCAACCGAACACGCGCAGCACGCGGTATACATTTATTGCGCTTTAACGCAGACATGGAAGCTGAAGCCCGAACGCTGAAGTCAGTTATCGAAAACGGGAAGGAAAGTCATTTTGAGTGCGCCACGGCCATAGAACAGTCGCGAAAAGAAAAATTCACCATAGAAGCAGATGTACACAAGGATGGCTAGCAGACGACACCAGGAGCAATCGACACAGAACGTGCTCCTGACGGCAACTCCGCTCGATTTCGCTGGGCATTTTGCTTGAACATTCAGTACAAATTGCTTTATGAACTCGCCCCACCAATGTTTCAATAACTCGAGCGCGATAGACAGGCTGGCAGCGTCTAACAGCCTTCACGTAGCGAGCGCGCGCGAAGAGCTGCATCCGAGTCCTCTCCCTGACGTCACACGCGAGAGGGCGCCACCCAAGATCTCGAGGCGAATAGTCAATTATGTAGAGCACTCTGGCACTTTCTAGTATTTTTTCTAGAGGTTAGACTAGCTTGGACACTCACCTAATGAAAAAAAAAAAGAGAAAGAAATAATAAATGTAAGCTCAGAAGTTTCCTATATGCTATCATACAATTTTTAACTCATTTAACAAATACCTGTGCATATGTGTAAAGTGTACATTCAGCAGCATTTCTAGTTTGGCTTGTTGATTATTCATTGCTTAGGAGCAGCATGGGAATATATGGTAATACTAAGAAACAGCAAGGCATGAAGAGAAAGTGTGCATTCTTCATCCTTCGCTTTGTTTTGTCATAACCTGCTGCTTTTCATGTGCGAGTATGGCTTAATTTATTTGAGATTACTAGGACATCACTGAGAATGATGCCACCTGTATTGGTTGTGCACGCAGGTGGAACGTCTCTTTCTTGCTGTTGGTACCAATGGCGCGCAGACGCAGATGGCTGGCGGAATCGGCCGTGCATTGGCACTTTGGCTGTGTGATGGCGCACACCTCGTGCATACCTGTTGCCTTGTGACTGTCGTCGCTTCCTGGACTTACACAACAATGCAAAGTTTCTACGTGAGCGCGTCCAAGAGGCAGTTGGAAGAACATACCTAGCACCTCACCCACTTCAAGTAAGTGTCGAACAACTTTTAGCAGAAGAAACTGCTGCAGGTGCATGTAGCTTGTTGCAAAAGCTTATAGAAGGAAGTAACTTAAAAAATATAAATGTTGTTACTTTTTTACTTTAATGCAAGGGTAAAACTGAAGTTAAGTATCTTGTGTTGCTATAAAGGCTGAAAAACCTTTGCACTCTTAGAAATCTTTTGTGGCATTTGAGTTAAATGTGTTGTTAGGCTACTTCATGGTATGTGCATTCATATATGCGGACGACAAAAGCACTGTACAACATTTTAAAGTGTGTTTCCTTGTGTCCACAATAGCTTATTCAGTCAGACCTTGCCCATCCAATCCTGCTACCCCCCCCCCCTTCTCCGAGAAAAAAAAAAAAGGAAAAAAGTGCAAACTGTATCAACTAAAGGTGTTAGTCAGCAAAGACATTAATCTACTTGTTGTGTAAGAAGTGTGGAAGGAAGTTTTTGTTTAACTGTAATTACTAATCTGAAAATCAATAATTGCAGAATGTCATTGAAACTGGTGTGTTTCATTGTGCAGTAGGTGTACAATACCTTCATTCATTTTCTTTCTTTTTTGAAACATTCTTGCCCTGTACTTAAGTAAAGTTTCCATGATTTATGCAATAAGCAAGACTTTGATTTGGGCGAGTTGGTACATGCTTAGCCGGGGAAAAACAGCGCAAAAAAGGACGGTGTAATTCAAGTACACGTGCGAGCTTTCCGTGACAATGTAGTTAGCTTACCTGCTGGCTGTGATACGGCAGTTTTGATTGGAATGGTTTGCGTGGTTTGGTGTACTGTAAAAACGAGTGGTTGGTGCAATAAAGAAGTCGGTAGTAAGTTCAGCGCTCGTCCAGTGTACTGTGTTCCTGCATCCTCGTCCTTCTTTGCGCTGTTTTTCTTAGGCTAATTATGCAATAAGGCTTTGTGATTGCTAACTTCACACTTAGAGCTGAGACACAGAAAGAACACATGGATAACACGTTCCACGTATGATGCTTCCTGTGCCTTGTCTCTGGTTGTCCAGTTCTTCAGTGCGATGTCATACCAGCTTGCCTAGCTTGCCATCTTGTAATAAAGAAATGAATGACTGGTAATCATAGGGAGATGTCTCCACACGATAGTTGGTGTGTAAGTAGGCTGATAGCAATGATGGATCGGTGATGAAAACTGCTGCTATCCTTGTAAACACTTATGTTTGACAGGGGAACTGCTTTTCTTTTTTTTTTTGTCATTTTTTTTTTCAAGCTACTTTCATTGCACAAGACTTTCTTCTATCTAAATTATACTCTTTGAAATGCTTTAATTGCAGGCTGAATTTAGAACAGGACGTCGCCTTCGTTGTTCACCACTGCTGCCACTTCAGGAACAGCAGGGTGCTGTGCTTGGTGAAAGAATGGGCTTTGAACGTGCATTGTTTTTTGATCCTCAGCACATTCTCGGTAGGCTTCTCATTTTGAAACTCTTTATTTTTCAGGGGAGACATTTTATGCATATAAATTTTGCTGTATTTCACTCAACAAACATCTCAACAAATTTATAATTCAATCTAAATTAACCTTTCTGACTATGTCTGCTTAGTCTCTTTTCTTCTAGGTTGCGCTTATTTAAAGTGTGCAGATATGTAATTTATTTTGCAAGCAGTGTCGCAGGGAAAAAAATGGTCATTTTTTGGTGCAGCTTTTCCCGTTTCCTCTATGCGTGCAGTGTCGCTACGCCTACTGTCTCTCATTATTTAGGTTAGTGCAGCATGAGACAGGTTGGTTTGAACATGGCTTTTCGTTGTACTTTACAGATGTGGCTGCCAGAATTAACTTCATTTTGTTGGCTTTGAAACACTGAATGTACCTTTCCAGCGCTTTCAAAAGTACTTGCAGCCTGTTTTTTTGATATTTCCTGTTTAGGCAGAATAAATAAAATAATGACATTTACCGTATTTTCTCGTGTATAACCCACACAAAATATACAGAAAGATCTGAGCTAAAGTCGACTTGCAGTTTATATGTGAATTTCTGTGCGCAAGTTGGCTTCACGGTTCATCGCACTACTTTACAGTAATGCAAAGAAGGCAGCTTCATGGCAGTATGCTGGTACATTTTTTTTTTTTCAAAATTTTTATCTTTCGCGTTATATAGTTGGGGGTGCAGGTTATATGCTGGGTCAGATTATATGCTAGAGAATACAGTATGTGCACATGCATGCACACACAACACACACGCATGCATGCACATGCATGCACATGCACGCACACCTTGTTGTGACAAACCTGCTTGGACTTAAGAGAGTCTCTTTATACTATGAACAAATAAAATAAATACATGAAATAAATGTGCACATGTAAGTAATTAATTCAAAGAATTTTCTCATACATATTTTCACATTTGAAAAGAAAATAGGAGAGACTGGTGCACCTCCAATCACTTCTGGTGAAGCTCCTACTATCACTTCTGGCATGTGTAACTAGCAAAATTACAGTTTTCAAGATCTGTTTCAGTAAGAGAGAATCATCGCCGGGGTTGTGGATTCATACACCTCGTAAATGTTCAGTGCATGTCTGAAGCTGCTCATATTACAATGCTCATATTACATTGTTGTGTATAATGTGTAGAGTACAGAAACTGTAACAAAAGGTTTGTTCACTTGAAGGGGAGAACCACACCAGCCCAGAGCCAACATATGGGAAACCTGCATGGTTGGAGCATGTGCATCGGGAGTATGTGGCTTGCCGAGAGAGAGTCGGCCTAAGCGACATGTCATCATTTACTAAATTCTACCTTGAGGTAAGTACTGACCTTTCCATTTTGAAGGTTGGTGTTGAGGTATCTTGTCCTTGTAGTAGAGGAAACTAGAAAGTATCTCTTTCTGTCCTTTTGTCTTTTGCCTCTCTGTATCTGCCTCTCACTTTATGCACGAGGCTGTGTTGCATGGACAGCAAATGCACTCTGCCAGTATGGCTGGAAAAGCTGAACGTTTTTTCAAACATTCCTCCAGCCGTATATGTGTGTGTGCATATGTATATGTCAGAGCGAGACCAGTGCAAGATACTTAAAAAATTTACTTTAGATAACTTGCTGAGTGCTGCATGAAAAAGAGTTTGCATTGTACCAAATTCAGAATTGTGTTTGGATAGAGTACAAATGCTCAGAAAAAGTATTTCGTTACTTTGAGGGTTTTTCCCATGATGCATTTTCTTGTGAAATTCAAAAAGAATTTCAATGAAACTACCTACTGCCAAAAGCTATATTGACTCACTAAATGAGTTGTTTCCTGAACTGCTCATCCGAGAGCTTGCCTTGTTTCTCTTTTTTTTTTTTTAAACATGGCTTCTAGTGCTAAAAGGTGCACCTTTTTTTGTGCTAGAAGGGAAGGCTATGTTATACCGCAGTTAAAGTTTGGGAAGTACAGGGTATTTTAAAACAGCTGTGCTCTCCGGGTCTCCATTTTGCAAAGGTACATGGATAGCATAGGCCAGCTAAAACCCTTTGGTTCTTGCCAGGTACTGACGGTGAAGGGGGAAAAATCATCCTGATCTGCAGCAGAGTGCTGTTATGTTGTTTTCTCCCTGTGTATATTTTGTCTTGCTGCAGAGAACTTGTGTGTGTTTGTCAAGGATTCAGATTATTTTGTGTGTGAGTGCATGAGTCGCTTTAAGTATCATGCCTCTGGTTACCACCATGTCCATCATGTGACCAGGACGTAAGGCAGGCTGGGCCTTGTCAAGTTTTTGTGCAAGTGAAGCTGGGTGAGCTTGAGTGTTGGGAGCCCTACAGCCTGCTTATGTTGAACAAAGGAATTGCACCTGTGGTGATAGGGTGGGTTGGTCTAGTGCTCTCTTGCTAAGGGATTCAATTTTCCTGCCAAGTATGTGAAATACTAATTACAAGGTACTCTGAAATGTATTGAAGTTACAGCAAAATACTTCTCTCACGGAATATTTTCAAGACACCAAAACACTTTGAAAAATAACCAATTTGAAATACTTTTAGAAGATACAGTAAGTTGAATAGGATGTCTAAGTATGATCAGAACCTGTCTCACTCATAGTTCTTGCATAGATCTCGTGTTGATGATTCCCCTAATGAAACTTTAATTTTAGCAAGGCTTGGAAGACAGAAAATTGCCAGCTTTAAAATAGAAATCTGTTGTTGTCTTTAATATTGATCTAGTACCATGTGTCCTCAGTTATGATAGTTTCATGCATTGTAGCCTCTATGTCGGGTTATCTGAGAATGGCTCTTTGCAGTCTGGTGGACTGGAGGTCGTGGATTTTCTGCAGCTGCTCTGCTCAAATGATGTGGATGTTCCAGTGGGGCACATTGTGCAAACAGGCATGCAGAATGATCGTGGTGGCTATGAAAATGATTGCATCCTGGTGCGCATGGATGTAAATCGGTATGTTTGTCATACTGTATCTGTGGTTTGATGTAGTAGAGGTTGTGTAGTAGAGCCCTTGTATAACATTAGTGCACAGGTGTCAATCCAGGTGCAACTGATACTACATGATGGCTGTGTATCGTTACATCTGTCATTATAGAGACATCAAGCTGCCTTAAATTTTCCTTTAATCTGCTTGCTCAAACCAGTCTTCCTAATTCCCACTATGTTTTGTTCTTCTCTTTCCTGCTAATTTCTGGCAGACATTTCCATCCTAGAGCAATCCCAATTCAAGGCTAACAATATTCACCTCTACGAACAATATCCCACATTTATAAAATATCAGTAATTATCTTAAATCTGAGAGGTTATTTTGCACTGCATTTTCTGTTAAGTTAATACCCTGTAAATTGCATGAGTGTGCTTGCATGTGTGCTTGCATGCACGCATGTGCGTGCGTGCGTGTGTGCGTGTGTGCCCCCCGCGGCGTGCGTGCGTGCGTGCGTGTGTCAATTACGGTGCTCGGCTTGAGATAAACACTGTCGCTCAGCTCACGTCAACACAGAGCAAGTTGTAACACAGACAGACAATGCTCGCTGCCCACTGGAGGTTCAATGACGTAGACTAAGCATATCCAATCAGATTGGTCACCTAGTGCCACGAAACATGGAACAATCCTACGTGTAAAAGGCACGGGTATTTGAAAACTCGTTCGGCTCAGTCACTACGATCTGTAGTGATTCACGTGTTTAAAGTCTTGTAAACAGTTCACACAGAGAGCTTAAATCAGTCTGCAAATGATTCTAAGGACTTGCTTTACTGGCTCAGTGCATTTCGACAAAATAGTCAAAACCGTTTCAGGGTCCATGTGTGTTTGAGGTCAGGAGTTAGTGTGAAACAAAAATTGTTCCGTTAAATAATTGACTGTATGATCTGCAAGCCAAGCATGTTGCTGAGGACAGCACAGTGCCTCTTGTGTAAGTAATGCTTGTTGTTAGCAATATATAATTGTGTAAGTAAACAGTTGTTAGGTTCTGTGAGCTGACAGTAGTGGCAAAGATGAACATAATACTGGGCCTAAAAAAGCATAAACACGATGACAAGAGCGGCACTGTCGACTGATTTAGTTTAGGTGTGAACGTGATAATAAATATGGTACACATAAACACACGCACAAAGCATACCAAATCACGCCTAATGGTACAACCCAGCTTTCTAATATTATTACCCCTTAATAATACTGTCGCATGGTTGTGACCCTGAAAAGTACAGCGCTGATATTGGTAAATACTGCACTCTCTATTTCGGTGAAGTAAGTAAGCTCAGCAAAGTAAGTAACACTTACAGTACAGGCAAGTAACTCTCACAGTATAATGATAGCGGTGAACACAGATGTCACTTGTCATTATTCTGCTCTGTGGGTGGAACATGCTGGCATTTATACATGTGTCACCACACATTCCAGCATTATCACTGGGGCTTGTCTAAGTTCTAGAGTGAACTTAGTCACACACGTCGTGCGCACAATCTGATCAGTACATTAAAGAATGCCCAAGGAGGTTCCTCTGCATTCAGGCCTAGCCTGCAATGAGCGATAATATGTGTACAAGCTCTAGCCAGTGGAAGCCGCATTTTATGTAAAATGCTGCTAACAACACATGAACCATCTGATACTTGCTCCTGATAAGAATCTTTATGCCATGAAATTGCAAGTAAATGAACCAGGGAACAGGAAATTTAAAGAAAAAAAGAGTCTGTGCATGTGCCTGCGCACTGCAAAGTCTGCATATGTGAAGTATAGTTTCACGGTCCCTTTTGAGATACTGCGCCACCTTCAGGATTTGCCTACATTCTTTAGTCCTTTTCTCATAGCAGCTAACACTATGTAGAGTCTGTGCAGTATTGTACTGCCTTCAGAGTTAACCTAAGTCATAATGAAACAAGTTGCAACATTTATTCACCATAGTACTCTCAGTGATGTCATTGCTGTTGTCACAACTGTACTCACATCACATGTATGTGATTGCTTGCCTTACACAAACACGTTGGTTCATCTGGTAACTATTTTCAGAACCCTAAGTGACGCTGGATAGCCAGCTGCCTCCAACATATATTTTGCATTACACCGGTTTTTACAGTGCGTGGGATCTACATAGTCTTTAAAAATAAGGGCCATTGTCTCTATTTGCAACACACAGCAAGTTTGGTTTTGTTCTGCATTAAATTTGTGTTAAATTTAGGAAAGCTTTCTTTCACAGAAGGTGCAGCTTTGTCGTAGTGAGACTCAGGCAGTCTACTTTAACATACTGTGCAATTGATGGTTTGTGACTTTTTGCTGAAGATGCTTTTATGTAGTTTGAAGGATCTGAAAGTTATTTTGTTCATTTTGTTCTTTTCTCTACAGTTATTTCATGGTTTCACCAACAGCACAGCAAACTCGCATTGCCAAATGGGTTCGGCGGCATCTGCCACGAGATGGTTCAGTGTCCCTGCGAGATGTTACATCTCTTTACACAGTGTTATACATTCTGGGGCCTAAATCTAGGGCCCTTTTAGAAGAAGTCACTGACCAAGAAATCCAAGTAGAGCCATTTACGTGCCAAGTAGGTAAAATGTTCGATAAATTGCTTAGTCGCAATTATCCACATATATTTCTGCATGCTATTAATTAATTTATTCAATTTAGTGTTTGAATTAACTTGTTTGTGTGCTTAAATTTCACAAATCTGCAGTGGAAACTGTGTTTTGCTTTGCTACACTATCATAGTGTTTTATTATTGCTGGTGAGAGAATAATTAAAGCTGTCATGGTTGCTTTGATTCACCTCCTTTCTTCTTGCTTCCACATTTTGTTTCCTTAAGATTCTTTTGCGGTCAGCATACCTGTCAGTAAGATTTGCATATTGTCTTGATTGAGTATTGCCATATTAATACATAGCCTGGTGACTTGTATACTAGTTGAACAGCCGTGCCTTGTGGACTGCATATGCACGTAGCATATATTTGGTACCACAGTCAGCCAATCTATAGACTTTGTAGAATTTGCACATTTAGTATACTAACCCTTAATATTTAGTATCTCAACAAAAGGAAAGTTTTTCTCAAACACATGCTACGTTTCTGATTAGGTGATTAAAAAGAAAAGTATGTCACATTTGTGAAGGACATTCTCGTTTCGCTGAGAAATTAAAAAGGCTCTCTTAATTTGTGGTGAATACTTATGGAAATACATTTCAAGTTTCTTTTTTTTTCACTAATGCTTTCCTGACTTTTGTGAACCTCTTTTGTGACTGAATGGTACTGTACAGTCAAACCAAGCTATACTGACCTCGGATAAATTGAATTATCCCTGATATCTAACAATTTTCAAACCTAACAATGCTTTAAGTCAATTCATAGAAAAATGTATGGATACATCAAACAAGAATAGCCGTAACATGTCATACATCAAACATCGGGTAGTGCGAAACGCCCTAAGAAGTTGGCTTTCCCTCACAAGAGGTTGGCTTTTCCGCCTGCATTTGAGAGTGCAAGTGGTGTCACGCGGACAAGAGTTTTCAGGCACCTGATAAGTATGCACAGATGCATATGAAGATATTGAGGCACTGTTTACATTGATATTGTATTTTTTCGCGCAAAACTCGTTCCTGCATATAACCTGCACACCCAACTGCAAACCAAAGAAAAATGGAAAAAAAAAAAATCCCCTTGTATTGCCTTGAAACTGCCTTCCTTGCATTATTGTGAAGCAGTGCTGTGAAGCCAACTTGTACACTGAATATGCAGAAAATTTCTTAAAAGTTTTAAATAGAATTATACAATAAATTAAACTAATTCCTGTCTTTTTGTGAGTTTGATATATGCAGCTTTGACTGTACCGTGTTCAGTTATTATTTTACCATATCAAAAATTCTGATTTTTTTTTTCTTTTTCAGGAAATGGATTTTGCATATTCGACAAATGTGCTGCTCTTGGGTTATAACAACACCTTAGAACCTGGATACTCAATGTATATTCCCTCAGAGGTACTATTGCTACACATGTTGTTTAAAAGCATGTTGACACTTACAGGCTTTGCTCCTGAATATAATGTGAAGAGTAGTTACACCAAATAATGACCTTCAAGCACAGTTTTAAAGGTTGGCTTTCCTTGGCACCTTCTGCAAGGTATTGCATGTCATCATGTAGCTGTCTCACCGAATAGGCTTAGTGGGGGGACCTAACACAAGCTATCACAAAAAAAAAAATAAATAAATAAATAAATAAAAACCTTCTTGAATGGGATGCTTAGAACCAGGGTCCTCAGGCACAATAGCTCCATGCTGTACCTGCATATGCCACAGATGCTTCCATGGCATGAGTGAATAACAGCCTCACGTCCATTTTTTGTTTGTAGATGATAATACTTTGACACGCTTCACAGATTCATCATGTCACAATGCCACAGTTTGGTTGCAAGTGCAAGAGTGCACCAGTTTCTTCCATCATTCAAATAAAAAAAAATATGTGAAATAAAATAAGCAGCTGCAAACCTTGTTTTTCCCTGCTAGATGTGTGCCGTGCTCACAGATTGCAGTGCGACAATTTAGGGCTAACTAATGCACATACTTTTCATTTCTACTGTCTTCAGTTCGTGGCATATCACCATAATTGTCATATCACCGTAATCGCACCAACGAACCGTGATATGACACTGTTCGTGTCGTATCACCGTAATCTCTGGTAGTTGCACCCACCACTCGGTATGCTAAAAGTTTTGATGTCTCGTTTCAATCCGTGAGCACTGTGCAGTATACACTGATTGGATTGTGTCGCATTTATGCTCAGCACTGAATTGCCAATAACGAAGCTATGCTCACAACTATATAGTTGAAAAATTGTTGGCTTAGCATTGAATGTTTACTGTTGGAATGAAACACAGTTGTCTTGACCGTACTGTTTTCGTGCATCTTTCTCTCTGCAGTATGCTCAGAATGTCTACAGCAGGTTAAAAAAGGCTGGTCGTGACTATGGAATATTGGATGTCGGTTATTACGCATTGAGGATGTTGAGGATTGAAAAATTTGTTCCATTTTGGGCTGAAGAACTCGACAGCAGTGTCACGCCCTTGGAGGCTAACAGGAGTTCCCGTGTTAAACTTCAGGTAAGCGTGGGTCTTGCTTTCATGCTATAAAAGCTGCTTCTGTTTTGAACTGCTTGGGGCATTTGGGAAATTGTGCTCTCGCCTATGCGAACACATGCCAGTGAGGTGAACGCAGGTGGGTGGGGTGTCTTCTCAGTGGAAGGACTTCAGTCTGACATTGACCCAGTGTTAATGGGTGCAGAAGGTGGTCCGGATAGTGAACTGGCCTTTGGGAGTGGCTCTCAGGGTCTTCTTCTTGGGGGAGTTAGGCCCCTGGAAGGCTGCCCGATCCCTGTCATCCACGTAAGACTTTTACGAATTCGTATCAGCTGGGTTCGTATCACCAAGATTCTGCTTAATGGGTAGAGGAGCACCCTGACCAGGCACTCTATTGTCTATTGGTCCTTGTCTCATAAAGTGGCCTTATAAAGATTTGCAAAGGTGCCTGGGTACACCTTGTCATATCAAAGCCTTGGTGCAAGGGTCAAACATCCGCTGCTACTGGGGGAGGCAGAGAATTATTGCCGTTGGGTACTGGCAAAATAGGTACAAGTGCACTTTCAGCTCAATGCTAGACAGAGCATAGTTTTTAGTCGCTTCAGAGGACACCTACACTGCGGGAAATTGGCAGTGTGGGGCTGCCAGACCTAGAAATAAGGATACCTTTCTTTTTAAAGGGAAACTCCGGTGTACATTTTTTTCACCATAATAAAACATTGGCATTTTCAAATGGAATTGAAAGTCCTGTAACTTAAGTCCTGCTAGGGCGGTTCAGTTTGCTTAGAGACTTGTCAATCATCTTAAATAGCCCAAAAAATGTGTCGAAACTGAAACGGGTATCTGCTTTATGCATTGTCTACAATGATGTCATAGAATACCCCGTGGAAGTGAAAACACACACAAAAGTTTTTCCTGGGGGGATGAGTTGACACTGCGAACAGCACAAAACCACTGCTCCAGAAGGGCGCTGTTGGAGGGAAACAGGTGACAGCAGACACCCTTGGTCTTCATTGCTCTGTTCTTGGAACCTTCAGTGTTACGCAGCTTCCCCCCCATCGTTTTTTGGTGCTCACAATGCAGCTTAGAAAACTGAACAGTTATCTGGGATGGCTGTCGTCGTCGTCCCATTGAAGAAAGAGCCCGCTTCGTCTTACGTCGCTTTGCTTGGTGAAATGGGGAAGATAGCGAGGTATGGGTAACTACGTCGCAAACACAAAGTGGCCCGCATTTAAGTGCATGATTCTGAAAATGGCTGCCAGCCTTTAACACTTTGTGGTCTGTAACCTTTCCCGCCTTCCGTCTGTTCTGGTCCGAAACTAAAAAACTCAAAGCTCAAGTAAAAGAAGTTTACTTACTTATAGATGGCAAATAATGTAGTGAGAAAATGCACATGTGAATCAACCGTGAAAGAACTTGTCCAGCAGTGCTCGACAATGGTCCACAAAGGGTTAAAATTCATTTTCAAAAAGACTAACCAACTTGCAGTCATATATTTTGGCACATATCATCAGGGTACCAAAGAAAACATATGATGAGAATTTTACTGGAGTTGGTGAACATTGAAGAATTGTGGGCATTCCCCTTTAATTCCTTCTGCTTGTTTGCGTGCGTGTGTGTGTGCCTTTTCATGTCTGCATCCACTCATTCTTCTTTACTTGTTTTTGTCATAGTGACATCAAGGCAATGTGTGCATCCAGGAATAGGTTTTCAAATTTAAAATATTGCTATATTAAATGCAGAAAGAGCCACCATTCATTGGCCAAGAAGCATTACAGCAGCAGGCAGTGGAGGGCCTACGTCGGCAACTAGCCTTCTTCCAATTGACTGGCCATGATGCTGAACGAGACCCTTGGGCATGGGGCCAGGAGCCCATATTTCGAGAGGGCCGCTTCATGGGGCTCACTACATCTGGAAGCTATGCTTTCTCCTTGGGGCGTAATGTCTGCCAAGGTTTTGTTCATTGGTTCAACCCAAGCAGCAAGCAGCTTGAATTGTTGCCAGACAACCTCTTCTCTGAAGGGAGTTTTGAGGCAAGTTGCTACTCACCATTTCAAATCCTGCATTATGTCCTTCTGCACATAGTTTTATTGTCTGTGCTATTCGTGTTACGGTTTATGGTATGAGAGTGGCTCTTGCTTTTACATGTGGTGTGCATGTTTTATATGGTAAGACCGTATGCTAGATACCCCCAATTAACTGCACCTTTCATGTGCAGCTGCATCCCACTTCACTAAACCTGATATGAAAGCAGTTGCTTTCACCGAATGCATGCGAATATTCTGTAGACTGAGGAAAACAGCTCATTTTCATGCATGTTGAAGTGGTCACAGCAGGTTAAGTTTGGAACAAAAGTCTGTGTATTAGTGTTTCATTGATGGTATATATCTGCATTATGTATAATATCAAGAGATGACGAAGTTGTATGAGGTTGGCTATTAATGAGGTCTTTTCCCCTAGAGTTAAGGTCCTTGTGAATGCTTATTTCAGTGCCTTGTTTGATCCTAAAAGCAGTATTGAAGCTGGTCTTCTGGAATTGCCTTTAATGTTACTCTTATGTATGTCTTCAGTGGTCAGGAGAGTTACTATATCAATTAAAAAAAAATAAGAGAGATGTAAAAGACTTGAAGACAGACTCTCAATCTTACTTTCAGTTTATACAAAAATATTCATGAAGGTAATTTCAAATAGGGTAAGAGAAACACCTGACTTTAAATAATCAGCTTGGAGAGCAAGCTGCACTCAGGAAGGTGAACTCTATGGTGGATCACAGCCACGTCATCAATCAGGTAATTGGGAAATCTGCTGAATACAAGAAACCGCATTTTATGACTTTCATAGACTATGAAAAGGCCTTCGATTCAGTAGAGCAGTCCTGGAAGCTTTGTGATGCCAAGGAGTACTTAGAGCATATCTAACCTTTGTCAAAATCTACACAAACTTCTCAGCTACCTTTGCTTCTCCACAAGAAAAGAAAAAATAAAAGCGATCGAGTGAGGGATCAGGCAGGGGGATACAGTCTCTCCAATGTTCAGTGCGTGCTCGGAAATATTTAGGTGACTAGATTGGGAAGAAATAGGAATGAAGGTTACTACAGAATACCTCAGCAACTTATGTTTTACAGATGACATTGTGCTCTTCAGCAATGATGGTGATGAATTGTAAAATTTGTTGAAGATCTAAACCAGGAAAGTATTTAAAGTAGGGTGAAAGATATGTATGCAAAAGACAAAGATAATGTTTTGTGGCCTGTCGAGAGAACAAGAGTTCACGATTGACAACTGGGCACTAGAATTTGCACAGGATGTACTATATCTAGGTCAGTTACTAATCGGGGAGCCTACTCATGTAAAGCAGTTCATTGAAGAATAAGGATGAGCATACCGCAGGCATTCCCGAATCACGATCGGCGATTAACCACTGTCCCTAAAGTGGGAAATGCACAATTGTTGCATTTTGCCAACACCAACATATGGGGCAGAAACTTGAAGGATAACAGAAAACTAAAAAAGTTAAGAACCAGACAGCATGTGATGGAACAGAAAATGATATGCATAACATTAAGAGATAGGAATACAGCAGAGTGGATTGGAGAACATACAGGGGTAACCGACATCTTAGTTGATATCAATAGAAAAAAAAAAGTCACCGCTTCGCCAGAAGGGCATAGCAATGAATGCAATAGCAACAAATTGGAATGTTATATGAAGTAAGACTAGCAACTCACTCCCATAGGAAACGCGGCCGCTGCAGCGAGTGAAGTGACCTTCGTGCTGACTGTGACATCAACGCAAACTTTGCGATGAGAGCACAACACGTACAAAGCTATGAGCCATCTGCTGCCCCTCTAAAGATATGGGATGCCGCAGGCACGACTGCGAGTGACCACGCCTGGTCAGTCAAAGTACACATTTCTTGCCAGACCAGTGCAGCCCCCCCTTTGGCTTCTATGTCCATGCGCTTTACGTGTGGTGGAGACGGCCATCTTGTTTCATTTATGCTGGAGGGGCATTCATCTGCAGCACTCATGCGCTTTCACTCGCACGTAGAACATACGATGCATGGGGCAATGTTATTGATTTGGACTTTACACGGTAACGGCAACAACAAAGGCAAAAAATGTGCCTGGAGTGTCTATATAATTGCTATATTGCTATTGCAATAAAATGAATCTTGGCAGGTCATGTAATGCCTAAGACAGAAAACCAATGGTCTGCTAGATTGATGGAATGGATACCAAAGGATGGGGAACACAGCCGAAAGTTGCAGAGGGTTAGGTGGGGTGATGAAATTAAGAAATTTGCAGGCATAAAATGGAATCAGCATGTGCTGGACAGGGTAAATTGAAAACCATTGGGAGAGACCTTCATCCTGAAGTGGACATATAGGATGATGCTGATAAAATCCATGACCCAAATTGTGTGTAAGATGGCTCGCCTCGCCATTTGGTGCAGATTTTTTGCGAGGGGCTTGGGATCCACTTTCCTGGGACTCTGGATTGCTGCCTTGGTTTACGTGACTGACTTCCATGCAGCCCTGATTTAACACCATGCACTTTTTTCCTTGTAGGGATGGGCAAAGCAAATGCATAATTATATCTAGTACCACTGAGCACTGTACCCTGGAATAACTGAAGGCAGGAATGGGACACTTCCTCACCAATGTCCCACCAGCGATTCTGTGCAGATATGTAAATTCAAAGCTTTTTAGAATGACGTAAACTTGTGAAGTATGCTGAAAGTCATAGGGAATTTTTAGACAATAAAGTATTCAAACTGCTTGATTTACAAAATAAACTTGTTTCAATAAAATTGGCTTATAACTTTGTAAATGATTAGAAGTTTACTGTAGGCACAGAGCTTCCAGATGCAGGCATTAATATGCTTAGTAGTTTATATATGACAGAGTTGCATTTTCGCAATTTCAGTGCTGGCTGAGCACCACTATTCTTCAAAATGTGCAGGTGGAGCTTGCTGGTCGCAGGTTTCCAGTTCAAGCATCTGTGACACCACCTGAGCTCTCTGTTGCACCGATGGGTGGCATACGTGACCAGTACAAACCTCAAGCCAGAACTCTGGCTTGACATGTTGGAATAAGCTGTTAACAGAAAACGCCTACATGTCTGCGATTTTGTTAGTGATTTGACAGTACCACGAAAGCACATCTTCTGCTTTACAGGAATGAAATGTTGTAGTTCTCCATGCTTTCATGTTCATTGCATTAGGGGCGCAATCTTGTAGTCCTGTGACAGAACGGAACACAACATCACGAGAAAATGAGAGGGAGCAGACAGCCAATAGGCGAAGGGCAAGCGCCCTGAAAGAATGTGTCATGATTTGATTGTCTGCTGAGAGAATTCAGAAATGTTTTCAATGCATGAAGAAATATAGAATTATTATAACTGAATATCAATATTAGGGGCTATTATTTTTCAAAGCTTGAAATTGAAGAGCGCGATGACTTCAACAGTTTATTTGTGTTAATGTCTTGATTGGGTGCTAGGTGGTGTCACCATTTCAGGAGACGTTCGGCTGGTTGCTATTTTCACAAACTATGGGTGCAGGATTGGATTGAGCCACACAAAGCAGGCTGATTTGATTCTCCGGCACAAGCGCTTACGTTTTGATCCAATCCAAGTTGTCCGGAGACTGTTCTATATCCGTTCTATCAAACGTAGCGGTGTTTCCGTGCATTCTGTGCCCATTATTTGCCTAGCAGACGACAAAATGATTGACAGCACTGCCTTTTCCTGTTGCTGTTCTCACGTCTGACCGTCAGATGAGCCTGGACCAACCCCCTGCGTTGCGATAGAATGTTCTATTACAGAATGTGTACAAGATTGCGCCCTAGGAGTCTTTCATGAAATCAGCATGATGTTGTTTTCTTCCTTACACGTTCCCATTCCTATGTTGGCATTGTCCAGTCAAGTTACGTGTGCACCAAGGGAAGAAAGCTTATTAGTGACAGTGTTTTTGCTGCCAATGTTTTCAGGCTGTCAAAACTTTCATGGCAAGGCGATACATACATATCACCACAATTATACACAAAACAAGGTTTTATGTTAGTTCTTGTAAATGCTTGACAGCGACCTTTCCTTCATAAGTGAGCTCCTATTATTCACTCTATTCTTGCACAAGCAAACGTGTAGAACTTGTCCCATGGGTGTTTGAATGGGTAGAATATCAAATTAAATTGTTGCATAAGCCTGATGGGGGTTTAAATGGCTAGAATTTTAAAATAAAGTGAATGCAAATATTTTAGCAAAATGGCCTGCAAATGGCAAATATAACATCAGATATTCCCAATTTCTAAATAAAAGGTAAATGAAAAGGTTCATGGAATTTTTTCTTCATGTAGACAGAAAGAAGTGTTGTCCCTTATACTAGTGTTTGGACAAAACCAATATTCAACAAGCTCAAGTAGTGAATTCTCGAATCAGATATCAATCAAAGAGCATACTGTTCAATACATATTTGCATGGCCTTTGAGGGTTGGTAGCAATCCATAGGATTCATAATGTGCTGCTGGATCCTGAAGGCCATGATGTTGGGGCAATGGTTGTTTCATGTCATAGTCTTACCAGCTGATGAGATTTTTTTTGTTTTGTTTTGTCAGACTTTGCAGTAGGTGTTAGTGTGTTTTGGCTTGTTTTTATTGAGCGAACAGTTACGGTTGCTAGTCGTGATGGTTAACACACAAATGACCTATTTCTGCCTTTTTTTCTTTTCTTTTTTTCCACTTTTTGAGCAAAAACATGGCCCAGTAAAATGCTACAACATTGGAAACAGCATCTCAGCCTGTGCATTGATGATTCCACAGTGCCAATTCACCTGTACACTCATAAGAACTGAAGCTTGAAAAAGTCAACTTTTATGGTGGCGGTGTTCATTAAACAGATAAAGGCAGCACAACTCAAGAAGACAACCATTGCAAAACTAAAAATGCAAAAATCAAGTGCTCCATTAGGCTGTTTAAGAAACTTAACATTCACAGTTATTTAGCAAACTGGCAGCGCTACAATATGATGTGACTGGGAGCATTCTCGCCCTTGCCAAAAGCAGTCAATCATCTCAAATCTTGCCAATAGGCATTGAGTTTTACTGCCTGTCTCATGAAACCCGGAAACTGATTGATATTTCAAAGTAGTCTTGAGCAAGTTTGTGTGCTCCCGCTGCACATACAAAAATATCCAGTCTGGCCATTTACGACAGCATAGTTTAAAAACTGGGCAGGTTTATCTACCATGTTTAGTAAGTATTGCAGGGCCTCTAGCTGCGTAACTATGCAGTTTTAATGACATTGAAATATGCTGTCTTTGTATAGCTCTACTGCGAGCTTAGTAGCCATAACCATAAAATTCTAAAGTGAGCATCTAATCTATGTGCACTACAATGAGCCCATCCAATAAGATTTATTGACTTATGGTACACCTACTATCAAACCTGAACAGCATCCAGACATACTACTTTGGAGGACAGAAATATGCATTATGTGTGAACTGCAATTGGAGCTCAAATCAACTTTCTAGTCATATAAACTAATTTATTATCTGTAGAACATTTTATGTCGCATTTTATCCCCAATTTTACTTTCATTTCTATATTTGTGCCCTGCGTATTGGATTCATTTCATTGTAGGCGTTGCAGGGGAGCTATTCTCAATGTGTCCACCTTGTGGACATGTCCATTTCGGCAGAGCGCATTCAGTTACTCGAAAAAGTGGTGAGCCGTGACGTCATGGCGCTCTTGACCACGTTTACGCACCGAACCCGCCAGCACATTGCCAGCGAAAAAAGAAAGTGGATGAAGTGTACAGTAACAGGACACTTATACAAACTTGACAAGTCTGAACTTGCATACGAACGTGTTCAGATGTTTGAGAACGATGCATGGAATGCGTAATGACCATCCAGATGCCTCAGGCGGGCGGCCGTGTTTTAAACCTAATTTGAGGGCTAACGTGATCCGAGTTTATGCATGGCCTCCGAGATTTGCGTCCAGAGGCGGATCTCTGGGGGGCTGCATTCTTTGCGGTGAAGTACATTCGTACCTGTAATTTGTGTCCATAGTTGTGAAAGCTTCTTGACGTCAAAATGACGTTGAGGAAGAAGGACCAGAAACAGGAGGCGTGCTGCTCGCCGAGCTCCAGCCTATCAGTGGTGGCTGAAGTGGACAGTCCACAAGGTGGACACAACGAGAAAACCTCCCCTGCTACCATTATTTACAAAAGGTCACAAAACTCTTTGCTTGTGCTTATTCAGTGAAGTGTATCGTGAAGTTTGTTTAAACTGTTTTGTAAACGTAGACTCAAGCAATATCAATGCATCTGAGTGTCAAAAATCTTTCTACATCTAAATAAATGACATGTACAAGTTCTTTTAACCATTTAAAACCATACAATATAAGGTGGTGTGCAATTTTTTTTTTTCTGAAAAAGGCACTCTTTCATCAAATCTTTTTGCATAGTTTCACAGAGTCTTAACATGATGAGCAACCTTTTCTTTAATGTAGTGCCACAAGGGTATTTATATCAGGTTTATGTTAAAAAAACAAAAAAAACATTATTTTTGTGTAAATACACTTACGGCTGCCTTGAGCTATTCTATGCACTAACCTGTTTCTTATGAGGAACAGACGGATATTGCATTATAAACAATAAGGTAAAAAGATTTAACTATTGTTCAGTGATATTGTTTTAACCATTTGGGTGAATCTACTAGGGCAGCTTATGGTAACATTAAAATGACCAGATGGAAAGTTTAAAAGAATTTCATCATGCTTGCCAAGTAGAAAAAGAAGACACTCAAGCATACAAACTCAGCGTAAAATGTACCATGCAAGCAAGGCATTCCCATCTGCCTTTCTTAACCTCTCATTTGCATGCTGGTGTGCTTCAAGATCTGTTTAATATGCCCTCACCTGCCAAAGAAAAAGGAACCACCATTCACTACATCAAGTGAAAAAGCTACGAACCTGAGCATGGCGGTAAACAATCTCTGAGAAAGTGACAAGAACATTGTGGCTTCAAGGTGCCGAGGGCAGTAACCTGTGCTGTGATGATTGTGATAACCACACCTTCATTCATCGTACTTTCAACCATTTGGCAAATCTTTTTTGCACACTTTTAACATACTTCATAGGCTCTTTTTGAAACCATGAAAGCATTTGCTACACATTATAGCAATGTTTCTACAAATGTATTGTTGCAAACATAAAGATATGGTTAGTGGAGAGTGAACAGGCTAAAGTGATAACAAGTGGAACTTAATGTCTAGTGTAATAATGTAATACTTAAGCCTTTGTGGCATTGTTGGTTGCAGTGTTTTAATAACTTGTGTATGTCACCTCTGCATTGTGCATTACCTGGTCTCCTTTGTGACATCGTGCTTGTAGCAGCTTGTATCTGGATACAGCTCCTGCTTTCCATGCTGTCATTTTTGGAGAATAAACTAAATTTTTATAATTATGTGTCTAAAAGCAATCATTATTGTGCCTTATGTGAAGGAAATGAGGGCAAGAAGACTTTATTTATATGAAGGAAATTACTAGCTAACCAGATAATCTCAGAGCTGTACGAGGGTAAAAAAAATTTTCCACGCTGAATTACCACAGTGCATGTCAGCCGGCTTAAAATGGGATCCCATGTGGTTTATATACAGTAAAGAGAAACGAGAATGTGCAAGAATTTATTGTAGATAATCGATATGCTACCATTAAACAAGAAGAAGAGAGAAAAAACGAATGCAACCAAATAAACTACGAGTCAGAAAATGATATTGCAAAAAAAAAAAAAATTTTTTTTTGTTTTCCGAAAAAAGACAGATTGGTAGCTCATGAATCATCTCAATTGCTTCTGTAATGTCTATTTAGCTGATCAGCATTCTTGGCTCACACTTTTAAGTTACGGAACAAAAGTTTACATCCGCTGCACACTTCACGTGCATCAAGATTACCCGCCATGACAAGTTTGGTGACCTGATTCTAAATGTTCTCTTTACTGGTATTTAAGGGGGGGATATAGTTTGTGGAGATATTAGGCTGTACCGATAAAACTTAAAAAACGCCGATAAAACTTAAACAAATATGCAATCATTTTTCTTGTACGTCAACTAGTTTACGAGACACACAAAGCTGCCTCTCTATTGTTTCTAGAGACATTATGAAAAAAATTTAGGTAGATAGTATGCAATATGTGAAATGCTGCAAACAGTTAAAAAATGAAATCATAATTAGTCATTTTACAGTTGATCAAAATTCATTGTTTGTACCAGGACTACCATAAAGAAAAACCAAAACCAAATTTTAAAAATCTATGAGCAGAAAATTATAATACTGCTCTCAGCACTTTGTGACACACAGTTTTGGGCTTTATGTTAAAAAAACATAATTACAGCTCTAGCTGTTCTAATGAGCTATCACTCAGACAAGCTAAATAAGTCACCCAAAACATTTCATATTCAACTCGTACTTGTTGCATAAATCTGAACTGTGGATGAAATAACTGATGAAAAAAAGACTTCATTAAGGGGAGATGAGAGTCGAAAAACGCAGGTTTTTTTTTTATTTTTAAATTACATATTTTTCGTTTTTATTTGCTTTCACAAGTTTAGTTTCTCTACTTTCACGACAAGAAAACTGAAGATTGTAATTAAACTCGAAGTAGGTCAAAATCGGTTTTAAAGAGCACGAGGTGGCTACTAAAAATCTAAGAAGTGCTGGTTGTCTAGAGTCCCCTAGAAATTGTCACCTGGCTGCATGCCATTGCATTTCGCATGAGGGGTTCACTAAAGTCACATGCTCAAAATAACCATGATTGCCAAGCTCTCATGATGGAATAAATCATCTTAAATGACAAATCTTTTCCGCATAGATGAGCTTTCACTTATACCTTTTAAATGCGTTTTTCTCAAGATACAATTCTGGGCAACTTCATGAGTATTTACATCATGTTTTTGGTACTTCTGATAGCCAAATCGGGATGAAAATTTGCCCACATATGTCTTAATATGTGCAGAGTGCAAGTATCTACTTTAAAACTTGATATCACGTAATATAATTATTACGAACCTAAAATAAGCAATTAGTATGGTCTGAGCATTCTAAGACTTCTCACATTACAATTTTTTTGTCCATTAAAATGTCTTAAACACACATTCTTGATAGTTATTTGCATTCTACAGATAATGTGGAGCAATATGAGCCAATAATGGCTCAGAACGATAAATATTTACTGGCAAAAGAAGTGTCTACAAAAAGAACTATATTTTACACATTGTCGTGGCACAAAACGAAAACTGTACAACTTGATATAAAACTAATTGCATATCTGGAATCAGCATAAAATCCTATATATACAGCAAAAATTTCACTGCCTTAGGCTACAGATTAACGCAGCTTTACATATGAAATAGCAGTAAATTTCAATAATGTAATAAAAAGATTTGCTGTTGTTGATGAGTCTATATGATTGGTGTATGCATCTATATGATTGGCTGGCAAGATCACATGATGTTAATCCGCCACTAGATTTGAAATATGTGTACTTATACCCGATTGGTCAAAGCGAGATCATGTGACCACGGCTGAGCCACTGTCATTTCAGCGGATGCCTACGGTACATAATAGCCAAAGACAGCTTCACTGTGAAAAAATTTTAAGAACCGTGTCCCCCCTTAAAGGTCCAAACCACCATCCTTCCTGTTTCCCCCTAATACTCATACACATAATACTCAAGGCTCATACACCCCCCAGAACTGACCTGTTTAAACATTCCTTTTTTCCACAAGCGATTGCCGAATGGAATATGTTACCAGCCGAGTTGGTTGGCCGCATGACTGCGGATTCATTCTATCAAGGACTGTGCCCCCCGCAATAATGCCTAAATGGCGCTGCGGGAAATGTTCCAAATAAAAAAAAAAACAAAAAAAAAATCATTGGAAATGCATCAAAGTGCACCCTACAAAGAGCTCAGAGTGCCTTCCATCAGACCCACATTGTATCTGTACAATGACATTCACTTTTTTTTCATAAACAGTGGTACAGCAGGCAACTGCAGTTGTGCAGAGCATGTGCTGCACGAAACATGTCCCTGAACTCTGCCACCAGCCACTCTGACATGATTTCTCAGCTTAGCAGGCTCGGGTAAAAAAAAACAAAAAATCTCAAAGCAGAGACCTCTACCTAAACCGACACCTCAACAAAGAGATTTTGACTGCCCTTCTACCATACTATGCCATACCATGCAGTGCTGTACCAACGAGCTCATCAGTACATTTTTTTGGTGTATGTACACTGTGAAGTGGCACCCTTTATTTTGGCAAGGGCTATATACTGTCTGCTAATACAGTTAATGGCTTTACAGGTTGTTTTTGATTCATACAAAATTAATTTGGCCTCATGTCCTTGCGAGTATCAGTCAGACGATGTTGTGAAGAAAAAAAAACTGTAGGGTGATGGTACAATTTCCAGGCCACTGCAAATGCTTTAACTGCAGTTTTCTTCCCGAGAAATGACCTGTGGGTTTCCCTGGTAGCATCATGTTGGAATTGGGTGGATAGCAGTGTTTTCTTTTGTCGGCTTGTGAGGCATGGCAGCCCTATTTTTCAGGAGTAAGTTTTTTGGAGGCAAATAAACAGTAGCACACAGTTAAACATTTTGAGAAAGCATTTAAAAGTTGTAAACTTGAAGAAAATTCAATATGCACACAGTTCACTCGACACAACAAGTGTTGCAAAATGATACCGTGGCACAGCAGAGGCAACATCAACACAATAATCATGTAAAGATAGTTTATCACTATATAATGTACAAATGCTTAAGACTTTTGTTGTGTGGAAGCATCGTATGCACTCCTGATGTACTTCAAAACATCTAAAAGGTTCGTGCCATATTTTGCAGACACTGGAAACAAAGGATAACGGCCACCAATTTCTTCTCGCAGTATTTCTAGGCGGTCAAGTGCACCAGGCAGGTCAATCTTGTTGGCAATCACAGCATGGGCGCCATCAGTAAACCCCTGAAAGTGAAACATATTAGGAATATCTTTTACTTGTGCAACTGTTCGTGTAGATTCATGAAGAGTCTAAAAACATAAAGCACTTTCTCAAAATTTATTGCATACACACATAGGGGAAAACTGAACAAATTTGTACATTCATCAGGCAAGTTCTTTGTTTTGAATTTAAATCCAGTAAGCTGGCATTGTATAAACTCCCAGTACTGGTGATCAGTACGCTTACTGAAAATTATGGAAGGTGCTGGAGGCAGCAAGCAGTGAAGATGTCTTGACTGCCAGGAAATGCTCCTGCCCATCACGTACCAAGTCTTACCTGTAGCTAGCTCAAATAGCAAGCAGCAGCATAAACATGGCAATTCCCATGAAATGCAAAGTGTGTAAAATGATTGGAAATTTGTCATGCAGTAAGAAAAGGGTGAAAAGAAAAAGGAGGTGTGACCCTTAATGCCATGAGGGCCCTTGGTTCTGATAAAGAACACATGGGAGGAAATGTTGACTAGTACAGTGATTCAGGCAAAGGGGAAAAGCATCTGCTACAAATATGGCCCTTGCACCATAGAACACCACATATAATTATCTGCTACAGGTACTGTTGCTTACTGTCTCAGACCATCGCCTCGCAACATTTATTTGATCCTGCATCGGGCATTACTAAACCCCTGAAAAAATTTTTGCGGGTGTGTAAGAATCTGAGCAACTTGTACACCAAAAACTGTATATAATAAAAACCAACGGATAATAAAGCCAAGGAAGGCATAGGGTACGTTAACTGTACTGTTTTAACTGTATTGTAGTAATTATGATATAAATGTGAAGAAGGTAAAGGGGACGAAAAGACAAATTGCTGCCGGCAGGGACCGAACCTGCAACCTTCATAAAGCGTGCCCGATGCTTTACCAATTGAGCTACAGTGGCAGTTGTCCTCTCGTTTACTTTATTGGGTATTTATGTGCATGCAAACCTGGGAGTGTTAGTCAGTGCAGCTCGTAGCAATGACAGCGAGTGTGGAACACTCTTTTTTTTTTTGCCAGCTGGCATCACATAGCGCATGATGTTTTAACGATCGGACAGCAGACCAATAAGCCCTCGCTATGAAAGAACGAAAGAAGGGAATTTTTAAGGACTCGTTTCTTGGTTGATACAACCCTAATGAAGACCAACAGATAATCAAAGCCAAAAAAGGTGTAGGGGACGCTAATTGTATAGCTTTAACTGTACAAAAACTGCAACAGAATCCTTGCATCTTTTCAAAGTCTGAGTCTGTTTTGCCAATGTCTGAAATCTACCAAAGACTTTGCAAATGCTTCACAATATCTGGTACAGTTGCTTTGCTATAATCAGATTCTTTTCATGTACCTTACACAATGCAAGGTTTGTATAGGGACTTGCATTTTTTTCTTTAGTTATCGCTTTACAATAAAGAAATTGTACAGCATGGCATGAATGTATATGCACATACTAAAATTGACTTAAGCCAAATGCCCACATGAAATACTCGCAAATGTTTGCCAATGGGCACCTCCTCGGTCACCTTGAGTGTGGTACTAGTGAAACGGACAAAAGAGAAATAAATTACTGGTCACTGGCCAAGGTAATCGCTTTAAGTTATCTATTAAAATTATATATAACAATTTCCAAGCAAATTTGGGACTCTGATGCAGCTTGCACTGCTAGCTGTTCTCATACCAACATTTGAATAACAATTATGCCATGATTGGTTTTCTCAACTACCACATAAAGCTGTTGTGGAGATCGCCTTAACAGATTTGCTATAAAATTTTTGCTATAGTACAACATTCCCTAAACAGTGCTTTACAACTTTAATTGTACAATCATAGTTTCTAAGCAGACTTGGTAAAAAAAAAAAAAATTTGGATCAACGCCACATATGAACATTGTGCTGTACAAAATTTTAAGCTTACAGTGTATAGCTGTCATGTTTGCGAGAGGTGGTTCAGTCCAGCAGAACATTGTTACTGGCTCTGTGTTTAAGCAGTATAAAAACTGAATACATAAGGCTCTTATAAAACTAAAACATGTGTCACACTACAGCAGATGAATCTGCATGAACTGTAAAAAATTACTATTCATTCATGCAGTTATAAATTTTGTTATGATTAGTGATAACCTCATTAGTATGCTCATGAGAAGCAGGACATCACTCTGCCCCTGCATAATGCAGACACTTCTGGCCGTGCCTGCAAGAATTATATTTCATGCGAGGAATGTTTCCATAAGACCCATAACTGTGGGATAACATTTTCAATGGCTACTAATGAATTATTTTATGTTTCTTCAATAAATGCCCACCATACTGCATCATGTAGCAGTGCCAAACTCATGCACCACCATTTAAGGGGCAAATCCACTTTTAAGCAATTTCCAATTTACTCAAATTCTACTGAACTTGATCACTGAACAACTTCAATTCCACAACTGAGACAGTGATTACAAAGTTGCTTAATAAAAGTTTGTTAATTAGTAGCAAACTTTACTCTTGTCTTCCAAGTAGTGTCTATCTTTTCAAACACCATGATAAATATTATTATTAATGTAGATAATATAGATATTATATATTCAATACAGATAACCAGATGTACTGCTGTTATTAATGCCATCAAAAAGTAAAAACAAGTTCTGGAAATACAATAACCTTTTTTTAGATAATCATGCAACAAATAACTAGACACATACTACGAGCTACAAGCTTCCCACTACAGCTGTTTTTGTTACAACCCAAATATGTCTCTTGTTCATTTTTAGAAAATAATTTCCCTAAAGATGCAAAGCATAACTCAATTATTGGGAAATTTCTTAATGTGACAAAGCATAACAATAATCATGCAGCTGACACTGCATAATGGCTTTCAGTCTATTCGGTAGCTTGTATACTGCAGTATGCAGCAGAAGCTTCTAGAAATCAAAGCAACGAAGTGAATAATGGTGACAACTCATTGTTGTGCCATTTACCATGACATTTGTCTGCGCTCTTCTCTTGAAATGAACTAGCTCCCTAACACATACACTATGGATTAGTGTGAACAAGAGGCCTCAAAGGAATCTTGCCTGACGGTAGAGTTCCAGCTCGGAGAGCAGCACACTGTACTGACTTGCTGGGTCAGGGCACTGCAGGTCTACAACAAAAAGAAGGCAGCCACATCGCTCTGCATGCCGCAAGAAAGCATGGCCTAGGCCTCTGTTTTTGTGGGCCCCTTCCACCAGGCCTGGAAGATCAGCAACTGGACATACAAATTGAAAAAAAAAAAAGGCATCTGGATGCCATTTCTCATTGCTTGTATTATAGTAGAAAAATGAGCCTTTTTACCTTCAGTTTTAGAGGTTGCCTTCTAATATTTTACCATTATTTTACATAACACAAACTGATTAAGCATTTCCTGTTTCAGTCATCTGACTCTTGTAACACGACGAAAGTAAGGTCACAAGTAGCTGTACAAAGCAACAGATTATTCCACCTTACAATACCATTAAAGGGCGAACATAGAAATTCTTGTAGTTCAAAATTTTAACTAAAATTGCATTGTGGAGTTCTCCACTAGGCATTTTGGTCATGAGTGCAAAACAGTACTAACAATAATTGCATAGTTCTAACACAAAATACAATCACAAAGATTGCCATATGCATTACAAATACCACTATTCAGTGAAAAACTTCAGTTGGCTCAATTTGGCTAGCCGACTCTGCAATGAGAATGCTATATTGCATTGAAGCAACAGTGCTGGTGGTGGCATTTTGTGATGCTGTTAATAAGCCAAGTTGGCAGAACTCTAGTCCTCACGAGTGACTGTCCAACCTAAATGCTCTAATTAAGATTCCAGCTGCATAATCCTTCATAAAGCAATCATTTGTCTTGGTTATTTAACATATTTTTTCAAGTTATATGCACAGCTGCACTTTTTCCATGTGCATGTGTGTTACAATATTACTGCTAGCTATATGAGAAGCAGAACTTTTTTCTGGGCTAGTGGTTGCATGTTACAGAAGCAATAAAGCACCAACGAGATCAAAAAGTGGCATGGGCAAGCACTTTTGAGAAGCATCCTTTTTTGGCAGCTTGATCCAGTTCCACTTACAATGGAAAAAAAATTAATAATAATAATAATAAATTCTGGGGTAATTACATGCCAAAACCACAATATAGCACACTGTAGTGGGGGGACTGCAGATTAATTTACACTACATAGGTTTCTTGAATGTTCACCCAAATTTAAATAATGCACATTTTTGCATTTACCAGTTTCTAGTTTCTAATGAAATGTGGCTGCCACTGCAGGGAATCAAACCCATGAGCTTGTGTGCAAGGTCACAGTAGGTTGTTTGCAACATATTTCTAAACGACCATGGTGGGCTGCTTTAAACTTGATTGTGCTTATTGAAAGCGTTTTTATGCAAACATGTACCTTTCACATGACAGGAGGTGCAGGGAAGCCTCTACTATGCTATATCCAAAAGAAAATGGGAAAATAAATAAATTAGGGGTTCTTCATTCGTGAAGTAACTTGTAATGTCCAAGCATAATGCTAAATTTTGACAGTGCACCATATTGGCCACTCTATCACCTGGCGAAGGATTTTGCAAATCGTTGCATCACAAGACATAGAGAGAGATGTGGTGATGAGATGGTAAGGCCCACGCGTCTATGGCAAAATGAAAACGTGTAAGGGCGTCCGAACACGCTAGCTGGCATGTGCGAAATTCTTAACGGAGTTTTATTCACTCTGCCGATACATGTGTCCATGGATTGATGGTTGCAGTATTGGACCTCTGAGTCCTGTGGAAACTTCACATTTTCAATTGATTTTAGTTTTTTTATATCTGTTTACATTTTATTTATTTATTTTTTTCTTTCATTTGATTTTTCATTTGTTGCATTAGGGAGTCCTGCTATCACAAACCTCACACACTTTTCCTGCACTTTTCACTCGTAGTGAGGCTTATAATTCTTTGGGATTAAAATGTATGGGAAATGAACCTACAGAACGTCATAGCCACTGAATCATCACAGGGGCAGCAGCCACATTTTTATGGAAGTAAAATGTGAAAATGTTCTGAGTACCACACTTAGGGTGGATGTTGAAGAACCCCAAGTGATCAAAATTAGTCTGAATTTCTCCAGTATAGCATAAGAACAAGCAGACAAGGATGCCAAGGAAAGTATAGAGGATGTTATTAGTAGTAACTGCAATGTAAATGTGAAGAAAGAAACGTGGACGAAAAGATAACTTGCCGCCGGCAGGGACCGAACCTGCGACTTTCGAATAACACGTCCGATGCTCTACCAACTGAGCTACGACGGCGGTCATCCCTCCATCCTCTTTATAGGGTATATATGTGCATTTAAATGTGGGAGTGTCAGTCAGCGCCGCCAGTAGACATTACGGCGAGTGTGGAACACTCTTTTTCTGCCTGTTGGCGTCACGTCGCACACGTCGCACATTTGTTTCTTTGCACTAAGGTTTGTGCTTTCTCAATTGTTCCATGAGCAAAAGAGACCCACAATATTTAGTGCTGCTGTTAGTACATAATGTTCAAATTTGATCATACCATTCCTACTGTCACAACGATGTTAAAGTATGCATACCAGTGGAAACAATGCTTACCAGCCAACTGGAGGTAATCGTCGTAGGTCACAACACCCACATGTGGCCTCAGCGTTGTAAAAGGGTAGGCAGCCACTTTAGGCCGCGCTCTTGAGATGGCACGCAGCAAAGTAGATTTACCGACATTGGGAAAGCCGACCTGAAGACAATAATGCAAAACAGCTACACATAAGTTTGGAACACTGACATTTTGCTGATCATAACATTTTATTGGACATCAACTATGATTTTGCTCACACCACATGCAAGCTGTCAAATGCACATCAATAATATTTAGAAAATGAGTGATACATTTGATGCTTTCCCTTTGAGAAGAGCCACTAAAAGTAAATTTCCTGTAAAAAAAAAATCCTTCCAATGCCATTGTAAAAGACATGGCGGTCCCTAAAGATGGCTCAATTAAATGAAATAGTAATCCAACTCCTGTAAAATGAGGTGTTGAGAAAGAAAAACAGCAATCAAGATTGAACCTTCCTTTAAAAGAAAGGATGCCAGAGAAAAAAGATTGGTCTCCTGCAGTTACAAAACACCACAATTTGCAGAACAGGGTTTAATAATAACTTATGCCTGCCTTCAATGAACTGTAAAAACCTTCAGCATTCCAGAAAATGATGTTCAAAATATCAGTTATATTGTAAAATAGTGACTAACTTGGATGTGCAGTTCAAGCCAGACATCCGAATCTGGTTTGGGTAATTTTTTCATGTTCCCTGACCCTTACAAGTCCAATCATGTTACTAGACCACAAAAATAACAGAATCCCAAACAAATATCCCATTGTGCTTACCTTTTGGCTTACAAAAGACAAAGATATAGCAGGAAAATACACTGCCCTTATTTCAGCTTTCCTTTCAAGATAATTCTCCTCATTGTATCCACATATATGCATCAAACACGGATAACCTACCCAAAAGGTTCTAATAAAAAATCCAATTGCATTCTGCACAGCAGTATGGACCACAGAATGATATATACAGGGTGTGAAAAGTATTCAAGAGTGCAATATCTTTAGCGAAAGCAGGGATGTATTAAAATAAATTATATATATCTGCACAAAATTTTTTATTGTTTGTTTCATGGCAACATAAAAATTGAAGGGTTCTGCATTAGTGAAGTAACTTCTGTGTAAGCATAATGCTGAATCTTTACAGCATACCATCTATCAGTGAAGCATTGCATGAATAGTTGCAGCATAAGGTGCAGTTGCGGTGTTGCAGTGGCTGAAGCTCTGTTCATAGCTAAACAAAAATGTGTCAAGTGTCTCAATGCACTAGCTCACATGTAGGAAGTTTTTAATGGTGTTCTATTCACCATTTGTTAATCATTTGTTAATGTTATTTTTTATCTGTGTACTTCCTTACTTCTTAAATTTTTTTGTGAATTATTCTTCGCATTTTACATCAGGCGGTGACAGTTTGGATTATTAGCAATTTGACTCTCACTGCATTCACCCTTTCCTTCTATGCTTTTATTTACCTCATTCGTACTTTATCCTCCAATTTTTTGCGCAATTCATTATTCCACTTAATAAGTATGACTATCACTACTATTAATTACTAACTATAATTGCCATATGTTGTATACTTTACATTTGACACATTTTCGGTAAAATGACCTGTCTTCATTATTTACCTATCAATGCTACTCATTACTTATACGCTACTATTATCTATAATCACGTAATAATAATATACATTAAACTGCTACTGCACGTCATACCTTATACCCTGCCAGCAAGGATGGACAGCTTCGGACAACTTATGCGCACTTTTCATTCACAAATAGGCTTAACTTAGGCATTAAAAACGGTTGAGTGAAAACCGCCTTCAGTTTCAATATCTGACTCCATGCGGCTCTGAAAATAGCTGCATGCTGTTATAAGGTGTGCTTGTGGATGTGGACAATATCTTCCAGAAAAGTAGCCTGGGAGAGTTTCTAGTATGGTGCACCTGTTTATGGTGTCCCTTTCAGAGGTACCCCAGAAAAAGTAGTATAGTGAATTTAGGATACGTATATCCAGCACTAGGAGGCTATGATAACTGCATGACATTGTCATAAAAGTTGTGCACATAGCCATTCTGGGGTCATGGAAGCCATAGGCATAGCCAGAGGGGGAAAAAGGGGGGAGGGGGGCCCTTCAATCCCAACCCCCCCTGAAATTTTTAGTTTGTATGTACATATATACACATATAAACACACTCACAAACAACACAAACCTTCCTTTCCTAAATAAAATCCTGGCTATGACACTGATGGCAGGCTTGTGGAATGGCATGTGAAGTTACGGCATGTGATACTGCATACATTTTTCCATCTGCCATGTCAGAATAGAAGCTCCTACCTTGAAGAAAAAAAAAATGCTGCCAGATAGGTGGCAGGGTTGATTAAGATGAAGTCAAGTGCCTAGACTAATACCTCAGAAATGTTAGCTTTTGCTGCAATTTGAAGCTGTATCTTCAAACATCTATTGCACCCAATACACTTCACATTGAAATCTTTAGGTTAGTTTGTGCTGTGACAACCTACGTTTTCTTTTGTTGGCAGTGTTATGCTGTTAAGTTGCCTGTTTACATTCTCCAGAATCATGTGACCACACCATTTTAAAAAGTATTCCTGCTTCACAAGACTTTCAGTTAAAGTCTGCATCCTTTTGTCCGATTACTATAATTTTTCCCATGCTTTTTTTTCCATTCACAAGCTTAAACTCTAGATGACTGATTACAGCACATCACTGTCGTGATCACAGGAGTTTACACAGCAGGTTGTTATAGATGTATTCTTTTGTTTTATAAAAGTGTCTCATGCTTCAGAACACTGCTCGCTACTCACCAGGCCAGCCTGAGCCATGGCCTTCATTTCAAGATGGTAGACAATGGCCTCTCCCTGGGCGCCTAGCTGACAGACACGTGGGTGACGATTCGCATTTG
Source organism: Rhipicephalus appendiculatus (assembly GCA_030522465.1). NCBI lineage: Eukaryota > Metazoa > Arthropoda > Arachnida > Ixodida > Ixodidae > Rhipicephalus > Rhipicephalus appendiculatus. Next base: position 3,745,364 of record JALIZH010032925.1, on the reverse strand, counting down.
TCAAAAAATGGTGGTTTCCTCTGCCACCTGCACCACCACGGGCTGCTAGGAACCGGCTCCCTTCTGTGCTCAGATCAACTAAAGGGCTCTCTTCCTCATTACACACCACAGTGCCTAATGGCACCTGCATGAGTACACAAAAGGAAAAAAATGTTACCCTGTTTGGTGGATTGAAGTTAAAGACATAGTATTACTTTTCTGGGCTGATTTTGCTTGTTTGCATGGAAAAATGTACAAAGACAGTTTCATTGCTTTTAACATCAGCCTGCCCCAACAGCAAGTGGATCCTCAGAAAACGTGTCTCAGGTCAACTTTTCTTTATGCCTCTTGCATTAAAGGGAAATCTCAAGTGAAACACTAAATTAGCTTAGACTGATAAACCACTCTTTAAGAACTTTAACGATAATTTTATAATTATAAGTTAATTATTGCAAGAAAAAATTAAATTCACAGTTCTTTCTTTTTATTTTATGCCAAAACGTATACTGGTAGATCAGGGCAGTATTTTTCTGCATTTTGGCCTCAGTGTCTCAGTTAAACATCCTGAACCTTGACATGCTAAGTTTCTGGTTTCCTTAGAGTACAATATAATTCATTTCTAGAGATAAAGAACTATATGGTCTTTAGCAGATGTCGTCAAAATCTATGATGCCATGGTAAGCTGGTGCAAGAACTTCAAACTGGTGTCACCACACATGTTTTCTTTTTTGTGCTTTTTCTGTCTTAACAAGCATTTTCTCGGTGTTGGAGCATCATTTTTGACATTGTGTAAGGGTAATTTACTAATACTGGTGACATAATTTTTCTCATTAGGGTTCCTTTAACATGGCGGTGTACGTATTTAGTCGTTGTATTGTGCCAATACTGAGTTCTCTTTATGTGGCACCGTGTGATGAACCATTTGAAAAATATGCAAATACAACCATGATGACTTGGTGTGACTGTTACAAATACATCTTAAAAAACACACTGAGTGCTCAAATAATATTTCACAAGTACAAATGCAAGGTTGAAAGAGTTGTCAGTGTGGATCTTTGCTTGCACCATTAAAATTGTTGGCACCACCCACTTGAGCATGGAAAGCGTACAAATGCAAATGGGGAAAGAAACAAAATGCTTACAAAGCGAGCTACATAAGAATTTCCATTTTATCCATATCAAGGAATGAATGCGAATTCCCTCCCCAGAGTACTTGACAGGTGGAAAGCTGCTCTTAGAAGGTACTTTATGCTACTGACCTGTTATTTTTTTAAGCGCAAACAGCATTCTTGGCGTTGTAATACAAGTTTTCTTGCATCTAATAAAAAATATGGGCCGAAACATGGACACATGCCACTCTTAAATGAACTTGTTTGATGTCAACTTGTGTATGTGCAACTGGGTATGCACTGCTCTAGAATGAACCTGTTTAATGCCAATTTGGATTAGTGGGTATGTGCCCTAGGGTATGTGATACTGTGTACACTCCATGTCTGGAAATAACCCATTGAGGAGTCTAGCTGATGTACACGACTTATACATGACATATTTTGGCTATTTACATACTTGGATGGATAATCATATCAGATTATTTCTGCCTGTTACTTTTTTTTTTGTGTGCCTGGTGTGGCATGCGTTATATGCATACCTCTCGCTCTCTCTCTTGTCTTGAGGCAGACATTTTCACTTGCAATGTGTACATGTCATCAGCAGTACGAAAGTAAAAAGAATGAGCAGAACACTTCTACACCTTGTTATGATTAGGTGTAACTGCTAATGCTGCCCTACATGCTTTACGAGTTGCAACGCTCGCCTGGGAAACCCTGACACAAACAAGTACCTTGTTGAAACATTGGCTCCAGCAAAATCCTTTCATTGATAGACTTCTCATCACTTAAAGCCCCCCATCATCCTTTAAACTTCTCTATTGTCGGGATTTGTAGCTAGAGAAGCGCAATTCAAGCGACTTTATACGGCTTCAGAAGCTTACTGCATGATAAAGCATACAAAGCTCACTACATTGAGAACATTAGATATGCATTACCTTAAATGCCAAAATGACATCCCGGCTCTATCCAAACGATGAAAAACAATTAAAGCATAATAAAGAAAATTACAGCAGGCGCACAACAGCACATTAGCCCCCTTATCCTCAAACAGGCCACCACTCAAGCTTGTTTTTGAAATTGGCCAAAGTGCGTTGGTGGGCTAGTTGGTTTATCATTTTAAGTTTGAACAGCGCAACTGAACGCGGACAGAGAAGAACACGTACACACACACACAGCGATGTTTCTGACTCCTGACCTTTGCATCTTATGCTTCGTGGTCATTTGTACAATGAGGAGCTTCACAAGAACAACACCTTTACTCGAGAAATTCATGCTCCTGGAGCATGGTTCAAAGTAGGAACCCATTGCTCACACACAAGTAGCAAACTGTGCATGACATGGATATGACATAAATAAAACTACGTAATATATATATATATATATATATATATATATATATATATATATATATATATATATATATATATATATATATATATATATATATATATATATATATAATGCCACGCCCACTCATTTCTTTCTATTTTCGTGTTACCGCCCCGTTGCAATGTAACCGCTGCCTTGCGCGAAGTGCGCCCGAATGACTGGGAACTATCTAGATAATGTTAGAACCTTCCGATCACATTACGTGCTCAACGCGAACATTGGAGTTAGTTCTGGAACTTTGCGGCCGCTAGCGATAACGCTGGAATCTTCAATGATACACGTATAAAAGCTGACGTGCTTCACCGCTTGTCAGTTTTTCGACGGCCGACGCTTTGTTCGCCGCTATCAGTGTACGTACAGCGTGCATTTCTTGCTTGCAGTTTAACTTTGTTTCCCGGCCACAAGTTCAGGCAAATAAAGAGTTACGTATTATCGAGTTCTCCTGGAGTCTTCTGCACCGTCACGACCACGTGACAATATGAAGAGAATGCCCTTGGATCCAGTAGAACCAATACTACAAAGTAGAGGTCGGGCAAAATGAAAACTTTTTATTCTTTCAACATTTCAGCCGGTTCCCGGCTGAAATGGAAAAAATAAAAAGTTTTTTTTTGTGTGTGTGTGTGTGTGTGTTTGCGTGCGTGTGAACAACATGGGAAGGTAGGCTAAGTTACAGCCGGCTATCCCATCATCATGATGTTAGATATATTAGTATTGAAAAAACACACAAAAACAAGCAAAAAAAAAAAAACAAAGCAAGAAAGAATAAAAGATTAAAAAAAAAAAAGAAGTACTACATACACATATAATCCCTGGCATACAAAGAATATTTCTAAGGGAACAGTCCAATACACACAGGGTCATCACACAAGTTACCGCGGAGAGAGTCTGCACAGCAAATTAGCACATATTAAGCATGGGTCATTCCACGCCAAACGTTCCAGCCATTTTGGCGACCATCTCAAATGTATTTTAAAAAATCCTGCTCCTTTATTGCATTGAAAACAGTGAATTGCTAGGATATTCCAGAGAGATAAATTTTTTTTCTTTTTTTTTTTTGCTCACGTGGGAGCCTTCCAAATTTCCAAGAATGTCTTTTGAGTGTTGTTTGTCAGAAAGTTTATTCTGAGAGTGTCGTTTCTCATTTCAAAACCAACTTTGATTTATGTATTAAGCAAATGCATTTCTTTAAGGTGTTCAATGCTCAATAATATTACTGCAATTTTTCTATATATTCCTCCAGAAATTTTGCCAAAATGTTCTGTGTTTGCATTATTTCCCTTGTAATATTGCGCAATGTATTAATATCTGAGTAATGAATACTTACTCAAAAAAGGTATATTTTGAGCTACAAATATCTGTAGATCACTGAAGTTTATAAGTTTTATGAGAAAAAAATCACGAATTTGAGAAAGTCATCATTTTGGTCCAAAACGAGATGCAACTCAGACTACATGGTGCTCCAATTAAAAATCAGTTTTATACCTCAATCGAAAGCAGATATATAGTTTTTTTTAAGTGGCAAGTTTTATCATTACAGTTTTTGTTTTAGGGAAGAAAATAATTTTTGAATTTCCCCATTGGTGGCTATTTTCCCAGTTTGTCATACGGCAGCTTCCTCATTGAATTTCCCCATTGCCTTCAATGGTAAACGTTAAAAATTATTTTCTTCCTTGGATTTCTTTGGCAAAATTGGGTTTCATTAGATCCAGGTTTTAACTGTACATTAAAAACAACAATTAAAATGTTGAGGTCAGCAAGTTAGCGGCCATACTGGTGCGACTCAGAAGCACAAATCGAAAGAAAAGAATTATGTAACAAAAACACTGCTTCTTATAGATATGCAGCAGTGAACGAAGTGGTACCAGTTGGTGTTGCATAACGAAAGGAAAAAACAGCGCTTAAATGACGAGGGCAGAGAAGGAACAACACACAATGCAATGACTGAGTGCATTGTGAGTTGTTCCTTCTATGTCCTTGTTGTTTAAGCGCTGTTTTTTTCCTTTCGTTATAGACATGGATGCAATAACAGCGATTCCACAGGGTTATTTCAATCAAAACTCTTGTATTAGTTGTATTGAAATGGAAACTGCTACATGTCTCAAATCAAGCGCCAGACCAAGCTGTGCTCTTTCAATGATGTGTCACCGCAATCATGTTTAAAGCACTTGTCACCATACACAAAAGATTTTTTAAAAAAACACAAAGTACGTGCTTTTAAGAGCCACCGATGTGATATGAAGTGACATTCAATATGATTGCTGTCAATGGTAAAAACAGCATGCCATGCAATCGTGCACTCACTAAGGTGCATCAATGTACGACATACTACATTGCGAAGCTTCATCAAAGCAAGAAAAAAGGTACATGGCACAATATTGGCAAACGTTAGACAAAAGAAAGAAAGAGTGGGAGATACTGACCTAGGTTTGCACACTGTTTCTTTAAATTTCCAGAAATTTTACTCAACTCTAAGTAAATGAAACTATAAGTGCCCATTACAGGAAGAAACATATTAAGGACTTCTCTATATGCTTTGAAAAATCCACTGCGATGCATGTTCAGGTAGACAGGAGCCCGAACCACTAAGTTAAGTCATGTGCTTTGGTATAGCTGCCAACTAAAACATGGAGGTTACACCTCACATCAACTATGGCACAGACTTGGCACAATAAACAGTAAAAGCAGTGTAGCAACATTTTTTTTCTAGGCCATATTTGGAACACCACTTTAAGCACTGTTTATAATAGGAGGCAGCACTGCTATATACTTTCTAGAGTTGAGGTGCAACGTTTTGTGGAGAAACTTTATAAAATTGGGTGGGCCACATATGTATGACTCATATAACTCACTAAAGCAGACAGCTATAAGGCCCAAATCTCACCCCCCCCCCCCTTTTTTTTTTGTGCATAGAGAGAGAGAGAGAGAGAAAAAAAAAAGGAATACTTGCAGGAATAATGGTGTGTTCCCCAGATCGTCCATGCATGTCTTTGCCAAATCCTCGCAGGCCAGCATTGCCAAAAATTGTTGAGCCTAAATGATCCAGGGACTTGACATTACTGGTTGCTGCATGGAAAAAAAAGAAAAAAAAAAAGAAAACGCACGCACAAGCATAACAAAATGATGTTAGATGAAAAAACTGTACTCTCTCTCAAAAAAAAGTAAATGCCTCTTGCCTTCAAAAATGACATGACCGCCATTTCCACCATCTCCTCCATCAGGGCCAGCATTTGGGTTACATAGGAGCCTCATAAATGAGATGCAACCATCGCCACCTGGTCCACCGATGACTTTGACTCGTTTCCAGTCTACGAAATGCGATGGCTGGCAGAACACAGGGCGATGATAACAGTTAGTGACATAACAGACCAAATTTAGTCGGCTTGGATAACATCATGCCTACATGATACCTCAGGCAACGGCTTTCACCTATCAAAATAATATTAAAGTCAAGGCTTCTTCCTACTTTTCGTCGCATGACAGCTTTAGGTTATGGCAAGCAATGATCTATCGTAAAACAACACAACAGGAGACCTGCCTTACTTTTTGATCAAACAATAAATATGTAGCCAATTTATTTTCAGCTGCTAGACCCCAAGTACGCAGAATTTTACACCGGCTACGTTCGTTCTGTAGTAATTTAACATCAGCACGAGCTGAGAGCACCCTTTGAGCTTGTTCTGAGCTTGTGCACATTTCAACCAGAATCGTCGCAAAGCGACGGTCCCGAGTAGATCACATCGCTTACTTACTCGTGCATGACGAGATTTCGGTTTGACATCTCGCATTGGAAGTGCCGTGCTGCATAATCTGACCAAAACGTATTCTCGCGATGAACAAGTCGACAATATCGGCCTTAGTATCATCGCCTTTAGTCGAAATAGTTATCGCTAATTGCCAATTCCTGCGAAGACACGCAGGATTACTGACTTTATTTCACAGCGAAGAGCACTTCCGCAACACTAATAAGTTTGGATAACTAGTAAAGAGAACCAAAGCAAAGGAACGCTCATTTCGTAAAAGAAACCGCAAGGAAAACTGCACATGAAGGGCGCCATTAATAGAACCAACCGACTTCGGCCGCATCTTTTTTCGACTCGATTCATGAGCTAAAATAACCTTGTCCACGTCTTCCTTCCAACGTTTCTCCGGCTCCCCAGAAAAAAAAAATGCCATGTTTTGAACTTTTAAACATTATAATTTCAGTGCTTTTTTATGTAACAGTTTCAGAGGCATACATTAACATCGCCGCATGCCATAAAAAATTACGGTTAGAAACTGTTGAAGCACCAGCAACAATGGGAGTGCTCTCATTTGAACTTAGGCGGCGGCGGCGGTTGTAGCGGTTGTGCTGGTTGTGCCTCACGCACTTTACGTGTGGAATTCATTGACGTCTCCGTTCCGGTGTTATATGTTTTAGAAAATATTGCCCCTTTTATTAGAAGTTGGTTTACCAGACTTCTCACGCGTGCTAGTGTTACTGTGTTGCGCGCGCGTTGTCGAAATGGATGATATTGAAGAATATGCCAGGGTAAGTCGCCAACACTTTCTGACCACACCCGCCGGTATTCTGTAGTGCGTTGTTCGCAAGTCATCTACCTTGCCGTGTATAAACTAGTGCCCTGTCTTTTTTTTTTTTTCTTGCAGAAACTCGCAGAACGCACCAAGGCCAGGGGCAAGAACTTTCATCACAAAACCACCGAACCAACTCCCCCCAAAGCGCAGTCTAACTGCTGATGATTTAAATGATCGTTGTGGTAAGGTTGGACAATGTGTCATCTGTGCCGTGCCGCGAATATTCTCTTGTGTATCTTATATTCTTGTATATTTTCGCCAAGAAATCTGTTGCTGTAGTTGCGTTTTACACTAACGCTAGGAGCTGATGAATGTCTAACGGTTAAAATGGCCGATCGAGGCTTTTTTTTTTTATTTAAATGTCGCATTTGAGCGCTTGCATTGTAGGATAGAGAGCATATCTTAATGGGGTTAAAGATAGTAACAGTTGTTAATCTTCTGAATGTTTGGCATAAAACCGTTGGTGAATGTGTGTCTTCGTGTACAATGTCCACAGGGTGTGTCATGATGACCTTGCAAGGGGCGTGAATTTTAGTTGCATAATAGTAATGATTGCCTACAAACAGAGGGAAAAGAATTAGTGAATAGTTTTTCCCAGCGCTAAAAATATTCAGTTGCAAAAATCTGATCATTCGATGATGCCGTTTAGGTGTAATTTAGCACAAGACCTGTTCAACTGACAGGTTAGCTATGTTTTCTGTTACAGTTAATACCTGCAGATTTGTTTTTGTCACTGTAGCATCAACAAAAGTACCATTGTGGTCAAGAAAAAACACTGTTCTGTGCTTATTCTGTAAAAAAAAAAAAAAAAAATGGACATACGTCACAGACTCGTTGCTTGTTGAGATGAAGATACAGGTGATTTTTTTTTTCTGACGTTTGTATCTTCGAGTAGAAGATTTTTAGCTACTTGTGTCAGCATTAAATAAGGAGTGGACATTAGTCGGCCATCAGTGAAATCAAAATGTGTCTGACCATCCATTTATGGTTCACTGAAGGCCTACCATGTTCTTTATGCTTGTTATCTCAGACTTTGTCTGGGCTGCACTCATCCAGTTTGGCCACTGTATTCATGCTCACAAGTTTAGGATGGAATAATTTCGTTCATGCTCATACCCACAACTGCTTTCAAAAGCAAGCAGCTTGAGATAATCCCTGCATGGTGGCACCAGCTTGCATTAATAACTAAGGAGTGTGCACTATTGGGGCATCAGTTGTGCCATGACATTGTGTCTGGCCATTTTATTTTGTTCGTGGTTCATTTGATGCCTGTCATACACTTGTTTATTATCTGTGATAATAAACAAGTTCAATATCTGTGATATGTCTACAATATTACGTGGGCACAATCCAGATTGCACTTGATACATTTTTTGAACCAGTAACACACACAAAAAAATAATTTTGTACATGATAAATGGAGGCCTCATATCACAATTTCTCAATTGACAGCCTTCTAAAGAAATTGAGGCAAGAGTGTTTTGTTGGAATTCGTTTAACTGAAAGGAGCCGTAACTGAGGTTGGAGAAAAGAACTGTATGGGTAGTAGTGCTGAAGAATTGTGCTAATGGAGTTTGTTTTCCTGGAAGCACCAGATTTAACGTAGTACTTGGAGGCATAAGCATGAGCTAAAACATCAGTACTTGTACATGTTAGAGTGTTAGGACTGGCATGGAGATAAGTCACGGAGCAAAAAACATTTATGAGATGCAACTCTGCTATTTGAGGCCAGGTAATGTCATGCTGCCAGAGAGCTGCATCATGCTGGCAGCAGGAAAGGAAATGGCCGCCGTTTTGGTTGCCGAGGGAACTGGTCACTCGCGTTGCACTCTTTCCGCCGCAGTCACACAGAGTATGTTTGGCTACGTTTGTTCCTTGATCCATCGCCGCAGACTCCTTGCATAAGCTCGCTGAAACTGATGCAACAAAAAAGAAAAAGTACGAGAAAAAGAAAGTAATTGCGTGTCTGCTGACAGTAACATCGGTTTTTTCTGCTCACGAACGCTGCCAAAAAGCGCGCAGGGGCGCACTTCCCTAAAGCCGGCTCACGCAACCGGTCACCTGTTTCTTTTCCTTTTTTTTTTTTTTTGCTGCATTGTGGTTGTGGCTCCGCGCTGAAAGGCACCACTAATTGAAGTGCCTGTGTTGGCGCATGTTATTTATGTTATCTTTGTGACGTTATCTGGACACCCGCGGATGCTAGTTTTAACGGTAATTTCACCTCCTAGATATTAGGGAGTTTTCGAATAGGGGCCCCAATCGTTTTGGAGCTCCAAAGAAACAGTGTCGAGACCACTGCGCATGTGCAAGACCCAAACAGAATGTGGGTTTTGCGTTGGGGATGCTGTTTCTTGAAATGAGCGGGAGCCCCAAAACCTGCCCCAAAAGCTTTGCGTCAAACAAACATGACGGCACTCACTGAAGCAATGGCTCACGGCCAAGACTAGGGTGACCTAGAATAGGGGAGTGTCCAAAGTGCCGCGGACCCTATTAGAAAACTTTTAGCTCCTGCTTGACCCAAAGCGAGCACACGCAAAGGGCTTTGGGGCCCCAAACTTTTGAGACCCCTATTTGAAAACTCCCTATTTCTTACTCCGTGAGATAAGTTCCAGAGTTGGTTTTTCTCTTGCATCTCTTCTGACGGCCTGTAGCAATTCTTTATATTCTGGTTAGTGCACTGCCCTTGCCATGCACTCTACAAAAAACGTAGTCCCTGTAAATTCTGATAAGCTCTTACTTCAGTGAAATACCTTTTAAAAAAATTCAGTTTCCTTTGAATAAAAGTGGATAATATTATGTCACATTTGCAAAAACACTGACAACACAACCATCACTATGTTAGATGAGAGTCTTTGGAATCTAAAAAATCAGCATTCACGTACGCTCATATGAAAAGTGAAAAGAACATGTCAGTGATGTAGATCTGGGTGAAATAACTTAAATTTTTTTTATTGATACTGGGTGCAATAATGCCATGTCTCACTTTAACCACAGCAGTGTCAAGGAAAGAAAACAGTGTATTTTAAACGGCTGTCACTTGTAGACATTGTTTCTCGGGTGTGCAGTTGCATTCATTCTCTGTTCACCTGTGAAAACCCCTTGGTTTGTTTTTTTCTGGTTCTTTGTGTTGTGCACATAACTAAGTTAAAGGGACTGATCCCCAACCAGAACGGCATCGTGATATGTTGGTGAACATCAATTATTGGCGGCGAGATCAAACAGAGTCGGCACCTAGCGGCAAGCGGAAGAAACCTTGCAGTGTGGATCGCTCCTTGCGTCGTCTGCTAGTCACAGCGTGTTCGCATGTGTGCGTACGTCATGCATGTCCTCAGAAGGCAGCTTATTCTATTTATGTTAGCACAGTGTAGAATGCATGTACGTATGCCTATACAATATACACAAGCATTTCCCCTTCCGAGACGTGTGTGCCCTCTTATAAGCGAATGCATGCATGTGTCGGTATGGCGCTAGGTGTAATCACCGTACTGTCCATACCCTAAAACCATTTCAAAGTGGGTGCCACTTTGTCGTTCAAAGCACATCGCATAGTGCATTTGCAGTCGTCCTAAACAAAAGAAGTACTAAATTACGAGGTGTGAATGCAGCATTTTAGCGACACCGTCTCGTAAAGTTTTGGTGATTTCGAAATCCTTGTCATACCACAAAGCATTGACGAGCCTCTGCAAAGGCCGTTTAGCGATAAAAAAAGACCTCAAGCCATGTATTTCTATAGCGGCACACGTATTCATGTGAAACATAAGACCAGAGTGCACAAAGTTAATCTAATTACGCACAAATACAGACTTCCTTTTTTTTTTTTTTTTGTAGCCGCTAGATCGGGAAGTAAACACATAATTGTCTCAGTAGTGCAACACTATTTATATTGTTGCATATGCAGAACACAAGTTGAACACGTACAAATAAAGAAAGATAAAACATTGAGTGCTGTGCGAAACATGACTGTGACCGAAGGCCAGCGGCCCATTGATCGGGAGATTACGCTTCTCTCTCACATAATAGGAACGTTAGCCCGGCTTCGTGCATGAATGTGGCAGTGGAGGTCGTGTATGTGACTATTAGGCTGCAGTCAACGTGCTTTATTCGCTGACAATCTACTCAAACCGTCTACAGCGAAGCGCCACTGCGTACTTTTGTATGCGCACCGCCGACCACCTATCCACACTAACGCAGTGACGGTGCTGCCGCCTATAGCCCGATCTCACCACGAATAGTGAGTAAGGCGATGAATGGGGCTAGTTGGTTCATATTGAAGTCTTGGATATGCGCTGTTTTAAAACAATATCGATGAAGAAGACACTGGGACGAACAGACGTAGACGAGACAAAGCGCAACTTTCAACTGATTTATTTCATGCGTTGTTCAAATACTATAAATTATAGTGGTAGAATTGGTCTTGGCTGTTTGTGGATTAAATGGGAATTGTGTGTATTAACAGTGTCCAATGTACAGACATGTCTGAGGAATGTCATTTAGTAAATGTATCGTACTGACGTACTAATTAATGGTTGCTGCGATACATAACATTATTAACCTATGCACTTTTTATCTAACAAGCATGCCACTAAATGTAGTATGTCATCAGAAAATTTTATTTTTTATGTAGAATTTCTCTCATAAAGAATTTTTTTTAAGATGAAGAAGAAACTAAAAAAAAATGTCCAGTCCTTGTTTCCATGTCACATATCTGACTAAAATTGAAACTGTATAATTAATGGATCGTTCAAAATTTTCTGAGTAAAATTTTATACCACCTTGAATCTACTTCATAGTTTATTCTAGCTGATTTATAGAGTTGTGAGTGGCGCTCTGTCCTTTCATCTGATCTAGTTGTCTGTGTGTTTTTAGTGCTTAAAGCAGGTATATGAACAGATACCAACTTTCCCAACCAGAATTTCTCTTAGGATCTATACACAGTGGTCTCGTTAAGCCATACTTGAAGAAACTTAAATTCTCTTTTCTCTTGCCAGAAGTGATCCACAGTACTCAATATTTGCTATTCCTGATATCGTTAAAAATTGACATTAGAAAAGATAAATGAAACAGTATTAAAACTAAAGAAGCAGACATAGAAACATTTATTGAATTGACATGATAGAGAGTATTGTTTTATACACCCTTGTTGCTTTCCTGTATAGTGTCACGTGATTGATAATTCACCCAGTTTGCTAAAAAAAAAAATTCTTCAGTGCCTCTGTGTCGTTGGAAAAAAAATTCTTTAGATGGATTTCAATGCACATTTTGGCATCTTCGCAGCTGTTAAATGCTATAAAACTATTAATCTTCTGCAAAATGTTTTGTAGCATAAGGTGCCTGCCCAGTGAATTAGCAAGACCCTGGAACCCCTGAATGATTCGAGCAACTGGATTACGCTGTCTCCAATATCAGCCCATAAACTTCCCACCTGAGTAAAGTAGGCCAGAGTACAGTATTACTCAAACTCCTAGACTGATCCACCTTGCTTGGCAAGAAGGTGACTGAGTATAGACGCACTATAAATCCGTAAAGAGGGCATAAGAAAGCTTTGCTTTAATAAAGGAATATTGCACTTAAGGTGTGAACTTGTTGCATTGAGAATACTTAGGTATGGTTGTTACTTTGTTAACGCGATAGCGTTATAGAACTCGTTTCGCAGAAATTCCGGCGTCGGCGTCGTTGGTTGTGAGCAAAAAATCATCATCTTGTCTGTGACCGAAAAATCGAGAAAGATTCAAATAAAATAAATAATAAAAATTTCCTGGGTCCAAGTGAGGATCGAACCCGGGCCGTCTGCGTGGCAAGCAGGTGTTCTACCACACAGCCACACCTCTGCTTGGAAATGCAGTGAAATAAACTTTCATGCTTCGCAAACGCAAGCGTCCTTTATATAGGTGTCGCAATATAACATGTAATATCCCAGGTATATTGCGTGGTACAAGCATACATTGCCATCGGGCGTCAGAATATGCGACTATCATAACGATTTCGTAGTTTAAAGCCGGCCACCCATTACAAATGGCGCACGCCTTACTTTGCGTATTCCCTTAACACCAAGTAGTGGGTGCATAGCTAGTATGCACTAAGTGGTTGAAGTAGACACTCGGGACAGGATATCGCTATCGCGTTCAACTCTTAAAGGCGAAGATTAATGGTCCCCCCAAATTTTTTGTGTAATTTCGCATTGAAGAGAGTTGTCAACAGACCTGCAGATGTAGCTCAGGAATGGCTACATATAAGCCTATTCATTACATAATTGCTCTCCTGTGTGTGAGCTATTGAGCAAGATGGCACTAAGACACAGTTAGGAAATGTTTGGAAAGGTTTTTAAAGAAAGCTTAATTTTAAAATGAGTACATATAGGCTCATATCAAATGCGTCATGTCTGAGCTTGGTTGTTGTGGCCCCTGAGCAATGACCTTGCCTAATGACCAGCCTGGATAAGCATATTGAGGACCTGGAATAATTTTTTCTATAGTGCTGGCCCTACAGGTAGCCCCCTCCAAGTCTTCTGATTTGAGCCTCTTGCTGGCAAATGTTTGCCTGAACTGCATTAGTTTGTGGCAAGTGCCCCACCCCCCCCCCCCTTTTTTTTTTGTTTGCACTGAGTGTAGGAGAAACTAACCAAACTACAGCTTAAAGGGACCCTGAAACGGTTATTTGAAGCTTTGTCAGCGTTTAGACTAGAGCATCATCGAACCATTGGCACCACAAATTTAGCGGCACGCCGTGTACCAGGGCGGCTACGGACAATTATATCATACCCTCCTTCTCACCCCTGCCTTGCCTCCTCAACTCGTGAGACACGCTGGCATCGCTGGCGATCGCAGAGCTCACGTGAGCACACTCGACGATTTGAGCTTCGCCCAGTGATCACCTCCGAGATTGCACGCCGACAGGTTGCGTGCATCTCGGAGACCATAGCCGAGTGCGCCCTGGCAGCACGCACGCCGTCTGGCAACAGAGGCATCGCGGAGTGGTTGATATCTGCTCCTACAGGTGCCGCCACCCTGCCAGCCAATTTTTCGTGCGCACACACCGCAGCCCCAGTGACGTCGCCAGCAGCCCCAATGACGTCGTGCCCACACTGCATGTCGTACTCGCAAGCGGCGGTTGAAAACGCGTTGGGCTGAGCCGCAGTGATCTGCAGCGATTCGCAGCTTTATAGCGTTGTAATAAATTACACACTGTAAGCAGAGAGCTTAAATTAGTCTGTAAATGAGCCTTAGGACTTGGTCTACTGGCCCAATGTGTTTGTACAAAATCGTCAAAACCGTTTCAGGGTCCCTTTAACTGGGTTTGTCTTATTGGGAGTCTGCTGTATAACCTCTGAACTGTATAAAAGCTATATAAAAAACTAGAGCCATGTGAATAGAAAAATTTTGGGTGCGAAGCGTATTCGAATATTAAAGTTTGAGTGCGAATCGAATTGAATATTTTTCGAATATTTCTAGAATATTTTTCAAATATTTTGAAGCGAAATTGCAGAAACGAGAGGATTCCTAAGCATATTCTTATGATATTGCAACGTGAATGCTTTTCTTTTGGCTAAGTTGGTGAAGCGCTAGAGGGGTGGTGTTTCCTAGTTATCTTATCAAGAAGAAGGCAATGCAGAGGCCGAATTGTATTTATTTACATGATATGGTGCAATCGAAGTGGTGTCGACAACACTTAATTTACACGTGAAAGGTAAAGATGCTGTTTGCTCATCCTCTTGTACTCTTTCAACTTCCGTGGAAGCCCAACTGACAAGTGCGCGGACAAGGGCACGCTCCCTTCAAGTCCGGAGTTTCTAATCTGCCTCATAGCCGTCTATGTATGAGAGCATCTGATATTTCGGTTGCTGAAAATCTTCGGCGGCCGATTTTTCAGACTTTCTGCCCAAATTTCTGGTCCAAAACGGCACTAATTGAACCCCCCACCTCTTCTGCTTCTATCATCTCCATGTTAGAACCAGCGTTTTCTTGAGTCAATACATTTGCGGCCGTAGCAGAGTTTGAAAAGCAGCTTTGCCTCAATGTGAGAATGTGATGGGGTGAAGCATATAAAAAAAATCTGAAGTGGCCACTGCCAATCGGATGTTGACTGTATTTGTTTTTGGGAAGTTCGATTACTTCGAATAGTCAAATTTCAGTGCGAATCGAATAGCAAACACTATTAGAAAAATATTCAAAAGTTCGAATATTCGCACGTCCCTATAAAAAAAACTGATTAAAATATTCTATGAAAGCAATACCCCTTAACATTTGCTATTCTCATTAATCCTTTTTCTAGAGTTTCGTTCTTTCACAAAGTACTGTATCTTGGTGTTTAGGGGAGGTTGCTGTTACTGTAAGTGTTTAAGTGAAAATGTTGGCTTTACGAAGTGCGCTTTGTAAACAAAAGCAATTTGATCATTGCACATACAGTGAGTACATTTGTCCTTGCTGCTTTAGTGAGCTTGAATAATTAGAAAACTGAGATAGCAATGTGGTGCACTCTCTGGTACTACATAAGTATTGCAGCACATAAATGATTTTCCAGATGGTGACACTGAAAAGAAGGTTTCACCTCCAAAGCGACAGTGTCTTGGGGATGACAAGGAGAATGCAGATGCACAGTCAAAAAGAGTTGGGACATTACGATGTTCGAAGGAGTCTCCATCAAAACTGGGTAAGCAATGGCAAAATCTGGTCTGTAGTAGTCGGCAACACTGAGAAAGTTTCACATATTCTTGTCCACCTGTGTGTGTCTTGAAGCTACAATGAAAACCCAGAGATGTAGCTGAAAAAAAAATCATCCTATCCAATGGTTGAATGTGGGACCAGCTCTTTCTGGGGCAGTTGCTCTATCATCTGATCTAACCAAGGTGCTAACAGATCACAGGATGTGGCTTAATTGACAACTACAATAAGCATTGTGCCAATTCACTGTGTGTCATGAAACCCTTTCCCTGAGTCACGTGTGGCCATAGGTCGGCGAACTCACTCATGAGTCGACTCACTCAGACTCACTCAGACTCAGATCGAGCCGTGAGTCTGAGTCTGAGTGAGTCCGGGTGAGTAATATTTTGGATAATTTGAGTCCGAGTGAGCCCGGTTGAAGAAAATGTTTGTGAGTGCGAGTCTGAGCGAGTCTGGCTCAGGGAAATCTTGGTGAGTCTGAGTCCGAGTGAGTACAAAGTGCAAGATATATTTCTTGAGTGAGTCTGAATGAGTTCCACTTTTTTTTTGCCGACCTATGCGTGTGGCGCACACACCTATATCATGGCCCATGATATGCAGGTATGTGCCACATGTGACTCACAGTCTATAAATCCAGGAACAGCGAAAATAGATATTGGAAACTTTGTAAGACACCTTGTGTGGGTTAAAGAGACACACTTTTTGTCATAGTTGGCGATTTTAATGTAGTAGACAAACAATAAAAAAAGTGCTGCAACGACCCTTAGCCAGCAACCACGTAGTACAGATCATGAAAATATATTACGTTAACGGTTGCCTATCAGATGTGGTGGTGCTGGTGCTTGTCTAACATGAACTTTGGTTGCAGTGTTGGCTATCCACCTTATCGCAATGTAATAAGCTGTACTCCTTCGACACAAGCTGTGGCCTATTGTTGCTCGTCCCAGCAGCAATACAATGATCACTGCTAACACTTCATTTCAGTGAAAGTGACATCTGTGCTGTAACGTGAGTGCCAGTGTTAGGTCCCACAGCGAGCTACCCTTTACACGCCAGTGTAGTCGACATGCCTGGTAACCTCGTGATATGCACACAACTACTCAAATTACACACAAAGATGTTGATCCATTGTGTAAGACATGGCTCAAAGCCAAAAATTGTGCCAAAGTCAGCTACTCGCTGACTGCCTCTAATGAAATCAGTGCCCGCAATGCATGGAATCTGTCGTAATTTTGTTACCATCATACTTGTTGACTAGGCAGGAACCACCAATTTGTGTCAAATGTGAGAGCGGATCGTACTCCGTGTTCTGGAGTGTTGGGAAGCTGAAGAAAAAAATAAAAAGCACTTTTGTCCATCATATTGGCAGTGTATTATACTTCATCATACATTGCTTCTTGATACAGACTCGTTTGTTTATACTTAGTCAGTCTTAAAATTTTATAGTAGTTTTATAAAATTCTAGAATGATTATAGGCTGCATAGCACAGCCTCAGAGGCTACTGATACACTAGTAGTGCCTAATAATGCACGTGTTTTGGGGATACTCACAGATAAGCATCGCTGAGGCTGTTCAGATATATCCTCACATTGTAGCATATTGTTCAGAGCACATTTCTACATAGTTGTACTTTTAATGTATATCTATTTATGAGACTTTACCGCGACTGTTACGCCTCTTTACTATTAGCTATTCATTTTTCATTTACAACTCATCACTACTACCATGGTGCTTGGGCCACACAACACCACACCACAATTTAGCTTATGAATAATAGTATACGTATCTTTTACATTGTGTCGTCATTAACTGTAATCTTCTGTTGCGTCAGCATCGAAGAGTGCAGAAGATGCTGAATGGGTGGCAATACCAAGATATGCGCTCGTTAAGGATGACAACGAGGCACCTAGAGGACTGGCAGCCCTCAGACGGAAGCGTGATATATCACCAAATTTTGGCTCTAAGGAAAGCTTCCAGGCCCCCAGTCAGGCAGTGGCCCTTGATGACGAACGCAAGAAAGCACCCAGGGGTCTTGCAGCTCTTCGGAGAAGGCAAGAGGTGTTACTTGAAGCAGGTAACAAATTTTAGGAGACATTATTAGAGGGGCCCTGTGGCACAAATTAAGCGTGTCATTTTCATTGCTTCTGGTACTGACCATACTGTGAATTGCAGTGGTATCACAGCACAAGTAGGAATGTCGAAAATAGGTCGTTATAATTTCATTTCAACGGAGAAACCACCTTCTTCTCCTACTGCAGCAACACAGAGGAGCAATTGCTGGCCTAGGAAGTGATGTTTGGTCAGTGACAGTGATGCCAGTGGCTGTGTGTTCTGATTGGGTTAACAAGCCAGGTTGCACGTAACATTTGTGTGGTCCCAGCTAGGCCACACAATTGTGCGCTAAAAATATGAAAACATTCTTTTGCTTCATCAGACACAAAATTTTATTCTGTTTTCAAATATTGTATTTTGTAAACAATTGCAAAGTGACAATAGATGTGCAGTGTGCAACAATTTGCAAATGCCACCATGAGGTGTCACTTCCGGTATATCTCCATAAGAAGCACAAGGCATTGGAGCAACCAGTGACATCACTGGGAGAGTGAAATGTGAAAGGGAATGTTTTTGCTCGTTTTCTACTTAGGTTTTGAGCTTTGGAGAATAATATGACTTCAGTTCGCGTGCACCAATTTTTGTAATTATTTCTGTGTTCATCTCAGTATTCTACACTGCACATACTCTACTGCTACAGATGGTAGTCGAGAGATCATTGCAAGGCCCGCCCCTTTAATGCTTGCACGAAACATTAAGCAACCCTTTTTTCCATTGGCTACCTTTGTATTCTATAATGTTTCTCCGCTCAGCACTTCACCTTGACTTGATAAATTGTATTGTAGCACTGTTCCTCGACACAAGTTGTCACTGCACTTCAATGACAATCCATGGCTATTCTTCAAGAGTGTAGTGTCTTGTTCAGTTGAAGGGCAGTACTGTGCTCAGCACAGTGGATTTAAAGAAGTGCTTAAAGTTAATATACGGAGGTCAGCCTTCCTGCTGTGCTGCTTATGCTCTCTGCATTAGGTTCCTGTTAGTTCTGTAAAGCGTTATTGCCTTTTCCCCCTTCAATTTTTGTGTGATTAGTACAATTTTTTGTGCATAGGGTATTGGTGACTGTAAGGGAACTGGTCTGTTAACTTAAGGGGGGATTGCTGATTTTAAAAAAGGGACAACCTGTGCCCAATTGTGATATTTTTATTCAAGATTTAAAATGCTGGAAATCTCTTTTGTTTGTGATGTCAATGTTTCACATTGATTTTTTGTATGCACGCACTTGAAAGCGCTGCATAGACAGACAGAAACACAGGTAAACAAAACACAGGTTAAAAGGACACATATTCCGTCTCTGTTCTCCTCGTAGTATGCATTCATTTAAAAGCACTGCACAGACAGCCAGAAACACAGGTTAACAAACCGCAAGTTAACAGGACACAGGTTCTCTCTCTGTTCTCCTCATGGTATGCACTCATTTGAAAGCACTGCATGAACAAACAGAAGCACAGGTTTCTAGTGACAAGACCACCTGTCAAAATGTTGGTCCCAGCAACACAACCTGTTCAAGATCATTGTATTAAATAGTATTGCATTAGTACATGACTACATGGCAGTGAGGCTTACGAAAGCAAATTTGTCAAAACAGCACACAAATAAGAATCTTGCTGCACGTAGGATCAATTTATATTTTGAGACATCCACCTTGCTTTTCTTTTTTTTTTTTTTTTTTTTTTTTTTTTTTTTTTTTTTTTTATTGCATGTAATTCTCTACAGATTACATATTGTATTTGACAGTATCTGCCAATATGGTGCTGTTTCATTAGCATAAATATTTGTGATGCGAGGAGTGATCGCATTAGTTGTAGCAGGACAAGCACATTTGCAGGGTTGCAGTGCACATTGTAGCTTTAGATATATCAAGACTGCTGGTGTGCATTCTCTATATACGTTTAGGATAATGCTACATTTTTCATGCAATTTCCAAGGAGATGTGTGTAACTGTTCGATATATTTAGATTTGACTACGTGTGTTGCGTGTGTGTACTATATATATGCCACATTTTTGTTATGGATTTGTTTTATTTAGCTGTTCATCATTTTTCACAAAGAAATCATTGTCTGCATTACAGATATAGTTCCATCTAGCACCTGTGGGTCAAAGTCAACTCTTGCAAAGATGGACAAGCCTAAGCAGCCTGCTAGTAGTAATGAGGTAGAAGTGAACAGTCTCCATGCAAGTCCACAGAAGAATAACAACTGGGACCCCAAGGTTATTGCTAGTTTGGTATGGTGTTCTTTGCTGTTGTATGTTAGTTGCAACTGCTTTTTTTTTTTTCTTTAAGTGCTCTTGTCTCTTTCACCTCTATGCATGCATGGGTGTTGTATAAATAATAATGCAAGCTTAAAGAAGATTTGACAATAGGCTGGCATGCACTGCACCTCTCCTATACAGTACTATTTGCTTCATTAAGGTTGCTTCTCTCTCTCTCCTATACACAAATGTTCACTCTGTTCTTTGTGATATTCAATTATGATTATGAGGAAATAGCCTTCACTTGGGCTCTGTGCCTGCTTTTGACCCTTGTACATCATCCCATTTAATTTGCCCTGCACATAGCATTTAAGTCCCCACGATCACCGCATAGTTTTCCTCTAATAAATCTGGAAATTACCTGTGTGTTTTGATTGTGTAATATATTGTTTGCTTTTCGTTTCAGGAAGCCCAGGGCTTCATGAAATCTCCATCGGCGTCAAAGTTAAGCTACTCATTTAAGCCTAATGCCTGCCATGAAGCACCTGAAAATTCTGACGGCCCCTCTGGAGTTGAAACAAATGAAGTGTCCAGCACTGTCTCTGTTCCACTGCCACCACCATTGCCTTCAGCTAAAACTGTTGTCAACACTAAGAAAACGGCAGCAAAAGTGAACAGGCCCAATGTAACAGCCGTGCACCAGCAACCACTAAATAATACTCGTCAAGGTGAGCTGCCTTTCTTTTTGTATAGGTCGCGCAAGGTTTCATTAGTAACTTTTGCTCAACATGTAACGAAGAGCACTATTTGATCTTTCACAAATACCGTTAAGGCAGGGGTCTCAAACTCAGCTCAGCTAGCGGGCCGCAGACAAGAAATTTAAGCTGGCAAGGGTCGGGACAGTGAAGAAGGTCGGAGTGGAAAAGGCGAGGGGGGGAAAGGGACACGATTGAACAAAAGATTTGAAAGAGGCTAGGCCCTTCCCATATCTCATATATGGGTCATTTCTGAAGGCGATTTGGCATTGGGAGATTCGAACACCATATTGACACCGATCTGCAGAATAAATAAAATCTGGATGCCGTATCTGTAACAGAGTCTTTGTTCCACCCCAAGGGGTACTCACAAAAAAAAAAAGAGTGAAAAGAAAAAAAACACTTGAGGCCAGTTACGTCTGTGTAGCATACCCAAACAAAGCGTTATCAATTGCAATAGGAAAGAACACAATGTGAGTGCAGTTTAGCAAAGTTGCAAAAATTCAGTCACAAAGTCATAAACAAATATGGGATGAAGAAAGTCATGTGCGGGTGCGGGCCACTTCCAGAAGGGCCACGGGCCACGTGTTTGAAACCCCTGGTTTACCGAGACAACAAGATGCCCTCTTGATAGATTGTAATTTTTTTACATATAAGTGACCTCTCAGCATTCAAGGGTCCCGTCACCTCAGTGAGGCCTTTCGTGTAAGTTCGTATAAATATTCAAAATTTTCAAATAAAAAATTGAATACTGTGCTGCCCAATTTGGTCCCAAAATTGAACTGTAAGTATTAAAGTAAAAATATCGTTTCAAATATTTATCAGAAGTGTACATTGTCGACAATGCATGGTTAAACATAGAAATAAAGCACTAATGTAATAAATTTCATCCACTTCACAGAGCTCATAAAAGTGGGCAGTGCCCTTGTCAAGCCTGAACGCACTGGTAAAGTGTGCACTCAGGCAGGCACACCTTATCAGCTTAACGCAATTGCTCACAATAAAATGTACTTGTTTACATGCACCAGTTGGCAGTGGGTACTTGAAGACATGGGTTTTATTCCTGTCCACAGTAGTCTCATTTTGATGAAGGTGAAATGCAAAAACATCTGTGTAACTTAATTTTGGTGCATATTAAAGATCCCCAGGAGGGGGTCAAAATTTATTTGGAGTCACCTGCTAGAGTGTGCCCCATAAGCTTATCGTGATTTTGGCTTGTAAAACCCCATAATGTAATTTTTTTTTGCAGTGTGTACTGTTAGGTACTGTTTAGAGTCTGTCCTCTCACTGAATTGATAAAAATATTTTATTTCATCAAACTTAATCGAGTAGTGGCACCATCTGGCTCAACTATTCAAGTTTCAAAACCTTTTTTTTTTCTTTTTTTAACTGCCTGTTGCTGCTTAAGATGGCATTCAGTTCTGATTGGGTCGCAGTTGTATAGACAGATATTGTATGGCTAATAAGACTACCTTGCTAATCTTCATACTTTATATGAGAAAGAAGTTCACGGAAGGTGGAGGCTTGTAGTGATGAAAAATTGTTGTACAGGAAATCTCGCTAAAGCTAACGTTTCAACGAGCAGACTTTTATTCATCAGGGTGGCAACTGCCTTCCTCAGCGGTTTGTTTATTTAGGCCTTGCTCACTTTACCCCAACCTCAAAGATGGAGGAGAAGAGCAAGCTAGGGAGCAAAGAAGGGAGATGAAAGAAAAGAGGCAGGAGGAGGTTATTGAGAATACAGAGGTTGGCCTGACAAATGAGGATTGGTGTTGCAGTACAGTGAGGGAGGAACAAAAAGGGCTAAGGGGGACTACAACACCAATCTGCCTTTCCTGCGTGTTTGGCACCCTCACTTTCGATATCGCCTGCATTGGCACCTTGAAACTCGGTAATGAATATCTCAAATTATGTACGATTTTGTTTTTAATCTAAAATATGAGTATTCCATAAATTGTGAACCCCTACAGCTTTTCTGCCTCAACACGAAGTGGAGTTCGTGTACAAAGACAACAGGTACCTACTGTCGTAGCATTCTAATAAAAAAATCGTGCTTTCTTAAAAAAAAAAAAAAAAGAACACCCTGTATTTAAGCGAACTTCTTGGGTATTCAAAGAAAGAAAAGCACATATGCTTAAAAAAGGCATATGGTGATAACAGATTCAGCTGAAGGCGGTCAAAAGTATGAGCTTTTGTTCAATGTCAATCCTTTATTCTTGTTCTTGATTGGAACAGGATCTCATTAAAAGATACAGCTTCAGGTAGATGACCAGTGCAAGTCACTCACGAGATACATTATTTGGCTTGTCTGGTGAACATAGTTTTGAACAGCGCATCTTTAAGCAGTCCACATGGACCTCTATAAACCTTAATTACCACGATAGTCCATGGATTGCAGTTTAGAAATAGTCTGCACTATTTTTGAACAATGTATTGAGCAATATTGCATATTCGCATGGTGACTTACGTTCTGTGTTGAGCTGTGTTCTATTTGTGCTTGACTTGGCATCCTTAAGTGCTGTGCCCTGCAAAAATGTAGCTTCATAACGAGTGCAGTGCATGTGAGCACTGATGAGGAATAATTCTAATTATGGGACCTCAATGCAGGTGGTTTGCCACAAAGGGCTGACGCTCAACAAATGGGACGAGATCCTAGTGAGCTGTCACTTCAGCAACGGAAGGCTCTTTTTGAAGCTGCAGTGGTTGCTGAGCAGGCACAGCAGCCCTGTGAGGCACCTGAGAATTTGTCTGTGGCCCAGCGTATGGCACTGTTTGAACAGCAGATGAAACTCTCCAAGGCAGCAGCAGAGCGTTCATATCCGGTGGGTGGAAGTTAGGCACTATACTTGTGGCACATGTAAGGCTTGCCAGTTCTTTGAAAATATTTCATGTATATCATGGGGATACTAGTGCATGTAATCTTTTGTTTTTGTGACATGATGTCAATTAAAAGGTGATCTATCTTATAGTACACAATTGCACCTGTAACTTGAACCCATCAACTCGCCTTGCAGATGTGTCTGCTTCAGCAGGCATTCTGTGTGTAATATTACCACTGATTCGAACTGAAGGAGGAGTCTGCAAAACCTTCAAACTACACTTGTGAGCATGCTCAGCATGCCACATTGTGTCCGCAAATCACACAATGATGAATCTGTAGCACTGCTGATGCACAAGTTGCTTGCTCACAGACTACGGAAGTCTGGATCGGTGTGCGGTGGCTTCATTAAATCCAAAGAGCAATGAACAATCATTTCTCTAAATAATAAACTGTTTGAATTGATGGGAAATAAACGGTGTCTAGTCGAATTATTTCTCAGTAGCTGCGGAATCCTAACATGCGGAACCCACTTTGTAAACCCCTAACAAAGGTGGATGCAAGGGGTGATGGTGGTGGGGTGGGGGAGGGCCTATAAGGGCAGTCATTCCTCCTCCCTCTCTCTCTCTCTCACTCTCAAAAACCAGGAGGGAATGACATTTTGATGCCTGTTACTCGCAGAAACCATATGTGCCATGCTCACCTTGTCACTCAGTGTTGCCAACCGTCGGGTAATTACCCTACTTGCAGGGTATTTTCAGAATTTTTCGGGCAGCGTGGGGTAGTAGGGTGGTAATATGATTTTCTTATCAGACGTAGGGTAATTTCCATTTTTTGCTCGTCGTCGGTCAGCAAAAAATGTAGACGATCAAAGCGACATCTCCGATGGTGACATTCCTAAAGAGATCTGAAAACTAAATCTTTCATTCAATAAAACTGGAACTGTTTTAATTTACATGTCGCCATAGGTTGGCAAAACTTGTGGAGCTCACTCAGACTCACTCATGAAATATATTTTACGATTAGGTCTCACTCGCACTCGGACTCACCAAATGTTTGCTGAGCCGGACTCGCTCAGACTCACACTCACGATAATTTTCTTCAACCAGACTCACTCGGACTCGAACTCACCGAAACATTACAAACCCGGACTCACGGTTCCGTCTGAGTCTGAGTGAGTCCGAGTGAGTCGACTCATGAGTCCGTTAGCCTAGAATTAGCTTTTACGACCATGTGGTCAATGCTCTTTAACATCAATATCACACGTAATTTATGCTCTTCTTGGAGGCATTTGATAAAGTACCTTCAAATACGAGCTATAAGGGCTCGCAAACCAGCAAGGTAATTTTTCTTGAAAGAGATGGCAAGATAACATATATTTCTCAAGAACCCAGGAAGAGGTGGCGGGGGTGGGGGGGGGGGGGGGTTAAGGCACCCCGCTACGTAATTCGCGCCTCTGATCAATAAAAATTGAAATTGTGTAAGAAGGGCACTGCTTTGGAATATGTGTGAGTAGACGTGAGTATAAACGTGAATCCAGGTAAGGATGATAGTAATGCTGAAGATGAGTATATAGGACCATAGGTCGGCAAAACAAAGTGGAACTCACTCAGACTCACTCAAGAAATATATCTTGGGCTTTGGACTCACACGGACTCACCAAAATTTTCCTGAGCCCAACTCACTCGGACTCACACTCACGAAAATTTTCTCCAAACGGACTCACTCGGATTCAAACTCACCAAAATATTACTCACCCGGACTAAGTCAGACTCAGACTCACGGCTCAATCTGAGTCTGAGTGAGTTCGAGTGAGTCGACTCATGACGGAGTTCGCCGACCTATGCATGTCACCAGCATAGGGCACAGACGAAAGATAATACACTCAAACCTCGATATAACGAACCCGGATATAACAAAATATCGGTTATAACGAAGTAAATGAAGAATACTCTTGCAATAGATATAGTGTTAGGAATATACCTTCATAATTATTTTTCGGATATAACGAACTTACTTTCGTGTAAGATGCAACTGCGTTATAATGAGGTTTGAGTGTACGTCACGCATCCCTGTGCTAGCATTGCTGTTCCTTCCTATGAATGGTTTTTTCCCTCTCCGCCATCTCCCATTTGTTCGTTACGGGGAGGGGCTTTTAAATTCTGCGACGGCCCTTGGTTCCAGTTATTAAGACAAACGCCTCAGATGCCTCATCAAACGCAAAAGGTGACTGTCTGTGTCAACACGTGTGATGCAAAAAATCATCATCATATAAAGACGTGACCTCATGGCTTCATTGTGACGTCACAGATTTCTAGAATTTGTGACGTCATCATGAAATAGTGATGTCACTATGACATCACATAACATGACTTCAAATGGTGATGTCATCACATGACATCGTCACATGGTACTGGCTGGGCCAATCCCGGAGGCACGTGAGGTGGAGAAAGCTTGCAATCACTCAGATCCTGGAGGCAGTGCAAAACCTTGCTAGGTGCAGAAATCTTTCGGGTTCGAGAGATCTATACAATCAACCGAGAAGAAAAAGAAGATGGCCTTCGCCTTCGTGTCATCTGAGGTGAATACATAAGAGACCATGCAAGTTTTTTCTATGAGAGTGGATGGATGGGTACTAAGAGTGTCCCCTTTCTAACGGACTGTGGCCTGCACTGCACCAAGCTCAAGGTTTTATTATTATTATTATTATTATCATCATCATCATCATCATCACCACCACATTTTGGTCAATGTTGTCTTGCTGAATTAAAGTTCTCTTTCTATAAAAAAACGTTATAAATTTACAGCTCAACTTTCTGCACCTTACCGCAGATTAACCTAATAGTTTTCCATTTTTTGGTTTCTGCCTACTTTTCAGCCACCAATCCTCCAGTCGTCTTTTAACTATTTCTATTGCTGGCCTGTTTGCCTTTATAATGTTCTCCCTAAAACCGAAGGCTTCGTGTAGGCTAGTATTTATTTATTTAGAATGCCCTCAGGGCCAATGACATTACAGAGGAGGGGGGGGGGGGGGAATACAGAAAATTAGAAATAACTCGGAAATGGGTCACAAGAAATTACACAATACTAGCGAAAAGTTTTAAAAAAAACAGAAATTCATACTAATTCATAAATAAATTCCGAAAAGATTACTAGTAGTTGCACAAATGCTCGTGTCACAAAAATAAAACAGAATACATGAAACGTTAATTAATAACTAAAGTGCAAAATCTGGAGTATCAACAAAGATATATCAACGAAGACACTTAATATAAGTAATAATGATGGTGTTGTTGAAAAACAAAGAATAAAAGAAAAAAAAATCTAGAAAGAGTTATTGTGTACAGTTTCTTTAAATTTGTTAGTATCCTTGACAACGCTTGCAGGAAGGCGACAACACTTGCAGGAAGGTCATTCCACTCATCACTTGTGTGTGGTATAAATGAGTGAAGGAAAGAGGACAATCTACACGATGGAATGCCAACCTTGTGTTGTTAGGGCACATTCCGGATCAGAAAGTAGCTATTCTTTGGCAGGCTGCGCTTTTTGAAGAATAGAAGAAATTCCCAGCAAAAGCCATTGGAACACGCTCATTTACCACAAATGAAAGTTTATTTTTTCTCTCGGTAAGCGAGAGAAAACAACAAGCTTTAAAAGCAGGCGACCAATCTTTTTCGGAGCTGCATGCAGTTACAAGTTGCACTGTTATCAGCTCTATAAAATTATATAGATGCTGTCTGATAAAGCCGACTTAAAAGATTTTTGTTCAGCCAATGCATAGCGGAGACCGTAATTCGCTATGCTGTAATGGATTTTGCTTGATTCTTAAAATTGCCGTGCGATATATGTGGGAATACATAAAACGTGGCCACCATAAATGTGAAGTCGCTGCAAATTCAGGTTGTTGTTTTGCTTTTGTGCGATTTCAGACCACAGATTTTTGTTTGTGGCATGCAACAGTTTTTGATGTTGTGCATTCATCGGAGGAGTGGAGCACAATTTGGTTCGGTTAGGTGAACATGATAGCAACGGCGTCACACCACTTTAAGCAACTCGTGAAGTTTTGATGACAAGCTGCGGCAACAGGAATAGTGTGATAGCTTCTCTTATCTCATGTTACCAGAGTGCATTGGACCTGCATTTGTGTCCGCTTTAAGGGTGGCGTATGGTCACCGTGAAGAGGACTTGGCTGGCGCAGCATCAAATCATGGTCGCTGGATCTCACGTACAACAAAATGGATTTTTTTTTTCGCCATTCTGATCATTTTTTTTGCATGCTATTGTATCATTTGAACATTCTTGCAGCACTATTCATGTAAAAATAATGTTACATGGAAAGTGCCGCAAGTACGAGGTGAGAGAAGAAGTTACGCTGCTTCCACAACTGATACAATCAACCCCTAAAGAATGGACTGAATGGGTCCTCAAATGTCAGATCCATCTGAAATCTGTGGTTGGTGTTATTTCAGCATCTAGAATTAACATGTGTAACAGGTGTTCTGTTAAATATTTTGTTCATGTTTTAATTTATGTTGAAGGAATAGCAACGATGAACATTGTTGAGATGTGTATATTCACTAGCAAGCTCTATAGCCTGACACCTGGTGCCCTTCCCTTATGCTGAGCTTCTGATAAAATATATTTTGTTCGTTATTGGGCCACTGTACCATGATGTTGATACGTCATGTTGTATTCCTTGCTATTTTTATTGTATTCTTGCTTATTAGTTTTTTATTTAATGTACCTACACTGTAGCTGTTCTCAATGTTAAAACAGTTTGTCTGTGTTGTATATTCTACATGCAATCTCTCTCTCTCTTTTTATTTATTTATTTATTTATTATTATTTTTTTTTCAGACGGTGAAACAGAACAAGCCTCTAGAAAAGCTTACGAGTAACCAAGCCAAAACTTCTGTTGCACCAAGTCACTGTGAGGCCACAGTGGAGAAGCCAGAGCGACACTGCAGTGTTGCTGAGGCACGTGCCAGACTGGAAGCTATGACACAACAGAAGGAACGGGAATCGACACCAGAGTTTCAAAGCTTCAAAACTGTTACACTGCTGTCATCAGTTTCTAACAATGCTTGTCCTGGAGAAAGTCCTGTGAG
The DNA here is from genome assembly GCA_030522465.1 of Rhipicephalus appendiculatus. Classification (NCBI taxonomy): domain Eukaryota; kingdom Metazoa; phylum Arthropoda; class Arachnida; order Ixodida; family Ixodidae; genus Rhipicephalus; species Rhipicephalus appendiculatus. The sequence continues at coordinate 3,716,673 of JALIZH010032925.1, read as the reverse complement.
TAGTTCTGGCAGCGTAGGAAGCATCACACATGCACATTTTTCTACTGTGGTACAGCCTACACCAAAACGTGTGGAGATGTCAGTGTCTGACTCATCGAAGGAGTGTGAGTACAAGCCTCATGCTGACAGTGTTTCAGAGAATAGCTCTGACTTGTCAACTTCGAGTGAGAGCCCCAGAACAGTGCACCCAGCAGTTCTAAGCTCAACTCATGAAGATGCAGGTATGGATGAGTCTGGCTTAGGGGATAGCTGGGAACAAACACTAGATGATGTTGAAGGTGCAGCTGGAAAAATGGTCAAGAATCCCTGTGATGTGGCTGCATATGACAAGCATTATGCTCAGGTAAAGGCATTGGAGGAAGAAATAGCAAAGCAAAAGGCTCTGATGACAGAACACACGACAGAGAGCCAAGAAGAGTTTAGTAATCATAATTTGGAAGTTAACAAAGAAGGCACCTCTCCCAAAAAAGAGCATGTAGTTGGGTCCTTGAAGAAAGAAGTATCGAAAAATCGTCTGTACCCTGAACTTCCACCCATGGACTGGAATGATGTTCCAACGTAAGTAGTTTGTCCATGTACTCTCTTTAGTGTTGTTTTGAGCTCAGATTTCAGCTAGAAATGCCAGAAACCTTTCTTCTGGCATTTACGAAGCATAAACTTACAGAAATATTCTGAGGCATTGGTATATAAATGTCTCTTTATTCACGCTGTCATGCATATTTTTACTTGAGCTGCTTTAATTCTCAGGAAATACAAAGAATCAGAATTGTTACAGAATATTTTTTAACTATATGATCTCCATTTGGAAAGTTATGTCCATATATCTGGTCAAGAAATAATTTCAGTAATTTGAAGTAAACAGCTCCGTTTATTGCGAAAATCTGCGGCAGTTCGGTGTAATACCATGGACACTTGTGACTAAAAGAAGTTGGTTGTATGCTCATTTCATACGTGAAAAGAAAGAGGTTAAAGGGAGCGACAACTGCCCAGAACATGAAATGAGATGACTCCACTGATGGAAAGATTGTCCGTCGCATTGACTCAAACCAACCCTGTTTTTTTTTTCGTGAGAGGTGGATTTGTATTTTTATTTCTTCATCGAAAAACGCGAAAAATGACCTTTGCGCCTCTGGTGGCAAAAACATGAACGATTCGATGTACCCTGTCACGTGATCGTTGATTGCTGTACGCGGTCGAGGATCTTTTTGTTGGTATTGAAATATTGTTCGTTTCTTTATAATAAAAGATATTACTCCATAAAAATGTACACATAGGCCTGCGTTAGTAGTATGCATTAAAGCGGCGCTGCCTTCGCAAGACGTAATGATCCCATGCTCGTCAGCGCGTCTCGAGCAACTTTTCAGCGTGCTCATGCAACCGCGCACGCAGTTTACAGGTCGCTAAGATTTTTTAGCGACATAATTTTGCTACCTACACTTCGTCTCAGAAATGACGCGCACTGCTACTCGCCGAGGCCGTGCATATGCGTAGTGACGTTTTCGGTGACTTGGCTTGGCTCGTGTATTGAGAGAGTAACGACGCCGGTACAAGCCACCCAGAACACAGGCGCAGGCAACCTTGGGCGCAGGCGCACACAACACTGTACAGATACAGGGAACGTGTATAATGCCACATCATCTCTTGTAGCGGCTTGTTATTTTTAGAAACAGTTGAAAAGCTCAAAATAAAGGTGGTTAAGCATAGTTACAGGAACTCTTGCGAAAGCAGAACGAGGACAGCTTTCACAAATCGTGAGTAGGGCTGGCGGTATCGCTATCAATTCTCAGCATTGCTGGAGGAAAGGTACATCTGTGTTTAGAGCCTTTCAGATCGAAAAATACTGCTTGTAAAATAACTACGTGCTTTTGGGATTAACTACTGCAGCTACAAACACTACGAAGGGTCAGCTTTCTGTCGCACCGTAAAAAAAATTGGTCGAAAAAAATCAGTTGTCGGTCCCTTTAAGTAAAAAAAAATTTGCCGGAAGCAGGAAGCATAAGCTGAGCCGCATTTGTTGCACAACCATGTCCGACCGTTAACTTGGGTGCATCTATCTCCCGCATTTTAGTGCTGTGTGCAATCAGGTTAGTATTTCCTGCCATAAAATTTTGCATTGAAGCCCAACCGCTATCATATTTTGCCAATGCTCAGTCCTCAATTATATCTTTTTTTGTCATAAAACAAAAATTACTTTTTTATACAAATAGCTGATGTCATTCGCTATGATTACTGCTGTTCGCTGGATTATTCAAAGGATAACTACAATGCTCTATCGTCTCCTAAACATGGGTCAATATCCTATATTTTACGATTTCTTCATTGTTTACTGGAACTTGTAGGTAGCATTAGGAAATAAATCAAGTTTTAAGACAATAGGTGTTGTGAGCAATTCTATGCACCTTTAATGAGTTTTCATGTCCTGACATGTTTTGAAAATAGCGCCTTGAAAATGCTCCGATTTTGTTGTTTTTAGGAGTAAATCATGCTAAATAAAATAATGAAATAGTGTTGAATTATTTTCTAGTAATTAAATCATGTCTGCCAACTATAATAATGCCTGTATTGTGACAGTAAAGAAAATGGTGTATTTTTGGTGATTTGTTTTCTTGTACACTGTTTGCCCCCCATTTGGGAAAATTCGGAAGGCCCTCAAATGTCCAAAAAATTTGTCTTACTAAATAATTTGAGGAAAGGCTTCTCTTGAGACTCAAATTATCAGTCTCTTTAAAAAAGAAACACAGAAAAAATTGGATATGGCCGAGCAGAGTGACAGTCTGCATGGAATGACCGTGCTGTATAAAAATAACACTGCAAGGTTGAGTGCTTAGTTGAGTCAGCTGTGTTTTAGCTGGCACCGTATTTGTTTCAGAGTTACCCCTCCACCTAAGCCCAGCCGGGCTCCTCCACCCCCAGAGGATGATCAGCCACTAGTGCACACGCAGAGTGTTTACAGGCGTAAAGTGTGCACTCCGATTCGACAAGCAGAGCAGCCTGCAAAGCCGTGTCAGATGCAGCTTCCGTCTCCAGTACAATTGACCAACCAGATGGATATACAAGGACAGATAAGAGTAAGTGTAGTGTAGCCCTACTTGCAGGAACTGCTAGCAGAGCTTATGTTAATTATAATTTATAGTTACTACATCAAATTATTACACCAGTCACATGTAATGCATTCCGATACTGCGTAGCTCATAAGCATGTTTTGGTATACCATGTTGTTTCAGACATGTTTTTGCATGTAGTATTGGCATACTCACTCATGTTATACTTGATTGGCCATATTCTCTGGCCGTCATTGCTTGAAATCTGAGCTAGCGTACTGCTGAACAAGTCAATTATCTCTTGAACTCTGAGATCGTACTAGAGCAAGCACACCATAACCACCTATGAGCATACACAGGAAGAAGAAGCAACACATGCCACTCAAGCTGATTCAACTACTATAGTGGCATGTGCGGAAAAGGAAGCTAGGGGTTGTCTTGCGACCATAACTTGACCAGATTTTGAAGTAGTTTCTGCAAAAATGTCACAATGCTACAAAGACCTGTCAAAAAAGGGCAATTGAAATAAACCAGTAGCATGTAGAAAACGTACACTCACAGAGTTGGAAGTAAGCAGTCAAATTTTCCATTATGCTTACACACATTTCAGTCATAAATATGAATGAGTGACTAAGGACATATGAGCATGACTGACAAGTGCTGTACAAGTGGAGATGAATATGAACACAAGTTAGCATGTGTCAGTGGAGATGTGTATGAGCTTCATTCAGTGCAGATGAATGCCAATTGATTTGGGTATGAATCTGAATAAAGCACTAGTGGGCATGAGAAGGTGTGATTATGAACTTCAGTAAGTATCGGTGAGCATAAGTGGATTTGAGGATGATCATAACTGCGAGTCAGTGTGAATAGCATCAACTTGAGTGCTGGTTAGTGTAAATTGATACGAGCATAAACACTAGTGATTGGTGATGAATCTTAGAAGTACGAGCATGGGTAAGTGAGGGGGGGCAGCATGTGGGTAGGCACGAATGTGAATGCAAATGCCCTGACTATGAACTTCAGTTTGAACATCGGAACAATAAATACGAATGTTATGTTAGGCTGTGATTATACTTCTGCATAGTCAAACCACCACTTTTATCATTAGGGGAGCATTTGTAATCCAAGAACAGTGCAACAATTAGAAAAAGGGAATAAGTCTAGCCTAAGTTTCCACCCCAGCCACCATAAAGTCCCTGTAGGAGCATGTGCATGTTGCAGGCGTTTCATGTTTTGTGACATCATGGCGTGGAGCTCATGGGGTGTGGACCCTCCCACATGCAGCTTTACAAAGCTTAGGGATCTCTGGGAATAAGGGTATCTTGAGATAAGCCAATGCTGGATGCTTCGATCTGTAAGGCCCTTCAGGGAAGGCAACACACCACTTTGGCCCTATCTTCATTTAGATGTTACTGCTAGGCTAGTGCTTGTCTCTGCATTTCTGCTAAGTGGATGTGACTATAATATAATTCAGCTTCATTTCTGCATGTGAAGTATGTGCTCTAAAGTGAATATTCTTAAATTAAGTATATATTTGAAGCATTTATTAAGTTTATAATAACATTGTGTTCAGTACAACAAGTAATGCCTCATTCATCTGGTAAAATTGTGCTGTTAGTCAGAGGCAGTTACCCTAAAATTCATTTGAATAAACAAAGACAGACCAGTGGTAATTTGGGTTTAGCATTCTGGGAATTTCACTACAACAGCAACTAAAAGCTCAAAATTGGATTTACTGCATCTGTCTTTTCATCCGTTCATTCCATTACACAGCTTTCTTGCCATTGTTGCCAAAGTGATGTAATTGTTAAGTACGCCTTCTTGTCAGCTTCAACCTTACAGAAAGCAATACTGTAGTTGATGAAGACAATGTTGTGTCCATTGAAATAACAATGAAACTGTTGAGAAGCTGTGAGAATCTGATTCCCCCCCCCCCCCCTTTTTTTTTTACTGCACCTCTTAGCCTTTTTTACAGGCAGCTTTCTTCAATATTGAAACAATAACGTTTCTTTCTGGCTTGCTTATTGCTTACTCATTTTGGCCTTCTATGCCAGATTCTGCCGACCTAACAAGCAAATAGCCATCCCAAAAGAAGCCCAAAAAAAGTGCTGCGACTTTTGCGAAGCCCAAAAGAAGCGGTAGTTTAATAAATCTTGTCATTCTTGAAAATATCTTTAACTATAATAAAGAAGTCGCTCACGTACGAAGGGAAGGCAAAAAAAAAAACTCATTATTTTGTACAACAAAAATTTCTTCATACCACTTTTTCCAGTGCAAATAACATTGCTTGTCTACTCCCCCTACGTATGTTTTATTTCAGTGCTGAACTATACATGAAGTCAGTGGCAAACGTGCTATTGGTGAACGTGACGAGCACTAAAATACCTGTACTTGCGGGAAAAACTCGAATAAGCCCCAAAAAATGCAACAAGAGACTGGGAAATTTTACAAACGACTCTGCAAAAAAAAAAAAAAAAGCCCATCTTCACTTCTTATAAGTGGGACTGGCAACTCTGCTTCTGACTGTTACTTAAATGAAAGATTATCCGATCGAACTTCATAGCATGAAAACAAAGGGCAAGACACATCATAGAATAACACCTAACCCAATCTTTAAAAGAGCACTGACACAAAAATTTTGCATGTTGTTTTTTTTTTTTTTTTGGTTGCAATAGGTAGCTTATGACCCACTTATCACGGCTGGAAACCTCGTTTGTGCGAGTGCACGATGGTTATTTATTTAGAGACGTTTTTAGAGCGTCCAGTCGCAGTTTCGGTTTCAAAGAGCACCGAGCTAGGCAGGAGCAGTTCCAGGGGCAGGGTAAACACAGCTGGCCACGTGACCACGCAAAACGGTGACGTGGGCGCCACGCACGAGAGCGTGTGCGAGCGGACACCACACTGACAGCCAGCACAGCCAGCACACGCAAAGGCGCAGGCACGGAGGAAGAAATCGCAGGTAGCGCAAGCGCAAGGCGCATGCCAGCATCCAGCCAACACAAACTCGGGACGTAGGTTTGTTTACATTGCCGCTGCGTTAATGTCGGCGTCGCAAGGGGCTCCGCATCTCGCTCAGTCGCGCGGCGTGCACTTTAAAATTGATTTTAAATATGTTCTAGGCTATATTTGCCCTTGATATCTCGTAGATGTTGTGTATGTCTCCACATAAATCTATCTCGCTCATTATCTCGCCTTCGAAATTTTGTGTCAGTGCTCCTTTAACATTGTAAAGTTTTTCTTAGTACATTGTGCAGCATTATCAGTCATTGTGTTCTGATGTGGTCACTGTTTGCATGCTTTATTGGGGTACTCCTGGGCAAGGATAATGTAGGCAAGGTCAAGCCACTTTGATGTACATTTAAATGTCATTAGTGCTGGCCATACACAGCCGTAACCTTCCTAAAATTAGCACCTTAAAAAAAATTTCCAGCATAAATTTTTTTTAGCCTGTTTTGCACATGTGGAATCCAAGTGCCTGGCTCTTCATTCATGTCTGAGTGCCTCATAGTTCAACCGTAATACCTTGACCTTGATTCTAGACAGCATTGATGCTCTATATCCCTTGTCTCAATCCTGGTATGCTGTTATTTTACAGGCTTTGTGCAGGGAAGCAGAAGCTCAGTCAGTAGTGATGGCTCAAGCAAGCCGGGCATTGGATGTGTGTCGCTCCACAATGGAGTTTCTTGGCTCTGCTGAACAAGTAGAAGGAGAGCGCCTGCTTTTGCTTGCAAGTGAGTATTAGGTTAAAGTGTCTGCTTGTGTGACCACTGTTGTCTTGGCACCCTGTGTGTGGTGAAAGTTGGGGTCATTGTTGCCCCCAGAAAATAACTTTCTATGATGGTTTGTTGAACCATTAGCGGAACGCAGGCAAGCTTGCCTGGCAGAAGTTGAACGACTCAAGACACGTGGTGGCTGTGGAGATAATGAAGTGGTTCCAGAAAGGGCCTGTCTGACTCTGAGTCAACTGCAGCTGCCTCTCAAGAGAGAGTTTCTGGCTGCTCAGCTCGAAGGAATACTTGGTAGGCACATTTTTGTTTCATGTTAATGCAATTTACTTCAGCATTATTTATGTTTGGCTAGTGGTAAGATTTATCGGAAAGGCTTGGTGCAATGAGTTTGCATATTAGGGTTTAATGACCTGCTCCTATGTCCATTTACTGCATGATGCCTGCATTTTAAAGCATTCGCTGCCATGGTCATGACTGGTGCTGGTTAACAAGACAAGATCTAGATCTAGTACATATGCACTAATATCCATGAGTTTGCCTGCCTGTGGTAGCTTATCACATAAGGGTACCAAAGTGGGCTTGTTGGCTCATCGTAAACTGGCTTGTAGCATAATGCAGAAACAGGCGAGGACAAAATATGAAGTTGCAAACGGACACAAGTGCTAACTTGAAGTTAGTGCTTGTTCTCGTCTGTTTCTGCACTATGCTACAAGCCACATTAGCACATAAGGTGTCTTGCTCCTAAGCTAGAGGGCATAGGTTTGATTGCTGGCCATGGTGGCTACATTTCAATGAGAGCAAAATGCAAAGAACACCCATTTGCTTAGCTTGAGGTGCATGTTAAAAAACATTCACCTTAATCTAAGCAAAATCAAAATTGATCGAGAGTCCCCGGTACGGTGTGTCTCATAATCATATTGTGGTTTTGGCATGTAAAACCCCAGCAGTTATGAATGGTACAGTAAGGTGGCTACCGCAGTAGCTCAGCAGTGCAGCATTCTATGCGTAATGCAGATGTGTGTTTGGCTTCCACTCGTACCATGTTGTCCTTTGATGGACTTTTATTTATAGTATTCTTATTATTTCTACATTTCAATGTACGCATACACACTGGTACTTCCTGATTTCATGATGAAGCAACTTGCCCAAAAAGAAGTATTGATCAATTAAAAAGAACAGCTAAATGTGCTGTATCCCTAGCTTCATTGTCTCTTGCCTTCACAAGGTCGTAACAATAAGCTTAAGCCCCTTATTCTTTCTCCTTATTCCTAAATGCTTTAGAACAGTCTCATATTCATAATTTGACTAACTTCGGATATGTGATACGTAACTTTGGTTACATTAACGTACAGGTTTACAGATTGTGCTGCAGCACCAGTGTGCCTTTCAACTATGAAGCAAATGAATTTATGTGCGTTGGTTCATCCGGAAATGTGGCTATACATTTAAAGAAAACTGAGGTGTTTAAACAAAACCCACAAACGATCCGTCCTCAGAGAAATTCCTTGGGTTTTAAATGCCAAGCTGGGAATCGGGAATTTGATTTCTTTTTGTCATAGAATTAAAGGGGTTGAGAGACAGTTATTGTACTGCAGCAAGATGGCAAGTTGGGCTAGTTGGTTGACGTTCATGTTTGAAAAATTTGGTTGAAGCGCACCGAAAAAAACACACACGAAAAGTGTAAGTGCTGTCCTGCCTGCTTCTTCTTGTGTGTGTTTTTTTTCGGTGCGCTTCAACCAAATTTTTCAAACATGAGCAGTTATTGCGCTTGCGGCAAGCCAGTGGCATGGTGCGAGTTTCCCGTCCGGGCCTTCAGGTGTCGCCCCGTCGAAACGACGACAGCGCACCGCCGGCAGCGGGAATCGAAACGCCATCTAAGCCTTTTTTTCCGCCGATTTTATTTGTGAAACTTGAGGTCTGTGCGCATAGAAAACCGTTTCTTATGTAATTTTAGGCTATCAGAAGCGTGTATAGTGCTAACGCGTGGAAGATTGGAAAGTGACGCACTTCTGGTGCGAACCAGAAAACAAACAGTTGCGCGGCCGCGCTGGCCGTGCCGCGCGACTGTTTGTTTTCTGGTCGTGAAAGGCACGCGGATATGTTGATATCAGTTACAGACAAGTCTGCCGAATACTGTGTACGAAGTTTTGCGACGTCTTGAGCTACAGAAGTGCAGGGACGTTAGCGGTACACCTTTATTTACATCAGCGAAGGTTTCGTGCCGTTCGATGTAGTACGTATCAGCCAGCGCTGGACAGCTTGTGTGCTCCGGACATCTGCGGTGGGGCTATGCGTAGTACGTACCTCGTTTGCATATGAACACTTATGCATGCATGTTATTCAGTGTTACACATGCTAAAACGTTACTTACGTGGCCTTCATTCTATGTGAACATCGAATGGGTCGCAATAAAATGATTTATTGCAGCAAGCCTGCGTGATCAGCGTTGTCATTTTGCTCGACCAGTATGCGGCATCACTAACTTATTAAAGTAAGTATGCGAGATACTTGTGAGCTTCTAATGAGTAATTTACTATAATGTACATTATGGAAACGAGAGAAATAGAGAGACGGGGCTGCCGGAGCGAGCGGGGGACAGCCATGACGCAGAAGCAGACGACGACGGTGTCGTCTGCTACGTGGAACGCCAGCCGCCATATCAAAGCGCCCTTGTGCTTTTGAAACTTATTTCATTTTATACACAGCAATAAATTATACACAAAATATTCTTAGTTCTAAAAAGTTAATTGAATGTTAAATATAATAAAAACTTTTTCTGTTGTGAGCAATTGAGAGCAAAATAATAATTTTCAAATGTTTTTGCAACTACCGTTATAATCCAGACGGCGCTTCCATCGCGTCCAATTTTTGTCCCCATTGGTTCTATGGGCATGTCATTCCCTTGCTTGCGGGCCCCATTTGCCATAGTAAGCATTATCCAGCACACCAGGAGTAATGTTATACAGCATCAGATGTCCTGTCTACACCACTGCCAACGCTTCCTCTATTTCATCAATGCCAGCCAAGTGCGCCCGTTCCAGCCGTTCACCACCCTCTCCTCTAGCCCTTTTCTACTCTCACCTATCGCCTAGCCTTTGCCTGTGCTTTGCGTTCATGGGGGAGAGCACCCGTCATGTAGTGCCTCTCGACGGAAATCATATGAAGTAATTTTTTGTTCAGTTGTGTGCAGATCCGTAGGGCGGCGTCTTGCATCCCTTGTGTTCACTATGCTGGCGGTCACGCTGGCTCTGTAAGAGTCACGGTGTTTTGAGATAGCGCGTCTCCGTTTCGTGGCGCTATGCGGGCAACCAATGGGGACGCGTCACTGCGACGCTGCAGTGCATGCACTGCCTTTAAGAGGTGCCACACGAGCGCTGTGAGGCGGCGGCTGCATTGCTTCGAACAAATTGGACAGACGCATGATATTGGAGAGGGAAAACGCGTCTATCGCATCTCCGTGCGAAAGCGCTCGGACGCACGTGTGACGCAGGCAGCCCTACCCTACATGTGGCGTCGAATCGTGACCACTCCCTGAACTAAGGCGGACCGGCGGCTCCCATTGAGGGGCGAGCGTTTGCACTGGCATTGAATAAAATAGAGGAGGCGTTGCCACTACCGTAGGCTGATGATCGCTTATGTTCATTTGCAGTTGCCCTTTATCAAACTGCTCTTTGCAATTAACCCTTTTTCGTTAGCTTGTGTTCCCTAGGTTCATACCTGCTCTTATAAACAATGTGAAATGTTTTGTATCTAGGATTCATATACCGTTACAAGGGTTGTTATCTCACTGTGTGTGCTAGGTGGGAAAGGGTTGATTGAATGATGGGAGAAAGGGTGGGTAGGTCATTTTTGTACAGTACTAGTATATACTACAGGCCAGAAGTCCCAAACAAATGGTCTGTAGGTCTCATAAACACCATGAATCCTGTGTTTACCACTGGCTGGGCCATCTCATTCAATACCTTCCATAACTGGCTACGCCTTAGGCAATCATCCCCTCACCCTCCCCAAGCACCCCCTTTGTGGGAGCTACTGTGTATGCAGGCCAACATCCGACATGAATTCCAAGACACCAGTCTGCAGTAGTTTGTCTACGCAAAATAATATCTTGGTGCTCTCATGTTGCTCTTTTTCTCAAAAGGCGAACCCCATCCAGTGGAAGACGAGTGTAAGGAGGAGTATATCTAAGTTCTTCATAACTGTTCCTCATAACTTTCACAATATACTTATTACGCAGCATCTTACAAGTACCAAAGCATGTCATCATTGCGAAAATGGGTTTTGTCACTTAAAGGGACACTAAAGAGAAACAATCACTTGGTTTAGATTGATAAACTGCACTCTGAGAACTCTAATGCCATAATTTTCACTGTCATAAGTTCATTATTAGCAGAGAAAATCAAGGTTGAAGTTTCATTTTTAAATTTCGCACGTGATGTAACAAATTTCAAAATGTATTTTTCGTATTTTTGCGACATTGGCTCAATGAAATTTTCTGAAACTTCGTATGCTAGGTCTATGGCACCCACAGGTGACAATGTACTTCATTTTTGCCGATTAGAAGCTACGTAGGACCCAGTAGATGCCGTCAAAATCTATGACGTCATGGTGTTTGGTGCGGGAATCTCAAGGTGGCGTCTCCAGCCGCATTTTCTTTTCGCGCGTTCTCTCGCTTACCAAGCGTCATTTCGCGGTAAGAGTGGTGTTTTCGGGATTGTGAAATCATTTTTCCCTTTAGTGTCCTTTTAAAGTAATCCCACAACTCTTTTGTGAAGAAGTCATAAAGTTTAGTTAATTAACAGATTAACAGGGGCATTGTTTCACCTATATTCTTCCTCAAGAATATATATATATTTTTTTTTTCAAAGCATTTTGTTTGATATGAGTTATAAGTTGCCTCTCTTCACATTTTGAGGCGTTTCTTTGTTATTTAGCAAGGTTTGGTGCAAGGGTCTCAAACTCGCCTCAGCTAACGGGCGGCAATCACGAAAATTTACTCCCGCAAGGGCCAGGACAATGACGAAGGTAGTGGGAAGGTTAGCTTGTACAAAATTTCAGCTTACATTGCCATTTGAAAGAAGACCTTTCCCATATCTCATATATGGGTCATTTCTGAAGCAGATTCGGCGTCAGGATTCCAACAACATATCGATACCTATCTCCAATATGACTTAAATCTGGATATGGTTATGTATCAACACATGATGACTGCAGGAGCTGCTTCACGAAAAAAAAGCTTGAGACAGGTCACGCCTGTGTAGCGCATGAACATACTTATTAAGAAATTTTTAAGAATGGTGTGAAGACGGTCATGTGTGAGGCTGTCGACCACTAGCGAGAGGTCCTCAGGCCGTATGCGACCCGCTGGCCACGTGTTTGGGACCCCTGATTTAGAGCAGGGGTCTCAAACTCACCTCAGCTTGTGGGCCGCAGTCACGAAACTTAGTCCCGCAAGAGCCGGGACAGTGAAGGAGGTTGGAGCGAGTGGAAGGGGGAGGTTTCAACGAAATGTCTGTGAACGTGCCACTTCAAAGAAGGCCTCTCCCATTTCTCATTTCTGAATAGAATTTGGCGTCAGGATTCGAGAAACATATCAATACCGAGTTTACAATGACTAAAATATGGACGCCGATCTCGAAAACGACTGCGGTCACCAGGTACTACAGTCCCTTCACGCAGTGAGCAACATGGCCTTCGGAAACCATGGGTCCCTAAGAAGTCGGCTCTTGAGCCGAAAACATTAGAAAAGAAACTTGTCAAGCCCTGTTCTTGGTGCGGGAAGCTGTCCACTGCAGCTTGAAGGCTCATGAACACAAAAAAAAATATGGGACGAGGATAGTCGTGTGGGCGGGCCGTTAGCGAAAGGTCCACAGGCCACATGCGGCCCATGGGCCATGTGTTTGAGACCCCTGTTTTAATAATTGGGAGCTGTGAGTCTACGCTAGCATGGGCAGTACTCTGCACAGTGGCAGATTATTGTGATACCTTTTAATATTTTTTACCTGTCACTCTTACCAAACTTGGTTCTAGGTATTCTACTCTGTTTTGGATTTATGATAGTAGTTCTGCTGACTGCATGTGACTTCTTCACAGTGCAAGCTAGCTAATAGCTGTTTTATGGCAATCATGGCAATGTATCACTTAAAGGGTGGCAGGAATTTCAAGTGAGTAACAAACCTTGTTTTCAGTTAGACTGGACTTAGCATTCAGTGTGTAGAGGTGCAGTATTCACTTGAGTGTTCATGACATGGTCTGATAAGTGGGCAATTTACCATTACGAAGATAAGGCCCTTTTAAACTTGATATTTGGAATTTGTGTGTATTACTCATAGCATCATTATTTCATGTTGTGGCTTGTTTTGCTTTTTGTATGTGGATAATATCCAGGAGAAGATGTGCATTACTTTCTGTGCCTGGTGAAGCATGGAGCCCAGGTGCTGGCCAGCCAGATGCTGTCGACCACCGACAATGCTGGCACCAATGCTCTCTCCTTCAGCAACCACATGACCTTGCGGGATCTTAGGGCAGACTTTTCAGTCAAAGTGCAGATCTATGCCTTGGTAGGTGAATATTGTGTTTTTTCCCCACTCGGACAAATAAAAGTTTTGCAGTGATAGCAGATGTGTTACCATAGATGACACTATTAATAGCTAACATGAAAGAACACAACTATTCTAGCAGTAAATAGTTATTATTATAATTAATGTACATTCTGACATATACAGTAGAACCTCGTTGATACGTTCCCGCTTAATACGATTTCCCGGCTCCTACGATCGCAATCGCGAAAATTAAATTTACGTTTTCCCATACGTTTTCCCGGATCGTACGTTTATTTTCCGCGTTTTTTTCAAAAACGTATCAACGAGGTTCTACTGTACTCATTAAAATCCATCTGTTATTGCTGGCTCACCACTGCAAACTGGATGAGCAAAACAGTGAACTTTTTTTTTTTCTGAATTGCAATTGGCATATACAGTAAAAGCTCGTTAATTCTAACTCGAAGGGGATTATCAAATTGTTCGAATTAAGTGGAGTTCGAATTAGCGGGCGGGAACTAGAATGAACGAACATAGCACCACACTGCACTGGAAGAGCCCAAAGAAACAACCTCTAGACTCGTTATTGCGAACTAGGCGCTACTAAACGTTTGTGGCAGGTGATTTCGTAAATTAGGGTCATGGAGCTCTAACAGCAAACAGAAATTAATTGATCAGTCAGTGATACGCCAGAAACAAGCACCGACATACACTCATGTGCATGATGCTATGTATACTCCAAAACACGTTTATTTACATAACATAGTCAACAAAATCAAAACTAAAAGTAATCAGTAATTTGCATTTGCTTGCGTTTCTTCTTTCGCGACCCCATGGGCATCGTTTGTAGCTTGCCCAAGAGCTCCAGCACCGCGTACGAATTCTCATCTGCTGAGAAAATGCTGCTGTTTTATTGTTTTGCATCTCTAGTAAATTTGGTTCGGTTTGGTTTTGCAACACATTGTGATCACTCTGGGCCGACTTCTGCGAATAGCGATAAAAAGGAGGGGCTCCCAGTTCGAATTAACCGTTGTGGATACCGACGCGTTCAAATTATCGGGAGTTTTCCCCCATAGAAATACATAGGGCTATGCCGGGACCAGGGCTTCAGTTCGAATTAACTAAGTTTGAATCAACCGAGTTCGAATTAATGAGATTTTACTTGAAAAGGAGCTTGCAACTTGTGAGCACGACACTGGGCAGGTTGAAGAAGTTATACCTGTGTATGTTGCATCCTGAGAGTAAGAAAGGCGAGCCATGATGAATGTTAAGATGCTTTCAGTGTGTGCACCACTGTATGGAGATGTGCCTTGGACAGCATGACCATTTTATTCCTCTCTGACCATGTGCTTAAATAAGACAGCAAAAATGTTATTTTTCTTCATTGATGCGAATGCAGTGATGGAAGTGCTGCTCCAATCGCTCCAAACTGCTCCAAAAGAGAAATGCTGCTCCATGCTGCTCCAAACTGTGATTTTTGTTAGTAATTGCTCCGAACCTGCTCCGAAATGGCACTGAGAGAATGAGAATGACGAACTTTTACTGTTTGACGAACTCATAAGACCTAAAGAAACTAGCCAACCAAGCTTAGTTTGGTTAACCTTCCTGCCTTTCTCCTTCGTTCCTCTCTCAATCAAAAGAATCTGTATGCTATCATTCGAGTGTGCCACTAGTGTGCGGCACTATCGTCTCTGATCTCATTTATGCAATAAGAACTGGCATATTAAGCATATAGCTCATTTGGCTGTTTTTTTGTTTTTTTTTTCAGATAGACATGCAGGTTAGTGTGGTTAAACGTGAAAATCAGCAGGATTGCTTTTATCTCATACCGATTATCTACTGCTCATTTGGCAACAGTTATATGGGACTGTGGTCACTTCTAAAATGTGGCGCTCAGCTTTACCGGTCGATTTGATTTCTGCCACAAAAACTAGTATTTTAAATATATAGCTCATTTCACAGCACATTTTTGACAACCAGCCATTTTTTAAATTGTTTGCTTCTTGAAATTTACATTTATTGTTGTCTGCGAAATATATTTCATAATAAAAAAATTGGGGGGACCCTTAAGCTTCGCCTTTAAGAGTTGAACGCAATAGCGATATCCCGTCCCTAGTGCGTACTTCAATCACTAAGTGCATACTATGTAATGGGTAGTATGCTTTAAACCAGGAGAAATTATGCGCGGCAAATGTGGGAAATGTTTTCGAATTTGCTATGCACCCACTACGTAGTGTTAAGGGCTTACGCGCAGTAAGGTGTGTGCCGTTTGTAATGGGTGGCTGGCTTTAAACTATGGAATCGTTATGATAGTCACATATTCTGACGCCCGATGGCAATGTACGCTTGTACCACGCAATATTCCTGGGATATTACATGTTATGTTGCGACGCCTATATAAAGGACGCTTGCGTTTGCGAAGCATGGAAGTTATTTTCACTGCATTTCCAAGCAGAGGAAGTTATTTTCACAGTTTTTCCAAGCAGAGGCATGGCTGTGTGGTAGAACACCTGCTTGCCACGCAGACAAACCGGGTTCGATCCTCACTCGGGCCTGAAAATTTTTATTATTTATTTTATTTGCATCTTTCTCGATTTTTCGGTCACGGACAAGATGATGATTTTTCGCTCACAACCAACGACGCCGACGCCGGAATTTCTGCGAAACGAGCTCTTTAAAGCTATCACGTTAATATTAATATTTACGAGTTGTTCGGCAATGCTTTGAACTCCAATTGGTGTATGGCAAATTTTGTATCTGCTCCTAAATCACCAATAGCTGCTCCAAACTAACGTTTTTTCCGCTCCGAAAACACTTATGGCTGCTCCAGAGCAGTAATTTTTCTGCTCCAAAGTGTGCTCCAAAAAGTAAAAAGTCACTTCCATCACTGCGAATGTAACTGCTGTTAGCTCTTCTGTGTCCACAAAAGCAATTTGTGAATGTTTCTCCTTTTTTCCAGCAAACTAAAAAAAGAAACTTTGCCCCACCATCGCAAGTACCGCATTGGTGGGAAGGTACGTTTCTGTGGTTACTTCATTAAATTTGTACCCTAATATTTTTTGCTTCAGTGGTTTTATAAGAGCCATGTGTACAAATTTCATTTGGGTCTTTAATTGGCTGCTACGATGTGCTATTGCCATTCATTATTGCCTGGTTCCTCACAACTGGCATCTCTGATATTATCTATGTCCAGTGAGAAGTAGAGATAAACTTACTGTGGCTGTATGTACTCTACTTTAGTATCTTTGCACAAAAATAAAGCAACTGTTGTGAACACAAATCTACTAGATAAGTCTGTTTAACAAACGGCTCTGTATCTTACTGACTGAAATGAGCACTGTTTTCTTCATTGAATGAAGGTTAACATTTTAAATTCCTCGCAAGCATTCATTAAAATTAATTTTCGTGCCTGAAATGACACAAATATGAAAACAAATAGTATGTCCTATCATGATTTTTCATTAATATATCTAGTGCCTGACCCTCCACTCCCCACCCCATTTTTTTTCTTTAATATTTAAATTTAATACATTTAATGTATTGAGCCTTCCCTTTTTTTCCTTTTTTTTCCCTTTTATTTACAATGTGCTGGCAAATCTATTTTGTGTGAGAACACAGAAAAAAAAGTGCTGCTGCTTTTACTAGACTTAATGAAGCCAACCTGATTAGTGATCCTCATTTTCCTCCTTGCAAATGCAACATACATGGAAACATTGTGGTTAAGTGTGCTATTTGCATGGATTTAGGTTTTGCTCTCATTGAGCTAGAATTTCCAATTCGAAATCACTGAGGTTTTTGAGTAACAACTTGTTTCTGAATGCGAACACACAAAAATCATGTGTGGTGCTATCTCACCATTAGTGTAAAAGCATGGCTTCTTTTTAGATGAGTTGGCTTGCTTTGTCTAAAGGCAGAATGGGGAGGCTGGGGGGCCAGCCATGTACATAATTAAAGGTCTTTACAGTGGCCGATAAGGTTAAAATGTGGATGGTTAACAAAAGTTGTACTGACTCCTGTAATGCCACCCATTGCTCTGCTTTCCCAGTTTATGAGGCGCGCTATCAGCACCATTGTTTTTTCTTGGTGTTTCTGGCGTTGGGATTTCTGCATTTTTCGGACTGCTCAGACTGTATCTATATGCTTACAAAATTTTCACGTTTTTTGGAAGTACCCCATTGCAGGTGTAAAACGTTCCGTGCTTGACATTTTTAATGCACCATAAAAAACTGGGTCCTTAGAAAAATGTTTGCCAACTTCTTCAATGACTCGCATTTTATTTGAGATGTACGAATTATACCTTGTCACTACTGAATAACATGAGTACAGACTTTTGGGCTAGTTGGTTCGCTACATTCTATGAGGCCATAGCACTGCAAGGACAGGGGCAAAGGAAGATGTTAGGATGACATCTTGTCTTCCTTTGTCCATGTCTTTTCAGTGCAATGGCCTCATTAGATAGGCTAGAAGTAAAAGCCAAGACAGGAATAGTTTACCTTTGGCTTGGCAGCATGTAAAGAAAACATGATGTAGCAGAATACAGTAGGCTCTCAGTAAATGTTAATCTCTTGAATGGAATTGCTGCTTAAATGGAACAACTGCCTCTAATATGATTGGTTTCGCACTTGAGTTCTGCACCACTGTTCATCTCTCAGTAAAATGAACTCCTGTTAAACGGAACATATTTTCTGGTCCCTTCAAGTTCCGTTTTATTTGAGTACTGTAATTGCTAAACTTTTGCTGACCAAGTGTTTTCTAAACACTATAAACTCAGTAAAGTTGATAGTTGGGCGAGTTGGTGACAGTTAATTTTTACATGTGAAGCAGTGCATGGAGACAAGGCACAAAAGAAAGAAACCAACAGGACAAACGCAGCGGTTGTCCTGTTGGTTCGTGTCTTCCTTTTGTGCCTTGTATCCGTGCACTGCTTCACACGTAAAAATCACTATAGCTCAATGAACTTCTTTCAGATTCTTTCACATGTGCTGAGTTCACTTAGTGTTTTCTTATTAATTTGTAATAAACACGTAGTTGAAACTCATTTTAACGAAGTGGTGACCATTCTCGCATTATTTCACTAAAATGGGAAGTTTGTAATATCGAGAAAGGCATTTTTCGATCCTTCAAAATCTAAAATAGTAATGTAGCGACATCCAAAAGCTGTTTGCCGCTAACACACGGCGCTCATGTGAAATGTCTGCCAGGGCAGCCCAAAGGCAATCGTATACATAAAGCCTCCCATGTCACCTGGGCATCTGAGATCCATGTCCAGGCAATGCAGGCGAGGTAGATGGTGAGGCCAAAGAAAGCATTGGGGACATTAATTGTTGTCTTTAACTATAGTGTATTAACTAGTATGACACAAATGTAAATGGATGAAAGAGGACCAAAAATCGCCTTTTCTATTGGTGGGATTTGAATTTAAGGTTGTGGGTTCGGATCCACTTTAATTAATTTCATTTTACATCATACAGTCGAACCCCTTTATAAGAGGCACTGATGTAAGAGACACTTGGGGTATAAGAGACACCAGTGTGCCTACATTATAATAGTTGTTAAGAAAATGCATACGTGGTACCGTGCTTATAAGAGACAAGAATTGCTGCCCGGTGCATGTTTCTTATAAAGGGGTTCAACTGTAATTACTAAAGTACAGTTAAAGACAACAATTAATGTCCCCTATTCTTTCCTTGCCGTAATTGTCTGCTGGATTCATTTGGTTGTGTCTAACAAAAAAAATACACCTTTGAAAAAAATTTCACTTCTTTTGTTAATGTCAGGTAGATGGTCACGTGAAGCTGTAGCAAGCTGCCGATATGCAAAGATGCGGAGAAATAATGTAGTGATTGTGCGAGCAGACCGGGCGAGAAAGTTGCGAGAAGATTATTAGTGTCATCTGTCACATAAACCATGAGATACCGAAAGCAACCACTTCCGCCCCAAGCACAATCTGCTACGTAAGAGCGCTACCAACTGCTGAGGCTGTTCTTCCATGCATGGGCGCGGCGTGCAGCCTCGTCAGAATAAAGCTTGTGATGTCTCTAAGGTGCCTTGATGTTGTAATGGCCGATAGCATTATAGGGCATGCTCAAAGAAAAATCTGTCTGTGCCAAAATTAGAAGGAAGTCACCTCTTTCTTACTCATTTATTTCAAGAAAAATTGTTAAATTGAATTTGATGGCCAAGCTAGCTTTGTTATTGTTGCCCAAAGAACGGACAAATACAGAAAAAACTATGTAGCCAGAAAAGAGCGCTCTTTCTGTCTGCATCTTTTTTCCTCTGTTTGTCCGTTCTTTGTGCAACATACCTTACAATGAGACATGCACCAACTTGCCCAGTAAGAAGTTCTAAGATACTAGCTTTGTTATTGAGGTTTTAATTGTACATAATATTGTAGCAGTGTAGGATATGCACGTTCATGTTAGTAAGTAATATTTAAAAAATCTCTGTTACTTCATCCCTTGAGCACTGTGCTGCAATCCAAATCATTGCAAGGAGCCTTTGCCAATCAGTGCTTATTTGCAAACTTCAGGCGAACAATTTTCTAGTAGCAGTTTACTCAAGCCATTTAGGTCATACTATTTGTAAAGTTCTTGCATAAAAGTTCTAGCTATGCATGCCACTGTAAGTGTTATGCCTGATAGTCTGCTCTCTACTGATGCAAATTCTCACTTTGTTTGTCAAACTCATCCTTGCATTGAATCTTCATTCTAGTTTTCACAAATTTTTATTTTAAAAAAAAATTTTCAACCCAATACAGGATGGCAAGCACAAATCAACACCTAAAAGCAGCAGCAAAGGAAGCGTTGGCAAGTCTACCCTGTCTCCTGCAACTGGTAAGTTAATCCCTCATGCTGTAGGCATCTTGGCTCAGTTGGGATATTTTAAATTATATGCAGTGTGTTTGTTTGTAGGAAAGGTTCTACTTTACAGACTCTTTTAAAGAGCACTGACAGCTGAATTTTCGTTCATAACTTTTATGCTTCAATGAGTAGGTCTGTGTCTGATAATCATAGAAATCAAATTGTAAATCCTACATGAGGTATAATGAATGATAGCATCTTCGCTTATGATCAATTTTTGTATAGCATCAAAATGCTCACCCAAAATTAGTATGAGAAACTGGCAAAACTGAAGTGGTGGAGCACCATAAGATCATGTACCCTCAAACTTCGGTGATGTTGAGAGCAGTGTTGCGGAGTTGCCACTCCGGAATTGGAATGACTCCGGAATCATTCCACATTTTAGCGACCCTGGAATGGAATGGGGACAACGCTTGGACTAATGGAATGGGAATGGAATTAAGCGCCTTTTGCATGAAATGGGAATGGAATTGCGTCTTTTTCCGAAAATAGAGCACGTTTTCGTCTTCGCGCTGTTTTTCAAACTTCAGACATTAGTAAGTCAGAGCCTCGAATTTCACAATAAAGCAGCATTTTTAACATGGCTTGGCTGATTACAAGCACGGCACATCAATAAGCAACGCGCATACTACAATTATGTCCTTATACCAGGTGTCCCAGCTATCTTTAGCCAAGGGTTAAAAAATACAATATTTGGGCAGGCGAGTGAAATCCAGTTGAATATTGCTTACAGCCATCTTGCACACTACAGGCAGATTTTTGTTTCGTAATTAACTAATTTGTTAATTATGATTAATTTACTAAATTGCTAAATATACTTTACGCAAGAAATGAGATTTGCAAAGTTAGAGAGCCTCTTCAGAAACCCCTATTGCATTATTTGGCAATAAAGAAAGTCTTACGCATACCATTTTTTCCATGCTGCGAAGAAAGCCCGCGAAATACAAAAAATACCACGTGACTAGCGCATTCGCGCGCCGCGACCGAGCTGCTCTCGGCCGTCGGTTTGAGCGAACAAAATCAGCTGCGACATGGCCTCCGAGATTAGCCAGCGGCGCGCCGCTGGCTAATACTATAGGGACTCGGGAGAACTGCCCCTATGGGAATTAGTAGGGTGGTTGTATACTGCACGAGATATGTCACCAAGCTACTATCCCTCGACCTTGGTAACGTGTTTTGCGTACTTTTGCGGTTCTTAATGCATCTGATGACATCAGCTTTTTTATGGGGCGTTCATTTTTAACGCGACAAAAATACAAGATGCCTTTATAACGTTGAGGAATTACAGGAATGGAATTGAACTGCCCTGGCCATTCCCGGAGTGGGAATGGGCTAAGTTTTTTAGTTCCGAGGAATTAAAAGGAATGGAATTGCAGCAAGTTCTAATTCCCCGGAATGGAATTGGAATGGAATGGAGGCGCCCATTCCGCAACACTGGTTAAGAGCGCACTTTCTGAACCGGCCCTGCATGCAGTAAGGCATGAAACATGGCTGCTGTAATATCAGCCAGGCTTTGGCACACCCAGGTGCATGCCCCTTCCAGAATTTTTCTCTATAGGACACCTAGCATGCAACAGCACCCTACACACCCACTTGCCCAGCCCCCCACTTCAGGGTCAGGAGTATGCCCCTCCCGGAAAAATTTCATCACTATGCAGCCTAAAATTTCGCTGGTATAAGCAGCCAGAACCATCTAAAGTGCCGCATGACAGCTGAGCAAGCGAAGAGAGGGATGGAGGAAGACCCTTCTCGTGTGCTAGCCTAGGTGGTGTTGCATGCACTCTGCAAACTTGTCTTTCTGTGTGGTTGGCACTACACTCAAACCTCGATATAACGAACCCGGATATAACGAAATATCGGTTATAACGAAGTTAATGAAGAACAGTCTTGTAATGGATACAGTGCTGTAAAGTATACGTTTATAACGAATTTTCGGATATAACGAACTTATTTTCGTGTAAGATGCAACTTTGTTATAATGAGGTTTGAGTGTAGTACTTGTGAAACGGCCGAAACATCACAGGGAGCCTGAGCAGCCACTAAACATATCACATTGACAACATTTTTGCAAGGTTCTCAAAAGAGTAGTCACACTTGCTTTAAAGGGACACTAAATAGAAAAACTATTTTTCGTATTTGTAAATTACTCTTTTATGATACAAAAAACAACACATTTGCTGCGAGAAGACGCTTGGTAAGCGAGAAAATGCGCAAAAAGAAAGTGCGGGTGGCGATGCCACCTTGAAGTTCCCGCACCAGTCGCCGTGATGTCATAGATTTTGACAGCGTTTATGAGGGCCTACGTAGTTCCTAACTGGTAAAAATGAAGTACCGTACTCACGGATTCAAACAGGACAATTTAGGGCTAAGTAACGCATGTATTTTCGTTTCCACCGTCTTCAGTTCAGGTTATATCGGTGTATTTTCGTCTCGAATGCGTAGATCAGAGCTAGCATTATCTTTAGAGACTATATTCGTCACGACATGACGTGGTTATCTCAAGGAATTGTGCGTGTCAGTCGTTATACTAAAAAAAATGATGTCTCGCTTGAATCCGTAAGTACTTTACAAACTTTTCTGAGGGAGCCAGCAACTTAACGTAACAAGTTTCAGGAAATTTCGTCTAGGCAATGTGGCCAAAATACGAAAAAACACCTGAAATCCATGGCGTCACCATCGGAGATTTCGGCGAGATATTTAAAAGTGATCCTTTTGACATTGAGCTTCTCATTTATTAATAAAGATATGCTGGTAAAATTAATGGCACTAGAGTTTTCAGAATATAATTTATCAGTCTCAACTGATTTATTGTTTCATATTAGTGTCCCTTTAAAACCCCGTTAAAATATGTTCAAGGCTTCGTTTGCCACTAATGCTCAGTCAAAGGTACCCATGTATGCAGAAAAATAAAGCAACACAAACATTTCAAGTTTTTCCAAAGTAAATAAGCACATCAGAATGACCTGAAATGAGTACAGAGTGCAAGAAAATAAGAATGGATGTTCTAAGCCCAATTGAACTCAAGTTGTAATATGTTGAATACCTATTTGTGACTGAAATCTCAGCTTGACATAGACTCATTGGCGAATGTTCAACATACCATAACTTTTGTTCAAATTGGTTTAGAACATCCATTCCTGTTTGCTTGCATTCTGCACTAATTCCAGGTCATTCTGATCTGTTTATTTACCTTTTAACTCTCTCAGTTGTGGCAAACTATGGCTCCCAAAATGCATATGAAATGGTTGATATTTTAAAAACTACATAATATACAACAAAAATAATTGCATATTTGAAATCTGCACACAAATATACATAAGCTCAGCAAGTTTCATCTCAATCGATAAATAATTTTAAAAAAATAATTTTCAGGACCCATGTCCCCCCCCTTAACCTTTCAACATGCACAAATTTAAATGGATGCAAACATTTATTCCAGCTCTCTTTCATGACCGTGCATAGCATACAGTAGAGATGCCAAAGAGTATTTTGAACCTATGACAGGATCTGGAACACACAGCCATGGGCATCGGCAGGGGTTGCAAAAGGGGCACCTGCCCCCCCCCTTCTCAGGCAAAATCCTGTTGACGCCCATGGACACTTACATAGCAACAGAACAGGAAGGCGCACATATTGGCTTTCCACCAATACATCTGCATGTACCTGTACTGATCTGTACCACGATCGCTACTGATCAAATTCTGGCACCACTTCACTGTCACACAGTACCTGCTGCCTTCTACTGTGTGGATCCGATTGTCCCAGAATAGTTGCATGCAGCGTGAAGTGCAGGGGAAAAAGAAGGTGTGCTTGGATTTAGGTGTACATTAAAGAACCCCCCAATGTTCAAAATTAACCTGGAGACCGCCAGTACAACGTGCCTCATAACCACATCATGGTTCTTGTGTGTAAAACTCCAGAATTCAATCAACATGTCATTCATGTCCTTTGCAAAGTATTTTTTGCTACCTTACCATTCTTATTTTCTAGATGCACTGCGATATTCTTGCTTCATTCAATGAAACGCTTCAGCTTTTCGGCTTGTTGACATTCAGCACTGCAAATCTGTATGACATCATGTTGACCTTGTTTAAGCTAGTGGAGTCAATCTTTCTATGGTTATTCCTGCAAAGCCAAATATAGTATCCCCTACATGATTTATACTGTTTCATGAACAAGGACATGTTCTGATGCATATACCACTGCAACTACACATTCCTTTCATTGGCCACATTACAGTTATGGTCATCTAATAGTTTTCAGTTTGCCACACCATATAGTACCTAATAGTTTTTCTTGGGTGCTTTTTTTTTTTGCAGTTTGTCCACCATCAGGCTCACATGTAAGGACACCTAGTTTTGGGCTTGTTGGCTCTGTACAGTTAACAGTTGGAAACTGTCGACGATCAACATTCAACCTTGAAAAGGTACTGTGTCATGTCTATCATATTGAAGAATAGAGAATATAGCTTCTAGTTTATGACAATCTTTTTTTAAATATGTGATGGTTCAGAATATCACGTGGTCACGGCTAATGAATGTGTATTTTATGAGCAAACATTTTATCTATTGTGTACACACATACTTGTAAGGTGTTAGAACTAATTTCTCTCAAAGCTTTAGAAAAGGAAGCACTTCCTACGCCAATAAAATGAACTCAGTAATTTTCAATGCCCTCTTGAGCAATTCAGTTTTTCTGCGAACAGCCTAATTCATTAACTGATAAATTGTATTTTCAGTATATATTTAAATGCAAAATCATCTCTTAAGAAGTTTTGAAGTTTATCAAGAGATATTGAAACTATTTGCTTTTGTGATACTAGTTGCTGTTGGTCTTGTTTCTCAGGAGTGCAAAGAATTTAAAATTCAAGAAAGCACAACATGATTAGACGCTGTTGCTGTGTAATCTTTCTCTACCTTGCGAGAATTTAGGCTAGCCCGTCGCCATTGCGCGGGCCTTTTCGCCTATTTCTGCCGTCCAAATGTCCAAACATGACTCTCCCCTCCTCCGCGGTCCGTTGGTGCTGGGAGAGCGGGAGTGACGCTAACCTCTCTCACCCGGCACCGGATCTTGACTGTGGCGCCGCGCTCAAGTCTCGCATCTTTTGAGACGTTTCGCACGCTGCGAGAGTCAGAATCTCTCTGGACAGCGTTGGGTAAGCGCCTGTCCTGCTTCTCGTTCGTCGGCTCCTTTGTTCTTGGGGCTCGCTCGGACGGAGTTCGCCAACGGTGCCTTGCGCCCGCGGCGAACGCTTACCTTCTGTTTGCCTTTTGAACGCTAGGCCGAAGAGCGATGCGGTGTGTTCGCATGTGGTCCTACTACGCCGAGCCGTGCCTATCGAAGCCAACGCGAGCGGAGTTTTCCCTCGCTCGAGCGATCGGGCCCTGTGGTCGCTGATCGTGAGAGTACGCAGTATAGTCGCAAGGGAACATTTCCCTCAGCGGCGTGTTGCCGTGAGCCCTTTTGCCCGCGGAGACATGCTAGTGGCACCCTTTGTGTTGTATTTTCGCCCGTGGCGTGGCTAAGCCTGTTTGCTTTCCCACCGCCTTTTGGGAGCGGGCGTTGTACTGCGTTTGTGGTGTTGCCGCAGGCAATAAAGTGTTGCGGATTCTTGAGAGCAGTACTGTGTACTTGCCGCGCTGCGCTCGGCGCCTTTGCTGCCCAAACGCACGTGTGCTGCAGCGCGCTAGTTCACGCGAGGCGACGGCGAACGCGTCCCTGTGGCTCGCTAAGTCCGAACCCATGCTAGTGGTCGTACTCCTGTGAGATACATGCACACTACAACCTACAAGTTTAAGATGAAAATGTGTGTTGCAAGCAGAATGAACGTATAAACAGGCCATGAGCAGAAAAGGCAGTACTGTGCCAACGACCACAACTGTCATTTTGGATACAATGTGATTTACCACTGCAGCTTGCAGCTTTTTAATGTTTACACATTGTCACATGGTCATGACGGTAAAGTACACAGAACAAAAGCTGGTACAGATGAAAACTTTTATTGGGCGAACTTGTGCCGAGCAAATGAAGACAAAGTACAAGCAATACATGCTGTGCACTGATAGTGGCAATCACAGGCGTCAGCTGTTGGAAATCTGATCATTGGTGGAGCGCATCATCTTTTATACATCGATTGAACCGTCCAGTGTTATTGCTGGTGCTCACATAAGCTCCAGAATTAACTTGACTATTCACGTTCTGCGCGTAATCTCAACAGAACAGTCCCGAATAGTCGCGAAGCTTCCCAAACATTGCGACGCGGCCAGCGCCAAGCGGTGCTAGCTATTTTCGTGGGTGTAACCCGATCACATCAAAATAAAAGAATTGAGGGCGCTTGGCAATACAGTTGAACCCACTTATAACAATACTCAAATGCCACAAAAATTTCATTGTTATAACCGATAATTGCTATAAAAGGGTTGCACGAAAAAAAGCTAACTAGGGGGGATGGCAGGCTGTTATGAGATAACTATAATATCGGAAGGTATATGCCAACAGACATCGGTGATCAGGATGAGAAAGCTGCCGATTTTTTGGACATGCTTGAAAATTCAGATGCTTGCACGGAACTGCCACAATCCCCATAGAGCCAATGTATGTTTAGAACACCGAAACTCTTCCAAGTTTCAACTTTTTACTCAAATTGCATGTTACATCGGAAAGTGTATTAACAGACGCCACTGCTACTCCCACGCCGTAGCAGATTTCAAAAGTCAGCTTTGCCGCAATGCCACAACGCTCTGCAGTGCAGCATACCGCGAATCTGAAGGGGCACTGGGGGACGAAGTTGTGGGCGGGGGTTCAGCAGATTGAATTTCTTGTTTTCTTCTTTATTTTCAAGGATTTCGCGTTCCATTACTTTTCGGCACCAACACCCAACAGCCAGAATTCATTGTTATAACCGATAATGTGGCACGGGGGCTTTACTGTAAGCGGGTTATTTCACTATAGAGAACATACAAAAGTTGACGGTGCAGCAGCTTCTAATTGTTATAAACGATATATTATTAAAGCAGGTATTGTTATAGTAAGTGGGTTTGACTCTATTGCAATAGCAAAACTGCTGGCCGAGCCCATCACTTGAGCAGAAAAGTTGTCACACCAATACAGGAGACCAAGACAGTTGCATCTGTCCAATTCCCATCACTTAGAGCCTGTTCATATAACCTATCTGGTGCAGCAGAAATAATTTCCTCAAAGCATGCTTAACCCCTTAAGGGGGGGACACTGGTCTTTCAAAGTGCAAAATCATAAAAAAATCAATTTTTTGAAAACAGCATTTTAGTAACACACAGGCATAGCTGCAAGTACTGACAAAGTTTCTCACACCTTGGATTAATATTTTGGCCGTAGCAGCAATTTATACCACCAAGATAGCCTATATTCTAACCGAAAAAAAGCAAAAAAAACTGGGTTTATTCATGCCATGCTGCTGCTGAATTATGTATGCTGGAGCAGTAGGCGTGCAGGTTATATCCCTGGTGGCTTCTAATCATTCACTAAAAAAAATTTGAACGTCTTGTGTTACATGAGGTTCAAAATTGGCTTTATTTCTTTTTCTGGATTTTCTCAAAACCTGAATATTTTACTCTTTGCAACCTTTCGGAAGCAGTTTCCGAGTATTCGGAGCACCTAGAATTGTAAATCTTGTTGCAGTACTGAGCTACACGAGTATTGCCCACAAGGGTAGGAGCAGATTTTTGTATTTCAGTTTCATTGTCTTTTTATTGTTGATTTATTAAACAACTAATTAGCCACATTTTGGACACAAATCTTCGATATGTTGTACAATTGCTAATAGTTGTCATAAAAAAAACATTCCTACCCTTGTGAAACTTATGTTTCCTAGTATCTAGCTATGAGCTTAAAGCAAGGTTCCGATGATTAGTTTTTGCTCCATTGTTCCCGGAAACAATGCTAATTAATTTTGATTAACTTCAGAACTAATAGACATATCTGAAAAATAATTGCATATTTGGAATCAGTGAAGAAAACTAAAGAAGTTTGTGCAGTTTCATTAAATCTGGTAAAGAAAATCCTGAAAACTTTTAAAAACCCATGTCCCCCCCTTAAGTGCTTTGGACGAGCAGAGCTCGTCCTGCCCAAACTGTCCCCAAAGTGCTTTGGACGAGCAGAGCTCGTCCTAGCGGAATACGTACTCCCCTGTAGTGTTCAGGACGAGAAGCGCTCGTCTGCTGCTTAGATTGCGTTTCATCCACTAGATAGCAGCATTTACTCGACCAATTAGTTTTCTCTTGTGGCAGGAGTGCGGTTTTCGTACGGAAATACGGTGTGCGGTGCCAGCGACCCATGCATAGCTAGCCCGTCAACACTAAAATGAAGCTTTTCATTTTCGTCATCTTCAAGTGATGATAATTCGGATACAGATGTTTATCTTGTGTCCGGAAGACAAGACAGCGATGACGGTGAATTGAGCAGCTCATCGGTGATGATGAAGACAGCTCGGAAGCAAACATCGCAAGTGCTCACCAGTGAAGCCGCTTTGCGTTATTCGGTGTTCTGAAATTTTCCACACAGTTCCGAAGCTTCCCGAGTGAAATAGCCCAAGGGTGCTTAGCCTACACAATTGAAAAAAGATGTGGCGTCTGCAACTGTTTTCTTTATAAGGTCTTTATTTTTATTAGCAGCAGGTAGCTGGTTTCCTATGTATTGTTCAGAGCTGAACTTTATTGTGTTGATTTGAGTAAATATGTGGTACAAATATTTTTTGAACATCAACTAGATGCTTTTTAGTACAATCAGATTCGAAATCAGCAATAAAAAAAATAGGCACTTTTGGTTGGGGAAATGTTAAAAAAAATAAAGCACTTAAGGGGTTAAAGGCACTCGCACTGCTACATGAAAGCATGTACAGGGGGGTGGATGGAAAGAAACTCGATCAGTGCAGTGCTCTGTTTTCATTGCGATCTGACCTTAGTGGCAGTAAAAAGATGTTAGTGTGGTCCTTGATTGTATCATAGATGACTCTAGTGGCTTTTTATTACCATGCAGGCTACAACCGTTTGAAAAGAAATGTGAAGCAGCAGAGAATGTAGATGCCGCACAGTTCACGTCTCTTTCCATCGCGCCTGTACATAGATGGTTCTTATTTGTACAGTACTCACGGATTGAAACAGGACAATTTAGGGCTAAGTAACGGCCATACTTTCGTTTCCACCATCTTCAGTTCGGGTTGTATCAGCGTAATTTTTACTCGAACACTTAGATGAGAGCTTACATTATCTTTAGAGACCAGCTTTGTAGCGACATGACATGGTTATCTCGAGCAATTGCACATACCAGTCATTATACTAAAAAATTTGAAGTCTCGTTTGAATTCGTGAGTACTGTATTTCACATGTATGCTTTCTCTAGAGCTCTGGAAAACTGAATCCACAGCAGATATCTTTAAAAAAAAAAATTTGTGTTTGTATGCTGTTCATATTTTCTATTGAAGACTTTGTGTTAAAGTCAGAATGTAAAAAGATGGCAAAGTAGTTTTTACTATAACAGTTAAAGGAGTACTGACACGTTTTTTCGAAGGCGAGCTTGCTCTCTCATACAAATCTCCTATATGCATAGATGGCCCTGAGAAAGAATCAAGCTCAGCAAATGCTGATAAGATATTTTATTTTGATATTAAAGTCAATTTTCTCGCGGCATCCGTACTGACATCAACACTAGCCTGACGTCAGGCTACAGCACTAATCCTCTGGTGACTTCACGCAGCAGTCTGGCTAGTTGTGATGACGTCAAGCACCAAAACAAAAAATGGCAGCTTGCGCATCGCCTTCTCGATCATCTGCTCGCGCCGTGTGGTCGTGCGGTCACTGTCATCCAGTGTACTTGTGAAGCGAGTAAGCGGAGTCTGGAATAGAGTGCGTGCACGCGAATACAAAATATACGCTTATCAGAGGGCAAGGGAATCGTCTGACTTTGAATTTGTCGTCATGGCACCGATATTTTGCCCTGTGAAGTCTTGTGCCAGTGAAACGGGGGGCAATAGGTGCAAGTTCCACCGATTCCCGTCCGATCCGGCGCTGAGACAAGCGTGGGTCGACTTCGTGCGCCGCGGCCGAGGCGGAGACTGGACGCCAACCAAGCGGAGTTTACTCTGTTCGCTCCACTTCACTCCCGGACGCGTACACGCGCAGCATGCAGTTGCTGACCGGCTTCGGATTGTCGACGAAGAATCTGCGAATCGACGAAGAATCTGCGACGAAGAATCCCAACATTGTGCCCCACTGCCGCAACCGCGCATCACGTTGCCTTTCAAGGATATAGAAAAACAGTCTGCAGCGGCAGCAACTTAAAGCGTGCAGGCGATCCCGAGTTGCGTGCTCCAGTGGAGGTTACTCGTGTTATCGAAATCTTCACACGTGATATCGAAATCAGTGTTGTTTTCGTGCATAGCTACGCCGTGTACTTCAGTTGTTGAGTTTAGACATGGTGAACATGCAATTCTGATATGTACGAGTTCATCATTGTGCAGCTAAGCATATGTCAGGCTAATGCCGTCTTTCAGGTTCCTCTTCACATCTTACCTAGTCCATGAAGTTAAGACGACTACCTTTCAGAAATTTGGAGAATGTGTTTACTACCATGTGTGCAAACTTAGTAGCTTTTTCTGTTTTGTTATTGTCACGTTACCAACCGTGGCCTTTGCCCCATTACTTTCACATGTGTTATCGAAATCAGTGTTGTTTTCGTACATAGCTACACCATGTACTTCAGTTGTTGGGTTGAGACATGGTGAACATGCAATTCTGGTAATGTACGAGTTCATCATTGTGTAGCTAAGCATATGTCAGGCTAATGCCGTCTTTCAGGTTCCTGTTTACTTCTTACCTAGTCCATGAGGTCAAGACTCAGAAATTTGGAGAACGTATTTACTGCCATGTGTGCAGACTTAGCAGCTCTTTCTGTTATGTTATTGTCACGTTACCAACTGTGGCCTTTGCCCATAGGTCGGCAAACTCACTCATGAGTCGACTCACTCAAACTGAGACCGTGCCATGAGTCTGAGTCTGGGTGAGTTTGAGTCCGAGTGAGTCAGGTTGAAGCAAATTTTTGTGTGCGAGTCCGAGTGAGTCCGAAGCACAGGACATATTTCTTGAGTCTGAGTGAGTTCCACTTTTCTTTTTTGCCAACCTATGGTCCTACCTACTCATCTCCAGCATTACTATCAGCCTTACCTGGATTCAAGCTTATACTCACGTCTACTCGCACGTATTCCAAAGCAGTGTTGTTCACACACCATTTATATTTATTGATCAGAGGAAAGAATTCCATAGGGAGGTGCCTGGACCTCCCATCCCCCCCCCCCCCCCCCCCCAACTGTTCCAGGGAAGTTTTTGATAAATATATCTTACGTTGTCATATATTTCAAGAAAAATCACCTTACTTGTTTGCGAGCACTCATAACTCGTATTCGAAGGTTCTATATCAAAAGGCACCAAGAAAAGCACCGATTACGTGAGATATTGGCGTTAAAGAGCATTGACACCATGGTCGAAAAAGTGAATTCTAGGCTATTGGACTGATGAGTCAACTCACTCGGGCTCACTCAGACTCAGATCGAGCCGTGAGTCTGAATGAGTCCAGGTCAGTAATGTTTTGGTGTTTGAGTCCAGTTGAAAAAAAGCTTTCGTGAGTGTGAGTCCGGCTCAGGAAAATTTTGGTGAGTCTGAGTTCGAGTGAGCCCTAAGAGCAAAATATATTTCATAGGTGAGTCTGAGTGAGCTCCACAAATTTTGTTGACCTATGCCTTTGCCTCATTACTTTCACACGTGTTATCGAAATCGGTGTTGTTTTCGTGGATAGCTACACCGTGTACTTCAGTTGTTGGACATAATTTTGCTGTGGGCAGCGCGACCTGGACTGAGGACAAAAGAAATGTACACACACAGGCGCTGACTGACAACTGGTTTTATTTCTTCACACACGCGGTAAATAAATAAAAAATTAATCACGTGGAGTGTTCATGTCGTGACAGGGCGTCACCTGATTACATCGTTCAAGAATTGCACTTCTTTATCATGCAGAGCAACCGACGTCTGGTTGACGCACGTGCTCTGGTTAACATGCGTGTGGTATGCTTCCACAATCTCGCGAAAGACTTGGTTAGTACTTCTGTACACTATCTGTGTTTCATGAAACATAGGCTCACAATGGCACGTTTTACAATGTGCAGCCAGGTTCGTGCTAGCGGTATTCTTGACAGCGGCGTTGTGCTCCCTAAGACGCACGTTAATGCACCGCCCCATCTGCCCAAAGTATTTCTTACCACATAACAGTGTAATGGCATACACTACTCCCATTGAACAAGGCACGAACTGCTTTTTGTGCTTTATAGTACATGTATCTTTACACACCAGTTTCGGTTTTTTGACGAGAACTCGCCCAACTCGCTGTTCTGATTCAGTTGTTGGGTTGAGACATGGTGAACATACAATTCTGGTAATGTACGAGCTCATGAGGGAGGACATTGTGCAGCTAAGCATGTCACACTAATTCCGTCTTTCAGGTTCCTGTTTACTTCTTACCTAGTCCATGAGGTCAAGACTCAGAAATTTGGAGAACATAATTACTGCCATGTGTGCAGACTTAGCACCTCTTTCTGTTTTGATATTGTCACGTTACAAACCGTGGAAATTGCCTCATTGCTTTCACACGTTATCGAAATCAGTGTTGTTTTCGTGCATAGGTACACCGTGTACATTAGTTGTTGGGTTGAGATATGGTGAACATGCAATTCTGGTAATGTACGAGTTCATCATTGTGTAGCTAAGCATATGTCAGGCTAATGCTGTCTTTCAGGTTCCTGTTCACATCTTACCTAGTGCATGAGGTCAAGACAACAACCTTTCAGAAATTTGGAGGACGTATTTACTGCCATGTGTGCAAACTAAGTAACTTTTTCTGTTTTGTTATTGTCACATTACCAACCGTGGCCTTTGCCTCACTACTTTCACACGTGTTATCGAAATCAGTGTTGTTTATGTGCATAGCTATGCCATGTGCTTCAGTTGTTGAGACATGGTGAACATGCAATTCTGGTAATGTACGAGCTCATCAGGGAGGACATTGTGCAGCTAAGCATGTCAGACTAATGCCGTCTTTCAGGTACCTGTTTACTTCTTTACCTAGTCCATGAGCTCAAGACGACTACCTTTCAGAAATTTGGAGGATGTATTTACTGCCATGTGTGCAGACTAAGCAGCTCTTTCTGTTTTGTTATTGTCACGTAACCAACCGTGGCCTTTGACTCATTATTTTAACACGTGTGATCGAAATCAGTGTTGTTTCCATGCATAGCTACACCGTGTACTTCAGTTGTTGGGTTGAGACATGGTGAACATGCAATTCTGGTAATGTACGAGTTCATCATTGTGTAGCTAAGCATATGTCAGGCTAATGCCGTCTTTCAGGTTCCTGTTTACTTCTTACCTAGTCCATGAGGTCAAGACTCAGAAATCTGCAGAACGTATTTACTGCCATGTGTGCAGACTTAGCAGCTCTTTCTGTTTTGTTATTCTTACTTTAGCAACTACAGCCTCTTTCTTGAATTTCTTGTGTGTTAGCGTAAGTGTTGACTTCCTTCTGTAGTGCTGGTCATATAGCATCTGTTTTGCATATGACCAGAAGAAAGGTCAGTGACACAGGCCGTTATGCCTAAAGAAATAAATCAAGTTGAACATGTTTTCTTTTACTGAACTGCATCTCCATGACATTCGTATACTTAAAGCCGCAGTAGTCTTGTGGAGGGAAATTTTGACGCACTGCAGAGAGGACGCAGCTGGGCAGGACCACTCGCTTTCGTTTGCCAAGGCGATGCCAGACCCATCTTACAAAGGGACGATGTCGCCTGAAATATGAATGCAATAAGATATAAAAATGCAGTGGCAAGAGTAAAGGTACACATATCCTGCAGCTGAATCAAATGTGTGCACAGAGTCGTATTCCAGAACCATCTACTGACACGGGCCCTTTCGAGCAGACAAAATTACGAAATAAAACGTCATTGTTATGTAGCATGCAGATTCCTTTTTAGCAAGTACAGATATGCAGAAACACTTCATTTTATTTATCGTTTACTTAATCAACCCAATGGGCCAAAGGCACTACCGAGAACTATGACTTATAGAGGAAAAAAAAGAAAAGAACAATGAAGTACATAAGTCAATCACAAAGAACGTGAAAGGCGAGATCAAGTAATCTGATTTGTGAAGAACTATCTAAAAATGTAAGCAGCAGCTATTCTAAGCTTGCAGATTTTATTTCACATATTGTGATTTCGAGATCGTGCATAATTTGCGCTGCCTGACGACCGGAGGTGTCCGACGCCACTTATACATGTATTTTTTTCATTTCCCTTTATTTAGTTGGACACGCAATATGGAATATGAACATAGCAATATTAGCAAGTAACATGCGCCTATGCACGTTTTGAGTGAGTGGATGACGCGTCGTACTTGCGACCACCACACTTTTGTAGGAAGTATACCGAAGGCATGCACTTTGCATGCCAGAGACAGCTTGCGATTCGGCGTACTTCAGCTTCAACAGCAACAGCTAACTTAGATCAACCGCAGCAGTAATACCTATGGATTTCCGGTGCCTCAATGACAACTGGTCGATCTTATATCAAGGGTAGTACGCTATCTCGAGGGCGTGAATGTCTAAGCACCCACGCTGAAACGTCGGGTGCGCGGTGACACAGGCTGCCTCATCCGGCACTAGAGCGCGACTTCGTCGATTTCCCGACTGCACACCGACTACGTCCGTGTCCATCGGGTGGCAACTCCCACAGAGGCACCTGCGCAGATTACGTTATCGATATAATGTTCAGGCGTTACGACCAGCAGGAGGTTGTCATACTACGTGCGCAGTGCGGCTGCATAGGAAAGCGGCAGGAAAAAGCATACATGCGGTGTCGAATCTGCGCCTAGTACCAATAATTTCAAGCAAGTAATAGCATTACGAAATCCACACGAACGCTATTGACTTCCGTAGAACATCCGGAAGATGCCCGCGCAAGATCAAGCAAAAAACAGCGAATTCTTACCGTTCGACATTCCCGATGCGCAAGCCGTCCGCATGGCGCTATCGCTGTCAGACGACTCGTCTTCTGACGTACTTGCAAGCGGGTCGAATGCGAAATGATTCGCGGGGTCGGCAAGCTCGGCATCTTCCTCTCTGCCGAAGTCGTTGCTGCCGTCGGAGTCTGTTAACAAATATTCGTCCATCGTTGACGGCGCGACAGTTGCCACATGTGCGGCGCGCAGCAGACGAAGCAGACGATGGAGCTACGCGCGCACGAGGATACGTCACGAAAGCGTGCGCATTCACATACTACCGCCTGGTGGCGCTACTCGTCCCATTGCCGTGACGTCAGGGTACAGAAGGACCCGAAACTAGCTTTTAAAAACATGCTGTAATTAATTTTTCAGGGCGCACTCACGCTTGCCGGTGCATTTTCTAGGCTCTTGGGGACCTGGTCCATCATTTGACGCAATAAAACGATAAGTGAAAAATTTCGTGTCAGTACTCCTTTAATGAGTAAATAAGGTTCTTCAAGAAAAATAATGTTACCCTAGAAATGAGTGTGTTGCTGATGTTAGCACACCATGCCATCATATTTTTAACACTTGCACAAGTTAATTGAAGCATTTATAACATATCACTGCTTTTTGCCTCTTATGTAGGTGAAATTTCTTGACTAAAATAAGTTTGTGCCTATTTGGGCTAGGTTCCTCCAAACTCCCCCCTTGAAGGGACACTCCTTGTGCAATTGATGCTAAGACCTGAACATCACCATGAGCTTCGAGGATTCCTGGTAAGTCACATAAGCTTTCAATGTCTTTCAACAAGCAGTAGGCAAGTCAGTCTCATTAAAGACACCAGAGTGAAGGGAAGCAAGTCAGAAAATATGACTATACACAAAATGCTTTTGTGTTGTGTATCTTGGTGTTTATATTCATTTTGAGAGATACTGTTTGGTCAGACATTTATCAGCTTGCCAAAGTCACACTTGTGAAGCCTGTGTACATGCAGTAGTGCATGTGCTTTGGGAAATTGTCCGTGCATAAGGAAATTCTTGTCATTATTTGCCAGAAGTAAAGAGGATCAAGGAAAAAGGCCATAAAGATGACTTTGATCCTTTGCTACCATAAAAACCGAATATGTCAACCCCCCCCCACCCCTCCTCGACTTTGAACTACTGAACAAAACGAAAAGCAGCTCAGTGCCCCAATGGATTCACAAGATAACAGAAATGCAAAATGTGGTCGACCACGGCACAAGCAATGAGGAGAAAAGTGAAGCCAGAATCTGCCATCTTACTTGTGGCAAGCTAAAACGTTAGTGTGTAGCGAATAAAAAGTAGCGTTTTTCTCACGCGCCATACCAGTTAAGTGCGGGTAATATTTTGGTATAGATAGTGGTCGATGTGTAACTTGTAGTACAAGTTTCGTCAAGAAGCTCCGAAGTCTGAGCAAATTTTATTGGAGATCAAGTCAGCAATAGTCGTCTCGATGGGTAACTTTCCGTCAGGAATAACGATCTCTTATTCTATAATTAGCCCAGTATGTACATTAACAGAGCAAAACCACATTATCCTTGAGCGGGCACCACTCGAAAAGAACATGATTCCGTGACGAACCACCTTTGCCGATAATGCGTTGTGAGAGCTTTCTCTCCAGCATCTTTTAAAATCCTCCTTGAGCACAAGGCTGGAAGTAACATAGCGACGCCGATGATTGTGATGGCGATGGAGGCAGTTCCCTTCAGTTGCCCATAGTGGACAGACTTCCAAGGTTTTTCTGCCAGTGACAGGTTTATAAGATGGGGGGTCGACTTTATATTGTGGTTTTTGAAAAAAAAAAAACGATCAACCTATATTTCGGTTTTTACGGTTTGAGCTTCTAAAGTGTGGTGATTTTGGCATTGTGAAGGAGTAGTTCGCTAATACAAGAAAAATCATTTTTTCTCTTTAGTGCCATTTTAAGGGAGGACGTGGCAATAAAAACTACCTGCTGTATCCGCAATCTGGATACAGTACATAAGAATGCAGTTTCGATGCCTGACCACGGCAGCTGCATTTCAGTGGGGGCAAAATACAACACTGGTGTACTTAGATTTAGGCGCACATTAACGAACCCTAGGGGTTCAAAATTAATCCAGTCTTCCACTACGACAAGCCTCATGGTCATATCATAGTTTTGGCACTTATAAACACGGCATTTAATATTATTATTAGATTGTCTGCCCATAAGCACAATGTTAAAAGGATACTTAACTGGAACACAATATCAGTTAGGACTGGTCAACTACTCTTTCAAAACTCTGCTGTCGATAATCTAGCAATCGCAGGTTTATTATTACAAGGCAATGAAAGTCGGCCTAATTTTTAAGATTTTTCATGGAAACTCCAACACTTGTACGTGACTGGGACATCATAGATTTATAAGTATTTATATGCATTTTGTCTGCATTGGCTCAACATAAGTTACCACAACTTGTAATAATAAAATCTGTGGCTCCTTTACAGTGCAATATAGCTTCTTTCGACTAATAATTATTAATTCTCGAGCTGACATTGTCAAAATCTATGATGGCAGGTGCGGCTCTGTCACCAGTATATACCTTCTTTTTGTGTGTGTACTGGCCCATTATTAGTTTTCTCATAGCAAAAATGATGTTTTTGACATCATATGAGGGTGATTTACATGTTAGACGTGAAATAAATTTTCTCCTTAGTGCCCCCCCTTAACAAATATCGGTCAAGCAGAACGCATTTTTCAGTATGTACAAACTCCAGTAAATCAGTACAGAACTTATACTGAAACTATCATCTACCTCATTGGCAATAGAATAGTACCACATATGAAATGAAATGGAAACAGACCAACAACTATGTAAATTTGTGATTCTACTAGGTAGTCTAGAAAATCCATTCCATTGAACAGTTGTAGGCGAGTTAAGGAAGGTTAAGGGGAGATGCGATTCGGAAAAAAAGTTGCGGTAATCTGTAGCCTAAGGCAGTGATATTTTTGCTGTATATATAGGATTTTATGCTGATTTCAAATATGTAATTAGTTTTATAGTATGTTGTACAGTTTTCGTTTTGCGCCGCGACAATGTGTAAAATATATATATATATTTTTTTTAGACTCTTCTTTTGCCAGTAAATGTTTATCGTTCTGAGCCATTATTGGCTCATATTGCTCCACATTATCTGTAGAATGCAAATAACTATGAAGAAAGCGCGTATAAGACATCTTAATGGTCAAAAAAGTTTATATTGTGAGAAGCCTTAGAATGCTCAGACCATACTAATTGCTTATTTTAGGTTCGTAATAATTATATGAGGTGATATCAAGTTTTAAAGTAGATACTTGCACTCTGCACATTTTAAGAAATATGTGGGCGAATTTTCATCCCGATCTGGCTATCAGAAGTACCAAAAACATGATGTAAAAACTCATGAAGTTGCCCAGAATTGTATCTTGAGAAAAACGCATTTTAAAGATATAAGTGAAAGCTCATCTATGCGGAAAAGATTTGTCATTTAAGATGATTTATTCCGTCACGAGAGCTTGGCAATCATGGTTATTTTTAGCACGTGAATTTAGTGAACCCCTCATGCGAAATGCAATGGCAAGCAGCCAGGTGGCGATTTCCAGGGGACTCTAGACAATCAGGACTTCTTAGATTTTTAGTAGCCACCCTGCGCTCTTTAAAAGCGATTTTGACCAACCTCAAGTTTAATTACAATCTTCAATTTTTTTGTCGTGAAAGTAGAGAAACTAAACTTGTGAAAGCAAATAAAAACGAAAATATGTAATTTTTGAAAAAAACTTGCGTTTTTCGACTCGCATCTCCCCTTAAGGTACCAAACGTTCAATGGTATTTTCACCGTTGGGTATCACTAGGCAAAGAGTGATCCCCTGAGTAGAAAGATAGCAGTAGTATTAGATTCACTTCCTTCACACCGCATGAATATTAAATTTTGTCAATTGCCCTTTTTAAGTGATCTGAAGAAATCATTGAAGGCATTAGCTCCTTCAGGCAGGGTGTCCACGCTTTGTGGACGCAACTTGTTTTTGCCAATTTTGTTGACCGATGACCAAGAAATAGCTGCAGAGACATTGATCTTTGAATTAATTAAAGGGACACTAAAGGGGAAAACGATTTTTTGCGTATTAAGTACAATTTCACAATCCCGAAAACACCACTCTTACCGCGACACGACGCTTGGTAAGCGAGAAAACACGCAAAAAAAAAATGCGGGTGGGGACGCCACCCTGAGATTCCCACACCAAACACTGTGACGTCATAGATTTTGAAGGCGTCTGCTGAGTCCTACGTAGCTTCTCGATAAAAATGAGGTGCATTGTCATCTGTGGGTGCCATAGACCTAGCATACGAAGTTTCAGGAAATTTCATTGAGCCAATGTCGCGAAAATATGAAAAATACATTTGGAATTTTCGACGTCACGCGCGCAGGTATCGGCGCCAAATTTTAAAATAAAACTTCAACCTTGATTTTCTCCGCTAATAATGAACTTATGATAGTGAAACGTATGGCATTAGAGTTCTCAGAGTGCAGTTTGTCAATCTAAACCAAGTCATTGTTTTCGCTTTAGTGTCCCTTTAAATGTCCTGTATACTGTATCTTCATGTAACTTAAGTGTGCTGTAAAGAAGTGTAAATTTAAGGGCTCGTTTGCTTTGTTAAACACAATTTAATGAGAACTAACAGACAATGATGCCAAGGAAAGTATAGGGGATGTTATTAGAAGTAATTGTAATGTAAACGTGAAGAAAGAAAAGTGGACGAAAAGATAACTTGCCACCGGCAGGGACCGAACCTGCGACCTTCGAATAACGCGTCCGATGCTCTACCACTGAGCTACGGTGGCGGTCATCCCTCCGTCCACTTTATAGGGTATATATGTTCACTTAAATGTGGGAGTGTCAGTCAGCACCGCCTGTTGCCATTAAGGCGAGTGTGGAACACTCTTTTTTGCCTTTTGGCGTCACGTAGCACGTGATCTTATTATGAGCTGGCAGCTGACTGTGCTGTAAATGTGCTGTATATTTCTGCACATGTCTTCTGCTGAAGGCACTAGTACCATTTTTGAGGAACCCTTTGGGGTTCTCAAAAATGGTAGTGCTTTCAGCAGCTTTTCGACAGCTATGTCGGAAGTGTAACTTTTATTTCAACAGCTATGTCGGAAGTGTAACTTTTATTTGTTTGAAATAAATACAACCTGTAATAAATTACAGATATACTTACAGCCCAAGATTTGATTCTCTTTCTGCAAAAAAAAAAAACATAATTTACTTTAGATTAAGTATATGCTTAAAAGTACGCTCTGATTGTGACTAATTACCAAAAAATGCACAAATCAACACACTACCAACTTGCCTTTCTTGCAGCAAAATATTGAGCACTATCTTGGGCTAAAGTTGTGTAAATTTGATTCATTTATAGACAGTCCATAATAAATGCAGGTTAATGCAGAGGCCATGTTTCTAATGAGAATGACACAGATATCGTTCCTGTTTCCATTGATGTTTCATACCTGATCGCAAAAGATGTCAATGGAAGTCTGCTACTCAACAGTGGACGTGAATGCTGTGCAGTATTCTCGGCAAACATTTCATGCATAAATACATTCATGCAATAGGAGCTGCAATATTTAAAGTGCCAATGTTTTTTCACTGCAGTAAAATTAAATCACTCTACCCTCTTTTAATAAAACTATCATTTATGTGTAGCTTTTCTTTAAACCATAGACAAAAAAAAATAACTTCTTGTCTCTTCTTTCAAGCTGTGTTTTAAGTGGAGTCTATTGTAGCTTTAGTACTGTTGTAATTTAACATATGCCAACGTTTTTTAGTCCATGTTTGAAGAAGTGGGAGGATTTGGTGCCTGGCACAGGCGTTGGTGTGTGCTAGCAGAGAACAGACTGTCCTACTGGCGCTATCCTGAAGATGAAGGCAGCAAGGCAAGTGTGGCATAAAATGTCCCCCCTTCTGCAATTTCCGTGCACCTTACATGAAACTGCTGAAGTCTGCTTGAAATAACATACAAAATACTTTGAAGTTAAGGTGCTACCTCTTCCATCCTTTTCCACCCTGCACCCACAAAAAAAATGCTTTTAATTAAGAGGTGACCTCCCATGTTGGTCTAGTAGTTATAGTGCCGACTGCTGACACGAAGGTCATGGAATCGAATCCCGGTTGCGGCAGCCACATTTCAGTGGAGGCAAAATGCTAGAGGCCCGTGTGCTTAGATTTAGGTGCACATTAAAGAACCCCAGGTGGTCAAAATTTCCGGAGTCCTACGCTATGGCATCTCTCATAATCATATACTAGTTTTGGGACATAAAAACCACCAATTATTATTATTACTATAATTAAATTAAGAGGTGGTTAAAACTTTATAGAAAGAGGCATGCTTGTAATAGCAGACAGTATCCTGCTTATGGCACAAATTCAAACATTGATCCGAAGAAAGTGCTAGCCATTTAAACGGCAACTTTAAGTGTGCACATATTAACAAGGTTTGTATCATGCATTGTCATCAGCAATTAGGCGGCATACACTAGAATGCACAACTGGCAGTTGCGTAGTTCTCCATAACTTAATTTTAAAGGCTAACCTGCCTTTTTGCAATTCATTCCCCAGAACTGCTGAGACCACCCTGTGTTTTGTGCCTGTAATGTCAGCACAGGAGTTATAGCATTTCTGTCATCTTGAATCTTTAAAACCATGTGTGCACAACTTTTATTTACTATAAGAGTTACCATGTGCAATTTCTCTGCAGGTGTTAGGATTACTAAAGCAGCATGATCTTGTAAAGCTCTTTTTATTTGCTTTTTGCCGCCAGAAAAGTCATGTGAGCTAAGTGGAACCATTCATGGTAAACACAGTTTATGATATGCTTCCGTTTTTTATGCACTGGTTATGCAGCCTGGGTAATCCACCTCTCCAGTATCTATTTTCACGATTTGCATTAATTAAATAAAAGTGAGAATTAGTGAAAAGCAGAGTACACCTGCACCAACAGTATCATAAACTTTTAACCAATTAAAAACAAGTGGTTTTTACAAATTAGCAGTTTTGTAACCAATTAACAAGCGTAGTTTTAGCAAACTCTAAGGAATTCTATGAGTGACAGAATCCCAGCAGTGACAAAATATATTGAGAGTGGAAAGGGAGAGGAGGGCACCTACATTGATGAAGGAATGGGGAAGGTCCCAGTTTTCTCATATTCAGTTCCTATTATCGTAACTGTAACTAACACTGTTAGTGTCTCATAAAAAGACAAAAAAAAAATTCAGCACATGAATATTGGTGAAGTACTATTCAACTTCTTTTACGTTGCCCCTTAAAAAAAAATAAAATTTGTCACTCATAAAAAACCACATCCTGGGGCTGTATTTGATATTAACCCGTGGACTTGTCATTGTTTATTACCATGCTATTTAGGCATCATCGAAATTTTCAATGCCTTCGAGAAGGTATTGTTCATAAGCTTATTTACACTGTCTGTTTTCTTTGTATGACTTTTCTAAAATGCAATAGTATGTGTGCATGTTATGTCAGTTCTATAATGATTCCACATTACAAAGAGCATAAATTTGCAGGTTTTTCTTTTTTACATATGATGTATTGGAAGCCTCCTCTTCAAGTAGCATACTTACACCTGCAGGATAGCAAATCATCTCGTGCAATTGTGGTGGCAGTTTTCCTTATTTGCTCTGCCGTGTCATGACGCAGGAACCAGTTGGTCGATTGGAGTTGAGCCAGTGCACCAGTCCAGAGGCACGTCTAGCATCACGTGATTTATGTGCACGACCTCACACAATAGTTTTGCACATAAGCGGCAAGGACCACCTGCTTTCTGCTGACACAAGGGAGGAAAGGCAGAGCTGGTGCTCCTATTTGACAAGTGTTTTGAAGAGCTTGCGCACCTGGGCAGGCATGGGAAACAACTGATGTTTAAATCATCATGTTTGGTGCACACACTGGTGATGCTGTCACCTGCATGCAGTCTGGCTAAGCTAAGACCTTTTATGGTTCTCGATCAGCTCTCTTACAACCTGCCGCAGTGCAAGCTCTCAAATTCCATGAGCTTGTTGTGGGTGGTCATCATGCAGGTGCGAGCATTGTAATGCAGCTGTTGTAATGTCACCATTAATCTTA
Source organism: Rhipicephalus appendiculatus (assembly GCA_030522465.1). NCBI lineage: Eukaryota > Metazoa > Arthropoda > Arachnida > Ixodida > Ixodidae > Rhipicephalus > Rhipicephalus appendiculatus. Next base: position 3,673,283 of record JALIZH010032925.1, on the reverse strand, counting down.
GCTCTAGTATTCTAGGCTTCCCCATTACATCCTATATCGTCATGTTCAGCTGCATTAGTGGTTTGCAGGTGCCCTTTGCATTTACATTTTTGTTTAGGGTAACGTGGTGGACATGGAAAAAAATGTTAATCTTAAACATTTGCAAGGAATGTTTCAGTTTGTATTAAGCTGAATGTGAGAGATTTTATGTACATATATATTTTGGTTGTATGTGGCTGATTGGGCTGATGCTAGCTGCAGGCCAGTGTAATTTTCAATAGGGTCAGCTGTGCTGTTCTTTTTTCTGATTTCATGTTCATGTTGTGTTCATCTTATGTTATATAAGAATTTATCCTGAATTTAGCTTTTATGTATTAGCTGCGTGTACTGTCCTATGAGAATCCAATCATGCATGAAGATTTTTGCAAGTGCCTCGGTATATTTTACTATCTCAACATAGGTGTTGTTACAGTTGAACCCATATATATCGAACTGACTGAAAAACAGTAATTAGTTCGATATATCATAACTTGATATCAAACTTTTTAAAAATTTACCGTATTTTCGGTGCAAATTTCGGCACGCATGTTGGCTGTACGGCACTGCTTCACAATTATGCAAGAAAGGTGGCTTCTTAACAATATGCAAGGATTCCCCCCACCCTACCCCACGATTCGTAGTTGGGGGGTGCAGGTTTTATGCAGTGCCGGGGAACACGCGAGAAAATACGCTATTGATGTAAATAGCACCTCAACATCTTCATGCATAGCTGTGCGTACTCGTCGGGTTCCGGAAGCCTTTAGTCTGTCTTGACCTTAATTTTGACATTGTTTTTCAGTATCATACTCAGCGTGCTTCATGGGATGCTGTATGCAGTGGAAACATCAGACTTATTTTCTTTACGTTCGACTCTGTTAATTATAGCCAGCCTCATGGAGAACACGCAGGTTCTTCCATTTTACGCCAGCCATTGCATTAAGAAAGGGACCAAAAAAGCGAATGGCGATACCGCATGATGGGCCGACGAGCGTGACGAGAAATCATGGAAGAAAGCACACAATGGCAAGTGGTAGTTTGTACTCGTTCTGCACGACGCCATCCTAATCACACCGCTGACTCTACCAAATGAGTGCGGGAAAGTCCCCATCCGTAAGGGAAAGCAAACTTTTTGAGGCGTTTAGCACTGCCCGACGCTCGATATATCAAGCTCGATATATCAAGTGTTCTGGCTATTTTTGTTCGATGGAGCCGTAAATTTTTTTATGTATTGACGTTAAACCATTGTCGTGTTTGAAAATAGTTTGATGTAAAGGATAATTCAATTTACCCGAGCACGATATAGACAGGTTCGATTGCACTAGGAAACAGTAGCCATTTTTTGACTGTATGTAGTAGGAAACAGTAGCAATGTTGTTTCACTTTGTTCTGTTTCTTTTTTTTCAATCTTGCACTGTTTTTAATACTTGTGCGCAAAATACTAGTCCTTGATTTTGCTAGCACATGCTAAAGCAGGTACTAGAAGTTTGCAATTTACTAAATTAAATACTAGAAATTTTGCATGCACATGCACAAGGATGTGTAGAATGCAAGCATCTAGACTTGAATGTAATTTACAGTAATCTTAATCACTTTTCTCAATAAATGATAAAGTTAAAATAAGTTTTCGTGCTTATTTTGAATCATTTGTTTATAAGGAGCAGTATAGGCTATTTTGTAACACTCTCTTTGACCTTGGTACGAGGCCAAAATCTTGCACAAGTGACTACTTTTCCCATTTTCAGGAGCACACAAAAATTACCAAAAGTTAGCACATCAGACATCGAAAACTAAGATTATAGGATAAAACTATATTGTGCATAAGTTCTATCCAATTAGCTTTGTTATTGATGAAAACAGATCTCTGGGCATATCTCCCCCTCTTAGTTTAGAGAACTCAAATATCTAAGCACCACCTGAACAAATATCACCATTGTGTATTTGTGGGCATGGTAGAATTTTAGTTTTGAGTCAAGAGAATGAAATCATTACACATGATGACCTAGTTAGCTACTCTGACCTATATTCACAATAATAATGCTGCTACTTCTGTTCATTTTTCTGGAGATTAATTACCAGACTTGTACATAATATATTACTTGTAATCAATTGCATTTATGGCATTTTTATAATTGATCAGTTACCTTTTCTACTCTGTAACGGTCACTGTAATTTAATTACTTTCACTGTAATTTAAGTGACTGCCGCAAAAATTTTTAGAATCTGTCAAGTATGAATGGAAGAGATTTGTCGCATGCTTTAAGCGCTTTCTCTCTCCTTTCGTCCCAGTGAGCACGCTGAAAGCTACACAGGGTGGAATGACAAGGGGCAAGAAGGTACATCAGTGCGCATCAATACCTTGAGCACTTCCTTTTTTTTTTTTAATGCCATGGCTCACTTTCAATGTGATCATGAGTGCGCTCACGATGCTCAAATCAGTCCATAGCAGGGTCTGTGAGCTTACAATGCAGTTGAAATTGAGTCTATGGCATCATATGTCGAGAGAAAAGTGAGTGATTTCTGGCTCCTTGCCATATGCTGCACTATAATGTTTGGCTCACATGTTCGCATGAGCCTCAACTACAGATTGGCAGCATTTTCTGACCATGTTCAAAATGTGTTGCAGGGCCCCTTTAAATTGCACGTAATGTATGTGTTGCACATTCAGAGGTGCGAATATAGGCTTTTTATTTTTCTCACCTGAAAGGTAGCCTTGTTACTTTGCCTCAATTTGTACAAAGTTAGTTTGTTGATGGTGTAGTCAGAATGACAAATCATTTCTGGTATTACCTGCATGACAATTTGTCTTTACTTGATGCCTTAGCTGCACTGTATCATTTCTGCTAATATTAATGGTACATTCATTGCAAAAAACACAGCGTACATAATTGGATACCTCTCGGCTGTTGACTAAGCAGTTTGTAATGCCTGAAGATATCAAATTATGGTTGGAATCTAGTGGCATTAAAAATGAAAACAATTCATACTTTACACATTGAGCTCATCACCATATGCTTATGCAATATCATGTCTACCATGTTTATCTTAAGAACCTTCGAGTGCGAACTAAGACGGGGACAACGAGGGAGGGAACAACACCAGAGCTTGTGTTGTTCCCTCCCTCGTCCCTGTCTTAGTTCCCGCTCGAAGGTTCTTAAGATGTATATGTACCAACTAGCTCGTCTTTTGGTCTTACTTCAGTCTACCATGTGATTTCAGCAGTGTTAGACTGGTGTACTATGTCACTACATTTCTGCATGTTTATTGCGTTTGGCATTGGTGGAAATATTAGTGCAACAAAGATCAGTGAGCCATATTTGCCTTTTATGGAGACTGCATGTTTTATGTTAATAACTGTTGACCTATTGAAGACGTGAGAGCACCATAAAGTGGTTATCCTCTCCCAATGGAATTTGTGATGCAGCGCCCTCCACATCTTTAAAGGCTAGTCACAGAGTGACACAAAGCTGTATCCCTCAGTAATGGACACTTTCTTCATTATGCGCTTTTGTATCGGCAACCTCTAACAAAAAATGTAGTGAGGGTACATAGTGAAAGTGTGTATTTTCATGTGATGTTCAGATAAGTTGTTGTTAAGGTTTTTCACTTTTGTGTGCCACAAAAATATTATGGTTGTCTGAGGATTCTTTACTTCTTCAATTGTAGTACTTTATCACAGTGACAAATACCAGGAGTAGCAGACTAGAGGTGATGAGGAAGATAGTGTGGTTGTGAACACTTCCATTACCGTGTTAACCTTCGATGACCATAGTGTCACATAGCTTGTGCTTTTTGTATTGTAAGTGCATGCATTCATAAACATTGTTGCTTGTCTCTGCCTCACAACATTATTCTCCTTGTGAAATGATGAAACTTTTTCAAGTAAAATGCTCAGTAGGATTTTGTAGACATTTAGTAGAGTCAAACGAAGTTTTAATATGCGGTTGACAGCCACTTTGTCCTCATGCTTCTTCTCTTGAAGTGACTTACCCATGATAGGCTAGCATCAACTAGCGTCATGTCCCTCCTGTGTTGTTTAACTATTGTCATTTGTATAAGATGAAAAAAAGTCTGTTGTGTTGTTCTCTTTACTACTGACTGCATACTGTCGATTTTAATTGTTTTACAACACTTGGAAGAAACCTGGACTACACAGGGGGGATGGATACAATATGTTAGTGCATGCATATTTGTTTCTAAATAGCACTGACTATTAGTATTTTCACTGACTATTAATATTTTGGTTTAGTTTATTTCTGCTTTATAGCTGTGTCAAATTTTTGAAAATGTATGACCAATCATAATACATTTTAAAAGATAATTTCTATTTTAACTTTAGAGTACACTAACATCACTGCATTTATAATTGCATTGATGCTTCTATGAATACTTGTCTTTATACAGTTGTATTCATTTGTATATAAATTGAACTACTTTATTAGAACTTGACTGTCTATTTCTTATTATCTGGCACAGTTACACCATAGAGAAATATACTATAGTAAAGAATGGCCACTCGAGCCTTTTCGCGGCCGAGCAAGCAAAGGTCTGAACACCCGCCAGATGACGTATCTATGCTCGCTTCCACTTGCTAGTCAGCACATGTAATAGCCGCCTCAGGAGATCCACCGAAATTCAAGTTTGGCATTAAATTTTTTCAAAGAAAAAGTTTTACTGATTTGTACAATTCTTCATGTCTGCTCTACATCATGTCCTGCAGAGGACGTTTAATGCGCAACCACAAAAATCAGTAAAGTCTGCATAGAAAGTGCTGTCTTTCTACATTTGTTTTGCACCGTCGGTACAATGCATTCATATGGTTTAGAGTACACATATTCAGTATGGGTGTGTAGCCTAGTGGTAAAGACACTCTTTCGGAGCATGAGGGCAAGGGTTCAAATCCCAGCATCGGAAAGAAAATTTTTTTTCTTGTTATATTTATTTATGCCAAAGACATTATCGGTCTGACCAGCCGCTTATGGCTCTAAAAGTAGCGCAGTAGCTCGGCCGCAGGGCCCTACAGGCGTGTCCACTCTTTACGTAAGTATGTTTCTCTATGGTCATGATAGCTGTCATGATAGCTGCACAAGTGCACTGATCACAACCCTTTGTAACACCACATTTGGGCATTACAACTAAGCAATCAAAAGTATATAGTATTGTTGCATTTCATTCTACTCCATTAACCTCTTCAGTCCCAAGAAGGAAATTCCAGGTCAATTTATTTCAAACTTCGCGATTTTGTTCTTGAGCGTACAACTGGAAAAAAAATTTATTTCGGATGAACATTGAAAAAAGCTGGTGAAATTTAGTTATTTTTACTAATAAAATTAAGATTTATTTAAGTTAAACAGCTGTTAACCACTATTTACAACACAGATTATGCATAAAAATTGATTACAACTTAATTGGAGACCCTTCAGTAGTGCTGTCACGCACACTGGGTAAAAATAAACCACGGAAAGATCTGCGAGGACGAAAAAGTTTACGCTTGCTGAGAAATGCCATTTTAAAACCCACCGTGAGTCACAGATGCCTGACATGGAGCGCCATCTCGTTGAGCTTAAGTTAAATAATGCTCTCCACGCGAGAAATTCAAGTTGAAGGTTAAAAATATTTGCTTCAGAACTAGCTGTGCTTGCTCAAGGGTATGGCCCCAAATGGGGTCACTGGGACTGAAGAGGTTAAGGCTTTGAAAGCGCAGAAATTTTTACAGATCCTTGAAAACACTTGAACATCAATCTTTTTGGTGACAGTCGCTCATTATGTTCCAATTCTCATCTGTACTCATGGCCTTTCTAGTAGTAAAGAACTTCAAGAAAGACTATGTTATGCCCTTCAGCTCCTTCCATTGCATAAAATAGTGCAGATATGAATGGATAGGCCCAGTGCAGGCCCTTCGCCGGGGGGGGGGGCCCTAGGGGCCTGGGCCCCTCCCCGAAATTCGGATGGAGGGGGGGGTGTTTTGCCGCGAATAAATAATAAAAATAGGTGGTGTTCAAGGTTTTCAACGTGTGGGCCCCCCGCCGAAAAAAATTTCTGCCTACGGGCCTGGCCCAGTGCATTCAGAGACCTGCAGGAGCACCAACAAAACTATCAAGATAGATGTTCAAGAGTTGGGCAGCTGTAGATTGTATTTGCGCATAATGCTTACAAGGCAGGTCTTGCAGCAAGGAAATATTGGACAATTCACTCTCAAGTGTGAGCACATTTTTTTCTCAGCATGCCTGCCATAAATGAGGACTTTCCAGATTTTGTTGGACACTGGTTCCCCTAACATTTTGTGAACATAAGTGGAATGAGAATGGTTCCAGTGATAGAGGGTGTTCTAGCTGTTTGGCCTGATGTCAAGAAATGTGATCTGTGGTACAAGGTAATTCTGCCAAGCCAATAGGACCGCTTCAGGAGGTGGACATGCACAACAAATCACAATGGGATTATTGCTGAAGGAAGCTTCATTAATTTAATGTAAACATTTTTCTTAGGGCACATGCCCAGACTACAGAACAGAAGTTCAACAGTAACAGTGATATCCACTGAGCAGAAATCCAGTGCTTAGCTGCACTTTTTCTTGAACAGGAACAATTTTCATCCATCTGAGAGTAGTAGAAAGCTGCAAAGGAAGCCCACACACGTTTCTCAGGTGAGGAAGTAAATGTTCTCAAAAAAGTAAATGTTCCCAAGTGTGCTTCTCTCCAAAACCCAAGTTTTGCTGTGACCCGCTAGTGGTAGCAGAGATCACTGTTGCATTTTGATGACCTTACAGCCATTTTTCACACAGTTTTAGACAGAAAAGCACTTTTAGACAGTCAAGCCACTCATGCTCTTTCTGAAAGGACCTTGAGAATATTTTCAGAAAACTGCTAACAAAGTTTGTGGATTCCTCTGTTCATCAGTGCGAGTCACTAGCCTGCTGAATATTGACATGAAAATGTAGACAACCATGTGCCACTCAAGGAGGTACCAGATATCAGTAAAATACCTTCTTAAGCTGCAAAGTGAGTACAAAATATGCATTTGCATACACAGGAGATTCTGGAGAAGAGCCCACTAAAAAAATCCTGTAGTGACGGGCCTTTCCTCACTAGACCCAAGGCCGATTTATTTCATCATAGCCGGGCACAGTTGTAATGGCAGAATTGGGGCCTGTCGAGATGCAAGGCCTATTCAGGTGGAACCAATGTTGTAATTAGCACAAGCTTTGAGATGTACAGAATCAGTGTAAAGCACTATGCATTAGTGTTTTAATTACTTCCCTTCAGCACTGCACATATTTGTTGTGTTAGTAAAGTAGCTAGGACACCGATTTTTTTTTGCCAAGCACTTCGACATATATCTTGTAACTGGTAGTACCAACTATAAAATTGTTTCCAACTGAACAAGCCCTGCATGTTCACGGGCTTTAAATCTGCCTCCGCAAGTGCCTAAAGTCATTAGTTATAAAGACGATTAGATGATTTTGTCAATTGGCTACATCTATCTGCACTACTACTGAATTAGTGTAATATCCGTTTGTTAACCCTTTGCACCATTCTCGGGCCCTGTCAGACAATGCAACACGATCGCAGCGGTCCATGCTCTGGCACTTCTGGACAAGTTCTCTTGCGGTTGATTCACGCGTGCATTCTTTCACTACATTATGTGCCAAGTAAACTTCCTTTACTTGAGCTCCGAGTCTCAGTTTTGGACCAGAGCGGAGGAAGGTGAGAAATGGTTGCGGACTGCAAAGAGTAAAAGCAACCAACATATAAAGTGGAATCCTGGTATCTGCGACAAGAATAACAATAATAATAATAATAATAAAAAAGCACTGTCACAAGTTCACACAAGAAATTTAGGGATTCTTCAGTGGTGAAGTTGGTTAACACGTTCGCTGCAGCACGCTTTTTTAAGGTCCATTTCAGGTGCGGGGTGACCCACCCGTGAACCACTCGGTATATCGTTCAGGTGTGCCGTGACTCACCGGTGGGTCACGCGCCTGTGCCCGTCTCATTCGCTCCAAAGAGATGGCGCTGCTACCTTTGCGGCTGGCGTTTGGCGCGCTTATTTGAAAGACACAGTTGTATTCCTTGCGTTCTTCGCGTAAAGCTATGCTGAAATCGAAAGTTCCTGGCACCAGAAAACAAGAACTCACGTTTTTTTTCTTTGTGTTGTGCTTTCTTTTGCGTCTGTAAAAGGTTTGATTCATGAGTCGCGCTAAAATGTTTGGTAGCGGCAGAAGGACCGCATCTATACTTTGAAACATATTTCAAAAGTCGCGGCAAAATGATGGCGAGAAACACAATAGGGAAATAGGCCGCCACACCGCTCTTTCAAAACAATATCGCCATCCCACGTCGAATGCAATAAAAACAGATGTATTCGTTGCATTATGAAACCTCAGACCACAGCACACGACGGACAACCGCATCTATACTTATTAGATTGAAATGTATTTCAAAAGTCGCGGCAAAATGATGGTGAGAAACACAATAGGGAAATAGGCCGCCACTCCGCTCTTTCAAAACAATATCGCCATCTCACGTCGAATGCAATAAAAACAGATGTATTCGTTGCATTATGAAACCTCAGACCACAGCACACGACGGACAGTACTTGAGCGTGGGTCACCGGTGAGTCATACCGCATGCAGCATGAAAACATTTTCATTCAGTGCGTCGTGGGTCACCGGTGAGTCACAGTATCTAACACCAGAAACATATTCTTCTGGTTATTTATAACATCTTGCAACAAGAGTCGTACATCTGTATTCAACTGTCATAAAGTTATCGCAGCCGCAAGCAGATAAATGCACGTAACTTCGCAGCCGCATAGGAGGAGCACAGGCCGTGACCCACCGGTGACCCACGCCGCAGTGAACATGTTAAAATCCTCAAGCACAATATGCCACCATATGAAGCCAATGGATAATGAAGCCAAGGAAAGTGTAGGGGAAGTAATTTGTAGTTCTTAATTGAACTGCGAAAGTAGATGAAAGAACGTGCTTCTGGTGTGAACTGAATCCACAACCATTGTGGCACTCTAATAGCACAGGAACACTTGTGCGGTCTCTACTGTGCAACAATGCTGACTTCTGATTCAGCACCTGCCATCTGGAACTGTCTGATTCTAGGAAACTTCAATAGCCACGAGGAGAAAACATAGGGTAACACCAGACAGTTGAGCATACCCACAAATAGGTCGGCAAAACATGTGGAGCTCACTCAGACTCCCTTATGAAATATGGTTTGCCCTTGGGACTCGCTCGGACTCAGATTCACTAAAATTTTTCCCAGCCGGACTCACTCGGACTCACTCACAAAAATTTTTCCCAGCCGGATTCACTCAGACTCGGACTCGCGGCTCCATCCGAGTCTGAGTGAGCCGACTCATGAGTCCATTAGCGTACAATTGGCTTCTTCGTACTTGGTGTAAATGCTCTTGAAACACCAATATCTCGCATAATTGGTGCTGTACTTGGCGCCTTTTCATCTCGTTTTCTTTTTTTTTTTTAAAGAGATGACTCGCATGAAATATTTTTATCGAAAATTACCGGGAAAGAGTTTTCGAGGGTGGGGGGGGAGTCACGCACTCCCCCCTCCTCCGTAACTCGCGCCTATGATCAATAAATATTGAGCTGGCGTATGAACGCTGGTGCTTTCAAGTATGCGTGAGTTGGCGTGAGTATAAACGTGAACCTACGTAAGACTGATAGTAATGCTGAAGTTGAGTAAGTAGAACCACTGATCGGCAAAAAAGCCTTCGCTCTCATATGCCAAGTGTTGAACCAACTAGCCCAACATTTCACTATTTTGAAGTAATGCTAAGTTGTGTACGCGTAGAACCGTAGATCGGCAAAAAAGTGTAGAGCTCACTCAGGCTCAAGAAATACATTTTGGGCTTGAGGCTCACTCGGACTCGGACTCACCAACACTGTCCTCAACCGGACTCACTCAGACTCGCTAAAATTTTTCTCAATCGGACTCACTCAGACTCAAACTCGCCAAAATATTACTCACCCGGACTCACTCAGACTCACGGCTCGATCTGAGTCCGAGTGAGTCGACTCATGAGTGAATTTGCCGACCTATGCCCACAACACAACTTATAGCACATGGTGTCCTAAACAAAATATACATATGCTTATTCTGTGGGCTGATCAAGATCTCATGAAATTCTCAGCATCTACCACGATGTCCAACAACTAAAAAAAACAAAAATGGAGCGTCTGTGGTGGTGATGTGAATATTATCCAGCTGAAATGTATGTTATCAAAGTGAGGTTTTCCTCTTGCATAATTATAGCTTTTTTTTTTTTTTTTTTAGGCAGGCACAATCACGCCCCGTACTTCATACCACAGCGCTGGGAAAGAACTGAGTTACATCCTGAACTACCAAAAATGTGTGCTGCATACATGTGCACACATGCAGGCAAAAACTTTTTTTTTTACCTATTCATAACTTCAAAATGAAGTGCACTGATTCAAATAAAATTTGTTGCATTTGAGAAAGAAAATTATATTCTGGCAAGTGAAAAATTGAGAACTCCAATCAAAAGCTAGGAAAATGTGAAAATTTCCAGAAATCTGTAAATAAAAAAAATCTGGTATGAAGCTCATAAGCATGCAGCGTTGCATAAATAAATTGATATAATTCTATAAAATGCATGGAAAGAATAAATTCTGTATTTAATTTCCCAGACCACATGCAGGCATCCAGGGGATGTCTAATGAACGTCCACATTCGGAGGTTCGGCGCATCTGCGAGATGTGCCCAACAATGTTTGGATAAAGGACCCAGCCGGGTACTTTTTTGGATATTGATGGGACGTAAGGTCGACATTTTATCCTGGCATGGGACATATTCCGAATAATATGGTCATGTGTAGCATTGATTGTTCATGCTACTTTTTGTCTTTTCAACATTCTAAATGTGTGATGCAGCATTGCTGAGAAAGTTGCACTGTTTCATTGGAACTGTCCATAATACGATGCCATCGAACACTTTATCTACCCAAACATTCTTTCATGTTTCTTTGTTTCTTTGCCTGTTCAAAACAAAAAAAGTCTGTCGCTCATGAAAAATCATGACATGGAGCTGCATGTGATGGGTGCTCCACATCATCATCTGTAACATGTCCTTACGTGCATTATCATTGACAGTAAATAAGAAAAAAGGCATATGCATTTTTACGTAAGTGTTTAACATAAAAGGTGAACTTTATTTCTGCAGCATAAACATCTTTCAGTGATTGAAGTGCTGCTCCAATTGCTCCAAACTGCTTCAAAAGGAAAATGCTGCTCCAAAGTGTAATATTTGTTTGTAACTGCTCCGAATATGCTCCAAAATAGCACTGAGAAACTGAAAAAAGTTACCTTTAACAGCTAACTTTAACAAACAAAAACAAGCTGTACTATCATCTACTGTGCAGCATGTATACTAGCTGTATACTAGCATATTGATAATGCTACATGTACTGGCATTGTCGATATACAGTCAAACCTCTTTACAAAAGACGCTGATGCAGAGACAAATGGGTATAAGAGACACCAGTGTGCCTACAATGAAATAGGAGTTGATAAGAAAATGCATACGTGGTACCCTGCTTATAAGAGAATCCTCGTATAAAAGACAGGAATTGCTGCCCAGTGCATGTCTTATAAAGGGGTTCAACTGTATATCTGATTTAGCTGTATATTTGTATCTGATAAGCGGACTATTTTGGTGAAATGTGGGTGACATTAGTTCGATATCATACTGATTGCTAACTGCTGCTGTGACGACTTTGATGTGTGATTGATTAAATTTACCACTTCATCAGCTTTGACCTCATTTATGCCACAAGAACTGGCATTTCAAGTGTATGGCTCATTTAGCTTATTTTATTTTTGAAATTTTCAATAATAATAATAATATCTGGGGTTTAACGTCCCAAAACCACGATATGATTATGAGAGACGCCGTAGTGGAGGGCTCCGGAAATTTTGACCACCTGGGGTTCTTTAACGTGCACCTAAATCTAAGTACACGGGCCTCAGACATTTTTGCCTCTATCGAAAATGCAGCCACCGCGGCCGGGATTCGATCCCCGCGACCTTCGGGTCAGCAGTCGAGCGCCATAACCACTCGACCACCGTGGCGGGGCTTGAAATTTTCAATGCTGGCTATTTTGGCAAGATATGAAAGTAACATATTAAACTCGTACCAATTATAAACTGTTGCTTTGGCAATAGTTACATGTGATTGTGGCTAGTTTTGTAATTTGGTGCTCAGCTTTATCACTTTTATATCATATCTGCCACAAGTACTGGTATTTTAAATACACGTAACTTATTTTACTTTGTGTTCAATGACCATCCATCTGCTTAATTATTTATTTCTTGCAATTTAAAGTGATTATTGTATGTGCAATATGTTTACTTATAAATATTAATATTTATGATATGTTTAAATGATGCTTTAAACTTCAGGAGTCATTTTGGAATCTTTTTCCATTTGCTCCGAAAACGCGAATAGCTGCTCCAAGCTAGCATCTTTCCTGCTCCAAAAACACTTATGGCTGCTCTAAAGCACCATTTTTTTCTGCACCAAAAATCAAAACTTCACTTCTCTCACTGATCTTTGCATAGCACTTATGATTAACTCCAAATCTGCAATGTGTAGAACACGTTTCTGATGCAACAAAAGGTTTCCTTTTGTGAGGACAGATAAAGGAAGCTTTCAGAATACATTTGCTTCCTCCATGCATCTTTTGCTAAGAAAGCATAGAGGACTCCTCATGTCAGGTTAGGAAGTCGATATTGCACTCAGATGTTTATTATAGTATCGACTAGCGACTACACAGGTCTATTTAAATATTGTTTGAGAAGTGTTACAAAGTGCACAAAGATAAATCTTGGGATAAATAACCATCTCATATGCTCATTTGTTTCCTATACATGTACTTCAGCATGCTGCACAGATAAGGAGCATACATGCCATAACTGTGATCTGTGGTACAAGGTAATTCTGCCACACCAATTGGACTGCTTCAGAAGGTGGACATGCACAACAAATCACAATGTGAATTATTGCTGAATGAAGCTTCATTAATTTAATGTAAACATCTGTTTTAGGGAACATGTCCAGACTACAGAACGGAAGCTCAACAGTAACAAAGTTTTATCCACTGAGCAAAAATCCAGTGCTTAGCACCACTTTTCTTTAACTGGAACAATTGCCATCCATCTGAGAGTAGCAGAAAGCTGCAAAACCCACATACGTTTCTCGGAAAGCAAAGGCAAGCTTCCAAGCTGAAGAGAGTCGACCTGGCTGAAGAAAAATTCAATTTGAACAGGGGACCACTTCCTTTTCAGTTTTCAGGACACTGCTGATGACCATAAGAGCTAACCAGCACGCAAGAAGATTGCAAAGCAAAGCTGAAATAATCTGCTACTTGAAGCACTAAGAAAATGAATATGGCAGGCAATTTCTGCAGAAATCTGCCACTCACGGTGATAGTAGCACAATGCTACAAAGAAAATCTGCACAGGTTTCTTGGAAAGTTAAGCAGTTCAAGAATTCACCCCGGTCCACTGAGTCAACATGGCAACAATTCCTTTCTATGATGTTTGCTCAGCCAATTCCCACAGAACTGATATGCGATATTCAGTACTTTGGAAAAAAGCATTGACGTTCCAATTAACCCTTATCAACAATTTGGAAACTGGAGTGTTGATAAGCCTTCACTGGCAGTTTTTTAGCTTAACACAAAGCTGGCAGAGATGATGGGTCAATTGATAACTTGAAACAATGGTTGATCACTATCAGGGATTAAATTGCATTCTCATACTTTGGCACCGGATGTGCCAGAATCTAAAAGCAAAAGCAATCCTGGCAGAGCACAAGGAATGCTGCTATCACTAGATACCAATGCCTCTAGTGCCGAGACAAGCAAGACCTCATGAAAGCGATGGCATCCTCGAAAGTTATCACTCAAGAGTACAGCCCCAGCACGGTGACACACAAAGATTTTCTGTTCATCCCTGACAGGTGGTCATGTTGCTTTTCATTCATAAAATAGCTTAATAATTAATAAATGAAAATTAAAACAGTGCACACAAAAGGGCTGCTTCAGATTTTACTTGCTAATCAAATGGTTAAGAGTACTTTGGTTGTTCTCAGCAATGTAATTTAAGAGTTCAAAAGGCTCAATATAAATTTGATGATGCAGTTATCAATATAAAATTTTTATTGCATTTCTGTGCCTAAGAAGTTGCTGTCTGATGATAATGAATTCCATGACATAAGCATTTTTTATTTATTCCAGCCAATGACAAGCACAGTCATGTCCAGAAGCTTTTCTATAACTAACTACACATTATACAAACATGTTACACAATGTATGGAGCAACAAATCCCGTTCTACAAGAACGAAAGTACATCCTATGAAGTATGGATGATCAGAAGAATAACACTCCAGAAGACGGGATGCTATCACACTTAGCAACGTATTAATATAATGGGAATTGAATAAACTACACAAACGTCAAATAAAGTACTGATCCTTAGCACCGTAATAAGATCTAAACATTTCGCATAGTATCATTAGTAAAAAACAATTGTTCTAACTGATGAGACAGTGTGTTTCAATAACCAAAATGCACATAATGCACATACGAGTACTTCAGAACCCAATAGTGAACATGCATCTACAACATTGAAGAGCAGGCCTGAATCGCCACAGTGGTATATGTCACATGCAGCAACACTCATACCAAGCCAAGATGACTACATCAAGCATGTCGCAACATACTTCTTATAACTGGCACAAATGATGGCACTATGTAGGCCTTTCAGCCAATGGCAATATCATAACTGAATTTTAAGCCATTAAGGTAGTATTAACAAAAGCAGCATGCTGAACGCCTGTGAAGGGTGGCAAATCTTGCCACAGCTACATGACATTCAACAGTTCAGATGTGTGGGTTCCTGACAAAGTATGCAGCAACCAATATTGAGTGAAGGCCACAATAACAATAGGAATGATTGCATTGAGGTTAATTACAAGAAGAACAATGTTCTCTCTCATTCTCACAGAAGACCACCAGCAAATTCGTCGTCAGATTCTCCAGCAGTTGTTGAATCGGGAACTTCAAGGTGGTCTTGTTCTGGCTTTGTCAACTGTTCCATTGTCCACATCCTTTGCATCACCTACAGCCTCAGCAATCGGCTTAGACTCGGAGGCTGTCTTTTCGGCAGACTCAGCTACTTGCTGCCCAAGCATTCTGGCCAACTTTGCATACTGAAATAATTATGCAGCATTGGTGCACAACACGCCATGATCTTTCTTAAGTACATATCCTTATCCACCTTCCACTGACCTCTGTATCCATGTGCCGAAGGAATGGCGCATTGAGAGCACGAGTAACCATATCTGGGTCTCCTTCGTCATACCCTTTCAGTAGGCATGACAGGGTGTCCAGTTCTTGTGCTTCAAGAAACCTGCACACACAGTTTTTGAGTTACAAGTTAGCACCAGGAAGGTTGCTCTTGCTCACCCTTCATCATGGTCAACAGCCTTACTGGCTGCTACAAAGTCATCTCTTGCCAAGTGCACAAGCACCAGTGCCACCACCAGCCGTCCAACAGCCCGGTCATCCTGTGCTTCTGTCAGCAACTGCTTCTGCCGAGACACGGCTTCCGCTGCCTCATCCCACCTAAGCAAAAAAGGTATGTGAAGCACACAATGTTCTCATAAGGCAGTGCAGCAGGCAGAAGCCCAACAACAGTGCAATATTATGTGGGCACAAAAACACAGAGGCATGACAGTGCCTGACCTAGCGAGCTTGAGCAGGAGACGAACTGCATGGCCACAGAATTCTGCTGATTGCCTTGGGCGATCTTCAACCTAAAAAAAAAAAAAAAAAAGGAGTGCTAGCATAAGTTAGAAAAATTGGGGGGCAGATTAGCCTCCCTAGAGATTGAGTAATGCTTTAACTGCTGTTAATTTTTTTTTTATTGCGAATAATGTGAACGTGATTAAGTAAATCAGGCAACACAGACATCTTACTTTCTTGCTCAACAGCAAGGAATAGAATGACAAATTGCGCTACACTGTGAATGACTAACAGCACTTGTGGATGTTGGAAGACAAAAGCCGCTTATGTATGCTGTACTTCTGAGTCCCCAGAGATAAAATAGTCTCTGCTGCTAGTGCATAGTCAGTGAACAAAGGGACAGTGACATGCCCAGAAGGCTTGCATGCCCTATGATGCAATAATAGTGGCATGCACTGCACTTTTCAAAATGCTTTTCTGTACTGCAGGTGCCCAAGTGTCTGCTGCAAAATTGACAAGTGAATACTGTAGTTTGAGCATGAACCAACCTAACTAGTCGAAACCATAGTTTCATTGCTTTATCAACATTTCTAAATAAGGTTGCAGTAAGCTACAGTATGCCGAGCATACTGAGCAGCAAGCTCGTCGGGTAAAATATTTTGAGCACTAGGATGAACCATCTGCTAAATTTGCACTGTACTATAGCACTGCCTAAACTTACACTTCAACTCCGATACAACTCCTGCACCACTGGTAAATCATTCATTGTCTGGCAAAGGTGCAAGTATGGTTGAGTGTAGATGTACGAAAGGTGATCTTGCAGGAAAATCTAGATTTATAGCAAACTCCTGGTGATAAGTACAAAAACCTAGGCAATTTGGTAAACTAGCCTCACTAAGGGCAAAAAGTGGAGGAATTGACACATTGAGCCCTCACAAGTAAATGAAGCACATAGGGTTACTACTGCAGCAAGTCGCACAATAAAAAGCAGGCAAACATGAAATAAACCAGAAGCCCACTTTAGGGGCAGAAAGAAGAAAGGATACCGCAAGCTCTTATCTGCTGGATTACTTTTGCTTGTTAGCCTCTGGCTATTGTTAAAAGTCACCTGACTAGCAAAGCTCTCCAGATATTCTTGGACACATCTTCGTACCATCAATTATCATGTAAGCAATGAATGCTAAAGCATGACTTAAAATAGCACCGCCTTTAAGAAACTTTCCCTTCCCTGTTCCAACAGCGTAGCAGCTGACTTTTAGACTTCAGCCATTTACCTTTACCTTAATGCCTGTGCATCCAATCAAAAACTAGGTACTGCGAGTGACACTAGAGGTCGGAAGTGTGCCTGTATGTCCCACAGCTTATCACTAAGCTCGCGAGGTTTTTCCCAACTGCTGAACAAGGGATATTGATGGAAAGGTGGTGGCCACCTACACAAAGAACACATAAAACATGCCTTTGGTTTAAATATGGCAATTTCTAAAGCCCAAAGTGTGCAGCAAGTGGATGTGCTGCAACTCTGCATTCACAATGCATTCAACAAGGACGGGCTCCTAGGTACATTCCGTAATGGCTTAACTGTGCTAATACAAACAAGGACACAGAAGTGAAAGACAGCATGTGTGCAGACTCGCAACTAAAATTTTATTGAGTGAAAGATGACATATATATAAAGTGAGCATGAAAAGACAGCATGAGCTCATTGGCAAAAAATGGTCACGTGAACGCTTCCATGACTCAGTCACAATCTAGCTTCTAGATATTGCACTTCACAGTCAGCAAGCAGCACCGACG
The DNA here is from genome assembly GCA_030522465.1 of Rhipicephalus appendiculatus. Taxonomy (NCBI): domain Eukaryota; kingdom Metazoa; phylum Arthropoda; class Arachnida; order Ixodida; family Ixodidae; genus Rhipicephalus; species Rhipicephalus appendiculatus. The sequence continues at coordinate 3,655,678 of JALIZH010032925.1, read as the reverse complement.
GATCGCTTACACACCCACGTGTTACGCACGTGTTTTCTTAATCGCATAGGCCCCATAGAGCTCTTGTGTATTGCGGTCCTTATGGAGATACAAAACACTAGTTCTTTCCAGATGTGGATGGCACGCCTCTTTGTCTCCTTTTCACAGTCCCTGCAGTGCTTTGCCACGTGGGAACCATCAGATGAATAGTTCTTCGAATGTTCTTTTAACCGGATATTTATGCAACAGCTTATTTGGCCGATATACACATGACCAGAAGGTGAAAGGAAACTCATACACAACTGCACAAGGTGCTGTTTGCTGACTGTGAAGTGCAATATATATTCTAGAATCTAGATTGTGACCGAGTGACTACAGCATTCACGTGACCATTTTTTGCCGATGAGCTCATGCTGTCTTTTCATGCTCACTGTATACCGGGTGTTCAAAGTTAAGCTTTATGGTTTTATTAAAATTCAGCACTGGGAAGAACATGAAAACCACCTTTGCAGATAACTTATACATCCAGGGGGGACACGCAATGAGACAGTAATTATCGCTTTCAGGTGCCCAATTAACTCAGATTCAATAATTAACATTTTAGTGATTGCAGCAAGACAGCATGTTTGTATTGAAAAGTTTGAGGCAGTCGCATTTATACACAGTTCCACTTGGAAGAATTCTTCTAGCATGTCTGTGCTCCGAGATATCCTGCTGCAAAGTTTAATTGTGGTTTACCTGATTATGCATGCAAGACAGTCAGCGGTGGCGCAAACTCCTCCCCGGTGGGCCGTGGCAGTTGCGTGTGTCGTTTAGTCTGATAACGGTTACCCTTTAACTACTGGCTGGCGATAGCAAGCATTGACTGTTCGTCACATCGGGGAGAACATTGCGCTGATCCACAGCGCCCTGCATGCGTAATCAATTAAACTTTGCAGCGGGATATCTCGGAGCACAGACATGCTAGAAAAATTCTTCCAAATGGAACTGTGTATAAATGCGACTCCCTTAAACTTTTCAACATAAACATGCTTGCTTGCTGCAGTCACTAAAAAGTTAATTATTGAATCTGAGTTAATTGGGCTCCTGAGAGTGATAATTATATTCTCATTTTGTGTCCCCCCTCGATATATCTGTTATCTGTAAAGGTGGTTTTCATGTTCTTCCCAGTGCCGAATTTTAAGAAAAGCATAAAGCTTAACTTTGAACACCCGGTATATCGTTCACTCAATAAAATTTTACTTGCGAGTCTGCGCACGTGCTATCTTTCACTTTCTCTGTGTCCTTCTTTGTATTAGCGCGGTTAAACCATTACGGAATGAACGTCAACCAACTAGCCCAACTTGGTGCTCTTCTCCTAGCTACATGTCGACGCAGTGCATGTAATTTCATGTGCACTTTGAATAACCAGTCAGGTCTTTCAAAGCACATAGCAAGTGCACCTAGAAAGAAGCCACATGATGGAACAGCAAGTATATAATGATAGACAGTACACTTGCACCTAAGTTTTTGTACTGCACCATGGAAGACTAGAATGGCAGCTAGCCCTCAAGCTTCAATGGTGTTGAGGGGGGACTTCAAGCTGAGGGACAGCTTGCAGTCTCTGCTCAATGTGTCGGAGCTCATTCAGGGGGCGGAAACTTCCTATACCTCCCATGTGACGCGCTCTCGCATGCTGATACGCAGCGGCAGCGACGCTTTTACTGCTGGCGGCTGCCGGGCATCCAACTAGAAATAAATCACAAACAGAACATTTCTTTCATGGCGTCACTGGTGAGGGCACCAAATAGAGATAAAGGGCGCAAAACCGAGAGGGGAGGGTTGCCTCGGAAGCTCTCCTCTCCCACTTCGCATGCAAGCGGAATGTGTTCGTGCCCTCTTTCAGGTCCGCTGGCCACTTGGGCGATGCAGCCATTCGTAAAATTTTGTTCATGTGTTCTGAAGCGGCGAAACTTAAGTGGACCAATTGCTCAGTAAGACAAAACTCGATCGACACAAATAAAATTAATTTTTTTATTGCATTCCGTATAAAAAAAAACATACGCGTAGTGTGAAAGTGTAAATCTATAAAAGCAGCTATAATTAACAACTGAAATATGGACATTATGAAAAAACAGTGGACCCAGATTATTTGAACTAATGCGAAAATTATCAACAATCACGAGCAGGACACGTGTTTGACTCAATCACGTTTGTTATGACGGCGCACATATATTTCTTGCAGAATTTGACTACCAAACGAGGCAGAAGTTCAGAGGAACAGAGAGGCTTGAAGCGATGAGAAGTTCTTCGAGAAAGAACGTCGCTGAAAAAAACGTTTCGGCAAGTTGAATTGTCTTCGTCAGGGCAGCAGCGTTGCCTTGACGAAGAAAAGTTCACTTGTCAAAACGTTGGCTCCAGCGACATTCCCTGTAACGATTTCTAGAAGCATTCAGTCTAGCACATGTATTTCAGTGACAGTATTAGAAGTAAAGAACCACAAAGTTTCAAACTGGCTACATGAATTTCATGAACAGGAAGGAGCCTAAAATTGCTTCACATAATTTGAGCTACATGCCAAAAGTAAAAGATGAAAAGCTATGTAGCCGAGCCAACACCCATTCAAGCCTTTCATTAAACGTATTTTGTTGACACCGGGTAGGTTGTCGTCTTGACCATTAGTCTAGCGACACTGCGCTTATGTCAGTACAGTCAGGCTTGCAGAGAACTGGGTTTACTCATGTACTCATGCAAAATTAATACCTGCTGAAATAATGGGCCCAAATACTTGTGCTCACCTGTTGCCACTGGGAAACCTGAAAAACCTTCGCGGAACTGGAAATCCCCGGGTTAACACACCGCAGAGCCGCATAAAACATGTGACGCCCGATTTAGCCATCTTCGTCTTATGCATGGTTGACTTGCTCGGCGTAGCTCACGGCGGCTTTCGTTCTCTGCATGTCACAACTTTCTGTTTTATCTTTCCCGAACTTGGCACGCCAACCGAGCAAGATAACTGAGCGCGGTCCAACTTGTGATATCGCTGAGCAAGTGGCAAGGAGGACCGGAGGCAAGCGCTACGAATTCAAGTCAACCACTTCCCGCGCTTCTCCCGATTCAAAATTCACAAAATAAGAAACAAAACAAGACAAATGAGCAAAAGAAGAGTTGTTTACAGTGAAGTCAATTTTCTTTATGTGTAAAAAACTTGCGAAAGCAAATAAATGCGGACATCCACATCAACCTCACTTCGTTCAACCAGATCTTAGGATGCCCGGCAACCGCTACGAGCGTGCATGTTTTTTGAAACCGAAACTAGCGCTGAGTTTCTGGGGCCTGGCTCATTTGGAAATAAAAGTGTATGACTCAGTCTATCCTGAATCCAGTGCTACAAAAGTCAAGGGCAAGGAAGTTTAAGGAGCTCAGCAAGTCTGTGATAAGAAACGACTGTGGTCTGGCATTATCTGCCATTTCAACATGATGCTGTTGATTCCTGTGACATGGAACTTCCTGTATGAAACTTCTTGTAATACTGCCCATGACAATATTACAATGGCTGAAATGTGGCTGCTGTTCTTGATGCAAGGTAAAAGAGTCCAGCATGCTTCAACAAAGACAACAGGAAGAATGTGTAGGAACAGTTTTGAAGCCTATCCAGTAAATCATTGTCCAAGCAAATCCAATATGCATTGAAGAAACAGTGGAAGCACAAATAATCAGTAGAAAACAATGATGACACAACATGAAGTCAGCTGTTATACCACTGAATGATAAAAGTCACTAATAATGAATTGGATCCTTTGCAGTGGGATGAGCATGGGTCTCCTATCAACATCACATAACGCAAGTTGCAAAGATAGTGATGATCATTCCAATGATATCAAACAACATGTAAGCACCTCATTCAGTGTAGCTTGAGTGAATGAAAAAGGCACAAGAGTATTTTACTACCAGAGAATGGTGCAGGATTCTTTACCTCCACAGATAAACATACGAGTATCTGAACAAATCTGATGTGCTTGAATTTCCACATAACATTAAAGGCAACTGTCAATCCCAACAGTATAGTGTGTAATTATAAGTTGATGTACATGAGTTTACAGTTTTTATTTTTATCTTTTACACATAAATTCACAATCTGGTTAATATTAACTTATCAGTAAAAAGTTCAGCTTCATCTTGTTTTAAGTAATGACAAACTAAACATGTAATAAATGGTAACGTATTGCCTTACTGAAACTATTTCAGCTGCTCTGTTGAAGAACTCCACAGCAATTTCAGGAAACTTCGCTTCGACAATTCTGAAATAAAGATGCACACACATTAAAAATGCCTGCACAACTACAAAAAAAAAAAAAAAATGCCAGCAAAACCAACTGCAATGTAGCACAAGCATGATATACAAATTAGCATCTGTTCAGCCATAACTTTTTTTCTTCCAACTTTTGCAATATAGAGGTCTCATTAGAAGTAGTGCAGGCTAGAGCAAGCATATTACATGTGAAATTTGTAATGTGCTGCACTTGCAATATCCCTTTGACAGACACGGTTGTGCTAGCATTACCTCAGTCACATGGCTTCAATCATAATCACACTCAACCAGGATAGTATTTTTCGGATAATTATTGGCTTCCTTTTCCTAATTCTGACAGAGAAATATTTTCAAGCTTGAAAAGTGCCCATGTGACACCAATATATGATTACGTGTGTGCTCTGAGTGAATGCGGACTGAATGTGCACATCTTTAAGAAGCTTCAAGCCATCTGGCCTAAACATTTGATGTGAATTTAACACACAAGGTTACCTATACGTAAACATTTTGACGTTTCGGGACCGATTCGGTCCCTTCCTCAGGGGGGCGACTGTGTGTCATGCCGCGTATCGAGAGAACAACCACCGTATCACGGAGAGGCACCTGCGAAAGACACGCTAAGCGACCCGCCTCCCTTCCTGGCCACCCCACCGGCAACAATAGAATCAAAGAAGCCAGCCCAGTGCGTCGTCATCCCACATGTGCTGGGCATCGGTGAAGTAGTCTTCAGGATTCTCGGAAAAGCGGGGGTCACGGTGATTCACAAGCCTGCATTGACACTCACCCACTTTCTACCGCGGCCGAAGGATCAACCTTCTAAGGAGCAACACCAAGGCGTAGTCTACAAGGTGCTGTGTTCTGAGTGTCCAGCCAGCTACATAGGCGAGAGCAAGTGTTTCCCAGAAAGAATACGCCGACATAGGAACGACGTCAGGAAGATGGAAGTGCAATGCAGCGCTCTTGCAGAGCATTGTGAGAAGCACAACCATACGATCGACTTTGACGACGCTTCTGTTCTAAAAACAGAAAGTAATCTGGGAAGAAGGCTCTTGCTCGAGTCCTGGCACCTTCAGAACACACCTGCAAATGGGTCATTCCACGCCAAACGTCCCAGCCATTCTGGCGACCATCTCAAATGTATTCGAAAAAAATCGTGCTGATTTGCTGCATTGAAAACAGTGAATTGCCAGAATATCACGGAGAGAAAAAAATTTTTGGTCACGTGGGTGCCTTCCGAATTTCCCAGAATGTCGTCTGGGTGTTGTTTGTGAGAAAATTCATTATAAGTGTTTGGTTTCTTGTTTCTACGCCAAATTTGGTTTGCATATTAAGCAAAGGCGTTTGTGTAAAGTGTTTGAAGCTGAATTATATTAGTGCAAATTTTCTGCCATATACGCCTCCAAGAATTTACCCAAAATGTTCTATGTTCGCATTTTTTCCATTGCGGGATTGCGCCTTGTATGAATATCTGAGTCATGAACACTTAGTTTACGGAAGGTATATTTTGCGCAAAAAATATTTTCAGACCCCTCAAGTTTCTAAAGTTCACGGGAAAAGAATTATGAATTTCTGAAAAATCGTCTTTTTTGTCCACATTGCAACGCAATTAGCACCACGTGGTGCTCCAATTAAAAATCATCTTTATACCTCAATCGAAAGCAAATGAACAGTTCTTTTAGCATGGCAAGTTTTATCATTACAATTTTTGTTTTAAGGATCAAAATTATTTGTGAAGTTTCCCATTGACGGCTATCTTCCCATTTGGTCATACGACAGCTTCCTGGTTGAAGTTCCCCATTGTCGTCAATGGGGAAACTTCAAAACTTATTTTCTTCCTTAAAACAAAAATTGTAATAATGAAACTTGCCATATAAAAAGAACTCTTCATTTGCTTTTCATTGAGGTATAAAGCCGTTATTTAATTGGAGCACCACGAGTTGCAAATTGCGTCTCAATGTGGAAAAAAATGACGATTTTCTGAAATTTGTGATTTTTTTCTTGCAATGTTTAGAAACTTGAAGGGTCTGAAAATATTTTTTTAGCAAAATATACCTTCCATAGACTAATTATTCATGATTCATACTAGGTGGAATATTGCAATGAAAAAAAATGCAAACATAGAACATTTTGGCTAAATTCTTGGAGGCCTATATGGCAGAAATATTGCGCTAATATTACTGAGTTTCAAACACCTTACACAAATGCCTTTGCTTAATATGTAAACCAAATTTGGTGTAGAAACAAGAAACTAAACTTTTTGAATAAATTTTCTCACAAACAACACCCAGACAACATTCTGGGAAGTTTAGAATGCACCCACGTGACCACAAAATTTTTTTCTCTCCGAAATACTCTAGCACTTGCCTGTTTTCAATGCAGCAAATCAGCACGATTTTTCGGAATACATTTGAGATGGTTGCCAAAATGGCTGGGACGTTTGGCATCGAATGACCCAAATGTGAACCGCCGCTGGGAACAATGCCCTCGGTATACGTTCACGGCCTCCGAAACGTGAGAGAAAGGGAAAGCCGGAGCCGTGGTGAAACATGATGCGGAGATGCTTCCATGATCAACACAGTCCCCCCCCCCCCTGAAGAAGGTCCCGGAACATCTGGTTCTCTACGAACTTGGCTGGAACCATTTCAACTTCCTAAAGGTTATCTATGTGCACCACAACAAAAGAACTGTTGACCAAAATACATGACAGCAGCTGTAAAGCAAATTCCTAAGTTGCAAACTATTCAAAGTGAATCACCAAACCTCTCAACATCCCTCGAGATAAATGAGCATGAAATTTTAAGAGCAAAGCAAACATCATAAATCGAGACATCTGAAAAAATGGCTACCGTATTTACACGAATATAGGTCGACCCATTTTTTCAAATTTGACAATCCAATGTTGGGGGGGTCGACTTAGAATCGAAACCAAAACTAGAGCATTTTTTTTTTTTTGCCGAGCAATTTTTGGGGGGGGGGTCGACCTACATTGGAGTCGACTTACATTCGTGTAAATACGGTAACTATGTAACATGTAGTTGACAAAAAAATTCCCCATCTCCCGCTAAAGGGAACCTGTGGATGCGAAGCAGCGGGGAGATAATTAGCTTGAGCGGGAGGAACGTCGCCGCTCTCGTTTCACGGCAGCGGTCCAGGCACTCATCGCGGCGCTGCACAGGAGAGAGAATGAGGCGCGCGCGCTCCGTCATTTTCATACCGCGGAACTACCGTGGCTCCCCCAGCGAAGTATGCAGCTGTCACACCACCTGTTGTGCCCGCCGCTGCGTAGAGGATTCCTAGAGGAAAGGACGGGGGGGGATCGTAGGAGAGGAGAGAGAGGGGGGAGGGGACGTGCATGCGCTGTGGGGGGTGTGGGAAGCGGGAGCAGCTCCGTAGAGTAGAGGATTCCTAGAGAAGAGAGGGGGGAGAGGACGCGCATGCGCTGTGGGGATGTCGGACGCCGGAGCCGCTCCGTAGAGTAGAGAGGGGGAGAGGACGAGGATGCGCTGTGGGGATGTGGGACGCGGGCGCCGCTCCTTAGAGTAGATGATTCCTAGAGTAGAGGAAGGGGGGGTGAGCGTAGGAGAGCATAGGGGAGGGGATGCGCTGTGGGACGCGGGGGCCGGACGGACATAGCCCCGAGCATAAGATGCTTCGCATCTAAAACAAGTCCTATTGCCAAAATATTGGCTATAGGAGTATTACTTGTTCAACAGCTTCTCATAACGAATGCAGTCACATAACTTACTTTGCCCCTCGCTCCAAAACTAATGCAGCTGTGTCGGGACTTCTAGAGTCAATAAACAAACGAGATGCCCTGTCAATGAGCTCAGCTGCAGCCTTCAGGTTACCCATATCCCTGCTGACCAGTGCTGCTTGTTCCAGCTGCCTGCAATAGAAAATAAATGACTGGCATTGACGTCACTGAAACCACCATACTGGAGCATCAGCATGGGGGGCACATGACGTTTGCGATGTCACATTAATGTTATTCAAAACATTCCATGCAGGTTCTTTTGTTAAAGGGACACTAAAGGCAAATAACAATTTACGTCAGAGTGAAAGATCATTGTTTGCGAATGTCTACGTCAATATTATCAATAGCAGTGCTCTACTAATCGAGAAATTAAGGTAAGTGTACGACACCACATGCGCAACGAGTGGGACATTTTTGAAATCATCCCAATGACGTCAAAGCGTCTTGACTACAATTAATCACTGGTAATCAAACCAGCTGCAGTAAAAAAAGAACATTCCGTGCATTACAACGTAATAAAATGCTGCTTGTCCGTTAGTTTGATTCATCAAAAAAAAGAACCGCCTGGCGTTACTGTGGCGAATGGCACGAGTGGTTCAAAATATTCGTTTTCGCCTGGTTAGGCTGGATAGGTGGTGCCATCTAGCGGGGCCCAGTTGAACCAAGCAAGCAGAAGATTGTTCAGTGACCGTTGTTGCTGCTGTGGCTCCCGCTACTTTCGCTCTGCTGCTGCTAGTGCCGGCGGCCGCACAGTAAAGGCGGGCAACGTGGGGCAAGGCAACTACTACGTCAGGAGGTCCGTTTTCAGGCGGGTGATTTGAAGTGCACTAACGCCGTACAGACCACTAAAACGTTATTGTATTTCGAAATAAGCATTTCCTTGGCACGAAAGTAGCACTACGAGGTTTATGGACTGCTATTTCAGCAATCAATGTCGTCTTAATATTTACCTTTAGTGTACCTTTAATTAAGCATGCACAGAGGTGTTCCAGCCACATCGTTATCACATTGAAGCAGGTTAACTGCAACTTGTTTGTCATCAAAGCCGCCATCACGGAGAGCCAGTACGTTCAGAAACTGTGTCCATGAGGTTACATGCAAGCTATCTATATCAAGTTACCCACAAATTTAGAATACAGTAATTTCATGTTATTTTTGTTAATTATTCGGCCTATAAGAACGCGTACCAACTATGGGATGCAGGCAATTGATTGCCAAGTCATGAAATTGTGTAATGAGCACCCTGAAATAATTGAAATGGCACGATCGTGCACCAACTCAAAAAATTTTAAATTGAAAATTCGGTCGTTCTTCAAAATTTAGGATATGTTGATATTTTGGGCACGTTTGATTGGGCTGCAGTCTCCCATACGCGGTATGTATATATAGGTGAATATATGTGTAAATGTATATCTGTGTATATATATATATGCGTATATATATCAGTATGTATATATCTGTGTGCGCATTCGCATGGTTTATTATTATATATTTTTTTAACCTACTTGTGCCCAGATGCGGCATCTATGTTAGTTAGTTGTATTTATTGCTGTTTGTCTCGGTATCTTGTAGTATAGAATTGTTCTGTTAAGCTGACGGCTGCATTGGTGCTTATGTATATTTCGTGCATTTATTTGTATTTTGATTTTGTATGCATTGTTATTTTCAATTGTGCATGAGTATGTACGCACTGCTGCTGTTACGCCCAGCGCGAGCAGGACCGCGTCAGGAGGCATACCACCTCCTTTTGTCCTGACCGCGGGCAATGCATTTGTATTGTCCAAAAAATGAAATAAAAAAAAAAATATCAACATACACATCCCAACTAATTCATCATGGAGATTAAACGCGCTTGCTTTCTGATTGCACAAATGTATAAACTTTGTACAGTAAACATCTCTTTGACTGTATACTTCAAGGAACAGCGACAGGACATGCAGAAGACGCACACGGTGCTGCCTGCCCTGTCGTTTTTTGCACTGTTCCTTGAAGTATGTACAACCAACAAGTCCGACTATCCGCACTTTTGTTGACTGCAGTAGTTACACTGCACTCTTGACTACATACTGAACAAGTACAAAAGCGTCACCAGTTCAGTTCTGTCGAAGGCACCGTTAGTGGCAGCGCAATTTCACACATGCTTGTGAAGGTCCGATTACTCATTTGTTTTAAATATTTCGATACATGTGAAGATATGTCAATACGTCAGCGAGGCTTCAAGCAGGGCACGATGGTGACAGGCATGGTGATACAGAGCATTTAGTATCGTACGAATACCCATTTTGCTTGATTCTAGATAACCGGCAATCAGTACGTGAATAAAGCACTTGATATCTTAATTTTGTACAACAGGGCAGAATGCTCAAAACAAACCACTCACTTGCCGCTGGCGAAGAATCTGAAAGAACCAAATTAAGGACTCTACAAGGCTAATGCAGCATGCGCTCGAATTAGTGATGCAGAACTATCGATGGTACTATCGATACTATCGATAGTTGAGCCACTATCGAACTATCCATGGTACAAGAAACTATCGATAGCGCTATTGATAGTAAGTTTGGAAGTACAGTGGTCAACACACGTCTAGAACGATGGAGTGTCGCACCCGGAACAGCACGAGGCGACATCTGCAGTTCGAAACGGGCCAATTCTGAGCATGCGCGGCGCCAATGATGGGCCCACCTTGCAGTTTCCGTCCTTGATTATTGCTGCGGCCGCGATAATTGCTTTGGCCATCAGAAGCGCTGTCAACTGTGTGCGCCAAAAAGAAAGAAAAAAAAATGCAGTTGCCTGGATTGGCTCCTATTATAGTGTGAACTTATTCTCGATTCATGGTATCGTATAATACCGAGAACCGTGGACTTCGTTTTTTTCTTTTAACCGTTCAGAGTGCTTTCGATGGCCAAAGCTGTTGTTGCATGCACAGTGATAAACAGGGATCAAAAATGCAACGCACGCGCGCCGTTGGCAGCGCGCATGCTCAGGTGTGGCGTATTTATGACTGCAGATGTCACCCGTGCAGTTCCGAGCATGACGCTCCTTCGTTCTAGACATGAGAGTTTACCACTTTATTCTCTGAATGTGTGGTAGTATATGGCGAAGCAGGAGAAGCAGGCAGAAGGGCAAGAAAGTTGACATGCTTGCGTTCCTTCAGCAGAATGATTGGCTGACATTATTAAGCTGAACTGTTCAGCTTTAGCAGAAAGGAAGTCATCACATGTGGCGGAACTGCGCGGCTTCAAACTTATATTGCATTTTGTGATTTCAAAATAAAAATATCAAAAGCCAAGTTTTTAATTGTAAGGTGTAACTGGTTACTTTTGAATCAGAATTTATTTATGGACATATTCCGGCATTTTTATTGCGGCAATAATATATTTCTTTCACCAGAAGGGTGGTCATAAATTAAGCGAAGTGAGTACTGCTGATAGTAGGCTATAGCAAATCATTTGGCAATATCGCCGTCCAACAACAGCATAATTATTCACAACACTATTGATTACACTATCGGCCGCAATACTCCTGATGGTACTATTTATTGCACTCTCGATAATATCGATTGTTTACCGATACTCGTACTATCGATAGTTTCTTTACACTATCGATAGTTAACCCTTAAACGCCCATAAGGTATCTATTGTAAATACAGATGCAAGATTCTTTGAAAACGCTATTATTATCCAAAGAACACAATGCAATGTCAAAAGTTTTCTTATACAACGCTAAAATAAAATTATTAGGGTGGGAATATACTTTCCTATGGGCCTTTGGCAGGACCGCACCAGTGGGCGAACTTTTGAAAGCATGGTACGGCATGAACGCGAACATTGCACGTAGAGCAAACAATCTTCGACCTGTTGTCATTTTGTTCACTTAAACGGCACCAGCAACGTTTGAAGGTTCATGCTCTTCTAAAAAAATGTAGTACAGGTGAAAGCGGCATTTCGTCTGGTACGCCTAAAGTTTTTTCGTTCACCTTGGAAGGCCTTCAGGGCGTGTGCGTTGCTGCCTTTTATTTTCAACAGTATCCCTTCAAAAACTGGCCCAGAACCAACGCCTTGCTTTGCATTCGTATGGTCCATGTATATTGCATCACCATTCGAGAGAGTAATTATGCACAATTGTTCATCCTCGTTGTCATGTTACCTGCCGTCACATAAATTGTTTACATCATCAGGTATAGAAAAGTGCAAATCTAGTGCTTCTTCAACTGTCGAGCGCGTTTTCTTTTCGAGAAAGAGAAAATCGCATCTTGTGGATTGGCATTGAGGAAGGCCCGTAGGGAAGTATAATCCCACTGCCCAATTACAATTCAAATGTCAATAACTTGAGTTCCTCGTTAAATTAGGATCTAAAAGTTGACCAGATAATAGCCCTACACTTGAGGCATTCAGTAAATGTGTTTACTGACCTTTCTCACTGCGGCAAATACATTTATCCATGAATTATCGCAGCTGGTGAAAACTTGCGCGACGAACTCCCGCTGAGAGAGAAAAGTGTCGGTGGCTCCCACGAAAACTGAGGCAGCTCGTAGCTGCTTGCCTTCGAGTCGCTAAAATTTTGTCCAGTTGATTCTCAAACATCACTTCAGATGTAGCAACCATCTCAGGGTGGAGAACTTGGGAGTATTGGAGATATAGGCGTTTAAACTTGGTGGGAATAATATTCCCTACGGGCGTTAAAGGGTTAAAAAAAACTGTTGATATGTTATTTGTTCTGTGTATGGGTGCCCTGTTGTGATGCAGAACTATCGGTAAATGGACTATCGATAGTATCGATAGTTTAAGAAAGAACTATCGATACTATCGATAGTTCACTTACCGATAGTTCTGCATCACTAGCTCGAATTCAATATAGAAACTAGCGACAAAATTCAAAGGATACGATCCATTCTTGAGGTAGCAGTCGGCTGCACGGAGATGGGCGTCTTTGCTCTGATCCAGGGCCTTCGCAGCTTTAAAGCATGTCGCTAGTCGCAGTGCGACAAAGAAAGACAAATTCCACATCAGCGAGTAAAGCACACGTCAGGCGTTTGCACTGTGCAGGTCTTAATTCTATACCTGCTTTGCTGTACTCGTTTGCAGCGTTATCAAAATCTGGCTTCCATTTCAGCAGGCCCGTTTTTAAACTGCGAAGAAGTGAGCATCGTGCACTGGTTATTTCCGCTGACAGCGAAAGTAATTTTGTAATCACGTTTAGAGCGATCACGCATAGTATTACCATTTCTCAGCTTGTCGCAGTGCCTCCGTGCCCTCAGCAACCTTGCGGCTTGCCGAAGAATTTACCGGTGTACCCATTACAACCAATAATTGGAAATAGGTGCCGAACACAAGCAAACGGTTGACACGGCCAGCGACTACATCAATACACAGATTGAAACCACCCGTCGGCTGCAGCAACAGGAGCCAGCCAAGCCAGCCGCATGACACAAAGTAACTGCGTTTACACAAGCCGCCGTTGCGCCATACCAGAATGCTAACAAACTATACTTTGATTGTTGTACCAGTTAAATTATCGTCATTATTACTTTTTATGATGTCACAGTATACTAACATTATAAAAAAGTTTTTACACATTGGTAGATCCAAGGAGGTCAAAGCCACTTGGAGCCAAGTACTGTCGTTGTCGTGCTTGCGTTGCTTGCGTAGCGTTTGAAACTGAAAATTTCATGTGAGCAACGTTAGCGATTTGACCATCTTGGCTTCTGCTTACATGAAAATAAGCATGTCACCACGCCATTGTTGGGCTGTGAATTGTAAAAATTCAGTGGAAAAAAATCCAAGTTTGCAGTTTTTTAACTTCCCAACAGATCGAACGCTGTAAGTGCCAGTGACATTTGAAGAACGCGCACAAGTTTAATTACTGACAGTGACTGCAAACGTTTTCACAAAACTCCTGATTAGTGTTGGTTTCTGTTAATCACTCAATCCGTGCTTCACTTACTCTTGTCACAGGTCAAGTCAGTGGTGCGTAAACAGTGGTCGCGGTCACCTGTCGGGGTGTGATCGTCGAGCTCTGCTTCGGCGTGGAGCTGTCCTATGCGAAAAACACTTTCGGCAGTCCCAGTTCATGGCTCCTAGAGATGGGAATGACGTGAACACGCCCAAGCAGCTACTTTGGAACGCCATTCCAACGCTGTTCCCGTTGCCCCTGAAGACTGAGGACAACGTTTCAGAGGTCGCCGAGTCGGCTCTCCGTAAGCGGAACTCTGAAGTGCACGCATACTTCAGCAACTGCTCAACATTTTTAGATGCGAAGCATCTTATGCTCGGGGCTTTGTCCGTCCCTCCCGCGTCCGGCCACTTTCATGAAGTAGGGAAGCACCCATTATGCGAACCAGAACACTGTAGTAATATGAAGGCCGTCAACAACTACTACAGTCATCAGAGTCATGGCCGAGAGCACAGAGGCTGCTTAGAAATGACTAGGCAGGTGGTATCTGTCGCCCAGGTTGACCCCATTCCTTGATCTTGCTTGCATGTGTTTGGAGGGGGGCTTAGTCCGTCCCTCCTTCCTGCGTCCCACACCACCACAGCGCATGCGCGTCCCCTCCCCCCTCTCTCTCCTACGTTCACCCCCTTTCTCTCCTCTAGGAATCCTCTACTCTACGGAGCGGCCCCCCGCGTCCCACATCCCCACAGCGCATGCGCGTCCTCTACCCCTCTCTCCTCTAGGAATCCTCTACTTTACGGAGCGGCTCCGGCGTCCCACAGCACATGCGCGTCCTCTCACCTCTAGGAATCCTCTACTCTACGGAGCGGCTCCCGCGTCCCACAGCGCATGCACGTCCCCTCTCTCTCCTCTCCTACGGTCCCCCCCCGTCGTCTCCATTAGGAATCCTCTACGGAGCAGCGCGCACGACAGGTGGTGCGACAGCTGCATACTCCGCTGGGGGGCGCCACGGTAGTTCCGCGGTATGAAAATGACGGAGCGCGCGCGCCTCATTCTCTCTCTCCTGTGCAGCGCCGCGATGGGCGCCCGGATCGCTGCTGTGAAACGAGAATGGCGACGTTCCTCCCGCTCTAGCTAATTATCTCCCCGCTGCTTCGCATCCACACATGGTTCCCTTTAGCGGGAGATGGGGAATTTTTTTTTTGTGCGTCTTTCTTCGTGTTCAGACAGCGCGTCGCAAGTGTCAACTATGTACAACCAAATAGCCCCTACTCTGGCCCTTCTGGACACAAACGTCTAGTATTAAATGAAATGTCAGGCACTTCGGCTAAGGCTTCCCTTGCAGGGCCTGTGCTTTATCTCCTTCCGTGGACAGCTTTTGTTACTGTAGTCAGAGTTGGGAAGTACGCTCTTTTAGCACCTACACCAAGGATCATGAAGCAGAAAGTTTTGAAAAACAAAAATGATAGGAGTAGCACTGACAAGATTGGAATGTCGAATCCCAACAACACATTTATACCTACACTAAAATGGTCTGGGAAGTTCTTCTTTGTGTTCCTTTTGTAATGAAGTAGACAATAAATCGCCTCTTGGCTCTGTTGGCTACGTTTTTCCTCCCTTGAGAAAAGAACCTTTCAAATTACAATGCGGCAACTTGGTGTGCTATTCAACTTCCCTATACTGCTCTCATTCGGGGCTTGTGTACTAAGCAATGAAATAGGGGTATATGCATTGCTGCAGAGAAATTCATTTCCCAATTAAATTGTTTTAATTGTGAAATCTATTGATCATAACTTATAGCACTTTCCTCTCTTATAATATTTTCCTTTATTTTTTTTTAAGGGTTGTATCAAAATTGTTTAATAATAATAATAAAGCCAATTCAATTCATTCTAGTTGATCTCAGAAGTTGCAGAATAAATTGGTACTTCTAAAATTATCTCTATATTTACCCCATTCTTGGCCACTGCCCCTGAGTGGGTAGGTGCCAACATTATGATCATCACCACCATTTCCCCAGTAAGACCATTGCTGTCAGTGTTCAGTGTCGAAAAAAAAAAAAAAAAAAAAAACCTACTAATGCAAATCGCCCAATTCGTGGCTGGTCTCCCTTAGTGGGTACATGCCTCATGTGAAGAAGACACGACAACCATGTCCATGTTTCTTTTACAAGGCTGTGATACCATGTTTGGCCACTAAATTCCGACTTGCACATATTTGGTCTGACAATACCTCCTTTATGCTATATCTGCAATGAGCGAAAAACAATGTCTCTTCTTTCTAGCTGTGCTGACTATTTCCAATTAAACGAAAAGAACTTTTGGTAATTTAATCTTGTAAATTTGCGGAATTTGGAAGGATTTTGCCACTAATTAGATCACTCAGAACTGGCTAATTAACAAAATTTTAATTAACTGTTTATTATCAATTTTAGGGTGGTTGTTTATATGGCGAAGTTGTTCTACGTCACAATTTACGCCGAGCCTAACTTTTAAAAATCGTAAATATCACGCGTAGTTTGAGAGAACCATCGTCGAATTTCCAGACCGCAATGCCGGAGATACCAAAACTGAACGCACCGAGTGCACCGAAAGGGCGGTCTGTGTGCTGCGTCACGCTGGAACTTCCCTTTACATAATTCGAATGATGGCGTGCCGCGCGAGAAACGATGTGTCATCCTAGCAGAGCATGCCGACCAATGGTCCTTCGCGCGTGATAATCGGTGGTTTTCTGATTCTTTGAAATTTTAAGGTAAAAGCCTTTAATGTCTCATACTCGCGGTGTCCGGTCCCTTGGCACGGTGCCAGCTGTGGCATCTCCCCCTCACGCGGGAGGATAAATGAGCCTTATGAATACTGGAAAGCAGATGGCGTCTGCACGATGCGCAAAGCACGGGAATGCAAATGCATGCGAAACGGATGCAGATTAGTCTCGCGTCTTGCTGCGATTACGTAAAGGGAAGTTCCAGCGTGGCGCAGCACACGGACTGCCCTTTCGGCGCACCCGGCGCGTTCAGTTTCGGTGTTTCCGGCATCGCGGTCTGGAAATTCGACAATGGATCTCTCAAGCTACGTGCAATATTTTCGATTTTTAAAAGTTAGGCTCGGCGTAAATTGTGACGCAGAACAACTTCGCCATATAAACAACCACCCTAAAATTGCTAATAAAAAGTTAATTAAAATATTTTTGTTAATTTCCCATTTCTGAGTGATCTGATTAGTGGCAAAATCTTTCCGCCTCGGCCTAGAAATTGTCTGCGAAGAGGACAAGTATAGTCCTCTTCGCAGCCAATTATAACTATTATAGTTTTTTAATGAAAAATTTATTGCAAAAATACACCCTCTATATGTTAAGTAATATGAAGTGCAGGTGCATATACAAAAAAAAAAAAAAATTACTACATGTATTCAGCGTTTCGACCAGGGCCCAGTCTTTTTTCAAATGTGTGTGTGCGTGCATGTGTGTGTGTGTGTAACAAAAATTAATTTACCTTTTTCTTTCCTTAAATATTCCACAATGATTATTGGTGTTATTGTGTTATTTTTATTTAATTATACTTATATCAGAGCAAGGCTGACTATTTCATATATCATTTGATTTAAGAACGCTTTTTCTTATTTTTAACCTGACAAGGTGGCCTAGCAGGTTAGGTGTCGCACTGCTAAGCCAGCGTAAGTGCTTACTAGCATGATGTGGCAAAAGAAATAAGATAGCAACAAGTTATATGCAGGCCATTGTATGTGGCTATTTCTTGTGCTTTTGCACGAAGAAAGTGACGGAAATTAGGAAGTGTTACGTGAAAGAAAAAAAAATAATCCCTCAGGATGTAGGGAACATTATTACTGGAGTTCAGTATTCTTAAAAATGAATAGTCGTAGTTAAGTGTCGCAACTGCTTATTGACTTTGTGACAAGCATGAAATTTGAGCTGAAGTGGTTGTTGGTCTAAAGAACTTGGCATAACATAATTAAATTGGTGTAGAATAAACACTTGTGCAGTCAAAAGCTGTACAGTGGTATTATGGCTGGTGCATTATGATGGTTATCTCCATTACCTGTTTTACTCAAGTGAAATACTTTATTTGCAGAGAAACAAAGCAAGGCACCATCTCAGGAAGCTGGAAGTGGTGTTGAGGAAAACTTGAATGTAAATCGCGGAGGAAAAGTAAATGTGGAAGACTACGAAATGGCTGCTTTGCCTACATTTGGAAGGTAAGCATTGGGCTCCTATGTGCAAGTTTGTCAAGTCAGAATGTGACAGTAAGCTGTTATTCTTCCCAAAGGATCATCACAACTAGCTCCACTACGGCGTCTCTCATAATCATATCGTAGTTTTGGGACGTAAAACCCCAGATATTATTATTATATCATTACAACTAGGCCAGTAGTGATAGCTCAACAAAATAAAAATGTGTGATCTTTCAAATGCTGGTAATAAACATTTGGATAGCTTGTTGATATTGCCACATACGTAAAGTATTCTGCAGTTCCGTAATACATTGATAACTCTTCCTGAGTGTCCACTTCAGTAACCTGAGAACTACAGTGTCATCATCTTTCTATTGGTGCCCAAGTGCAATGAACAAGTAGCAGAGTTTTGTTGTTATTTCTCGACCAAAAAAACCTTGTCATTCTAAGTATGCCTCTGCTGGATTGCCAACTCATCTAGCTGTTCCTTAGTGATTAAAAAATATGCATTTCAACACTTGTTCATTTGATTAAAAAAAACTGCTAAATAATATTTCTGTACAGACAGCAAATACCTTTAAATATTTCCTGAAGTATGGTGGTGTGCAAAACACATTGACTATTGGCCAGGTTTCCCCTTAAGTCGTGAGTAATCGGTTGCTCCATGAAGAGCCAAGATGTCCTCAGAAATGCATTAGCTCATTTTATCTTTACTAAATGAAAATTTTAAATATTATACACCTGAAAATGCACAGTGTTGGGCCCGGGGGTTAGAGGAATCCCACCGCTGCCGTCCAGTTGTTGCGACTCCGGGTCCTGCAGGTCTCATTTCTGGTAGCTGGCCCCCCGTCTCAGGATCCATCGTCCAACAAGTCAGAAGTGGCGTCCGTAAGAACAACAAAGATTTATTTACATACTGAGAAGAGAGTAGCAAGAAGTGACAAGAAGCGTCAAGAAGTTGAGAAGTAAGTAAGATGGAATGAATGATACAAAAATCTCTTCGGCTTTTATATTGCCGCGTTGCCAAGCCTGAGCGCATTGTCTGCATCTTCATCCAATACGGTGTCCAGTGGCCTCGAGGCTTCACCCACGAAGGAGGGGCAAGACACCACAATGCAATTGGAGAGCACAGTCCAAAACGATGTCCAAATATGGTCACGAAAACAGCACCAAGGTTTTGCGCACAGCACCAACTTTTGCACATGTTTGCAGATCTTGGCTTCGGGCTGGTTCCAGGAATTCTGCCGGCCAGGGGGCAGAGTCTCTCTGTGCTCGTGCCGAAGAAAGGGGACGGCTCGGCAGGAATGTCCTCCACGAGGCCACTCCATGCAGCAGGTGCTACGGAGAGAGGGGGAGTGAAGGTTGCTCGTTCAATCCCTCACCGTCTTGCCCTTTCTAATTTTCCGTGACTTCGCTCCTATTGTGCAGCGGCAGTCGGATTAGTCTCGTTGTCGCCCCAACAGCAAATACATCAGTGGCCGGGACCTCGGGGCCTGCTTGAATGACCGCTTGCAGTAGAGGTCACAATAGCCTTCTGTGTCGCGCTTGTCTTCGGGGTGCAGAATCGGTCGGTTGAACCCCTTTTGTTCACGCCAGGCCGGGAGATAACCGCGCTGTCACAACTCCTCGTTTTTGCCTGGAGCGGGTTAAGGAACTGCTTGTCGGGTTTGCAGCCGCCGAAGGAATTCGACGCCGACGGCGATCGTAACAACAGTAAAACTATTTCAGCTTGATTTCTCCGTTACAAGGGGAGTGGTCATTTGTTTAAGTTTCACTTCTTTCACTATGGCCTGTGTTTAATTAATTTGTGTGTTTCACTTGTCCTCACTGACAAGTGCATGATCTGGATGGTCCCTTTTGTACATGTTACACTCCCAGGGATTACACACTCAGAAATACCCAACAAAGTAGACAAGGAAACACCCTTCATCGTAGCTTAATTGGTAGAGCATCAGATGCATCATTTGGAGGTTGTGGGTTCAGGCCCCACCGGCAAAAGGGGTGTTTTTTTGTCTACATTCATTTCAATTTATGTCATAATTGCTACACCACAGCTGAAAACGGCAAATAAGGTCCCCTATGCTTTCCGTGGCTTAATTGTTTGTTGGATTCATTGGGATTCTAACAAAGCAACAAGCCCCTCAAACAATTCCCCTCCTACCATTGATTGATGCAAGTATTGCGGAATCATGTTCTTTATAAAGATTTTTATTCTTTGCTTCATTGGTGCAGCATTACACTGGCACAATAATTTGGAGCATGGCACGTTGACTACCACATTTGACGAGGAAAATTATTTGAGCTCCAGCCTATACCAACCAGATCATCCATTACTTGGCTTGTACAAAGTGCATTTGGAAACTTTATATCGGAAAATATTAGCAAGATATGACTCCCTTTAGTGTTGAAACATTTCACATGTTTCTCAAGAGGTGTTATAAAGAACGTCTAAGCACTTATTTCAGGGTAATAAATTTACGTTTTAGAAAAAAAATAAAATAGAAAGAAAGAATTTGCAGCTTCACTGAATGGTGCAAGGAGTCATCAAGTGTGATCAACCCCATCTACCAGATATTATGCACTGATCTATGTATGTTCACATAGCGTTGCGCTCAGCTTCCGAGCAACATTATTCCTCATTGTGATGCTCAAACTTCTTGATTGTCTTTGTATTAGTTTTCATTGATTCATTTTATGTAATGTGTGGTTAGTCCACCTGTATTAAATATCTGTTGTCATTATAAAGTGTTGCCTGACCTTATAATTGGCTGTAAATCATGATTTTCGCATTCTTGCCCAGGCAGACTGTTATGAAAACTTATCTCGTCATTATCTCTATCTGTCTAATGCTGAACATGTATACTGGATGCATTCGCTTCCACCAAGTAATTTTGCAAGGATGGCACGTGTGGATATGGTTGCCTCTGTAGTCTTCTGACAGAGGGCACTACAACATAATGTCCTGTAGGTATCCCTCTTTGTATCCCTGTGTAAATCACTCTGACATTTAATCATTCGCTCATGCACACGGTTAGAACTATATTTTTATCTCATATGATTATAGTAAAGCAATCTTGGTTGAAACTCCTTCTGAGGGTTTCTATAGTCAAGAGTCCAACGGAATCCCGTCTGTTCGAGAACAAACATAGTGTAATAAAGGGAAAACGCCGATCAGGGTAAAAGGCACAAAAATTTTTAAAACGACAATTCGACTCCCACATGGGAGCCTTGTTCACATTGACAGCAAACAGCACTGTACGCTTTTCTTAAGTACATGTTATCATGTTGCCGATATCGCGCATACATAGGGGGGGGAGTGTTCCAGCATTTCTGTTTAGTGTGTGCGCAGTAGTCTGAATCGCCAAAGATTACAGATGCAATTGTGGGAACAACTTTCTTTTGGGAATACTCCCAAAAGTGGCTAGAGTGGCTAGAGGCATATGGCAGCAACCCTATCTTCGAGCGAGGCTCACATCGCCAGCAAACGTGGCCAGGTTTAAATTGCAGCACCAGGTCCAGGAAGTGAATGGCGTCCTCTGGGAGCTCCCTCATGAACTTGAGGCCAGAGAGAGAGAGAAGAAATTTTCATTAATATATAGGCCGGAACACTCAAACCAGTGTTACCGAAACAGAGTTCCTAGTCGTGTATGCCACATCAATCCACTGAAGATACTCTAAGTTAGAACGACAAAGAGCTGAGCTATTTGGTAAGTATTCACTCTAAGTCAACTACGCCTTGGCTCCCTCGCATTTCCATTCGCTGCACAGAAGACAGTGACAAGTGTGTATAATGGGGGCTTTTAGCTTGTATGTATACTTTTTAACTTTACCGTTTTACTGGAATACTGGATTGCGTTTACCGTGTTACCGGAATGCATGTTTTAGCAAAGTTTTAGCTCCCCATTCATAAATGTTTAGGTACGTACTTAAACGTATACCTCTACGTTTGAGCAAACCGCTAAGTGGTGATGATAACTGCATTTGAACTATATTTAATTTAAGATTGAATCACCGCTGCAGCAAAATCATTAGAGGTCTTTAGCGTGAAGAGTATCCCGCTATATGCAAAGAGGTGTAGGAATTTCTGGGTTACCGGATGATGGTGTCGACATCTTCTGACACATCGTGCAACCACAGCTGTGGACACGTTTGTTTTCGCCTAGTTTTATTGAGGCAAAAAAATTATTTAAAAGGCAACTCATTGGTACTTATGCCACTGCAAGGCATTTACACCAGAAGTAGAATGCATAATTTTTCTGCAATAACAATTTTGTGCTTGCATGGTTCATCTTGGCCCTGCTAGATGGCACCAGTTATCCAGCCTGTCAGGAGCTTTAGGCCTCTCACGTTTACGGCTTTGGTATTCTGGGTCACTCTAGCTTTTGTAATCCGGCTGAAACAAGGCGATCTCTTGCATTCCGGCTAATTTTGACTCGGCGGCTGGAGTCTCCGCAAAGCGGATATTGCGAGTAGCCACGAACAAAGATGGATTTGCGAGATAAGGCCGTAAATGTAAAGTCTATCCGGCAATTAGTTTACGTTTCGTAAAAGTCTACATTCCATAAGGGCCTGCGCATGCGCAAATTCCTTCCAGTATCCGGTAACACGGTAGTGTAAAGAAATATACATACAAGCTAAAAGCCCCGAATATGTATGCAAGTTCTTAAAGGGATCCTGAAAAACTTTTTCAAGTAATCATTGAATGATCTCAGTATTTAAGTTTATTGTCTCACGAATTGATTCCCACAAAAAATTCTCAAATCTGTCAAGAACGTGTTACAGAGCTTTGATGCATGCTTAAAGGTCTTTCTTCTCTCATTTTGGCTAGTGTGGTGTAAGCTACACAGGGAGGGATGGCACGAGGGAAAGAAGTTACGTCAGTGCGTGTCGTGACCCAAATCATGAAACATGATTGCTCTTTCCCATTGCGATTCTTTTGCATGCTAGTGTGGCTACTGTGTAATTAGCAGACTATGAAGCTCGGTGCAAGCATGTGACAGCACCCCGTGGTGAGAAGTATATCTGATCCGAATTCCGCTCTTGGTTTATGTCGGCTATTGGCCATTAGCATGCTATTGGTTGTGTAATTCCAAACAGTAGGCTGCGGCTGCTCTGAAAAGAGTGAGCACAGGCCTGTGTATGAAAAGAGGGGGGCCTGAGAAAATGGCAACATTGCGCTCCGCTTCCAAACTCTCCTTGCCGTGCACGACTGCAAGATTTGGCTGAGCTGTTTATAGCCGTGTCTGCGTTCTGCAGGATGTATTTTTTCGCGGAGTCTGAGTTCATGACACCTCTAAGGTTTTTTCTAGTTTTTATGGTGCCAAAAGAAAACATGAAAACATATTTTAGTTTATGATTTTCCCTGTTTTCTCCTGGACCTTACATCTCTAAATTAATGAAAGCCAGATGTTTTCTTTCACATCAAACGGATCACCACGGGCAGAAATGTTGTCCATTCACACGAGCAGAAAAAGTTGGCATCACTATACATTGTTTTGCAGTTTACCAAAGATCTGCACATTCTGTATATCAGTGTGGCTAGCCGAATTATTCTGTTAGTTTCTTCCAACAATCATAAGTGATAATCGACTTTTTCACATCCCGAGGTGTAGGTTTTGCATTTGCCCCAAGTGGCAACAGGAAAACCTATGCATTCGGGCTAGCCAATATGCTACTGTTATTTTTAAGAATAGTACTGTTGATACACTCTTGCATGTGAAATGTTCCTGCCTGCTTGTTTCTTCTTTGAAATGTCTGCTTTGGCTGGTTTGGCAAAAAGCATCTGTGGAAACAATAGCCAAATAGTGTGCCATTGGGACTGCAATCCCCCCAGAGGTGCTTGAAGTGCATTTTTTGATACCGTTTGGCTGTGTACTTACTTGTGTTATACAGTGAACTGGCATGCTGTTTTACTTCATTGCAGAGAAAGGCTGCTGGGCATTGCCAAGAAGCAGTGGCATGAGATAAAACGCCTCCGAGTGAATGTGCGCAATTTAGAACGAGGGCTGGCCTCAAATCTTGTCCTGGATGAGACTTATTTGCTCGACTTGCTTCAGCGCAACCTTGATGGCCAGCTACTTGATCGAGTGGTTGACATAATTGTTGGAGACGTTGATGATGACCATTGTCCTGCAGCTGTGAATACATGAGATGTCCAGTTTCTGACAGTTTATTTTTATTGAACTTGTAAGTAGCAAGAGTTCATGGCAGACTTTATCCTTGTAATGTTTAGGTTGTATGCCCTGCTGTCTAGTGCTGCTTTTATAATGCATACTATCTTGAAACAGCTCCTTGATCCAAAAGTCCACTGATCTAGTTTGTAAAGTTTATGAGATCCCTGTCCTGTGCTGCCAATCATATACAGTATTAAAGTGCCTTTATACTGAGAAAAATAACCAAAGCATCGAAATCTTTATGGTCCTTACCATTGCATAAGTTCTTCTTGCATCATTTCGGCTATAACTTCCTGCGTGTGTTGCTCTATTTGTGTAAGTTCAGCATTTTATATGTGCATTCAGTTTGTATCACCAGGCTTGTGCGAATAGTAAATTTTAGGTTCCAAGCGAATTCGAAGCAAATAGTGATTTGGTCGAATAATTTCGAATCGAATTTGAATAGTATATAAATATGAGCATATTTGTCATGACACAACTAACCTGCACAATATTTTTGAAAATTGAAACAAGACATGTGCAAATGTCATGCTTTTTGGTTCAAAGGAAGTGGAAGCAAGTTTGAATATTAGTAGGATTTGACTTTCGGTAGAATGCAAGTGATAACCTGTAAAGTATGTTACGTTTTAAAATTTGCTATACTTAGGGCATATAAGCCGGTATAACAAGCCTTTAAACTTGAAAAATTATGAATTGATAGGAGGGTAATATGTTCATTTAACCTCGGAGCGGGGCTTCGCGGCAGTGCAGATTTCCCCTGGAAAAGTGTATTCACTGTGTGGCATCCCTCCACTGCAGTGAAACCACCTTTACAGGAGAGGGGGGGGGGGGAGGGGGGGGGGGGGGGTTACATGCAGATTAATATACACCTGTTCGTTCATTTCGAATAGTTTGAAATTTCCAATAATTTAAATTCGAATCGAAGTGAATTCGAATACTGTAGTATTCGTTTGAATATTTGAAGTGCTCGAATATTTGCGCAAGCCTACGTATCACTGCTGCTATTACATGTTGTAACACAATAAAATACTTTGAATTACGATCTTGACAGTTTCAGCCCGGGTATTTGCTCTTTGCCTGATTTCTGTCCTTGATTACTTTACTTTTTTTTTTCTGCACTCTTTTACCATGGTTTCTTCAGGTTTTATGCTTTGTTTTCTTTGTTCTGTTCTTTGTGTAACAAAAGTGCACCTTTACTAAGGCTTAGAGCTTTTCATGGGAACTTTCCTAAAGTAAATGGATGAGCGAATGAATAATTAATTTGGGTGACTACTATTTGATATTTTTTCTTTAAAATTAATGAGTTGCAGCTGCATGAGTAGTAATATTTATACATATTATTATCTCCCTTTCCTTATTTTTCTAGTTCTTTCCCTTCCCATACGTGTAAAGCAGCAAACTAGATATTTGTTCTGATTAACCTAAATACTTTTTTTCTCTCCCCCCCCCCCCCCCATATGATTGGTAGCTATAGTTGGTAGGTTAAAGTGTGTGTTACCATCAAGTTATATGGCAAATGTTTGTAATACCAGTGTGTACACATTGTTCTCTGACGCTTTTTCAAGACATGAACACATTCGTATCGCTGAAGAGGAAGGTAAGGGTACAAAGCACCTAACCTACTACGCCTTGTAGCCAGGCAATTGGTTAGGGGGGTCCAGCATACTCCAATAATACTGCCATGGCTTTATACTCCGTAACGCGACTTACATATGTCATTATATTGTATTTACGTGTTTGTACTATTATATACCATATGACAAGAGCCACGAAAATAAGTGAATATATATATTTCAATATGGCCACAGTTGTCCCCATAGATCTCCTCTCGAAAATGATTCCTCGATATGGCCTTGTGAAGGTCTTCTAGATGATGTTTTATATGGCACATGTGTTATTATTATTATAGATTGTACACAAGAAATGCAACTTAAAAATGCATTTTTCACTAATAAATGAATGAATGAAAAAAATAACATGCAAACCACTGCTATTTTATTATAAGGCAAACCTTGTACACAGACAAGCTGTAAATTATTCCTGGACACTGCACACACTACACGAAACTTATTCTATGATCATATATGCGAAATATCAGATTTTCCATGTAGCGAAATCTCATTACTATGAACCTCTTATTATGACATTTTTCAGATGAATAGGCATAATAAAAAAAATCCCTAACCAAAAACCAACCTGTTGTTTCTGTAAATATATTTCAGCATTACAGATGAAGAGCACCAAGTTATTTTAAAGTAACAACTAAAGTTGTATGCCTTCTCTGTATTAGTAGCCCCTCAAACTAATGGATCTGTAATTGAAAACATCACACACATTTGCCATTTACAAGGCTTTAATCAACTTTGCATGCCACCATCAGCCTCGGATATCTTTGGACCATTGTGATCCCAATTCTATTGCTCATGGCTGCCTGAAATACGAACTATTTGGAAACCACATGCACAATTTAGCACTGCTGGAAGGGTGGTTATGAGGACAAGCAAGGCACTGTAAACCAGGGTGTTCACTAGAACCACGAGCTCACAATAGCACACATTGCATTAATAAAATTGTGGCATTAATAGGTCAAGGAGACGAATTGCCACACAAGGAAAGCGATGAAATTTAAGAATGCTTCAGGGTTTCTGAAACATTCGGTGACACTGCGTGTTTGTGCATCATGTGCTACTGCAAATAGAAGCCATCACATAAGAACCTTACTTGTGACCGTGCTTAAAGTGGAGGGGGGGGTCTCTGGAGGGTCTCGGCCCCCCTCACCAGTAGAGGGAAGGGATCTCAGACCCCCCTTCGCTAGAACGTTGAGATTATCTGAATTCGAGGCAGGCAACCATTTTCCATTCCCTTTGTCAATAGTGGTTGGAACATTTATTCTCTACCATTTTGAAAATTCCATCATGATTTTTAGCAAGAATCACTACCATGTTTTCCAAAAACTGAGATGGAGCGAAACAAGAAGTTCAGAATTGGGAATTATTTAGCTAGTTTCTAGGAAACGATGTGTAAGACAATTGGCTGCTTTTTCTCTCTCCCTTTTTACTTCCTCTTCCTCCTTTGCTAACAGAGACCCCCCCCTTCGATGGAGCGAGACTTTCAGCACTGCATGTGGCATGGGTTCTGGTGCATCCAGCACTTTAAATGTTTTCATTGAAACCCGATGGCACATCCACAGTAACCTGTTGTGTATGAAAGAGCTCCACCTTTTATGTGAATGTAGTTACCAGGAACGTACTACTGGCATAAGTCAGCAAAATAGAACTCACTCGGAAATATACTTTTTGTTTAGAGCTCACTTCAAACTCAGACTCTTCAAAATTCTGCTTAGCAGGGCTTACTTGGACTCAGACTAAGAGGTTGGTCTCAGTGAGTCAATTCATGAATGAGTTTGTCACTGAGTATGCAGCTAGTGAGAGGAAACAATTCTCAGCTTTCACATGCACCATTGCATCTACAAGGCCATGTGCTGACTTTTTGGCAGTGCCGCTAGATGTTGGAGTGTGCCCATAGAGGAATAGTATGTGAAAGGAGTCCTGCTGCAGTAAATGCCTCATACATAATGTGTTTCAGTGCTGGCAATATGTGTTGTGGCACTGCGTTGCTTCAGTGGTATTGTTGTCAGCAGTCATAACATGGGTTCTGCCTGGTTTTTTTTCTCTCTAGTATTTGATGGTATTTATTGCAGCAATATGTCAAAGTCAGAGTACCTGATTAACAAACTATTAACAATATTCAAGGGTACTGTAACCCAATAAGATTCACCAAGTGTGCATAGTTCAGAATGGTAAGCACAATAAGCTACAGACGAAGAAGAGGCACCACCATCTGTACATACTTTATTAATAATTACTTATAGGTGCAGCACACAAGCAGCAACAAACAGCATAGATTGACACGCAATGTGCTTGTCACAGTTGCGGTGACATTTTTAGTAACTTTAGTGTTGCCAGTTTTGCCTGTTTTCAGGAACAAAGACACAAGAAAGAAACTTTGATTTGAGACAGATTTGAGTACATCTGAGTGATGTGCCTCTAGCCTACCCATTGAAATCGGCAAGAGGCATGTTAAGGTTACCTTTTGTTGCTTTATTTTTCCTGATAATTCATTATATTCATGTTTTGTGTATCAAGCTTCAACAGCTCCATACTGGGTAAGGGAGGACGACAGAAAGTTGAGCTATTTGGTAGGGATTCATCATGAAAGTAGGTGAGGCGTGCAAACATGGACACAAAAAAAGAGAACCAGACAACACAAATGCCAACTGTCAACTGAAGGGACACTTTGGTGAAAAAGAGTGAGGGCACTAAACTTATTTCTGCATGCCCAGGAACTGCAGCACCAGCCATCCATTTGGCACACGTGCAGGTCTATGTGAAAAATAACTGCTTAAGCATTTTATTTCCTCTTTATGCAAGTTAATGGAAGGCTGCTTCACACATGGGCTTCCCTTAATTACTATCGATATCCCAAGCCTCAATCATTAGACACATTTTATTCATTCTTGTGTCTGTACAAAATTGCGCATTCATTGAACCTTGGTGCGTGCTTACAGTCATGACAGGGCAACAAAATATTGGACAGAGATCCTCTGTTAACCCTTTGTAGGTCGTCCTATATTTTTGACACGGTGTTATAAAAGCCAGCTGTGGTATATTGATATAAACTAGAAAGAAATAGTATGAAACAAATTTCATCAAAATCAAGCCAGTAGTTTACTGAAAAAAAGTGGGACATATATGTCCCACTGACTCATGAGAGTGTTTTCAAAAAGTGGGAAAACACTGTCCCACTGTCTCATGAAGGCACCATCTCGTGATTGCATCAACGGGTATTATGGGATGAAATGGCCGAAGGAAGTGGCGCACTCTGTATCACTTCTCAAATTGTGAAGAGGAAAGTTGTGCGGACCTCATTTCAACAGGAGAACACCAGCTGCAGTTTCGTCTCTTGAGCCTTCAAAGCGCTGTGGTATGTTCCTGAAAGCTTACTTCACCGCATGCATCAACCACTTTTTTTTTTGTCCATTTGGCTGTCCTTGCTTTTGCTGTCGAAATTGTCGAGTACAGATGTTATCCCTGAACATGTGCGTACATTTCAAGAGGTATATAATATGAAGAAAAATATTTCCACGCATTAATATCCGCCATTGCGCTGAGGGATTAGCGGGATAATTTTGCAGGAGATTGATCCGATGCATTTATTGGTCAAGTTATTTCGCAAATTTACAAAAACACGTGATGGCTGGAAGCTAAGATCGCCTCTCTCAAAAACCAGAAAAAGAGGAAATTATGCGGCATTTTGATTGGTAGGTTCTATCTATCTCAAGAAGAGGAATATTCAGAAGCTATCATAAAAAATTGACCGAAATTCAACGCTATTGTAACACTACATCCACCCTTCGAAAGCATGGTAAAAGAATTTTCTTCCAGATTACAAAGACCTAGGTAAGATATGAGTGACTTAATGTTGCTCTAATTGCAACGGGTGATGTGCGAGAAGATGTTTTCTGTAGACGGAAAAGTGGGACGTATGTGTCCCACTGTCGCACAAAGGGTTAATGACCTTTTATGCTCAAATTATCTCTGGTTCCACAACAGCATGTCTGCCTAATGTAGAAGCAGATGCAGCTGAAAGAAACTTTATTTACCACACCAGTGTGGCAGTCTGTATATTTATTGGTGTGTTTTACGAAACAAATGTCTGTTCACCTTTTGTCCTTTATCTGCTAATTATTTCTGTGCACAGTGACACATATCTTCCTAGCTTATTACTGACAACCATAAATACAAGGTTGATGCTCTGTCTGCTTCCTACTCTCTTTAGCCGCTGCAAAGGTATGGATATATGGATACCTATAAATATTTTCTTGTTCTTATTGCTTTAGCAACCACATTCAGACTTGATGAAGTGACAATCTTTTTTAAGCATTCAATGACAGGATAACCTACTTGTAACCTGATCATGAAAGCTGGCGTTCATTTTGTGCCCACACACTTAAGTGAGAGAAGATTTAAGGCACGACATGGGAATTCTGTTTTTTGCAACTATGGAATGCTTGGATGCAAAGTTTAGCAATGATTTTGAAGACCTAGGGGAGTCTGCTAGCCCTTATGGTTCTCCTGAAACATAAAGGAGATGTCTAGAAATTGTATTATGCCACTCTGAGGCGTAATACTAATGGAGGAGGTTTGAACATTACTAAAGATTTATGCAGGGCATGGATTATTTGGATGTCTTGGCATTCTGTTCATGCTGGCATTCAAAGGTCTGTGCCCATGCATGGTCACAAGCATGGCCATAAATTTGAGTTGAAGCTTGCGTCGCTTGCGTTGCTCACTTGATGGAGTGTCTTAAGTGGTAAGCTCAAAGCAAGCACTCCTTTAGCACTCTTTGATCACCAAAAAGACTTCCAACAGTAGAGTCATAGGTGGACAAGTGTTAGCCTTTTTTTTATGAACAGAAATTAGTTTTCCTAAATCTTGGCAGAATGTTTATGAAACGTTTCAGAAAGTTTTCAGGGGCACCAATCAGCACATATATTCAGTTTTCAGAGTTTTTTTAGTTTTTTTCTTGTATATCAACTTTCACAAAGCTTTTTTCTTTTGCACTTAATTTTTTTCGCATGTTAAATTATTTCAATGAATGGAAATCGCACACAAAGAAAAGTGCAAGAGAGAGAGATGGCCCTTCTGGAACGCACTAAAGAACGTCCCGAACATTGCCTCCGAAATAACTCAAGCGTGCACAATCTCTGAGTCCATGTGCCAACTGTGCATTTCGGATCATGCCTCGGATAGCCCCGCAGCGAATAATTTCTACTTCACTTTAAAGTCGTTTTTCAAAAATATTTATTTACCCTTTATTTATTCGTAAAATGGACATAACATTAATGTTTTAGCATATGCGTGTGTTTTTAACTCTAGATTATTTTGGTTGCCATGGCAGTTGTCACAACATTCCCATGTACACAGATGCGTCCGCTGAATCAACCTTGAACGAATGTCGTTTGCTGCGCAGTCACCAGATAATTTGCTATCGTCCACTCCTCTTCACTTGTTTTGCACAGCACTATAGTCTCAAGTGGGAGAACTTAGCCAATATATTTTTGAACATTTTATCGGCGAGCGATTGAAAACGAGACGTTAGCAATGACACTGCTGCGTGGTAACAGTAAGTTTCCATACAGCGCGCCTGCTCGCATTGTAGTCTGCGATAAAGGATTTCAAGAAAGTATTTTCGCAATACGCGGCCTAGAAGATGTCACCAAGACGCTGCAAGTAAAGCGTGTGTCGCGACAGTCGCGAAACGCGCGATTGCTGGTGCTTGCGTCAGGTAATCACCGCGTATACTCGTAGTGTGCGCTATCGACTTAAGGAAGTAATCACAAAACTGAGACGCACAAGTGGCTGTCTGAGACGCAGCTGTTTCTACGTTTTTCAGAGTGGACAAAAAAAACCAGGTGGTTTGATTTAGCTCGGAAGGTACGTTATATTCTTTGTAAGATCTTCACTGATAAGCTTGAAATAGAGCCTGTAGGTGGGTTCTAAGAGTTCTTCGACCTTCAAACTTGCAACTCTCAGAACTGACGGTGCGTGGCTGCCACTAAGTATTGTCAGATATGTTTTAAGTCAGCATTACATGCTTGTTAAGAGCTCGCAGCGTAGCTTTAATGAGCTGTTTGGAATGCATTCTCTTTGTCGCGAAATGAGGTTGTTAACTGTCGACACTTAAGGCGCTCGCTCCCAAAGACGTGCGTGGGAGCGCTGGCCATGCAATATGCGATGTGCAAAGCCTGGTCTTATGCTCGGCCAATGAATAACAAGCTGGTTCTACAAATGCTGGGCCCAGTAACTTAAGTTGTGCATTTTTCTTTCGTTTTTTTTTTTTTTTTTTTTTTTTTTTTTTTTTTTTTTTATTCCACTGACAGCATTGTAAATATGTGGTTACAAAACTTAATAGTGTGGGAGCGTTTCTGCATGCGTCCTTGAACTTGGGAATGGCTACGCTACGACGAAAATGCTGTAATCAGTAGACTTAAATTTTGACAAAAAGGAGCAACATTTCACTTCATAGCTGCTGCTTGCACTATAGTGCCTAACAAACACAAGGAACCCTGCTTGAACACAAGTGTTTCTTATGTATGTAAACTGCAGTGCAAGTAGTAGAAATTGACAGTAATCATTCGCCACGCCAAACAGATTTCAAATGTCCATATGTCGTATTGTTGCTGTAAAGATATAAGGATGCATGCCTTGAATCTCTGCTGTGCATGTAATAAAAGCTTCATGAGAAAAAGACTCGTATTTTTGTGTGAACAACAAAATATACCATTTTCTCTGATTTCATGAATCAAACACAGATGTTGTAGTAAAAGTTCTTTCTGACTTGGACAATGGATTCAACAATTAAGGTATCCTACAAGATTTAGTAATTTCTAACGACCAATGAGTGAGGCACGCACTGACATACAAGAGCATTTGTACAAGTTTAAAAGCCATTGTAAAGCTTACTGAAGAAGTTTTCTAATGTAGAGTTGGTAGTACCTGACATGTGCCTACACTTGCATCATCTCTGCAAAATGTGGCAGCTATTAAATGATTTTGTCCCATGGGTAAATGGAGACAAGAACATGTTCTCCAGTTTAGGAGTGCTTTGATTTGGGGAAGTTAATGCGATATCTCGCAAATTTAAACAGCACGAAAGATAAAGACGCAAGAAAACACACACACACACTCAGGATCAGCACTGGGCCTGTATGCACATGTTTTCTTGCGTCTTTGTCTTTCATGTTATTCAACTTTGCAAAATGTTCTCCAGCGGCTTAGTGTTTGTGTACCAAGCAATTTTTTTATATTTTTTATAGTATTTCTATGTAACTTAAATAGTTGCAAAAATATTTCTGCACCAGTCAAGCCTTGAAGTGCTTAGAACATATATTCTGATCTATTGTATAGCAGTATGTTTGATGTGGTTACTTGCAAGCTTTGTTGCTGTGATACTGTTGCTGTCAGTGCTACCTCGTGCAAGAAGCAATGGCATAAACCACTCAAGTAATTGTTGTCTTATTGGGATGCTGTTAGTTGTCTCGATAGAACCTTTTTTTTTGTATATAAGCTGTACAAGCTGCTATAGCAAGTATACTTATGCACTAGAGCCCATAGTGTGCCATGTTTACTCGAGGTTGGACACAACCTAGTAGTAAATTTCCATCCCTACAAACAGTGAAAAAAAAAAAGAGTATAGTGCTGGAGAGAATACAAGACTGTGTCATCCTGTGTTCTTCACACCATCCTTGTTTGTTTCACACTGTTCAGGAAAGCACAGAACTAAGTGGAATTCGGAAATTAATTCTCACAGATCTTGGTAGCCAGAATAAATATTGATATATCAACACACTCAAGGGTGTCCGCAGAACTTTTTGCAAGGGGGGTGCATCTACGGGGGGGAGGGGGGTGTGTGTTTCACTGCCCTGACATGACCGCCAAGATTAATCAATCGTGTGTAATAAAGCGCAATGTTGGCTGACAATCCTGAAGGCCATTTCACACGAATATGCGGACACTGAGCTTGCAAACCAACGTGTGTAGCTTATCACTACTGCATAGAAAGATATTATCCGAAATTCCAGAGGGAGGCAGCCGCCCCCCCTTGCACCCCCTGCGGACGCCCATGAACACACTGACAGACACAATATATGCAGCTAATACACATGTACACATTTGGGTGTCAAGGGAGGGTGCATGCAGGAAGCATTACCTACTCATAGCTGAAATGAAGATTTCCCAGAAGCTCTAGCATGCATTGCAGCACTTATGTGCACCATAACTTCAAACCTTTGATAACAACTTGGTGATTCAATCTGTATTAATGCCACTGGGGTGACCATTCGCAGCTTTACTTAATTCATTATGGCTGGCTTTTTAGTAAATCATATTTCTTTGCCACTAAAAAAAAAAAAGCATGAGCACCAATGCTTGCATTCAGAATAACTGCAGTTTGTATACAGAATAGCTTGCATAATGCTTGTATTCAGAATAACTGGAGATGCTTAGGTATTGTAACAATGTTTTACTGTGAGGATGGTCCACTGCTATTCACCATGATAGTTCAGCATTGAATACATTCTAGCATTGCTGCTAAACAGAAAACTGCTAGCTTAGTTGTTTGTTGCACATGCCATGTGTTTTCGAAAACAAATCCTAGGATATGTGCACATTTGATTTTGTACTAGGACACTTCTTGCTGACTCCCATTTTAAAAAATTGCCCTTAACAGCCATACAAAGGTAAGCGATGGCAATGGTACATTTACAAATGATAACTGGGATGCATCTAAGCATGCTAAATGAAAAAAAATCTGTATAAAGCATTTGCTAAAGCAACGTCTATGAAAGAAGATGATGTGAATTGTGCAGAATATTAAAAAAAAAGGGAGGTTACATCAGAAAACTAGGAAACTGGAGTTTTGTCCCACAGTGTTCAAGGAAGGCACCTAGTGGAGGTGCGATACAAGACCAGCAGTGCATTTCTTTGTGAGATTAAGGAGAGATAGTTCAAAACTTCTTTTATATCCAGGATCTGCAGAATGTGAATATAATATTGATGGGGTTCACCAAAACAGTTGGAACATAAACATTATTTAAAGTTAGCTGGTAAAACTTTGTTAAGTAACTTGAAGGTAATTATCTCTTTCACTGCTATAAATTTTTTGGCTAAGGAGAATAATCCTCTGGTCTCAAATTTCCTATTACTGCCAATGAGACTTAGCCATCACTTAAACTCCTGCTACGTATTAATTCACAGAAAAATTGCTGGTATGTTTTGTTAGTGTGAGCTGTCTGTGTCATCCACGTTAAGTCAAATTAAGCGAGTGCTCCGTGCAATTTGTAATCGCGTTGTTGTAAAAACTAAGACCAGGCATAGCCCACGAATGTCACTTCTTTCAGATGCTGCTGTGAGTTGCAAAATAAAGGTGATATTAGGAGTGTCTACACCTGCAGTATGAAAGCATTGCTGGATCGGTGGGATTTGCAGTCACTTTGCATGAGGGCAGATGGTCAATGCTTACTTGGTAAAAATAAAGCGCAATAGACGGGACAAAAAGATGAGACGGACGGGACGAAGCGCTTCGTCCTGTCTGTCTCATCCTTTTGTCTCGTGTATTGCGCTTTATTTTTACCAAATATGCATCACCAACTGGCCCAACCTTCTACTCTTCTAAAGTCAATTCTTATTAAGGTCATAGCTATTTTCACTGTCGAACTTTCATGCGAGAAGCTGAAACATTTGTTGTCCTTGTGTATATGTGCATGTTTTCTTCTTCGTATATGCATGTTCCTCTGTGTCTTCGTGTTTTCTGTCTACCAAATAAATAAATAAATAATGTTTCCAGCAATATACCTCTGGGTACTTTTGCTATTATCAAAATTCTGGAAATGGCAGACAGTGGTATCGTAAATGTGATCATCTACCTCAAAACTATGTGTGTATTATGTAGCATGTGCTACACCGTTATGATTACCATGTTTTTTTATTTATTTATTTACAGTACTGTAAACCCTCGCGGGCTGTTAGTGGGAAATCATAATATACAATATTATATACAATATTATATACAATATTATGTACTAATCAGTTCCAAACGATGCTGAAAAACTTCAGCTGACTCACAATCAACAAATACACTGGAATCAAGCTTGTTCCAGTCAATAATTGTACGAGGCAGAAAGGAAAACTTGAACACATCAATTCTTGTGGCATAGGGTAAAATAGCATACGGATGATTGATACGCTGTGACACTCGGGCTGGGGGGGTACAAGTACAAAGCTGGATCTATGTTTAATGTTTTCTGATACAGCTGGTATAGAAACTTCAAGCGTGCGAGTTGTCTGCATGTAGACAGCTTCTGAAGGTTAGCCCTGTGAAGTAACACGGTCATTGATTGCGTCCTCTGGTAGCACGAATAAATAAACCTGGCTGCCATTCGCTGGATCCTTTCTAGCTCATCAACAAGCTTTTGACTGTGTGGATCCCAGATAATACTGGCATATTCTATGGTTGGGGAGTATTACTGTTTTATAAGCCATCAGCGTTGTCTCAGGCAGAGCATCTCTTAACTTTCACCGCAGAAGACTGAGCTTACATTCAGCCGAACCACAAATATTTTCAATATGCTTGTTCCAGGTTAGATTCGAAGTAACTGTAACGCGAGATATTTTACCTGACCAGATCGCTTGACTTCCTGATTTTTTATTTTATACGTAAACGTCAATGGCGCTCTCTTATTTTTTACTGTCATGCATATAGTCTTGTCGAAATTAATTTTCATATCCCATTTCTCACACCACTCGTCAACAGCACACAAAGCATCATTGAGCAAGACCTGGTCAGCAATGCTTTTTACACGAGTATATAACACTCAGTCATCCGCGAACAGTCTCACATCACTGGAAGAGTGAACAGCTTTTGCAATATCATTGATATACAACAGGAATAAAATGGGACCCAGGACTGATCACTGTGGTACTCCGGACGTAACAGGCAATGTGTGTGACCGCACTCTGGAAATTTCTACAAATTGCTCCCTGTTATGCAAATAGGCAGTGACCCATTTGATAATCTCCACAGCAACACCAAGCTCATGCATCTTTTCGATCAATTTTGCATGACAAACCGTGTCAAATGCCTTTGACAAACCTATCGTGATCATATCTATTTGCTCTCTAGAGTTGAGTGCAGTTGCGAATGTGTGTATCGTTTCGAAAAGCTGGGTGACACTTGACAGGCGTTTGCGAAAGCTATGTTGATTCTTGTAGAAGAGTTTATTATCTTCAATATACTGCGCTAATTGTTTAGAAATGATATGCTCTAATATTTTACACGTGGTGCATGTGATAGAAATCGGGTGGTAATTAGCTACATGGAGTTTGTCTCCAGATTTTAATACAGGCACTTTTAATACAGGAAAGGCACTTTTACTACAGGATTTTAATACAGGAAAGGAGCCAGTCCCTTGGCACCTTTCCTTCTCGCAGCGATACACTAAAAATTTTGAACAAAAATTGCGAGACCCATTCGCAGTCGTCTTAAGAACTAATTCGGCAACATACCGGGACCTGCTGACTTCTTAGTGTCTAATTTTAGCAAAAAAGACAAAAATACCCTCCTGGGAAATAACTGTACGCTCCTCATTACTTTGTTTGTCGCATATAATAAAAAGAGGGGAATTAATTGCGTTTCAGGTAAATACTGAGCTAAAATAGTTATTAAATTCTTGAGCAACCAAGATGGAATCATTACGTGTGGCTCCATTTACAGTAACACCGCTTATACATAGTTGATTTAGAGCCTGACAAATATCTCTAAAACTTCTGGGGTGAACTGTTCATATACTCTGTCAATGTTTGAGATAGGAAATGCTTTTTAGATGCCTTGATGATTAGTTAAACCTAGTATTTAGAATATTCCTAATTCACAGAAGCTAAATGTGTGCAAAGGGTTGCGAATTCGTACATGTAATTTGCATTAGTTCATATTCGTGTTTCTACTGTTACTCATTAATTCATTCAGTTTAAAGAGAAATTCACAAGTAATGATTTCATTTTTAGGAGTGAAATGCGCAGTAGTTCAGTTTATGTTTTCTATGTGGATGAAAAAGAAATCTCACAGCCTTCAGCAGTGTGGCAAAATGTCATATTTCAATATACCATAAGGTAATGGTTGTAATACAGGTGAATTGCAAAAGTGCACACCCTGAGACTTGTACATTGTGTACATTTAAAAGAGCCATATGGTCAGTATTAAACTGAAGCAATTTACTTTGATGTTTCTTTCAGGAGGTACTCCAGTTTAATAGTAGTTCTTAGTTAAAATATGTAGCATTAGTTTTGGTGTTAGCCCTCATAAGCATGCAGTTTCTAGGCAGCCAAGGCCGCGGTAAATTATTTATAATCTTTTAATTAAGCTAAAGACCTAGTGTATCTGTGTCATGGGAACTTACACTGATTGTTTAAAATTAGTACATTTTTACTGGTTTCAGAAGCTACAGTGTTTGCAAGAATGGATAAGGCAGCATCATTTCCATTACCTCTAAAGTACATCCAACAAGAGTACAACAATTACGCTTCTAGGATGGCATGGATTTCTCAGGTTAGTAATGAGGTTTTTCAGGTTAGTCTTAAGATGCCTGCTCACATGGTGTAGGATACTGAAGCACGTAAACACTTTTCTGGTTACACTGAAACAAACAACTAATCTCATGAAAAGGCTACTTTGTCACACTTCTCATTTGGCTGAACCAAGGTGAAGTTCCTTATGCGAGGATCATATTGAAGGTGTCAAAGATGCAAGCTGATGATATTTGTGCTGCCCTCAGTTCCCTGCGCTGTTCGAAGTTTCAGAATGCATGTCTCAACTTTAGCATTGATAAAACTGAGATTGCGGCTGCCTTGGTTGGGGCGGGTCTGTTGGAAAGCCTGCTTACGGAACCTTGGACAGCTTAGGTGAGAGGCTGGTAGGATGCCATTTGGCCAAGTTGAAGCATCATTATGGAACAGGTCATTAACCAGTGTCAACAAACAGCAATGTTGCAGAGTCCTTGCAGATCCCTTGCTCATACAAACTCGTCATTGTAGGATCAACTTTTCTATTTCTGTATTTGGGTTTGAGATACACCAAGATGGCAAGGCCAGTAATAACAATAATAATATCTAATAATAATGACTGTATTGGAGGGCTCTGGAAATTTTGACCATCTGATGTTCCTTAACATGCACTGACATCGCACAGTACATAAGCCTCTAGCATTTCGGCTCCATCGAAATGCAACTGCCACGGCCAGAATCAAACTTGCGACCTTCGGGTCAGCAGCCGAGCACCGTAACTGCTACACCACCATGGCAGATATGGCAAAGTCAAGTTTTCAGATATCAGATGGCAATTTCAAATTTTCTTGCTCTTGCCATCTGTTTGGAGGAAGTTTAACCCAGTATGTTACTGTCAGGATGAGTGGGAATCGAGGAGTTTTGTATGGCATGCACAAATTCAACTTGGTGAGGTTTTTCTTTTTTTATGAAACAGCTAAAATTTATGAGCCGTTGGAAGCAGACTTTATAGGTCACTGTTTGTTTAATAAGAATTGTTGAAAACTGAAATACAAAGAAAGGAAATAACCATCAAGTTTACAGCTGAAGCTGAGCAATGATGAACAATATCCCAATTATGTAAACTGCATCTGTCCAGATATCTAAAGGAGACAAAATTGATATATTGTACAGCTGTAATACTTATAATACCAACTCAACATACTGAAAAGATGAAATATGATACTACCATTACCTAAAAATGTTTCTTTTAGGCACTCAATTTATTGTTTGCTATTATACCCGAAGCTAGGCCTGTTTTGGTCCGTAATTGTCACTATCATTTGAAAGGGTCAAGATTTTTTGTCCCTCAGGAGCAAGTGCTGGAACTTGGTTGTGGTCCTGGCCTGATAAGCCGGCAAGTGTTACAGCCCTTGTGCGAGGCCCATTTTGCCCGCCTTCTCGCAGTTGACAGAGCTTCAGAGGCCATTCTGTATGCTCAGCAGCATTCTCACCACAGAGACATCACATACCGTCATGTTCCTGATCTACACATAAGGTAAAAGAATTTGAAGGTTTCCTGTAGTTTTGAAAATTTTTCAGAAGTGTGGAGCACTGGGGGGCCCAATAATGAAATAATATAGTGTTGCGCGCATTCCTTGATAGCAAGAAAGCTTCACTGTTGTGATTAGTGAGGGGTCTATTTAGGATATGAATGCTTTGAAGTTCAGTTATGTAGTCTGAATGTTGCTTTGTGGTTTTAGAGCTATGTTTGGCCTTTGAAGATTTGACATAACTCTTATGTCAAACGTTCAGAGGTATGGCACAAGAAGGTTGATTCTGTGCGGTTTTTCAAAACAGGCATGTCCTAAGCCTGGGTAAAAGGATGATGCACATAGCTGGCCAGTGGCTTTGGTGGATCAACAGTGGTTCAGAGCATGTAATTTAAACAAAAAAAGGGGGTATTTTAAGCACAGTTCTTGCCACTGCCCAAATACGTGGATACCAGCAAGTTCAGACTAAGCATCTTTTAGCAGAGCTCTACAAAGCAGCCCTGCATCGGTTAATGCTTACCTTCAACCTAATGATATCTTAGTGTAATATGTAAAGGATATAAATAATATTTTCTTTTGCTAATTGTACCTGCATGACCGTTATAACTGAAAACCATGCTTATTTGGGCAAATAATACAGCCCTGCTGTTGTGTTAATGCAGTTTGTGTTGCCTCATTAGAGCAATACAAACTATTTCATAAAAGCTGCCAGATTTAAAGGAATACCAACACGATATTTCTTACTTTTTTTTCCGCCTTGCTTTAAATGATTATCCAGGACCTGAGAACTGTAGAAAAATTACTGTCAAGCCTCAGAGCACTCTGAATAATTTTATATAACTGTAGTGAAGAGGAATGCTATAGTGGGGCACCCTTTCCAGTGATGTCTAGTGGATCTGTCTACCGCGCATTGCTCGTGAATGCCACTCGTGCTCGGGGTCTGTGAATTGAGCCATTGTTCGAGCTACCAGTTGACCCTTACACCCGCATCCAATAGACGCCTTTACGTTACAGCTTTTCTACCACCAGTTTCAGTTTTGTTTCTGAAGCAGCAGCAAGCAGCAGCAGCAGCAGCAAGCAGCAGCAGCAGCAGCAAGCAGCAAGCAGCAAGCCGCAAGCCGCAAGCCGCAGGATAAAACTTTATTATATTCAGAAACCGGACAGGCTCCTGCCCCAGTTCCGCAGAGTGGGTAGGGGGGTGAAAAGATCGTCCAGCAGGATGGTGCTTCTATTCCAAGGCCCCACTGACAAAGTTATACCGTATCGTGACATCATGTCCCAGATGGAGACAATGTGGCACATTGTGTCATTTTGGCGCTTGCACCGTCCTGCTCGTTCGCATCTTATGGTGTTCCTCATAGAGAAAATTGGTGTTGCAGCATAGAAGACGACCAGGCGAGCTGGAGCAAGCGTCAAAGTGCCAGTGTGCTGCTCTCATGTGATCACATTCTGAGTCATGATGTCACGATACAATACAACTTTGGAAAGGAAGCTGAAACTGCTTGTAGAATAACTTTTATATTAAGTTTTTCAGGACACTTGACTGAAGCTTGGATGTTGCTATACCTACACATACATGGTAATAGCTTCACAAAATTGTACATGTTGATAATCACGATTGTTGCATATACTTCGCTCCTGGGACATTTCACAGTGATCTCTTAACTATGTGTATGCATTTAATGTGCAACTGAGCAGAGCACTTACCAAGCAACTGCGTCTTTTTTTTTTTACTCTTGCTTGCTTTCTGAGGAACTGCTCCTAGATGTTCGAGAAAATGCCAAATATGGCCTGCATATAGAAAAATCTGCTTGAAATTTTTAATGTGCAACCAGTCTGGATGTGTTGCATCACAATTAGGGCATTTGCATTTTCTTCGCGTAGTTTTCTGTGCCTACACACTATTTATAAAATGAGCACGGTATAATTGGGTTTAGAAATTTTGCACGAGTGAATTCTCTATTCTCTTGATAAATTCTAGATATGGCCTCTTATGCTGTTGTTGGTTGATAAAACTGATGTTGCGGTGTAGGAGACGACCAAGCAAGCCAAAGCAAGGGTCAGAATGCTGAAGTGTGCTGCTCCCATGTAATCACCTTCTGGTCATGACATCGCAGTACGATATAACTTCAGAAGCAAAAGTGGTTGCAGAAAAAGCTACTATATTAAATTTTTCAGGGTGCTCTTAGGTTTGACAGTACTTTGTTAGATTTTTGTGTCTCAGAGCATCATTTAATGTTGAGGATGAATAACCAAAAAAAAGGTGTCAGTATTCTAAGAACATGTGCATCATAAATTCTGGATTTGTGAACAGTGCTAGCCAAGCAGACATCGGCATTTGATTAGCTTTTGATTAGCAGAAAGCAGCAGAATTAGTTTATTGGCTCTGATTCCTAATACAGCTAGACCTCTTTTGCACTTCTTGTATATGATCATAGTTTTCATGACATAGAGTGGAAGTATTCTTACCTGTGTTTTATGAATCTCACATTAGTTTTGAAGTTTGTGCATGCTGTAATTAGCAGTGAATTGCAAAATTCTTGAGGACCACAAAAAGTTTGGTGTTTCAAGCTGAGAATTCAGTTAAAGGTAAACATGAAATATTGTGATGACAATAAATTTTTTATGGATCAACATAACACATTTAATTATACCGTCTTTCGTGCTAGACTTAGTGAAGATTTGTCATATACAAAGGTGTGACGTGCAAGATTGTTGTGCGAATAAAACTTATTGCCTGTAGAGTAATGATAGTTGATGTAAAAGTGCAGTAACCTGCAAAATATGGCATATAAAAAGAAAGATGTAGCACTCATGATGTCTTTCCACACTTATTCATTGTAGTTGTGTTTGGTCCTTGCTAGCTGCAGCCCTAACATGTCTGCTCTTATTGCGCAGTGTGCCTGTAGAGCTGCGAGGGGCATTCAGCAAGCTCTTCCACTATGGTGGTGCTTTGCCGTGCAGCGAAGGCAATGGACTACGCCAAGCATCATTACTACTAGATATTCATGGCTGCTGCGTTCTGCTCCTACCCGTGCGCTGTTGTCTCTTTGATGTGCTCGAACAGCTCTCAAGCAGTCCCCGCTGGAAGGCCTACATGCGAGTATGTCTGCTCAAACATGTGTTCACATACTGCCTGGTGGATATTGTAGTTTCTTCATTTCACTTCTGTTGTGATACTGACGAGGACTATAAAGGCATCAGTGCAAATGCATGAACTCTCTCATTACAAACAATTGTGTTTATGTGCTTAACTTTCGACTAATTCACTCACGGTTATTTTCATTCATAATTGCGTTGAAAAGTACCCAGCAGCATTAACTTTGTTCTGCCCAGATATATTTGCTGATTTTTGTTATGTATTAACCCTTTGTGCGGCAGTGGGACACATACGTCCCACTTTTCCGTCTACAGAAAAAAATTTTCTCCCACATCACCCGTTTCAATTAGCGCAACATTAAGGCAATCATATCTTACCTAAGTCTTCGTAATCTCGAAAAAAAATCTTTTAACACGCTTTCGAAGGGCGGATGTAGTGTTAAAATCGCGTTGAATTTCGGTCAATTTTTTTTTTATCGCTTCTGAATTTTCCTTTTCTTCAGGTACATAGAACCTACCAATCTAAATGTCGGATAATTTCCTCTTTTTCTGGATTTTGAGAGAGGCGATCTTAGCTTCCAGTCATCACGTGTTTTTGTAAATTTGCGAAATAACTTGACCGATAAATGGATCTGATCAATCCCCTGCAAAATTATGCCGCTAATCTCGTAGCGCAATTGCTGATAGATTAATGCGTGGAAATATTTTTCTTGATATCATATACCTCTTGAAATGTAGGTACATGTTCAGGGATAACATCTGTACTCGACAATTTCGACAGCAAAAGCAAGGACAGCCAAATGGACAAAAAAAAAGTGGTTGATGCATGCGGTGAAGTAAGCTTTACAGGAACATACCACAGCGCTTTGAAGGCTCAAGAGATGCCACTGCACGCGGCGTTCTCCTGCTGA
Organism: Rhipicephalus appendiculatus; assembly: GCA_030522465.1. Lineage (NCBI taxonomy): Eukaryota > Metazoa > Arthropoda > Arachnida > Ixodida > Ixodidae > Rhipicephalus > Rhipicephalus appendiculatus. Next base: position 3,611,743 of record JALIZH010032925.1, on the reverse strand, counting down.
AATGAGGACCGCACAACTTTTCTCATCACAACTTTAGAAGTGATACTCTGTGCCACTTGCTTCGGCCGTTTCATCCCAAAATTCCCGTTGATGCAATCACGAGATTGTGCCTTCATGAGGCAGTGGGACAGTGTTTTCCCACTTTTTGAAAACACTCTCATGAGTCAGTGGGACATATATGTCCCACTTTTTCTCAGTAAACTACTGGCTCGATTTTGATGAAATTTGTTTCATACTATTTCTTTCTAGTTTATCTCAATAAAGCACAGTCGTTTTTTATATCACCATGTCAAAAATATAGGATGACCTACAAAGGGTTAAGTGAATTGTCTCATAAAAAATGGAGACACATTATCATTACACAGTGGATTCAAGATTATTATTTGCTAGCAAGGAATCAAGAAGATGATGCAGAGGCAAAACTGGTGTACACCCATGGCATCTCCATAAAATTAGTGTTTTCACTAGCTGATGTTACTAGACTCCTTTCACATTCTATCAGGACAGCCGTAAAGGGACACTGGGCTGACCCAATGATTTGCTGAACTACCTGCACAGACTGCTAAATGCAGGCTTAAGTTTTCAGCTTTCCATTAAACCCGACCAGGCCATGAAGTACTGTTACGTTGACTGAAGCTTGGATGTTGCTATGTTTACACACACACAGCAATATCTGCACAGAATCGTGTGTGTGGATAGTCACAACTGTTGCGTGTGCATGACTTCTGGTACAGTTCACCATGATCTCTAATAATACCATTAGTGTGCAATTGAGGAGAGCATTGTCCATGTAACTGCATCTTTTCTGGACTCTTGCTTGCTTTCTGAGGAAACGCTTCTAGACGCTTGCAAAAATGCCAAATAGGTCTTGCATATAGCAAAAGCCGTTTTAAATGTTTGCGTGGAACCATCCTTGATCTGACGTTGGAGTCATGTAATGATTGAGTGCATGTAATGGAAACAGCTTCCATGAACTTTGTGAATGCATCAGGCACTATCAGTATGTATACCTGTGGTGTCATGATGCTCTGGGCAGTCCACTAATAATGTCCACATTTAGCTGCTGCATGGGTTGGGTGGCCCATCAATTATCCATTAGGAACTTAGGTTTTTGCTGGTTGGCAGTTGTGGACATAACAAGAGGGTTCTGAGCGGATACTGAGCCATGATAATTGGCTCTGCATATTAAAGTTAAAAGTTAGGTGATTTGGTGACAGTTCATCTTAACATGTGAAGCAGCGCTCGGAGACAAGACACACAAAGAAGAAACTATGCGACAGTGGGTCGTGAGGGGTATGAGGGCGAGTTGAACCTGCTCTGGCTATGCCACTGCTGTATTTTATCCAAAGAAGGCAGAAGCTCATGGGAAGATGGAAGCTTGAAGTGATGAAAAATTCTTGAACACAGGATGTTGCTGGAGCCAATGTTTCAACAAGCACACTTGGCTTCTTCAAGGCTGCAACAGAAAATTTTTTGTGGCAGTGTAATATGTACTTAAGGAGTAAATGAATTGGAAAGTGTCTAACTTGGTGGTTATCGGGCCACTAGAATTATTCTGTGTGGGATATGTTATGATTGCAAACTTGTAGCAGCCATCAGCTTTTTCTCCTAACTTCACTAGGATGCAATGCGGCTGGTACCACCTCAGAGCCACTGGCAGGAACCTGTGGAGACCTTTAAAAAAGCAGCAAAGGAAGCTGGCATGGAAGTGAATACTGTTAAGCTTGACACCACAGAGGCTACTTTTGACAGCAGTAAGCAATTCCAAGGTAAGTATTTTTATATGTTCGAGGCCATACAAGTTTTTTCTTTACATAGGCATACGTTTGTGTGGATAACGATCTGTGAATATTTTGTGAGAAAGTGGAAGATTGGGAATGCTTTAGTGGCCTGTATCTATATTCTAAGCAATTTTATGGCACTTATATTGCTTTGTCTTTAGGCACTTTTGCGATAAGGTTACAATCTTTGGTCTGCGTCATTCAATAAAACACTTAATGTCAATGTTTGCTTGCTTTGTCTACTTATAAGCTGTCTGTATAGGATGTCTGTACAATAGCTTGCTTCTACAATGGTGATGTATGCATACGACTGTGCTTTTTCATTTTTTTTCATTAGGCCAAGTGTTTTATTGAATGATGTAGGCCAAAAAATATCATTTGGCTGTGGAATCCGGGCAGAAAACAAAGCACCAGTATGTGCACAGCCTTCCTGAAAAAAAAAAATCGGGTACTATATTGAGATATATATACACGGTCTACCACGTAACAAGAACCAAGAATTTATTAAAAATTGGTTAGCTGCAACTAAATGAAACCAATGACATATAGTTCGCAGTCATCTGGTGCTCGCTAGGGTACTTTTTATATGGCGCTTAATTCATTAATGAACTAAAATCAATTATTCAACACTTTTAGTAATAATATCTGGGGTTTAATGTCCCAAAACCACTATATGATTATGAGGGACGCCATAGTGGAGGGCTCCGGAAATTTTGACTATCTGGCGTTCTTTAACGTGCACTGACATTGCACAGTACACGGGCCTTTAGCATTTCACCTCCATCGAAATGTGAATGCCGCGGCCAGGATCAAACCCGCGACCTTCCGGTCAGCAGCCGAGCGCCGTAACCGCTGCACCACTGCGACGGTATATTCAGCATTTTTAATGTTCACTTTATGACCAAGTGCATTTCATTACATTGTAAAGGGTCATTCCACGTGAAAAATCTCACCCGTTTTGGCGACCATCTCAAATGTATTCAGAAAAAACCATGCTGATTTATTGCATTGAAAACAGTGAATTGCCAGAATATTTCGTAGAATGAATTAATGAATAAACTTTATTAAAAGTCCGGCAGTTTCCTTCGGGCTTGCCGGATGGCCCAAAGCTGGTCGGAAAGCTTAAAAAAATCTTTTTGGTCATGTGGGAGCCTTCTGAATTACCCAGAATGTTGTCTGGGTGTGGTTTGTTAGAAAACTTATTCTAAGAGTATTGTTTTTGGTTTCAATACCATATTTGGTTTACGTATTAAAAGCAAATGTGTTTGGAGCTCAATAATGTTACTGCAATTTATCTGTGATATACGCCTCCAGGAATTTCTTGCCGAGGCAAGATTCAACACGCGTACCCATGATCCGAAGGCGAGCGTCATAACCACGCATCTATCCCGGGTGGCATCTTCGGCTTGCCAGACGGCCCAAAGCTGGTCGGAGAGCTTAAAAAATTTTTTTGGTCATGTGGGAGCCTTCCGAATTACCCAGAATTTTGTCTGGGTATGGTTTGTTAGAAAACTTATTTTAAGAGTATTGTTTCTTGTTTCAATACCATATTTGGTTTACGTATTAAAAGCAAATGTGTTTGGAGCTCAATAATGTTACTGCAATTTTTCTGTGATATATGCCTCCAGGAATTTCACCAAGATGTTCTATGTCTGAAAAAATCACCACGCAGCATGTGCATTGCCAAAAAAAATTGGATTGGTCATTTTGGAATGCCCTGTGCAACACAACGATATGCACTTGCCCCTAAATTGAGTATTAAAAATTTTGCATAATTGGTCTTAGTTAATTACCTATTAAGCACAATATAAAATTTCTGTGTTATTGTTACGTGAAACATCCTTGTTTGTGTGTATGTTAGATTCATTTTGGTTGTGTCTAACATAGAAATGAGCCCCCTTGAAAAATTCCCCTTTTTTTTGTTCTTACACACACACGCACACACGCATGCATGCATGCGAATAATTAAATACAGGAACAAATCTATCATGTGCGAAGGAATGAAACTAGAAGGCACCAATTGATGCAATTCATGTATCCATTTAAAGCTTTTAGAATAAAAAGTGAAGTTACTGTATATGTGTACAAAATAAAAGCAGCCGCAATATCACGCTTTGGCAGCATGGCTGAAGAGAGCTGCCATTTCTGTTTTTACACACAGTGACAGTATGAGGATGGAACAGCACCTTTACCACAATGTTTTAAAATATTTTAAATGTATACATTGTTTTTAAAACGTGAAATATTTATATTTAATCCAAAGAAACAAATAGAAACTTACAGAACATAGAATCTAATGTAAAAAATGAATTTTCTCTCAGCCTAAGTATGCTATAGCATTGAATGTGCCTATTTCACACAAACATGCTAACTGTTCTCTCTGTTCCTGCTTTAAGTTGCCATTAAATTCAAAGCTCTCATGTTGTGGAACTTTTTTGACCAGTCCTCTAGCCAACTCAGGCACACTGTATGGTCATGTCAGTTATGTCTATTACGCACAATACAATCCTTGTAATGAACTTGCAACCAAAAGGGAAACTTGGCTAAAGCATAATGTATCTTACTTCATTCAGACTAAGCCATGATAAGAAACAATTAAGATAAGAATGCTTGAGATGAATATATTTACTGCTAATACTCTGTTCAGCAAAGCTCTGAGAGAAAATGTGAAGTCTAGATGGAAAATTTAATGGCACGTTGTGCAATATTTAGTTTAGTTCATTGTCTCCAATAGCAGCACACTTGACATGAGAAGAGCAGAAGTGGTGAGAGTGGATGTAGCTTATGTTTTAAGGGTAGTTTATCCATTTGTTAGTTTTCAGTATCATGATGGCAGCCATGACCAGTGGCCATGCTACCACTGTACCATTGAATATTAAACTGGATTACTACTGTGTTTATATAATGGCATCCTAGTAGTATGAAATACGACTACTTCCCATGATGTTCTGCTGCACTCCACATTCAGATTCAGACCCCCCTGTAGTTCCCTTCTGGCAAGATTGCTTTTATTCAAATTTTGTTTCTCAATAACAGATGTCACTAATTTTCCAGTAACTCTTCCCCCCATTCCCACTCCCATTTCGTATCAATGAAGTTGAGTCCTCCTCCTTCCACCCATAATCGCAAAGCATATACAGGGACACCAGGAAGCTAGAGCTAACATATCATACCCAACAACCACCTGTGTGCACGTCAGGCCCGTAGCCAGGGGGGGGCCCTAGGGGGGGGCCCTAGGGGTCCGGGCCCCGCCTCCCGAAATTCGGATGGAGGGGGGCTGTTTCACCGAGAAAAAATAATGAAAATAGGGGGTTTTCAAGGTTTTCAACAGGTGGGCCCCCCCCGAAAAAAAATTTCTGGCTACGGGCCTGGTGCACGTCACATTCATTTGGAATTTCAAACACCACCATGTTTGTAATGTTTTACAGCAGAGCTGTTGTGCTCGAGGTTTGCCGCGTGTCGTAGATAGAAAATTATCATCATCATGAACCAGCACGTGCTCCCTTCTTCATCTTCTTCTTCTGCTTCGCTCCCAGAACGTGTGCGCCAATTTTATCTGGCTTGTGATGCAATAACTAGTGGGCGAAAGAACGAATACAGAGAGAAAGAGAGAGAGAGATAGATAGAAAGAAAAAGAGAGAAATTCTTGGCAAAAAAAATTTCTTGGCGAGGCAAGATTCGAACACGCATACCCATGATCCGAAGGCGAGCGTCATAACCACGCATCTATCCAGGCACGCTAGCCGAGCATAGCATAGCCTTGTATAGTATAGTATAGCCAAGGGAGTGGGAAAGGGAATTGAGGGTGAGGAGGAGGGAAATAAGGAGGGCAGAGAGTAAAGCATATCATAGAAAGCAAGAGAAAGAGAGAAATAAAGAGAAAAAAAGATAGAAACAGAGAGAGAAGAAGATATAAAGAAAGAGGAAGAGAGAAAGAAAGGAAAGAAAGAAATAGAAATAAAACAGAAACAAAAAAAAAGAAAAGAAAGCAAACACAGCCATGTATAGTGTAGTGTAGCAAGAGGTTGGAAAGAGAGAGGAGAGAGGGTAAAAGTTTAGCCAAGCCAGGACCAGCTATAGGTGCCCACCAGCTCCGCTGTCACCCAGCCTTGTGCGACTTAGTGCCAGCTGCACAAATTTTTTTTTACACAGAACTACATGTTAATTTTAGAAAGTGAAATTCACTGTCTGAAGTTAAACACTGATACTGTTTGGTGACCACTGCAAAAATGACAGTGCAACATCTTGAGTTGGAAACATATTCATGACAACTTCACAGCCAGAAAATAAAAAAGCACTATTGCAATAATGCTTCCATAGGGCTCCATTACCAGTAATCACTAGCATTTTTTACTTCTAATCACATGGAAGTAAGAGATGTGAGACTGCTCTTCAAATATCCAGCATATTGTAGTTCTCAATCATCTTGCAATTGAAACAAATGATATGTCAAACCTTAGATGCCACTTTCTTGCCTTCTAGTGACAGCCCTGCATCTGTATTATTTGAAAACTTCTGACATTGAACTTTAAACTTTTTGCTGAATTATTAATGACATAAATTTTAAAAATTCATTTCATTATTAGTCTGCTTTTTCTTCTTTGGCAGGCCATAACCTTTTTTTTCTCTTACTAATTAGCAACTTGACTTTACTGGCTGCAGTATTCACCATAACACGGCCCTTTATATTCCCCCCACACTTTAACCTGTATTTGTATGTTTTCTTTAGCTCTATTAATGAAACTCAAATACTGTATTTATTAATGTTTGACAATGATTGGGTTCTGTGTGTTGTTTTCCACTTGAGTTATGCTGCTACATTTAAAGTTTCAAATTGCTATTGTACTATGAGCAGTGCCTGTTACCTCCTACCCTCTTGATGGCTGCGAGGAAGGGGCACAGCATTTGTGAATGAAATCTATCCAATTTCTTACGTGTATGTGGATCATTATGTCAGTATTAAAATGTTAGTTTTTTTTGTGCCTGCCTTGGATACTTCCAGATAGGGCGGAGAGTTTTGATTTTGCCGGAGGGGGCGGGGCCCGGCTTGCTCTTTTTCTACATTGTTATCCCTGTCGCTTCATATATATATATATATATATATATATATATATATATATATATATATATGCCTCCTAAATTAAAGAATATAATTAAATACTTTAATACCACCTTATTCTCTTTGGCGCTTACACCGCGATATCAGTATGAATATCTCTTGTGATGACTCCCGATTTATTTTTCAACTTACACAAAGACATCGATCCTCCTCGCAACGCATGGCTCAAAGCGAAAAATGCCGTATAGGCTGCTACTCGGTGACTGCATCACATAAAATCGATTCCCACAATGAGTGGGACCCGCCTATTTTCTTTATTGACATGCGTTACTTTGTTAAAACATGCACCAGACATAAGACAGTGGCCTAATGCTGGTACAGGAAGCTTTAATCTTCAATTTGTGATGGCCAAAAATAATTCTCAAGTGGTAGCACTATAGAACACTAAGAGGTCGCCTCAGTTGTTTGTTAACAAAACATATTCTGCACATACAAATCTCTTTGCGGGGAATTATTAACTGAGTGTTTCACTTGTCACTGGTCCATGATCGGAATTTTAAAAGCCTGAAATGAAAAAGCGGGTATAAAGAGCCCCCTGTGAAATAAATAGCTGCCAGACAGAAGGCCAAACGCTCATTGTCAATGGACGGGGACCTAAGCCAAGCTCTTAAAAAATATAAAAAATATCCCGTGAAGCCGTCCAAGGGGGGCGGGGGGGGGGGGCTGAGCCCCTGATCCCCCCCTGTACTCTCCGCCTATGCTTTCAGACTTACAAGAGCAAATCAGCCGATTGTTTTGACCAGATGTTCAATCGGCTGATTAATTAAAGATTTTTATGCAGTTGATTTACTGATACATGCCCCATGTATCCTGTGAAATTTCGCTTCTCACTTTTATCTATCATATGCAAGAAACAAAGTTTCTCAGAGTGATTTACTCTCTATCTTTACAAATTTAGGCACAAAATTTTTTACCTGAATAGCTTGAAACAGAAATAGGCAGCATTGCACTCATAAATGACATTGAAGCCGCTTGCTAGTGGTTCTGCCTCTAGAGATACAAAATTTTTTGGATAACAGGATCTAGCCTTGTGAATGTGTTAAACTCTGGACTTACAAAGGATATTGTTGCAACAGACCTCATTTGTGAATCTACCAGGGAGCCGTTGTCACAGCTAAAGGTGGATTCCTAAAATGAGTAGAGTTGCAGTTCATTCTGCAGACTGAATGCAATATGGTTTAGTGGTACCAAGTCATGTAACACATAAACGTGCCTTAGTTTAGCTGCTTATGGTGTGATTTGGTGGCAGTGCACAATATGGCACTTGGCCTGCAGGCAGCATTTGTTGCATGAGTCAATGCTCAGGAGAATAGAGGATGCACAGGCATTGTGTTCAAGGTACTCAAGGTATACAATAAGGAAATACTAGTTGCTTAAACTAAATATTACGATTACTTGTGCTTGTTTTTATATAGTATGTGGGAGTGAACGAACTAAGGAACTGGCAACACTTAATTTTGAAGTGTCATTAATGTGTACTCATAAGGCTTGTGTGAATAGTGAATTTTGGGTTCAAAGCGAATTCGAAGCGAATAGTGATTTGGTCGAATAATTTTCGTATCGAATTCGAATAGTATATATCACATATTATAAAGAAAATGGACATTATTGTCAGGAACACTAACCTGCACAATATTTAAAAAAAAATTGAAACAAGGCCTGTGCAAATGCCATCCTTTTTTGTTCAAAGGAAGTGGAAACGATCTTTAATAGTAGCAGGATTTGACTTTCGGTAGAATGCAAGTGATAACCTGTAAAATATGTTATGTTTAAAAAATTTATTGCACCACTTAAAAAATGGTGAATCGATGTGAGGGTATTATGTTCGTTTAACCTTGAAGTGGGGCTTCACGGCAGTGTGAATTTCTCCTGGATAGGTGTATTCACGGCATAGCACGCCTCCTTTGCAGTTAAACCATCTTTACAGGGGATCACATGCGGGCTGATATACACTTAAATAGGTGCTTACACAGCTTCGCACCCCTCCACTGCAGTGACACCACCTTTACAGGGGGTTACATGCGAACTGATATACACCTATTCGTTCATTTCGAATACTTCGAAATTTAGAATAATTTAAATTAGAATCGAAGCGAATTCGAATACTGTAATATTCTTTCGAATATTCGAAGCGTTTGAATAGTCGCACAAGCCTTGTACTGATGTACTGATTGCCATAGTGGTGTACTGCCTAGTACTGATTGGCATAGTGGTGTTAACATAGCTACCACTTTTATTTTATGCTAGGCAAAGCTTTGTTCATAGATGTTCAAGTGTCCGTCAGCAAGCTATGAAATGCAAGCGATTCAACAGACTTGGTTCTAAAGAAGGATTAACATTTCTAAATAAACTGCTGTTGAACATCAACTGTTCATGCTTGGTTTCTTTCATTGTTAATTGGACATCGTGGACTATTCATGGTTGGTACACCTCCAAAACAGTAAAATTTTTTTTCTCTTTTTCAGTCACTTGAAAGCAGCAAAATATTGTTTTATTTATATTATGTACTAGCGTTTCCCTTAGCTTTTTTACATCTGCTTCGAAAAGCTATCTGTACTTTTCAAGATTGCTGAAGTAGCCTTTTAATGCAGGTATTTTTGGCATAGTGGTGTTAACATAGCTACCACTTTTATTTTATGCTAGGCAAAGCTTTGTTCATAGATGTTCAAGTGTCCTTCAATAAGCTAGCTATGAAATGCAAGCCATTCAACAGCTTTGGTTCTAAAGAAGGGTTAATATTTTCTAAACAAACTGCTGTTGAACATCAACTGTTCATGCTTGGTTTCTTTCATTGTTAATTGGACATCGTGGACTATTCATGGTTGGTACACCTCCAAAACAGTAAAATTTTTTTTCTCTTTTTCAGTCACTTGAAAGCAGCAAAATATTGTTTTCTTTATATTATGTACTACCGTTTCCTTTAGTTTTTTAACATCTGCTTCGAAAAGCTATCTGTACTTTTCAAGATCATTGAAGTAGCTTTTTAATGCAGGTATTTTTGGCATAGTGGTGTTGACATAGCTGCCACTTTTATTTTATGCTAGGCGAATAAATAATTTTAAATATGAGGCGTGCCAAGTATGCCTCTTTCTGAGCAGTCTGGAAGCAAGGAAAGCTGCAATTTCTGCTATGTGCAGAGTTCCTGGGCTGGGCCATCCCATTCGTAGCACGCATCCCAACGGAAAACAGGCAGGCATTCTTGGATGAAGCATTGGCACTGAGTTTCGAGCAAGGTGTGCAGATGACATCAAGTGGCAAGCTCCAGCTTTCAATCACACTCCTGAGTGCACTATGCACTAAAGTGCGAAATATTTGACCTCTTTCAACTTGTGCACGTCTGCAAGGAGTTTTGGCTCTCTAAACAAACGACATCCAGTTAATTCTGGAATCCTGGTGATACTGTGCCAAGTACAGACAGAAGATACACATTTCGTGCCATTGTAACAAACACTGATGTTGCGTATTTCATGGCTCACTGAAACTGACTATGTGAGTTAAATGTAATGTTTAATATAGACCAGGCAACCAAGCTTTTTTAGCCATAGAATTGTCTAACATTGTTCTGTGCGACTTCTCTGTGAGCTCATTGTACCTATGTTGGTGCAGTACAATGATGACCATTTTTTCAGTGTAATGTAATGTAAAAAAAAGACATACTATTTCTGTGAAGCTATCTTACTTTAAAGCTGTTTTGAGTTATTTCTTTTGTGAATGTGAACTATCATTGGTTTGATAAGTTAATTTGTCTCCTTGTATAATATAACTCTTCAGAAAAGTTTCTGTTGATGAAATAAGCATCTTTCAAAATTCAGTGGTCTGGAAACTGCTCAGTGCAGCCAATAAGAAGTTTCAAGAGAGATAGGTTATTAATACCACCAGTTAAGCTAAAGGTGCTAAGTGGGAGCCTTTGTCTAAGTTGTGGCATCCATGTCTCCAAAGCTCCAAGCATAGCTCCAGCTGCTCATTCAGAGGAGTTAAAGAAACAAAAAGCATCATGAAAACGAGAGAAGGGGAAGAGGGAGAAAGCAACAAAGAAAGGCAGGGGGGTCATTCCACGGCAGATGTCCCACCCGTTTTGGCGACCGTCGGAAACATATTCTAAATAAATCATGCTGATTTATTTAATTGAATACAGTGAATTGCTAAAATATTTTGGAGAAGAACTTTTTTGGTCACGTGGGAGCCTTCTGAATTTTGCAAAGTCATGTCTGAACGATTTTTGTCTGAAAATTTATTCTGAGACTATCGTTTCCCATTTCAGTACCAAATTTGGTTTACTTATTAAGCTAAGGCATTTGTATAAGGTGTTGGAATCTCAACAATATTAGTGGAATTTTTTCTGCCATATACACCTCCAGAAATATTGCCAAAATGTTCTGTTTGGATTTTTCCCTTGTAAAATTGCACTGAATGTGAGCATCTTTGTAATAAATTCTTACTCTACGGAAGGTATGGTTTGGGATAAAAATATTTTCTGGCCGCTGATGTTTTTAAGTAAGTTCGTAACTCTTACAAGAATAACAAATTTTGAGAAAACATTCATTTCGGTTCCTCGTTGAGACATAAACCATGTGGTTCTTCAATTAAAAAGACAGCTTTACACCTCAATCAAAAGCAAACAAACAGTTATTCTTATATGGCAAGTTTTATCATTACATTTGTGTTTTGAGCAAGAAAATAATTTTTGAAGTTTTCAACATTGATGGCAATGGGGCCCTTCAATGAGGAAGCTGCTGTATGAACAAATGGGAAGATAGCCATCAATGGGAAACTTCAAAAATTATTTTTTTGCTTAAAACAAAAATGTAATGACAAAACTTGCCATATAAGAACTGTTTATTTGTTTTCGATTGAGGTATAAAGCCCATGTTTAATTGGAGCTTTATGCAGTGTAAATTGTGTCTTAATGTGGGCCAAAATGAAGATTTTCTCAGATTTCTGAATTTTTTTCAAAATATTTAGAAACTTCAGTGGTCAGAGAATATTTTTGTCGCAAAATATACCTTTTGTAGAGTAAGTATTGATTACTCGGATATTCATACATAGCACCATTTTACATGGGAAAAATGCAAACATGGAATATTTTGCCAAAATTTCTGGAGGTGTATATGGCAGAGAAATTTCCTAAATATTATTGAGATGCAAAAGTCTTACACAAATACCTTCACTTAATAAGGAAACCAATTTTGTTATTGAAGTGAGAAACAATACTCTCAGGATAAATTTTCAGATAAACATCACTCAGACTATTTGCGAAATTCGGAAGGCTCCCTCGTGACCCAAATTTGTTTCTCTCCGAATGTGCAAGAAGTGTTCAGTTGTTTTTTTTGGTCCCACTTGAGGCACAGGAGGGGAAGAATAATTAAAAAAAAAAAAAAGGAGGTTAACCAGAAATGAGCCTGGTCGGCTAGCCTTCACCAAGGAAGGTGAAAAATGAAGAAAGTTTAATAGAGGAAAAGAAAGCTCAATAGAGATGGCACTTCTCGCAATCCATTAGGACATAAAGGTGCTTCTAACATTATCTTGAAGTGATTGCTGCTGTTGTTGACAAGCCATGGTGCTGCTGCTTGAGATTAAGCACTGGACTTCTGAAGGCCTGCAAGAACTGGATTAATGGCATCCAGAATTTGCAGCATGCTTCGCGCAGTTGATGTCTACAGTTTTCCAGGAGCATACAAATAGCACTCACCAGCAAGCTGATCATGATGCCAATTTGTTAATTTCATTTGTCAATTTGTTAGGAATAAACAGAATGCCATTACTGTCAAAACCTGGTGTTACTCAGCAGAACATGTGGCCCCAGGAGCTCAGGATAAGTGTCACTTTCACTTGTCTTGCTTTTTGAAGCTTGTTTTTTTTTTTTTTTTTAGCCAGCTGAGAGCTATTGCGTTGGCGTGGGCTCATCATAGTTGGAGGTTCTTCTATGCTTCCTGCAGTATGATCGTGTTGTCTCTGCATTTCTTGTGTTTGTCAGTGGTCGTGAAGTGTGCTGCATGTGTTTAGTTATTGAACGCCTTCAGCTGTTGGCGACAACAGACTCACATACAGTGATTATGGTTTCATAGATGACGCCAATCTCATGTGCATAGTTTTATCCATTGACAGAAATATCTTAGCTGAGTGTGCCATCATGTGCAGCTATGATGGCCGAGTCAGAACTATAGTCGGCAACATTCACAGTGATCTCCGAACGTTTTTATTAGAGTTCTTAATGCTATTTTCCCTTTCTCCCTCTCTCCCCCCCTTTTTTTTATGTGGCAGTTTGCTGGAAAATATACATATGTAATATTTACCAGTGTAGCTGGCACTGCATGGAAAGGTGGCGGGTGCGACAGTAGAAATTAATTAGCATGGTACTTTAGCTAATGTTGATCAGGATATAGGTCGATAGCTAATTATGAGTAACATTTCCAGGAAAAAAAAAAGGTCAACCTATATTGTGTGGTTCAAGCTTTGCTAAAAGCTGGACTAATAACTGACATAACAGTTTGCACATGATGACAATACCACCCATGGTTTGAAAATATATTGTAGCTCATATAGACTTCCAAGGATTGGCACTTACAATTATTGCAACTTAGTTGTTCAAAGCTAATAAACGACTAGCCTGGAAGTTACATAAAAGGAAGTTTGAGCTGTAACACCAAATTGATTTTTAATGTCCTGACATGATCAATGGGAGATCGCTGTAGAGTGCTATTAAGTAGAAATATAATATAACTGGCAGAAAAGCTGAAAAAGAAAAATGTTAGGCAGGAAATATAAACCCTTACCTGACTTGATTCAGAATTTTGTTACCTGTAATAGTTCACATCTTCATACTGCAGTACCATAAAATCCCAAGCAAGTGCCCCCCCCCCCCAATGGTGAAAGATAATCGGACAAGATTTGGAGGGGGAGCTCTTGCTCGATCGTGGGCCAAAATTCAAGATGGCGATGCAAGAGCCTCTATGAAGAATGCACACCTGTGCTTCTAATGAAATGCTTTATTGAATATGCATGCATTTACTGTTTTTACAGAACCAGACGGAATCTGTGTAGAATTTCAGGTGTTATGACAGGGTAGAAAGATGTCTTTCAAATGTTCTGATGATATGTGAAAACTCAGAATGCAACCACGAGACTCCACACTGTAAAAATACTAGGGAATCATGCACACGGTATCTAAAGGCTCTCAGAACAGGTAGAAAAAAAAATTGTGGGAGGGGAAGGGGGGACGCTTCCTCAATCATTTGCGCATATTTCAAGTCCCCTGAAAAGGGGAAGGGGGCCCTTGCTCGCGATTTTAGAGTAGTGCATGTCATAGCGTCCAGGTGTATATACAACTTCTTGCAAATACATAAAGCCAGTGTCCGCAATATTCAGCTGGCCATAACATTAGGGAAGAGTCGGGAGGATTGGGACACTTTTCACAATTATATTTTTAGTTTTGTTGAACTTGAACGCAGAACGATGTTTGATTGATTATAATACAGGTCTAAACAAGCTGCAAACCTTGTGAGACGCGCTGGTTCCTACGGCTCCTGGTGCAGCTGTAAAAAAAATTGTTTGTGATGGCCAAAAATCTGTCCGATTCCACCCGCCTCTGTGGATGAAGTGTGACATCACTTGGGAGCAGAGGGACGTTAACAACATAATAGTCCAAGTGTCTTCAGAGACCATTATAAGCGGATAGTTCAATTTCAAACATTAAACGGGGTTGCATAAACTTTGCTGCACCGATAGTTTTTGACACTGGCAGCTTCATCACAATGTCCGCAATTGGTAAAGTACCCATATCTTTCATAGGAGGAAAGTAGAACTGAGGGCTCTTCTCTTTGTTCCACAGGAACTGTGCACTGACGCTGACATCTTATTACTGCTGTTAACTCTAGCCATGTAATGAACGCCGAATTTTAAAACTAAAACTTACAAGAAAAACATTGCCTTTTGTCTCTTAAATATATTCATTAGGCCAATTTATTTCACAAATGTCATGCCAGTCATTATCAAAACCTGACATGTCATTGTCAGACACGTCAAAGGCAATGGCAAGTGTGACTTCTTCACTTGAAGAACACCAATCCTTTAGCAAATGCCATGTCTTTTTTGGATGGGCTGTGGCGCCAGTTTTGACTGTGTTGCGCTCCATTTTTAACACTGTCGTGCTGACCTCTGTGAATTCTTGTTCGATCGTGTGCTTTCCCAATTTACATGTGAGGACTTTTGTCTGACCTTTTTCTTTTTGCGCTGTGTAACGCAGTGTGGTAATAGGATAGAGAGGAAGGGGACAGTGTCCCATTCCTTCCTCAACATAACTGTCCCATTCCTCCCAAACTACGTTTCCCAAAGTAAACAATGTTCAGCAGCTAAAGTCCAGTCGTAATGCCTAAACTTTTTCTTTGAAAAAGTACAGTGCTGATGCGTGTTTTCGGAAAAAAAATTGATATTAGCATCCTCAAACCGGTTGAAATCTGAGAGCGTTACAATTGTGATAGCAGAAACTACTTTTGACACGTGAAAAAGAAGAATTCCAGTTACAGAAAGCTCCATTCACCGAAGACGCCCGCCATTACATACATGCGATCGGTCTGTTAGCACCATTTCATGAGTCGTTGGCCAACGCCTTTGAAGTAACTGCAGCAGAGATAAACGCGCTGTCCCATTCCTCCAACTGTCCCAAACCTCCCAACTCTCCCTATTGTTATGAGGTGTACCTCACGTTGGGTTATCGCGCTTTTTTTAGAATAGAGGGACGGACTGAATACACCACAAACAGCGCGATTACCCAAGATGTACAACCAACTAGCCCCTATAGCTGCTCTTATTGCCTCACGTGTATCACCATTATTTATGTGACGCCACATACATTGCAGAAAAAGTTGCATGTGCAACCACAGTCTGAAATGAAAGGGAGAGACAACTGAAAGGTTGCACTGTGGTGAAAAAGAACGTGGACACAAAGCTTATCTGTGCTTGCTCACGAATGACAGTGCCACTTGTCAGTCAGGGACACATGCAGGTGTGCACAAAAGGTAGCACGGTGGTTCATTCTTTTGAAACTTTTCGCTCGATGATGGTGTGGGTTACTGGAAAATACGGTGCCGCGGCAGCTTTTGGGTGTCGCTGAGTTACAAGTTTACATTTTAAAGGACTGAAAAATTCCCTTTCTTGACTTTCCCAACTTCCCGATTTAGCTAAATAATTCGAGCATGGTCATCGCTTCATTAAATCGAGCTTCAACTGTATTGCAATTATGATGAGGTAGCTTCCACTTACAATGTTAACTCTGCTGGTTGCCATAGTCAGTCACAATTATCTCACAATTAGCAGGACTGCCATTGTTGAAGTTTAATACCGGATCTATATGTATATTTGGAAAGGCAGTTTTCACATGAACACTTTCAGAGCTTTCACCATTAGAACCACTTTGTAGTTTTACAACAGTTCACACTGCATGTTGGATCAGTACTTTCAGCTTAGATGCATTCTGCGAAAACTATGCTCTTTGAAGGGGCAGTGCAGTCTAAATTATGCACATTGTTTCTATTTCACATTTGCTTATTGTAAGGCCTTATGATGTGTGTAGCATGAGTGAAAACGCTGAAAGAGAAGTGTTTGATTTTTTTTTTTTTTTTTTTTTTTTTTTTTTTTTTTTTTTTTTTTTTTGCTTCTTAAATCACTTTCGTCACCCACAGCAGTGTCTTATGTTGACAATTTTTGATGGTGGATGTGAGGCAGAAGGCATGCAACACAAATGTTTATGCCTTTCATTTTGATTGGTTGGAGATGACAGTCATACTGTACGTAGCAATGCCTAATGTGTACTCACTACTCTGAAGTGTTTTTTTTTTAAACTACATACCAACAGTTTACATAAATCTCTGGTGCATTTTCACCCTGTGGTACACAATATCACGGGTGACATTGATGTCGACTATAGCACAGAAATAATAATGCAGTGGTCAGTTCTATTTTTCTACTAGTGCACTGGCATCTGCAGTGACAGTCATTAGCCTCTACGAGCTTTTGTTTTATTGCCCTACCATGACAACAGTGACACAACAAAAATGTTTATCAGGTGTTGTAGTTGAAGAAATCCTCAGAAGATGTCACTACCATCGCTTGGCTAAAGTAAATCGCCCATCAAAGAGAGTGACTATGGGTTGTCGTGGAAGCAGCATAAGTCCTTGCAGGGTGAGTGAAATGCTAATGGGTATGCCTTTTTTTTTTACCTGCGTTTATTGTGAATCTGTAAGCAGAATAACTTTCATTGGCCCACATAAATTTTCATAATTCCTTTTGCATTCATCTCAGTAACACACAAGAAATGCGTTAAATGCAGGATTCAGCAGTTAAAGTGTAAGTGCAAGGCCCCTTTGAAGTTTAGGTAACCCATATGCAAGTTTGCACTTCACATCTATGGCATGTCGAGGATAATTTGAGAATTTTCATAACTTCACAATGCAGAAAAATGCACAATATATGCATGGATTGATTAGCTTGTTGCCCTGTTGTTCTTACGTGAACATGTTTAAGAGATGCAGAAATAAGAACTAACGCAATGTGCAACGTAGACACAACGTTGTGAAGGCAACAGAAAAGTGTTTTATTCTTATGAAGTAAAGAGGGACCCTATCGTTTCCTGCTTTGTTAATTAAATGTCAATGTTTAATGTTTCTGTATAGAAAGCATGCTTCACTTAATTATATTTTATCATATAAGCTCCTTCTACAATGTTGTGTATTCCTGCTTTGATATTGTGTATACTGCACTGCACACAATGTAGTATTTGTGCAGCTACAGTGAAACAGTGAAATACGATGGATTTTGTCACAATATAATTTGTTTCTGTTACTGAGTGCCATCTAGTGCTGTAGTGTTTAAGTATGTACAGATGGTTTTATGAAATATCTCACCTGTCAACTACAAAATTTGCTAAGTACTTATCCATTTGAAGTCAGTGCTATAGGTTTGGAGTAGCTTTCACGGCTACATTTGTAGCGTGGACTAAAACCAAACCTCGTCATTGCAAATGCTCAATTGCTGCCTTGTATATCTTGTTCGCTTTCTTGTGATAATTATGTGTAAGAGATGCTGTTGAACATGCAACAAGTTTCTTTCTGTAAAAGAAAAATTTTATAAGTGCTCTTATAACTGTAAATTAAAGTTGATTATGCTTTTTGTATGCTACTGTAATAAGAATCTGGTTAAGTTTACACCTGAATTTCTCTTAAGTGTTTTACATGTGCAGAGTGATTTTAAAAGCAGGCATAATAAAACAGACAGGAGTGAGATATAAAGGACTGAATACCATTTTCACACCTGTGTCTTTATGCCCAATTTCAAAATTGTGGGTCTTTATCAACTTGCTCACCTTTCTCTTTTCGTATGGAATAAAGCCGCTTTGAAAAGCTGCCTTGTCTCAGCTCTTCTTTACAGTAGAATCTCGGTAAATGGAATCTCTGTTTAAACATCACAACTGCCTCCAATTTGGATGGCTTTGTATTTGTGTGTTACACACCTATACATCCTTCTCACTAAACTACTGTGCTTTTAAATGGTAGTTATTTTCTCAGTCTTATCAGGTTCCATTAAAGAGGTTCTATTGCACAGCCACTGAACCACACTATTGTGTGGTTCAGTGGTTAAATTATATTCATGACTTCATGGTTCAATTATATTCATGACTGTTTCCCTACTGACTTTAGGAACTGTAGTTCTTAAAGTCAGAAGTGAAACAGTCGTGAATATAATTGCCTCTCTGCTTTTTGTACATAGCAGGTACCTAAATTAGCATAACGAGCAGTCAACGAGGAGGGCAGTTTTACCAAGATTCTGGGCCAATGGAATGTGCTCGTGGTGTAAATGATGTATGGTGTAGGAAGCTGTTAATCATGTGTCATTATGACTGTATTTATGCTTTATCATAATGGCAAAAAATTGTCTTTTCGGTAACTTGTTTGCAGTCAAATGAAGACACTTCTTAGTGCCTGAAATACAGTCATAATTCTTAGCTGCATGCTGCATGTGTAGGTAAATAGCTTGAATTGAGCAAAGCACTAGTGAGGTACTTTATTTTCACATTATAAGCAAATATTCCAGAATTTGCTTAAATTGTAAACCTTTCTTTGGTTCTTTTGCCCTCTTTCCTGGTCAGATGTGGTGACTGGACTTTTACAGCCTATATATAAGCAGTGATGCAAAAGGCTTGTGCTTTTGTGCAAACAGAGATTCTGGCACTCAACACCATTACAGCCCTTCCAGATGCACGTGCTGTTTTGTGAGAGGCTTGGGGCATCTGAAGTGGCAGTCTCCTTCCACATCTATACTCGCACTGCTGGAAACAGCACACATATAGGACAAGTCCACTTATCGTATACCCATACTACCATTGCAGATGTGCTAGTTAATGACTGTTTTCAGCAGAATTACTCTATGAAGCAACGAACACTACCTAAATATCTGCACTGCAACAAATATGTGCCTTCAAGTGCGTCATTTCAGAAAGCAAGCAGCTTTCTGGAAGCGTTCAGCTGTTCATTTACATTGAAAGTCATTGTTGATTGTTTCATGGTTATTATTACAGAGGCAGTGATACAGTTATTGAAAGTGGTAAGAAAATGGTCCTGATCATCAGCCAATGCTGCAGTGAAGATGCACGTCAAATAATCTCCCACATAGAGCTGGGAGCGCACAATATTGCACAATAAATCACATGCTCTCTCCTGCTGGTTTCAAGGGCCATTCCTCTTTATCCATCATATGTTATATCACCAATAACATTGTAGTCATCGTGATAGTCCACAGTCACCAGCACACAGATGACTGCTCACAACTACAAATTACTCAGGAGCACATACCTACCCTTCCAGATCATCTAGGAAAGAGGTAAGTTAATGCACCCTGCTCATCCTGTCACATTTGAGCACTTTTGTAGTGCTCCATATTTGGTGATGAATGCTACACTTAATGTCTCTCCTGCGGTGCCATTGACTACAGTATATTAACATTCACTTAAGCCACAGGTGGGTTGAGAAACGGGATGGTAATGCCGCCTGTCATGGATCGACTGAATGCATTCAATAAATGAATTTGATTCATGGAGTCTAACATCTCAAAGCAAAACTTTAGCTATGGGACATACAGTAGTAGAGGGCTGCATCTTGTGGTTTTTTAGTGTGCACCCGTAGGTCAGTACATGAGCATTGCTTTTCACCACCACATAAATATGGCTGTGGCTATGGCTATGATGATATTCAATTATGGCGAATTCATAATATGTTTGTTACAATCATTTAAGCGTTCCTGTGATAGAAAAAGGGCCGTGCACAGGGTCTGCTCACTGCATCTAATCCTGCTGTAAGGGTCTGGGAAATGTGACAATCTGAGTTTTTCAAGGTTGTCGAATCCCAAAGATTTTTTCACTATTAGCGCCTATTCTCACAAATTTTTACATATTGAAAAATCATTGATTCCACATTAACACGCACGAAATTGCCGCACAGGAAATGCGTGCTGGGTTTTGCTTTTTGAGTTTCGCCAAGAAGCTTAGTCCTCAAAAAAAATTTGACATCACTTCTGGGCTAATCATCTGAATGAAAAACATCTGACAACTGTGCTATAGTTGAATGTGCACTGTTTCAAGTTTTTCAGCCATCTACTGATATAGGCAAAGAGAGTGGTTGTTATATTTAAATTTGTTTTTGTTTTTGTGCACCTCAAGATTTATACTCGCCACTACAAGCCTTCCACAATTTGGCTTTAGCAGCTGAATGCTTGGGCCTTATATCACGACATTAGGAATTGGCACCTTCTTTTGCACTTCTATGGCTGGGTTGAGATGTACCAGATAAATAAGTAAACAATTATAATAGGGACATGATTTAACAATGCTTGTGTAATAAGGTGAGCAGGCATACAACTTACACCTGTAGTCATGCTACTGGTAGTGCTCTGAATCCTTAAATTCATATGTTCTGCTGCAATGCAATACTAGTTTGTGGCTATGTGTCAGACAGATGCTTTGGTTACTTTAGAATGTTGGTGCAAGCGTTTTTAGTATTTTTTAGGTGTTTTACTCATTTCACAAAATGAATGTGCAGTCGCACTCAATGAGTTGCAACATGATGGCCAGAGTTGAAGGGGCTCCAAGCCTGAATGGTTACCCTGGCAAACATTAAATTGGTTTAGAGAATACCAGAAACTGAAACAGTGTTTACTTCAGTGATTTTCGCTATGTCGGCACCGCTTTGCAGTGTTGGCACTAGTTTGAGCACAAACAGCATGTTGCAACTCTTATTGGGCGCGACTGTACATTCTTTTGATGGATCAAGTCTGCCAAGAACATATCTTTCACTGGAAGGTGATAGTCATGACAGGTGTCTTGGTGTAGGTGATGATGACAACTATATATGTATATCAATTTTAACATTCATTTCTAATAACTGACATGATGAGCCAAGACGAGAAAACTGAAAGCTTCAATTGCTCTGAATACATAAGCCTCTCATTAACAGAAGATATGGAGTGGACAGAGATATCCTGCATTGAGAAATTTATGACACTGGAGTGGCACGAATTTACCCAAGAGTGAGAAGGCAAAGATATTGACAATATTTCAGAGATTTTTTTTGTGCAACACCATGTTTCATTACAGGAAAATGACCAACTGATGATCTTCGGTTCACTGATGAGCTTTGGTTTCGAGTCCAGGTTGTTTTATCCTCCAAAAGCACATTTCTGAAGGTCAGTTGCATGTCCAACATGCAAATGTGGCATTTCTTAGCCAGTTTGCAGGAGTTTCAACTTTTCTTGCAATATCCCAGCAAGGGACAACATTTGCTATCACCATATGGGACAAGAGTTGCTACCATGGTGGTATTAACGTGCAAGACTGTGCTGTGAGAAAAAGCATCGCGTTATAGAATACAGTGTCCACAAAAAATTTATGCACTCTTTTACAGCTCATAACTGCCATAGTTATTGTTTTCTGTTAAAATGTGAAGGCTTAAAAAATGACATAGGTCAGGCTGAACTTTGAGCAAAGAAAATTCATCCTGAAGTTCTACTGGACGACTGAGAATGTAAGTAAAGTGCAGAAACAGTTCAGAATGAAGTTTCGATGAGATTAACCAATATGGCTCAGAATTACTCGTTTGTGTGATAATTTTTAGAAGGAACTGCACAGAATGTCTAGAAGAACCATTCTGGAAGACCACATCCATCCACCAGCCCCACAAAAGAAGTCATCAAAAGGCTTCAGCAATCTCCTTGAAAATCTCCTTGAAAATCTGCTTGCAAGCGGCTTGTGAGACAAGAGTTCTGTAAACGAATCATGTCTGGACCACAATGGCCAACAATTTGAACACTTTCTATAAATGACTGGTTTCTACATATGTTCCCATTATTTTGAATTTTGAAATTTTTCTGTATCATAATAATTATTAGTGTAAGAGTCATAAAAGAGTATAGATTTTATTGGGACACCCTGTATGCTGCACTTGCACCAAAAAATTTTGTGATGAGGGCTATATCTACAGGTCTGAATATCACAGCACCTCAAATTCGAACTGCAGTGGTTGCAATGTTCAGAGTCAGCCTGGGGCACCCACAGCTGTTCAACGTGTTCCATTTATGGCCTAGTGGAGACCTAGCTCCTTCCTTTCACACACCGTTCTACTGATGTTTGTACATGACCTTAAGGCTGTACTCTTTATCTGCAGGGTGCCTACTTTGTTGGTCATTCTCTCTGTAAACCCTATGCTAAAAGAAGTGCAACATCCTCAGAAGATGCTGAAAAGGTGGAACTGCAAAGTGTGTAGCAAGGGCTGCAAGGCTGCACGAGTAGTAAAGCTGGCACTGGTTTGTAGTTTTTTGTGTCCGAAGAATGGCACTGTGCTTAGCATTTATTGTTTTTAGGACTGTTCCTGGGTTATTTATTGTTGAAATGTATATTCCAAATTTCTTTTAATGTGAGTATGTTTTTTTTCTACACACATTTTTTATTTTCAATTTTTGGCAAACTGGCCAGAAAAATGGAAGATTTTTCATATTTTCTTGTGTTCCACGATTTTAGTTTTTGTTTTGCAGCACAGTTTTTGGAAATAGGATTTTCTCATCTGCAATTTGCTGTGCTATGATGTGTGTGCTGAGATATCTGCAGTTGCAAAAAATGTGTGTTTTTGAGACCTATAAAACAACCACCTTCTCATGGAAACAAATGAGTGGAGCCATGCTGTACTTGGCTTGCATTTTAAAGTGCTCAAATTAAACGGTAACATAATTCCTTACATTTCTATGGAATAGAGGCTCCATAGCGCGACTACTAGGTCAAGAGGTATCCCATAAAGAAATAGATAAATTTCCTATAAGTACTCGTTTAAGTACCAAAGTACTATAAAATCCCAAGCAAGCGCCCCTACCCGAGCAAGCGCCCCCCCTCCCCTCTTCGGGAGATTTCAAATATGAGGCCTCTTCTACCCTCTGACCATTTTCACTGTTTCATTTACTGTCTTTATTTGGCCAATGAGGGCGTATGAAAACAGTGAATGCATGCGAATTCAACAAAGCATTTCATTAGAAGCACAGGTGTACATTCTTTATTCTTAGCGGCTCTTCCAATGCCATCTTGAATTTTGATCCATGACCAAATAAGAGCCCCCCCCCCCCTCCAAACCTTGTCGAATTATCCTTCACCGTAGGGGGGGCGCTTGCTCGGGATTTTACGGTAATATACTGGGGCTACAAGAAGCACTGTAGTGGAGGGCTCTGCATAAAGTATGGCTGCCTGATATTTTTCTATTACTCAGCCAAGTAGAATTTCACCAATGTTGCATTCTGTCCATACTATAATGTGACTGCGGCAGTCAGAAATCAAACTTTCAACCTTACACATACCTCCTGTTCTATACCTTCACCCTTACACTGTGCTTCTTTTCTTAATGATATCAGAAAAATTGAACCAGTATCTTTTCTGGCCATATCACAGAGTAATCATTGAAAGTGGTAGATTTTACTTCGAATCTGTGTTGTAAAAATTTTAACTGTTAAACAGAGTGCAAGCATGCAGGTATACAAGTATGCCTTGAAATTTTACAGCAAAGTTTTAAAAAATTTGAGAGGAAGAAAAATTGTGTTGGATTATTTCTTGCAAAATTCCTGAATATTCAAATGGCAAGAGTTTTCATTTTTCATACTGATGATAGACTAATGTGCACAGTGAAAACACAAGGTGTATCACCACAGAGTAGTGCTGCAATACTGATAAAAGTTAATAAACAGATATGTGTGTTTGCTTGGTCTGTGATATAAGTTTTCATTTATGAAATCGAGGAATTGCATATTTAGAATTTGCAATTTTCTTTATACATATGTGACCAAAGTGTGTGCCTAAATCTTCAAAACTCTAAATAACAACCATTCTGTGAAATTCCAACAAAATGTGTTGTTATAAGCTTAGGAAGCCTACATAATTTGTAGGTGTTTCATTGAAACCCATTTTCTTTGAAACGGAATGGTTTAACACCATAGGTCGGCAAAACTTGTGGAGCTCACTCAGACTCACTCATGAAATATATTTTGTGCTTAGGGCTCACTCGGACTAAGACTCACCAACATTTTCCTGAGCCGGACTCACTCGGACTCACACTCACGAAAATTTTCTTCGACCGGACTCACCCGAACTCAAACTCACCAGAACATTACTCACCCGGACTCACTCAGACTCAGACTCACGGCTCGATCTGAGTCTGAGTGAGTCAACTCATGAGTCCGTTAGCCTAGAATTAGCTTTTTCAACCGTGGTGTCAATGCTCTGTAACACCAATCTCTTACGTTATCGGTGCTATTCTTGGCACCTTTTGATACAGTACTGTCGAATACGAGCTATGAGTGCTCGCAAAACCAGTAAGATCATTTTTCTTGAAAGAGATGACAACATAAGATTTATTTATCAAGAAATTCCCTGGAAGAGTTGGCGTGGGGTGGAGATGAGGGTCAAGGCACCCCCCTATGTAATTCGCGCCTCTGATCTCTGAGTATGGAAATGCTGTATGAATGACACTGCTTTGGAATACGTGTGAGTAGACGCGAGTATAAACGTGAGTCCAGGTAAGGCTCATAGTAATGCTGAATATGAGTAGATAGGACCATAGGTCGGCAAAACAAAGTGGAACTCACTCAGACTCACTCAAGAAATATATCTTGCGCTATGGACTCACTCAGACTCAGACTCACCAAAATTTTCCTTAGCCGAACTCACTTGGACTCATACTCACGAAAATTTTCTTCCACCGGACTCACTCGGACTCAAACTCATCAAAATATTACTCACTCAGACTCACAGATCGATTTGAGTCTGAGTGAGTCCGAGTGAGTCGACTCATGAGTGAGTTCGCCGACCTATGTTTAACACACACTGCAAAATTATTATGGCTGTAAATTTTTGTACAATAAAAGTGGGCATGCAACATTTTTAGCCAAACATTAATCCCTACTGCGAAAAAGTATGCTATTTTATAACACAGTAGTGCGAGCATTTCATTACATAACCTTTAGCACTTCTGTTCAGTGTGCTGTTGTACTGTCATAGTATGAAAAGGAAATTATCATAGCCCTCTGCGACATCCATTGTAACTGACTGTCTATAAATGTATCAGTTGCATTACTTGATGCTAAAGTTCTGGAGACCCAATTTAAAGGGTCCCTAAACAACCTCTGAAAATACGAAGAACGAGCATGTTATTCTCTCCCGGTGTTTCCCGTCTTTGCGGCACATTTAGTGACGCCAGAAGTTTGTTCACCTGACGTCAGGATGAAATAAGCTCTTGTTTGGTCGGTTTACGAGAGATATCTGTAGTGAATTGTCGGCTACTTTGCTTTGCCATGCAGTCGCATGCCCGTTCTGCCTTGTCTTGAATGACTATCGTGCGCGATAAACTTATTTCTCTTCGTTTTCTGCATTTGCGACTGCGCAAGCGGAGATAGCAGCGTGCAGTCAAAAAGCGTGAAATCCTGACTAGCTCAACGCTTAGTGCTGACATTCCACGTGTTTTATGAAGAACTAAGTGGCGAGGAGGAGATAGCGCTTGTTGGAAGGGTAGTAAAGGCGAGAAAGAAACTACTCTCTCGCCTTTGAATTCAGTGTGGTTTAGGGGCCCTTTAAAGAAAGTGGAAGTGTTAGAATAAACTGCAGTCTACTTTGTAGCAATTATTACAATTACATTTAAATAATATGTAATTACTGTAAAGCAAGTCATGCTCTATCATAAAACAAATTTGACGACCCACCCAAGTTACATGCAGTAGTTATCTGCTGGTGGCCGGCATCGTTAAAATGGAAAAAAAAATAATCTGAAATTTCTGCTGAAATGCCCCACATCTGATGTCTCTTTAAACATGGTAGCTCCTTCAGCAAAACGATCGTATGTAGCAAAAGATTCCACCCAGAACTGATAGAAAGGAACTTTAGGTAACAATAATGTTTAAAGAGGCCCTGCAACACTTCTTTGAGTTATAATGGAATAGTCTAACTATTAGTGCATGACGCTTCACGAATCGCATTCCACAAAAATTTTTAGAATCCATCAAGTACGAGCAGGGGTTGCAGAGATTTGTCGCAAGCTTCGAGCACCTTCCCTCTCCTCTCATACTAGCGAGCATGCTGAAAGCTACGCTGGGAGGGGGGGATGACAAGGGGCAAGAAGATGTGTTCCTTCGTCAGCATGTGTCATACCCCGAGCACTTTCTTTTCTTCTTTTTTTTCTTTGAATGCATGGCTTACTTTCAGTGTGATCGCGAGTGCGCGCACGCGCACATGGCGGCATCCCGCAGCGGCCATGTTAACTATGCAGCTCACAATGCTCAAATCAGCCAACGGCCGCGGCCAGGGTAGATGGCGCAGTAATTTGGGTATATGGCATCCTTTGTAGAGAGAAGAGGGAGCAATTTCTAGCTGACTGAGAATTAATTTTAAATTCCAGGCCACTTGCTGCGC
This sequence comes from Rhipicephalus appendiculatus, assembly GCA_030522465.1. Taxonomy (NCBI): domain Eukaryota; kingdom Metazoa; phylum Arthropoda; class Arachnida; order Ixodida; family Ixodidae; genus Rhipicephalus; species Rhipicephalus appendiculatus. Next base: position 3,584,868 of record JALIZH010032925.1, on the reverse strand, counting down.
TATAATGTTTGGCTCGCATGTTCACGGGAGCCTCGACTACCAACCCTATAGAGTTTTCTGACTATGCTCAAAAAGTGTTGCAGGGCGCCTTTAATGAACCATTAGCTCAGTGTTCATAATCTCTTTTTTGCCAATAATGCACAGAAATGGCAAAAGTAAGTTGTGTCTCCTAATGAGGATGCTCTGCCACAAAGGGTTAATTATGTATTTAAATATTATCAAGAACAAGGAAGGAGCACAAAGATATCGAATTGACAGTTGGTTTTTTTGTATGTCTTATAACATTAAAAGAAACAACCAAGCAAAACTTGTGATGGAACCTTAGTTATTTATGTAGCTCATTTCTCAAAAAGTCTCTGTAAGCGATAAATATACTCCAAGAGCTTCTCTAAAGACCCCCAACACGAGCCTAGTAACAGAAGCTGCGTAGCAAAATGAAGGTGACATTTTCACACAGCAGCACATTTCATCATACACAGAAAACACATGGTTGAATACACTATGACACTATGATTGAATGAAGCACACCTTTGCATGAAAGCGTGCCTATGCGCATGTAGAAAAATAGTGCACATTATGACAAATGTTTTTTTTGCAATCTCGGCACACTGATGGACATTATAAAAAGAGATCACAAAAGTCGCTCATATGCAGGCGTTTACCGTCCCTACCCACTCAAACAGACTGAAGACCAACATGTGTAATGTGTCTGTGGACACAAATTGATCACTTCAGCTACCAACTCACAGGCACAACACATCACCTAAGGCAAAATTTAGTTACAAAGCTTGCACACGTATAGAAAGGCAAGCTTCTCGGTCAAGTGTACCGTTCATGTTTCCTGTGGCATGATGTAAACAAGGTGCATAAAAAATTAGAAGACTTATTTTTCACGAGTACAAGCCAATTACAGCTTTGAACAAACAGTAGCTTTTTGTAAGATGGTCACCATGAATACACAAACTTGATGCCAATGTATGCAGCCACAAGCCACAAATCAAGGCAAGCACTGTGCAAGTCTGAAGCACCCATTCAGTGCCTCCCTCATCTAGAGGTTGTCCATCTAGGCCATGAGGCAAATCAGCTCTTTCACAAGTTCCACGCCCCAAATTGTAACACTGCAATACCGGGCCCCACTGTTAAACAAATTGATTGGACAGTTACCTCAATGTAACTTAATTTGATCGAAGTTTGGTAATGCTAGAAAACGAATTCATGGTCTGAATCGGCAAAACTACACAGACAAAAAAGGAATGAATAGAAATTATTTTTACAATTAACCACTGTCATTTCTAAACATTTTTGAGAATCAATGAGTCCACGACTCACAGGTCAAACAATGCCTTCTACAGAGCCCACACAGAGAACCTTTTTTTCTTCCTTCATTTCTGCCTTTCCGCAATCTTTCTGATGATGGTTGCTGTTTGTGTAGCAGTTTTAATCTCTAGTTGTGACCATTTGGGCTTGTTGGTATGCCATTTCTAAAAGGATAATTGTAGCACAGGTACAGTCGAACCCATTTATAACAATACTCAAGTGCCACGAAAATTTCATTGTTATAACCGATAATTGCTATAAATGGGTTGCATGAAAAAATGCAAAATAGGGGATGGCAGGCTGTTGCGAGAAAATTATAATATCGGGTGGGATATGCCAACAGATATCAGTGATAAGGATGACAAAGCTGCCAATTTTTTGGACATGATTGAAAAACTCGCACGCTTTCACGGGGCTGCCACAAGCCCCATAGAGCCAATGTATGACAACGTCTGGAGTTTCGGACGCCGAAAGTCTTCCAAGCCTGAACTGTTTACTGAAAGTGCATGTCCGAAAGTGTATGAACAGAAGCCACGTACCACCGCTTCCACGCCGAAGCGGATTTTGAAAGTTAGCTTTGCCGCAATGCCACAACGCTATGCGGAGAAACAAAATACGACTACGCAGGGATACTGGGGGGATGTTGGGGTTGTGAGGGGGGCATTCAGCAGCTTGAATTCCTTGTTTTCTTCTTTCTTTTCGAGGGTTTCACGTTCCGCTACCTTTTCCGCACGGGCACCCAACAGCCAGAATTCATTGTTGTAACTGATAATGCGGCATGCGGGCATTGCTGTACGTGGGTTATTTCACCATAGAAAACATACAAATGTTGATGGTGCAGCAGCTTCTTGTTGTTATAACCGGTATACTTAATGTTAAGACCGGTATCGTTATAAGTGGGTTCGACTGCATATGAGAAAGAGAGAATATTCTTTCTCATTTTCTTTTCTATGTATCTTGCACAATAATCATCCACTTTATGTTCCTCCTTTTTTGTATGTTTTCTCTGCCTGCGTATTCAAACCATGGATCCTTATAAACTTGCAGAGTTTTCTGTTATATAAAAAAATGTAAAAATTTATGACATACGTAGCTATCAGCACTGATTACTAAACAAGAGGGTACAACCATGATTATCATGACTGCCCTTAAGATAACTTGCTGTAAGAATACTTCATTATTCAAGCGACAATTTTCACCCTATAAAACACAGGCTAACATAATCAATAACAGCAGAGGTTTCTCAAAAATTTTCCATTTCTTTTTTCTTACAGTAAAGATGAGTGCACCTTATACATGGGTAATGCTTATTAAATGCTAACTGGTAGCATAGATAGTCCATTTTTCCAACAAACATTTTGGATGAGAAGCATGCAAAAATTCATGGCACTGCCAACACTCAGGATATCATATATGCCAGCTGAGTGGAGTACACAGACAGCAAGACAACGTAACCATGGACGAGCCCAACTTGTCCAAGGCATATGCATTTGAACCCCGTTATAATGAAGTAGCATTGGAACCATACATAAATTTGTTAATCATATTCGATATTCGTTGCAGCAGTAGAGATAAAAGTCTGCTCTTGCGAATTGGCAGTCAGGCTCACGCAAAAATCCTAGATACAATAACGCATTATTCTAAGCTTCAAACCCACTATGAGCAAGGTAATCCTTGCCTGTCTGTCTGTGGCATTTCGAACTAAATAGAGTGGAGCATGAGAAGCTAAACTTGCAACAGAACAAATTTCGTTAGGTGAAACAAGCCTGCAGTTCATTTTTTGGAGGAGATGCGATCTTTGGCTGGTGGCTTTTCACAGCGCTGTGCAAAATGAAGTTTTCCAGTGTTCATACTCGAGAGGGCATTTTCTACTTTCGCAATTCTGGTCCTTTGGAGTTTCTCCAACTGAGTAGCTTCTCAGCCTCCTCCACAGCGTCCGCACTGTTTACCAGTGGTTCACTAACTTTAGTCATCTCCGCGGTCACTGCTACTGTTATCCTCAGGCAACACTACACCATCCACAATTTCCAGATCAGTCAGCTCGGATGCCAAATCCAAGTTATCGCCGGCAGAAGCGAAGTCCTCAAATGCGATTCCTGGGAGCCCCATCAGTTTGAAGCTTTTTCCCATTTTGTGCATTTATTTTGCTTTTTACCCTACCTTTAGAGTTTCGAGCCTCACACAAACCAAATGTTTCTTCGTTACAGACGATAGTGCGGCAGCTCTCACATTTTCAGTTTCATTATAAAGAGAAAAAAATGTTGCTGAAATGAAGCGTGATGAACGAAATTTCGTATTTAGTTTGCTATAACTAATAATTTGCTATACCAGTGTTCATTATAACGAGATTGAGCTATATAGTAAGTGGAAGAGAAGTGACAAGCTGGGGTCAGTGATGGCACTTTTAAACAAGGTCAAAATGTATGAAAACTAGAAACTGCAATTCAAACCTTCAGCACAAAAAGAAGGCAAGTATGGATGTTGAAGGCATATGGTTAAAAACTGCACTAGTATACATATAGGGTATCTTTGATTATGGCCAACAGCAATACACACTTTCGATTTTTTAATAACTCTGTGCTAGCATCAATAATATATTTCAGAATGCTGGCATTCTTTAAGTTACAACACCATAGCAATAAGCCAACAAAATATGGCTCATCAGTATGGTGCTTTACTGAACTGGTGTTTTTTCCTTTAAGAACAAATGATCTTTGTCAGCAGACACTGTTGTTCCTTTTTGTTTTTTAACCAAGACCTATGGAAACAGATATGCAAGAATGCCAACACTGTAAAATTTGCAGTGTTTTCATTGAGCAATACCTTGCTAAAGCACATCTTACCTCAACAACAGCTTGGCAGACCCCAATCAGTGAGCAACTGTGGGGAACAATAATAGGATTTCTTGCACTATGTTAAAGTAACAATTCCTGCACTTTCACATGTGAAGGGTCACGAAGGCCAACCATACACTGCAAGGTTGATGATATGGTGGTCCTCGCAGTTCCTATACGAACTAACAATGTACAATGGGACTAGCCTGGGTCCACTGAAAGTACATTTAGAGCCATCTAAGAATAAAATACCCAGATGTACAGTAAACAAGTTCAAGTTTCAAAACAGCCAACAGGGACGACTAAATAAAATAAATGCTACTTCAATAAAGTTCACTCCACTGGCAATTAATGAATGTGCATTGAATCAGCATTCCCATCATGCCATGATGGGAGAATTAAAAGCTAGTATATAAGTAAACTTGCAAGATATTACCAAGTAAATAAGTCTGCAAGTATTATAAAGTTTATAAAAATCAGGTTTAAAGGTAATGCAACTACGAAAAAAATCACAAAAGACATAATGACAACAAATACTCGTTTGTTAAACCATGAAATCACAACTTCGATGTGTCTTGCAAAAGTAGCTCACAAAATGCACGACATCCTTTTGCACAATTATAACAGAAAAAAATGCAGGCACAAAGCACCTCATGTTTTACACTTCCCACAACAAGACTCTAAGGTGTTTGAAAAATTAAGAACAAGGGTACCACACCCTGGCTTGGCTTCACTAAATGGTGCAACCAATGGAAAATTCAAGCCCATAGCCATTGCTCTATTGCAATTATGTGCAAAAGGTTACAAACAAAGAAAAAAAGAAGATTTCAAGGCTTGCCAAATTTGAAGTACTGCCAGCCAGCCGGAGAAAAAACTTTTTTCTCTGTTTTACTAAAAAAACACACACACATACACACACTCGAAATATTTCTTATGGCATTTCTATGCTTTGTGCAACCTAGCATGTACATAAACAAAGTTTATATTTTTGTAATACAAAAATAAGGCTAATAGTCCTTTGTTCCTAAGTCAGTTTCTCATCAGTTGCACGGTTGCACATTTCCACACACATACACACATGCATGCATACACTGATTTTCTGTGGGCACACATGTGAACCGAACGTTACACCACTGACAACAACCACATTTCCATACCAGTTCTGTACAAATTTCTTTCAGCTACCATGCATTCACTCGAAAGCTGCACCAAAGTCAACTTTTTTTTCCCACTCAATAAGCACAATAACAGTGGCACATCATGGTTATATTACCAGCACAATATCCATAACAGCGCTCGAATGAGCAAAGCACAAATGGGGTGTTAGCAAGCAGTCAAAGTTTACGTGGCCCAGTAAATGTAAGCAGTTCATACTTTCATATGATTTTTCTCTGCAATCTACATACAGCCCTCCACGCAAAGCAGATTAAAAAAATAGCTATAAAAGCTAGTATGTTGCCAGCTAAGAATATGGCATCACTACTCAAACTCTGTCAATGCAGATTTTCATAAAGCTGCTTAACTTTATCTGAAGTTTAGCAGCTGCAGGGCTACTTAACTCCAACTGGTTTTCAATACATGGCATTTCCTTTGAGTTCTTTTGTAATGTCTTGCAACATAAAAAAAAAAAAAACAAGATAAGAAGAACTGAAAGGTTGATATATGCAGCGAAAGTGGAACGAATATACATAAGAACACATGTAAATGTTTGGGCATTAAATTCACAATGGCAATTTCACTAATAGCATAACATTACTTAGCGGAACAAAAGAAAGTGCAACAAAATGTCAGTTACATACTTATAAATACCAGTGCAAAGCATTTTGGCAGCACTAATTTTGTTTCATCAAGTAGCCGCCTTTCAAGAGATAAACAGCTGGACAAAGAGAGCACCTCATATGTTACATATGTTACAACAAACAAAATTTTGCAGTTGCAATGCCTGGTTACAAGGAGACTTTTGGAAAGCACCTTTTAGCTGATAAATCTGTCCAGAAAAGCCTGAATAATAATATAGACAAAAATGGGCCAGTTGCTGCTGATTCATTGCTGAAAGTGTAAGAAGGAAGAGGCTGGAAGAAGTGCACTTGGGACTATTCGCTCCTCTGTGCCATGTTCTTGTTTGTGTTTGATGTGATGCAACTTGTGAAAGCTAAATTAATGGCAGCATGTCATTCTGAGGACCTCAACATCCCGCCTCAAAAGAAAATTTATGAGGTCTTTCTAAAAAGTGCCGAATTTGCACAGCAAATCTTTCTCATGTAACTAAAGGAAGGCCACTTCTCCAAACTGCGTTTATTGCCGCACCTAAAAAAAGCTGTCTTTGAGGGCATTTCAAAATGTTATGAGAAACCCAGTGCATTGAAGAGTATATTTCCATGAGAAATAGAAATATTTTTCCTAGCAAATGCTTTTCTTTTCAATGTGCGTCTTACCATGGTGTGATGACTTACTGCATGGTTTGAGCCAAATATAGTCTTATCATTTGCCTTTTAGAGTTCACTGACCCTTTTTCACTGTTTAGAGTTCACTGACCCGTTTAGAGTCCCTTCGATGAATACAAATTCAATGTCTATCAAAGACACATATGCATGGTGATTTATAACCATTCAATAAGTAATTTCACATGCTCTGATCACAAGTGTGTAGACAAGTGCACTTCAAAATGTGATGGCAAACCCAATGCATTGAAGTATATATTTCAGCTAGAAATAGAAATAATCTTTCCTAGTAAATGCCTTTCTTTTCAATGCACTTCATACAGTGGTGCGATGATTTACTGTGTGGTTCGAGCCAAATATGAGCTCATTGTTTGCCTTTTAGAGTTTACTGACATGTTCCTTTGACGTCTGTGAATTCAATTTCTATCAAAAACACGCACGCATGGCTAACTATTCGATAAATTTCAGACACTCCAATTACAAAAATGTAACTCCTGCCAGTTCATTGATGATGCACGTAACTATAGGTACCACTGCCTAATTAGCGTCCTCTCAAATAAATTAGATTGTCAAAAGGACCCAGAAGGGCATGCCTGTATTGCCCAGGGTTTTACCTGAATAAGCACACTCAGCACACTCAATCTACAATTACTTCTTGTAATACATGCTGTGCTGTGCTTAAGCTTCAATGTTGGTAGCATGAAAGCTGAACAAGACTAAGGTTGTCAAACCGGTGACAACAGACAAAAGAAAGGACTTGCTGACACTTCAGTTGATATTTACGAGCCCATGAATCCCTGATGTTAAAGTTTATACCTGCACTTCTCACATTACAGTGATACCTGTCACTTGCCCCATAGCTTCTTTTATTTGTGGTACTATTAAGCCAGTTGTAAAATAGGAAACTTGCCTTGTTCTACTTTCTTAAATAACTTGGAGAATGGGAGCAAATTAGGTTAGGCTTATTTCTGACTGAGCTACTAGGTCACAATTTAATAACCCAATGACTTGGTCCAACAGTTGGCTTGAAAGAAATATTACACAGCAAAAATGTGCCCGGTAATTAGTGCCCAGATAAATGAGAATTATCCAGCAATTTGAAGCCTGGGAAGAAAATGACTTCAGCTTTTGGCACAACAAAATCTGCCTGAACCAGAGCAGCATGACTGGCTCACAAAGAAAACATCTGATTGGTTTTTTAAATTTCAAAAGAGAGAGTGGAGCATCGAATCATTAATGTTTCTCATTCTTTGAAATTTCATGCCTCATGCCAGACTTTTGCTCACTTTTTTGTATTGCCAGAGCAATTTAGATATGTTCAACTCTGTGCAGTATCTGTATCTTCCAGCACCCTACAAGCACACGTGGCAATATGAAACCTACAGCATTATAATATGTTGGCCGAGCTATATGATTTTAAGCTTAGTTTCAAGGAAATATGCTTTCATAATGGTTTTTGTAATCAACTGAAACTTGATCGTGACTAGCTGAATACAGTAGTTTGTTCTAGATGTGGAAAAACGATGCACTTAAGATGGCCAGATATTCATGGGATTTCTGAATTAACTCATTAAGAAGCCTTTCCTGCTATCTCCTTGCCAACTAAATTTCAAGATGTCATTAAATCAACACCATAAGCATGAGAATTACTACGTGAACTGATCTCTGCATTACCAATGAAAATTTTTAAAGGGGCCCTGCAACACTTTTTCAAGTACCCATGGAATGGATTCACTAAAGGAGCTTATTGCCTCACGAATTCACTGCCGCAAAAATTTTTGGAATCCGTCCAGTACGAGTAGAGTTACAAATATTTCTCGCACGCTGCAATTGCATTCTCTTCTCTCGTCCCGTCGAAAGCGCTGGAAGCTAAGCAGGGAGGGATGGCACGGGGAAAGAAAATACGTCACGCGCGCCTCGTGATCTTGAGCGCTTTTTCTCTTTTTTTTTTTTCTTCGAATACGCCAATTTTCATTGCGATCGCGCGCGCACGCGTGGACAAGTCGCGGCCTCCCGCAGCGGCCTCTGTAACTACCGAGCGCGCCATGCTCAAATCAGCCAATGGCTGATGCGAGTGATACTCTCGCCGGTGACGACACTGACGAGTGATTTTTGAGAGAAGAGAAAGCAAGTTCTGGCTGACTTTGAGAATTTATTATGAATTCCACGCCGCGTGCTGCGCTATAATATTTGGCTCGCGTGTTCTCGAGAGCCTGGACTACCGATAGGCAGCGTTTTCTGAGCATGCTCAAAAAGTGTTGCAGGGCCCCTTTAAAATCTGCCGTAATTCTTGCTACTACAGGCAGCTGTTGTTTCAGATGTTGTTTCATAACAACATCTATTCTCTTTGCATCTCTTTTTCATACTGTCAAGGAACAGTTAAAATATGAAAGCATCCCATTCGACACAAAAAATCAATTTTGACCTTTATTTGTATTCCCATTACAGCTGCTCCTATACCTAAGCTAAGGTCATTTATTCTTCCTTTTTTTTGGGGGGGGGGGGGGGTCAATTTATATTTCCTAAAAATTTTTTGGGGGGGGGGGGGGGGGGGGTATGTGTAAAGACTGGGTGTTATTTTTAAAGAGAAAAACTGCGGAGAAACGGGGCTTTTGCTCTCTCGCAGCCAGAAGTGCGAGATTTTCCTTGCAACTTTCACAAATGATTAGCGCAAGCAATGGTCTCGTTTTTGACACAAAAATATTTATACAAGCGGGATGAACCATGGACACATGTAATGTTTACGCGACGAAGTCCTTTACGTGTATCCTCATGGGCAGACATTGTTTATATTTGAAAAGAACCCATATAAGTAAAAAACAAGCAGAGATGTGCTCGGCTGTTGATTTCTTGTTTTTTTTTTTAGTTCGTTCTCAGCATTTCGTTTACCAAAGTATAGTAGTACCATTTTTCAAGAGTAGAGATGCTTTCCCTTGCTTCACAAGCCATTGTTGAAACACATTGTAAATAGTGAGCACTTCTGTATTCATCCTAAACCTGTTGGGCCTTTAGTCATTCATTAGGTCTGTTATCCTGCTTCACTATCTCGCACCATACACACTTGCAATAAGATTAATGAAGTGCCAATTAGGCCAACTACCCACTCATTTTTAAAAATAACATAGTTAAGTAAGCATTCTCTCAATGTCATAGCTACAATTTACAATGCAGAGCAACATCAGCACTACACTCAGTTCCGAGTGACCTAATGCATTTTACATGTATGCAATGTGCAGGAAATGTGCTGCAATGGGGTATTGTATTCATGTGAATGCAGCAACTAAAAAAAATGCTACAGGCTTTTGTTACTCAAAGTCAGTAGGCACTGAATGTAATATGCCAATTTTCATGCAAATGTTTAACAAAAAGGAAGCATATATAATTTTCGCACATGAATGATACTACTAATTTGATCTACCTCAACCACTTGCTTACTCATTGCAGGCAGAGTTCATTAGATTTGTAACATCTGCATTTGAAATTATTCTCTATGAAAGGGAAAACTTCAGGGGGAAACTAGATTTAACATAATTTTCATGACACTTATGTGGGGTGCAAAAGCAAAGTACTATTTCGCCTGAAAAACGGAGGACACCACTCATAACTAGTTGTACTACCAAAGTTTGCCATAGTTAGAAACAAAAAAAAAGGGGGGGGGAGGGGTGGAGTGGGGGGGCTGGAAAGGAATTATTTAAATTTGATTAAGGTGCCACATTTCATGTGCAGTCCCATGAAATTTGTGCATGCACAAAATGTATCAAAGTAGTTAGGGACTATTTGAAAGTTTTCTCAAATAGTTATGGGACTATTTGAAAGTTTTCAATATTGAATTGAATAGTGTCCTAGTCGATTAGGTGTTGAACAGAATAGCCACTATTAAGAAACACACATATTTTTTGTATAGTTTAATGGACATTTAAAAATGTCAACTGCGGTGAAATAAACATGAAATGGGGCAGAAGTGCGACAAATGTAATCCCTGTGGCTATAATATAGGCATGAAATATGAAACCTTAAGTAGTGCAGCAAGGGCTACTTCACCAAAGTAGTCTGGCTTTAACAGCCATATGATGATCATTTGCACTCTCAGAGTTATGTGCCTGAATATATGAATGCTAGGATGTGAACATTGATTTATATCAATTGTAAGAATTGCTGTTCAATATTGAAAAAAGTATTCGAAAAGTACTTGATATTAAATTGGCTTCTAGCACTATTTTAGGTCTTAAAAGTTTAATCTTGTGCACACCCCTGCACAAGAGTCAACCTAAATAGTTTTTCATATTGTCCATGGTTGCCATCGCTTTGATTCTTGCACCATTCAATAATATGTATGTCATTAGTGAAATCTTTGGCTAATGAAGAAATGTTAGATCCTGGAATACAGTACGAGGCATATATTCGAGGAAGTGTCCAGAGACAAATTAATGATTGCATTATTCGTAACGTGTGCGAAGCTTTGCACGTGGCTGCACCTAGAACTAGTCTACCTGCACTTCCTTTAAGTTACTGCTATAAAAATAGAACTGCATAGGTACTTACGTGCTAAAAAGATCATGTAGCAAGCTTTTTATGCCAACACACAGTGTACGCTGTTAGTAGCAGAATACACAAGAAGTACACAAGACAAAAAATATTAGTTCAAATCGAATATTTATATATATATGACATTACTTTAAGGAGAGTAAAATAATGAGAACAAAAGCCTCTGTATAACCTTTCTATAACTAAACTGAACGAGGAGCTGCACTGTTACATACTTTACATTGTTATGATGATTGTCTGCCATCACAGCTGATATTAGTCGCTAGGAGATAGTGGGACTGTGGTGTTAGTAATTACTCGTAAGCTGATGCAAAAACCTACTGAACACAGCCAAAGGACCGCAGAAGATTATTTTTTGCCACATTTTACTGACAAGAAAATGACTACTTCTTATACAGTTTTCAATGCTAATCTATCTTACCCATCATTATGTGCACTCAAATAGCTGCTTAACAGGTATCACAGTGTTTCTTGAGCGTGCTAAAAAGCACTGCAAGCCCTCAGTTTTCATACAGTTTCACCATACAAAAGCAGACACTTATAGACAAAAAAGCATTTCTTTAAAATTGTGTCCCATGACAGGTGTTGCACTGAATTAGAGGCTCAGCACCCTGATACATGAGAGTGCATGAGAGTGCTGTGCAAGGCAGAAGTGGCACAGGGCATGTGTAACCATTGGCTCAGTGCTCTGGCTGATTTGAAGTGTTGCCAGGTAGCTGATAACTAGCTGGAATTTCGAAATGATGATACAAATGAATTACAAGACCCGCAATTGCTTCACTGCCAGAATTCAGTCTCATTGCTGCAAAGTGAGCAGTAAATATTTCCAAGCTTGTTTCCATAATTTTTTTCACTTCATTAAAAATTGATTCTAATGGCATACACCTATTTGAAAAATTAAAGGGTTACAACTACTTCATTACATCTACTAGTTTGTTTTTATCAATTTAGTTATAATGTGCCTTACCTAAAGTCAATTAAGAAATAGCTGATCATAAAGTAGTGAAATGCATTTTCTGGAAACACCATTCTGTCACATGATGCCAGTGGGCGATATCTGCCGTTAAAGTTCATAACTGATGCTCCCTACTTCCATGAAAGTAAAATCAAGTGTAGTCGTTTAAACCAATTATTTTCGGCCTCACATAACTTAAAAAATAGATGACTCAACTTCATTACCTCAACTGTGTGGATGTGAATAGATACCCAGAGGACTAGAAAACCTCACAACCTGGTGTGTGCAAAAAGAATTAATGTCCGTAGTGACAAAAGTGCATTGAAGTGTACACTGACAAATTCTGACTATATCTGGGCAACCTAGTGAAATGGGGCCAACAAGCAGATGACCTTTCTAAAACATATTCTCATAAGCAGTACGAGTTGTCTAAAACGTTATAAAGTGTGCCAAAATTTTCATTAAAACAAGAAGGAGTATAAAATAATAAGTCACAACTCACATTTTTCATTCTTTTAAGGCTTCAAAAAATGGTGCACAAATTGTGTGAAAATTTTGCAAAGACATTCTCAGCAACGTCTACTAATATCACGGTCACAAAGTATCTCATTTACTTGATTCTAACCTAAAAATCTGCCATCTGTAACTGAGAAGTTGGCTGACCAAAAGTGCCAGCATATGATGGTAAGTGCCAAGAAATTGACACACTGATGAAACTCCAGAAGACAGTTATAAATTCCCATCTCAAAATGCTGCATGCTACGTATAGTATGAGAATTCCCCAGTAGAGAATTTCTGCCCGAATTTTTCCTGCATGCATGCGACGTCACGAGCGACAATGCCAATCTCCCCAATCAATCTGCCTAGCATTTGAGCGCTGTGGGGCATTACAGGCCACACAATAAATGTGAATAAAAATTTTTTTTGTTTTTAAGAATCCTAGGCGATTTATTAGGGGTTCACAAATTGCACTAGGGTGCATATTAAATTAGTAAATATGGTCATTTAAATTTCAATTAAATCTAAACAATACATCCTGTACATTATATTTATGCCTATATTAGTGGGCAGCTAAAAACTGAAAAGCTGGTTATCAGAATTGATTTTCACGAAGAACAAATACATCTGTTATCTTGCTCTCACAGTTTCAACAAGCTATGTAAATCCAAATGAATGTACCAATACAGGTTGCCTAAAAATTTGCTGTGTGAAGGGCACATGAAGATGAGCAAATATGCCAAATTACTATTTTGTCTAAACAAAACAAGAGCCAATGTAACAAAAAAAAAAAAACTACAAAGAAAATGGAATAACTGTGACAAACAACTGAAGACCTTCGCAGGTAACTTGGCAAATGCGTCTGAAAAGCAATACTAGTGCTCTACTACACACTTTTCCTTCGCAATGAAAAAGTGGGTCATGATTTGAGCTCTTTGCCAGCATCTTTCTTTGAAAAGAAATTTCCTAAATGAAAATCATCCACATGCACATGCAGACAGATACCATATTTCTGGCTTAGGCACGACATCATTTCAGTTCTCTGAAGCTTGCAATAAGTACACTAGTGCATTTTTCATTATGTCCACATTGCTAATATCACGGGTATGATTGAAGCCTAATACTTCTTCAGCTAATTATGGCAGCTTACAATTAGAAATTACAGTTGCGGCTTGCTAATGCTTAAAGGACCCCTGACAGCCAAATTTTCATTGGTAACTTTGATGCTTTAATTAGTAACTTTGTGTCTGATAATCCCCAAACTTAATCGTAAATGCTCTAATGTATCTTATAATAAGCATCGTTAATTATGACCACTTTTGGTGTCACTTCAAAATGCCCGCCTAAAACCATAAGAAACTAGCATCCGACCATGGTGGAGTGCCATAAATCACGTATGCACAAACTTTGGCGACGTTGCCAGCATGCTTCCGGAATTGGTGCCTCATGTGTGGGAAGGAATGAAACTGTGGGTACTGCAGTATCAGTTAAAGTGCGACGCACCAGGCACATTCTCCGGCCAAAATTTCTGAAACGACAGGCGACACACCTGCCTGCCAAGTACCCACTAGACTGCCAAGACCGAAAAAAAGAAAAAAGATGTTCCTTGCTACTGTACTTAAAACACCACTGTCGTAAGCAGCCAGAACCACCTTGAGAGCAGCCCGACAACAGAGCGAGGAAGGCAAAGAACAATAGCCCTCATCGGATGCCAGTCGTGGTATTGTGTGCACCCTGCAAACTTGTCTGCGACATCTACAACACTCACTTTACTCACTCAATGTCACAGAGGCACCCCTATTCATATCATACTAGCGGCAATGTTGCGAGGTGCTGCCAACTCAGATGAGCACTCACGCTAACTTTAAAACCAAATTAAGATATCTGAAAGGCAGTGTTCACCACTAATAAGTGGTCAGAAGTGCCCACGCATACAGGACAATCAAACAACACAAACATCTCAAGTTTGCAATTTTGGTGTCAGGGGTCCTTTAATGATGATTATGGGATCTTCGTATGTACTTATAGTATTTGGCTTCAAAACAGGCACTTTTTTTCCTCTGTTGAGTGAATTGTAGTGTGTATGTGTGCAAATGCTTGATTATGAAAAAAATGGGCAAAAATGAAATGCAAATATATGTGTACGGGTACTTCAAATGGTAATTTGAGTGGGATCTTGCATGCTTAGGTATGTGGTGACTGTGCAGTTGTGATACTATAGCACTAATCGTCATAAGTGCTTCCTTACTCCAAAATTTTACACATTTGTTCAAAACTAAAGAGAACTTCACAAAACAAAAACTATTTCAGAAATTTCTGGTTCTACCTAGCTATTTCTGCCACTATAGTGATTCCTAATAGCACACAGAATTATGCTATACTGTGCATGACTAATGCAATCATTTTTTAAAAACAACTAGTTTATAACTGCTCTACAAAAATATTCCTGGAAAAGAGCACCTGTTCAAGCGGTGAGTGCACTTGCCAGTAGCAAGGTTATCATTGCTCCTCAAAAATAGCCAGACTTGCCCCATTTCTTTAAATACAAGATATAAAGATTTTAAACTAAAACAAGTTGCAAAAAAAAAAAAATGATTCAACAAGTAAGCCTCAGTACACTTTTTCACACATTATACTATGTACAAAAAAAAAAGAAGCTTTGATAGCATTGCTTCATTTATAAAAGATGCAGTTTTACTCATTCAGTAGCGCATACATTTACACAAACCTCAGCTTCCCAATGTGCGGAATATTGTGAAATACTGCTAAATATAGTTAAATATATGCCTCTCACTAGCAGCACCCATGCTCTGTAAGTTGTACTTAGCAAAAGCAAGGTGTGCTGTCAGGCTATGCTTCCGAACAGACATGCTGCACTGGAACCCTGATTACACCTGCCAGCATTATATGGTGTCTTGCACTTTCAAGTGGGTCCAGTATGAATCTGTTGCAGATGATACTAACAATTCATTAATAACTTATCTAGTAAAATAAGCACCCTGCCCCACATAAATGCCACAAGAACGGTGGCAAATCACAAAAAGCAAAGACAGAGGTGGAAGGCCACAACTTCTTTATAAAAAAAAGTGACCACAAGTTACTTTTTGCCAGTAGCAGCATGCAACAGCCCAATTACTTTATTTTATCATTGTCTAATCTTTCCCACTCTGACTCTAAATCTGTTCTTCAATATTTTTGCCAAAGCAGTTTTTCGCTAGGCCGCCCACAGATCTCAGTTTCATGGAAGCTACGTATATCACCCAACACGACTGAACACAACACACGGGTAGCACTGCAGGTACAGTACTCACGGTTTGAAAGGTGACATTTTTTTTATTAGTATAATGACTGTTATGAACAACTGCTCGCGATAACTGTGTCATGTCGCTGCAGATCTGGCTGCTAAAGGTAATGTTGGCTATGACACGAGTGTTCGAGTCAAAATTACGCAGATATGACATGAACCGTAGATGCTGGAAATGAAAGTATGTGCATTACTTAGCCCTAAGTTTTCCTAGATTCAATCCGCGAGTACTGTACACTATCGCCTTTCTGTTAGAAATTATGCAAGAAAACAACAAATTCTACCTGAATATCCTCACTGCAACAAATATATGCCACTAGGTGTATCATTTCTTTTATAATTTTGAATGAATTTGAGAGTATGACGGAAGTCGCCTTTTCGGGATGAAACATTAAAAGAATGGATCTGGACACGGACCAAAATGATTTTAAAAACAAATGTATTAACATTTTGGCTCTCCTACGGGAGCCTTGTTCTCCCTTGGGGTAGCTGAAAGGTAATACATTTGTATTTAAAATTATTTTGGTCAGCATCCAAATCCCTTCTCTCAATAACTTTGAGCTTATGCCACTAAATTGCAGGCCATGCATTTGTCACCAAGCATCAACTTCCATGTAGCGCAGTACAGTGGGAAACAAGAACACAGGAAGGAACAACAAAGACAGACAGACACTACTGCTTGAGTCCATTTGTCGTGCCTTCCTGCGTCTTTCTGTCCTACCGCACTATGCTGCAAGCCATTTCACTATGAAAAACCACTTCCACATTGATACCGTCATCAAGTAGCTGATTTATATGCACATGCTAGAAAGCCCTTGACCGATCCTGCAGTTATAGCTGGTTAACCCTCCCTGTCTTTCTATTCTCTCCTGTTTCCTTTCTGCACAGTTATAAAAATTCCATTCCAACAAAAGTGAAGATGTTTCAGGGTAATAACATTTCAAAACTGCTTGTTACTTTGCATCTCCTTGACATGTGTTGCCTCGGGGCATAAGTAATTCCCAGGAATTATAAGTAGCTCGGAAAGCTTTTTAGAGCTTCCACACAGTTTTGTCACAACTAGAAATATTTCCCAAATATATTACCGACTTTCAAATACATAATGCTGTCATAATGTCACCTGAAGTGCATATATCATTGAAATTTCATTGTAAACATGCATCTAGTATTATGTTTTATCAATAAAAACATCACCTGAATGTACTAGTATCAATAGAAACATCACCTGAAACTGTACTAGTGCTTTTAGTCTTCCAATGACGAGTTTCTATAAAGCAAAAAAAAAAAAGTTTGCCCATTCAACTTGCATGCAGTGAATGAGAGCAAAGCATGCTCATTACAGCGATACGATGGTGATGAACCCTGTCATATAGTTCTTGTCCCTTCAGTTTTCACACCTAATGCTTACATGAGTAAAGCAGCCAGCAACATTCAAGCACATATGCATTTCATTATAGACTCTCGTAATGCAGACAAGTTCAAAGTGCACCCCCCATATCCTGCACAGTTTTTGATGACAGTGAAAGTGCGTAGCAATGCAGAGGTAAATAGTGGGATGCACTAGCCCATATATTCCACAACAGATCAACATAACCTGGGATGCTGTACAGAAGACATACAAAGGCTATATGTGATCTGGTGTAACACTTGTAAACCATTTTGAAATGGCTTGTTAGGTGCTACAGCAGCAAAGAGTTTCGTGAGAAGGCACAGTGAAAACCAAACATTGAGAACATAATTGTCTATCATAAGCATACTTGCCTTAAAGCGCCTTAAAGAAAGGGTAATTGATAGTGCTTGTTGCACTTTTGGCAGCAACGTTTTCTGTATCACTTCCTACTTTTTTTCTCTTTTTTTTTCCCTATATAACCATCTGCTTGCACCACCACACCTATGAGTGCACAACTGCAGTATTAATGGTTCAACTTGTCCAGTAGTTTTTTCCTGGTAGGCCCTGTGACAGCAAAACTTGCAAAAAGAAAAGGAACCCTAAGGATCCTGCAAGGTTTTTGAATTTAATGTCTATGCGCAGCTTCACACTGAAAGATCTGCTGTGGCATTACCACTGTTCACCTTTCTCTTTGAGTAGTGCAGCTAAGGGCTAGGCCACAAGAATTTCACCATAGCAGGAGATCGAGCAAATTATCAAAGGTTAACTACATTTATCTATGGCATAAGACAATTAAAAAAAATAAAAGCTGGTAAACAAGCAAGAGTGCTACTCTCACAAGTGAACATTCACTGAAAAAAAAAAAAAAAAAAGAAAAAAAAAAAAAACACACACTCCCCTCATAAACATTAGCTGTGGGTGCAGTGCTCTTATGTGCATATTTTCGTGTGTTGTTGTATTCTCACAGAACTGCCCAGTGCAGTAAAGGTCATAAGAGTTATTGTTGCCTGAAAAGTAGAGATGCTCTCACTGTTAATTCATTCTATGCAGTCACTTTCTGTTGCGCCTGTATTTGTCTTTGAACACAAGACAAAATTCTATAATCAAGTACTGCGAGACACAGATATAACAAATGAATATTTATGCTTATATGGCACTCTGATCTGACGAGTAATCTTGGTCAAGGTACCTGTTGTGCTTGCTACATGACTGCCGAAATATTCCTACTCGTCGTATAATTCTCAAAGATAGGCCACAACAAGCCCACCTCGCACATAATTCTGGCATGACATCAACTAGTGTCACAGCATCGGTTTTATGCTGTATAACTGATGTGATGCCAGCTGGATTTCATCCTATTTGCCCACCTACCGAAATAGAAATTTCAGCGAACGTACTTCAGCCACAAAAATGTGGTTACTCTGTGACTTGAAATAGCCATTGTGACTCCAGACACTGCCATTCAAGAAAATTTGTTGAAAATATTTTCCTTATTTGTAGCCACTTAAAAGAAAACTATGGCAACAACTTCTAAAATGAGCAGAAATGAGTGGTGCATAATGGCGGCTAACAAAGATCACATTTTTTTTTCTGCAGTGGAAAATTACCCCTACAGGGGAACCACCAGTGCTGAAATGTTCTGATGAAGTTGTACCTAAATTTAGAGATAGAAGACAAGCTCCCGCTTAAGCCTGGTAATTAGCTGTTATTCGTGACAGTGACGAGAGCTTGAGAAGCTATGGACGGCTTCTTTAATGCACCTTGGACCACTCTGGCTATTCATTTGTGCCTTGTCTTCCTTCTGAAAAGCCTATTAACTGCCATATACTACACAACTATGCACCAAATTCAAGCAGTAGCATTCTTTATCAGCTGTCTTTTCACAGTGATTGCTTGGACCTCAAGTTCTGGAAAGGCTTAGATTATGCAGTGTACACTGATGTTAATAGGTCTCTACATGCAACGACCAGCTCAAGGCTATTTTCAGCTCCAACTTGCTCAAGCCCACTGAGTGCTAATATGCTAAAGCAGAGTTTAGTCAAAGTGAAGGACTGTAGCCAAAGGATTACTGAATTTAATAACTGCAACATGTAAACAACAATATTTAAAGCTGAATAACACCTGATTCAAGTGTGAAGGCCTCATTCAAGAAGAGCTGCTGATAAGTATTTAAGCAGTATACTTTTATGCCCACCAAAACTAGTCACAGTTGCTGATGGCATGTAAACATGCATAAAATGGCAAGGACATAAAAATAGAGCTAAAGTATTCATTATCCTGCACTGACATGGGCATAAAAGCAGTTATATAGAGATCGGTAGCCAAAGACCATTCTTGCTTTAGTGAGATCGATGCATATTCAAGTGCAGTAGCACCAATGAATATATATATAGAGAGAAAGTGCTACTTCAAATGGGAAGAGACAACAACATAACAGCAGCAGTCTAAACAGAACTTCTCAAGAAGAACCTCAACAAGTATAAGAAATTTAAATGGAGATTACTTTGCTTTTGTTGAGGTTTAGCTTGCTGAATTGCATTAACCTCCAAAATGCAATGTTTCTCAAAAGAATACTATTTGCTTTGCATTTTACATGATTCTTCTTTAATGTGACAAAGTGCCACTTCTATTTGTCTACCCAAAAAGGGTGATCGCTCCACAGTCCACTATAAAGACTCACAGAGGTCCCTCATCTTGGCAAGTTGTAGGGCAGCCCCAAGCCGACATGTTGCATGTTAAAGGCCAACATCGTGCACGGCATTAAAGAATTGGCAAAAACGGCAGTGGCTGCCAATGTGACCTTTGCATCCAGTGTTTACCACAATTTCTTCTATGCCTATGCTTTTTGACTTGGATAAAGTTTTTCGCACATGGCAGCTGCTAAAAACATTGTCAAAAGACACCCCAAGCACCGACTAGACCTTGCACTATAAACAACTGTCCAGAAGTCACTGAGGAGCCAGGGGAGTCCAGAGTCAAGCAAGCAGCAGGTGCGATGTTGAGGGCAATGGACACTGAAAGTCCTGGAAGAGGTCAGTAGGAGAAACATGGATGGTCACTTTTTGAGCGCCCACTGGAGGTCATCCGAGCGTGGCCTACAACCTGTAAGGGCAGAGATGACTGCTTCTAGGGCTGGCCAAAAGTGGAGTTTCTCCAGTGGATAGTTGAGCCAACCGGTAGTGATGCAAAAGTAAGTCTCATGGGGTGCCACATGGTGTATTCGGTGATGTTGTCTCGGCAGCACCACATGCCACTCCTGAAGAAGCGTCACCCACCGTGGCAGTCCAAAATATGTGTGCGACCACTTGTGAATCTGCAATGAGGGAAACAGCCAGCATGCAACAAGGCTCCTGTATTGCATACATACCCCGCAATTTAAGTCAGTGGGAGTCATTTATGTGCCGCAATAAAGAAAGCATTGAAAATCAGAACTTCAATGGCATATATTCTTGCTAAACAAAAAGAGCTGCATTTGGTTGCTATGCGTTTCATGATGCATGTTTTAAGAAACATTCACCACAGATAGTACAAACCTAGCAACAATAATAGGGAAGCAAAAATAGCGGTGAAATGAGAAAACTGTGGATGATAAATATAAATTACAGGAAAGATGAGGTTCATACCTGATTGGTGAATGCCACAAAAAGGGCCAGAAGGAAGAGGAAACAGTTCCAGTGGTACGTGGCCAGGATGGCCTGTGGAGGCTTGGAAGCAAAGCCCCAGGCCATGCTGGCCAACACTGGAATGGGCACCATGAAGTTGTCCCCATTGGTCTCGATGAAATCATGCCGCGTGATTGATGTTGGATCGATGTGATGCTCTCGGAAAGGACGTATAAATGCCTGCAGTGGCAACAAGTGCAAGCACCTAATTTAGCAACAATGCAATGACTGATTGAACTTGTAGTACTTTCTAGACAATGTCAGGATGGAAAAATAGGCATGTTTATTTAGCATATTCTGAGTTCACGTATTTCAGAGTGATGGCCGTTAACTACACTGAACACAGTGTGCATGCAGTGAATTAAAGCAGGGGTCCACAGACTACACATACCTTAAGTTGCTTCTTGAAGGCACATACAATGTAAACTTGCTATTTAAAGAGACATTAAATAGAAAAATAATTCCAGCCAAATTAGCACATTACCTTTATACAATGTATGAAAAATCACTTTTAACGTAATAGACTTGGCATACCACAAAAGGCACACAAAATTGCATAGCAACACTACTTATCTTTCAGTCACGAAAAGCTTATCTGTACACGTGTTCATGGGCAGCTGGCTTAAGTCCCATGCTATACAATGTTACAGGAAGCAACGCGAAATATAGTGCTTATAATTAGTAATTAACAGCATAGTTTCTTTGTACAACACAATGGGAATTCTCTACAATTAAAAGCTTTCAATTAGGTTAGGATAGATAGTGGCCCTTCACTGTTGTCAAATTTCAAGCATCTGTCATATTATATCAGTAACATACAAATTATGGAAAGCACAGGTTTCAGAAGGGCATCTGTTGACTTAAAACCTGCACTTTCGCCTACAGATTCAATTTTCCATCTTTGCAAGCTTGAGAGAGAGAGAGAGTGAGTGAGTGAGTGAGTGAGTGTGCGTGCATGTGGGTATCAGGGGAAAAAAGTTCCGCAGAAAGGTTGGCTAGTTGGTTTGGGTTCATAATGAAGTGAAAAGGGGGGGCAGTGCTGGAACGAATACAAGGACGAGAAGACAGGACATGCGCTGTACTCACAACTAAGGGGGGGCAGCGCTGGAACGAATACAAGGACGAGAAGACAGGACATGCGCTGTACTCACAACTAAGGGGGGCAGCGCTGGAACGAATACAAGGACGAGAAGACAGGACATGCGCTGTACTCACAGTTGTGAGTACAGCGCATGTCCTGTCTTCTCGTCCTTGTATTCGTTCCAGCACTGCCCCCCTTTTCACTTCATTATGAAAAAAGTTCCTTTTCCAGCAAGATTATTGAACTGGAAATCTTTCCAGCTGGAAAGACTTACGGGTCGATAACCAAGCTCAAAGTGCATGAATATCCAGCAGGAACTTTGTCAGTTTCCGGCTGGAATTCGGTCATATTCCAGGTGGATATTCATCAACTTTTAGCTGAATTATAATGCTATATAGCCGCATTATCGAATTGGAAATCTTTCCAGCAGCTGGAAATGCTCAATAATCTAGCTGGAACTTTTTAGGGTCGAAGCTCCTAAGGGTGTGGGTCTGTCCCTCCTCTGTAGTTGTCGTAGTAGTAGTAGGTAGGTAGATAGCAATGTATAGTGGAATGTACCCACTCCACGTGATAAAGATGACGATGACGCAGTATAGTGGAATGTACCCACTACACGTGATAACGATGACATCATTCACTTCGTGGATATGGCGTGATTTTAGGGGCGAAGCTCCTTAGGGTGTGGGTCTGTCCCTCCTCTGTAGTAGTAGTAGTAGTAGTAGCAGTAGTAGTAGTAGTAGTGGTAGTAGTAGTAGTAGTAGTAGTAGTAGTAGTAGTAGTAGTAGATAGGTAGGTAGGTAGCCACGTGTAGTGGAATGTACCCACTCCACGTGATAAAGATGACGATGACGCAGTATAGTGGAATGTACCCACTACACGTGATAACGATGAAGTATTAGCGCGTTCCAATATAGTGGAATGTACCCACTACACGTGATAACGATGACGATGACGCTGATGACCATGAAGTATAAGCGCGTTCCAGACCACACATTCTCTTTCTGCCATGGATGAAAACGATCGAGCTTCGCCCACTCATCATCATTCACTTTGTGGATATGGCGCGATTTTTTGCATCTGGTGTGTGTGTGTGCGTGTGTGCATGCACGTACGTACGTGTGCATATGTGTGCACGTGTGTGTGTGTGTGTGTGTGTGCACGTGCGTACGTGCGTGCATGCGTGTTTTCCTTGTTTAATTTGCTTCTCATTTTAATATAGTTTGACAGTTGTGTGTTACTACTCCAATGTTGAGAAAGATATGCTTCTTAATTCCATGTGCACCTTTATGAACAAGTTCATAACAGTGTTGTAGATCAGCCATTGGTAGTTAAGCAGATGATGACGAGCATTTCAGAAGAAGTAACTCTGAACCTTACAAAAAGCATCACAGAATGTGCATTGTTGTAAGTAATTGTGCTTATAAGGTATGAAAGAATGGCTTAGCAGTGTGTGCTGTGGTACCTCTATCCCCAGAAAGAGTTTTACACAGGCACAGCCACATCAAACCATCAACCAAACTGAGTTGACGCTTATATTTTACATAATTCTGATCTTGGCTAGAGCATCACTACAAAAAGCTACATACATGTTACTGCCTGCTCTTGTCTGAAATACCTTGCATGAAAGGCAGAACCTAAAGGGCTACAAGTAATAGCCCATTAAGGAGCACATTCATGCGAAAATGTACACTCTACAATGGGCATTGACTGCACTTTCTGAATGATGAAAAAGAAACAAAAAAACGAGGAGTGCAACACAGAAAAGAATAAAGGAACATAGGAGCAGTGGCGTACCAACTCTTTCGCGAGTGGGGGGGGGGCAAACCTACTTCCCTTGTAGGCCGCGATTTGTACGTATGTGTGTGTATATATATATATATATATATATATATATATATATATATATATATATATATATATATATATATATATAGTCAGCAGGAAAGCTCAGTGGGTTCGGTCTGTGTAAGAAAAAAAACGGGTACACGTACGAGAAAGCAATACTTTTATGCCTTACGTTTCGGCCGTGGCACGGCCTTCGTCAGAGAAGAGAGAGAGAGAGTGTGTGTGTGTGTGTGTGTGTGTGTGTGTGTGTGTGTGTGTGTGCGTGCGTGCGTGCGTGCGTGCGTGCGTGTGTGTGTGTGCGCGCGTTGAAAAATGAAGGACGAACGTGCGACAATGTTTATTTCTGTGTCCTGTCTTCCTTGACGAAGGCAGGCCCTCCTGCCCAAACGTTGGAAGAAATAAACATTGTCGCACGTTCGTCCTTCATTTTTTAACGCATACAACGCACTGGATCTGCTGAAACACTTTTCGATATATATATATCATTTATGGGGTGTTCATCAGCGAGGGAAAGAAAAGCTGAAAGAAAGAAGGAAAGACGGAGAGCCGCTGGAGGCGGGCAGGTTATCTGTGTATTGTCTGCGAGGGGTAGATAAAAAGGGCGGCCTGAGCAAGCAACCAAGGAAAAGCGGAAAAGAGAATTGCCGCTTCTATCGAACCATCTGAACTTGAACTCCGTATGTGCGCTAACTGCTTCAACCGATTCCCACAGCGCATGGGATATCCCAAATTTTAACACCAATGTGTTTTATGCAAGGGTCCACCAAGATTTCAGTGGCGCGTTTCCGCCATGGAAATGACGTCGAAAAAAATATACACGATCGGATGCTAAAGAACAAAACCGCCAGGCCTGCGCGGAACGCGCAGCACAGTCACAGTGAAAGCTGGAAGAGCGGCCTTTCTAGAGCCTTTTTTAAACACTCTTGGAGAAACTACTACACGCACACTTGCTAGGTACCTCCTACGCCATAGGTAGGTAATAAACTTTATTAATCCAGCGAGAAATTACTGGCCCGGGCTAGGCCTCCAGGGGCCGTCGTCCGGGGAACATCGAGTGAGGTCCATAAATCATCATAATTTTTGTGCAGTGGGGGGAGCGTCCACTATGCCATTATTCGTCAGTTTTCTGAAAAGCGAGGTACCCGCTACACACTTGTAACGTATTATGTGCAGTTTGTTGATGTTGCGCTGACGACGATGAAGAATTATGCCTGAGGCTTTTGTAATGAGTTTGAGCATTGAACGACGCACTCGTTACGCTATTTATTTATTTATTTATTTATTTAGGAGAATACTGCCAGTCTGAATGCCAGACTTTGGGCAGGGGTGGGCGGTACAATGAACACAACGATATGCAGGAAGTACAAAAAATATTGAGCAGATTATACAGCAGTATAGATAGTGTTTAGAAAAAAAAGAACGCGTTGATTCACATAGCAAAAAGCAGGAAATACAGTCCATAATTGCCGTGCCATACAAAGCAATACAAAAACTGCCCGAAAGTAGTGCACAGCAGGTTTTGCTGTACGGATAAAAAAAAAAAAAAGTTGCAGCGCTATGTACATCCTGTAGTACAAGTACAGTCGGCAACAATGCAAAAAGTACATCCGGGCATGTTAGTTACAAGCGTGGTAAATTGGTAAGGCAACCATTTTGACTAAGATGGGCACAAGAACAAAGCGCACTGTAAAGGAAATGGAAGTGCAGCTGTCAGACAGATGGAGCAGGTAACGCACGGAGAAATGATTTCAGGTCGACACTTTCAAGAACCTCTGGTGGCAATTTGTTCCACTCGTTGATTGTGTTGCATTGTGTTTTGCATTGATTGTGTTTGCATTGTGTGACGCCTGGTTGTTACTTTACTGTTCTAAATCGCTTTATTGCACATGTTAACGCGATTCCTTACCCGACATGAAGCCTGCATAGGGTCAGTACCGGCGTAGCTCAGTGGTAGAGTGCCGGGCTGCCACGCAGAGGGCCCGGGTTCGATTCCTATTCTGTCGCAGGTACTTTTCATTTATTTAGTTTTTTTTTCTTATTTAGCGCGATAGTGGTTACGGACACCGACGGCGGCGGCCAACCACGGCGCAAAAACGGCCCTTGTTGCGATCTCATAACAGCTTTCGCTGTCAAAAAGTTCCATGAAAGAGCATCGAACTGACGACCTCTCGGTCCGCAGCAACAAGTTCCGAGCACACTATCCACTGCGCCATGGCCACAGACTCTAACGGCTTTACAAACGCGCTTTTTATATCTCACACTTTCCTCTTACAGTGCTCTTGGTCAGCGGGGTGATGTCACCCTTTCGGAGCGGTAAAGTAAACCAATTCATCATTAGTGTGGCCTCCACGATTAGCGCCTTCAACGCGTGTTGCTACACATCCGTCCCCATTCGGCACGTTTTCAATAGTAGTGGAATTTTTCAACGCCTTAACACACCGCGAGGTGACGACCTTAGTCCAAGCGTTGGTCTTGCTCATAGCGTCCATCCAAACCAATAATAGCTCTGCGACGCGTCCCTGCCTCACCTGGATGTAATAACCATGTTCCTCGCTTACTCTCGCCCCGAGAACAATGGCGACCGGGCTAGAGGGGTGACAGGACTCGCTTAGCGTTTTCCTCTAGTCCGACCGTGGTGTTCAATCACACTTTCACATGCCGTGGGATGGCGACCTTAGCCCAATTTCTGCATCCAACATGTGACGGTTTTCTGGCTATCACGCCTCTTTCTCTGATTGCGCTTTGGCCATTAACATCTCCAGCTACCATAATGGTTTATTTAATCATTGACCGCAGACGTTAGTCGTCGGAATGGAGACGTACCACCAAGTGTCAACGAGGGTGCATCCACGTTAAACTGTGCTATAGCTGCCAAACACCAAAATATACATTGTGCAAACCCTCCTATATCAATGTACAGTAAACGTTCAATTACCTCTGTAAGGGCGCGTTTTCCTTTCGTGCTATACTGATTCCTATGATGTAGGGATGGCGCATGTTTTTTTTTGTTTTTTCAAATGAATGACTGCCGTTGTACTTTTTCATAATAAGTACTACACTTTCTTGCGTATATTCAGGCTTGTGCAGGTTATAATTTGCCTTGCTTGCTAATAGTCCAAACAGCGTTTCTAGCGCGTGCTTATTAACATTACTACTATTATTATATTACTCTGATTGTCAACTTGTCAACCCTTTTCTTTAAAGAAATGAATAATTTGTCGTGTTATGGACGTGGTACATTGTTTACACTCATCGTATATGTATTTACAACCTTTCTGAAAGGGCCCTCCGGCACCTCCATAAATACGCCAATCCAAACGGTGTAACCAAAATTTTTCTTTAAAGAAATGATTGCGATTTTAACATTAAATCCCTCATTGCTTCCTTCGCAATGGTAGTTAGCTGTTTATGATTGGTCGAAACATACTGGACCATGCACACAGCACCTGCTTGTTACGCGAGGCTACAAATGACGCAAAAATGATCCTTTGCGTAATGACCACTCATGCACAACCACGTAAAAAATAAGAGAATGAACTATTTTCAATATGGCATATTGTTGGCTATTCGTTCTTCGGCATTAGTAAAAACTTTCTGCGTGCCATACAATCGCCTCCTTGTTACACGACGTCATGAATCTGCGAAATGTCGTGGTATTTATTATGACATGTGCACACGAAACAGCACATTCATGTGCTGAACAATACCTAAAACTTTTTTGAACCGGAGAGCTTCTCCTTCTAAACATAATTCAAGTAGGCTGCCCGCCGATCACATTAGCAGCGGCTACTTTTAACAGCTGGCGAGATGGATTCACATGGGTATAATAAATATTTTCAATTGCAGCATAACGGCATAACGACGATTAGCTGTTTGTGCGCGTATACAACTCTGTGAGCTCATCTTTGCTGAGAGAGAGAGAGAGGGAGAGAAAGAAATAAGCTGCGCTGCGCCTGTGTGCTTCTTTGCTGACCGAGTTATATTTTGAGCTGTAAAAGTCAATTCAAGTTGAATGAAAACCAACTAGCCCGACTGGTAATTAAGTCTCCTTAGTCCAGAAAACCACGGACCTTCACCATCTTCCTAGTCCGGTGGATCAAGTTGCGGGGCAAGCTTAAAAGCTGAGCTTCCCACTGTGCTCGAGTCCACTGCTTTATTCGTCGCCTTGTTGGAAGCTGCCACCATCACTGCAAGCCACCATAAGCAACGCTGATCAGGTTGATCGGAGACTAAAGCAGAAACTTTTTTTGGCGCTTCCAGTACGGCAAAACTAAAAGATTAAAAAAACTTCGTCACACTCATTCGCTCACAGCAGCTTCGACAGAGCAGCTGGTATGCTATTCATTTTCGATGAAAGAAAATGATTTTCCTGAAGAAGCGGTTTGGTCGGTCCATAAAACATTTGCTCGTTCCCACCCGTATTTGCATCATCGATGATTTAAATTTCAGTCCAGGCACAGCAGAATAAAGGCATGAACGAGTGATCTAATGTTCTATATAGGGCCCCTGCTCAGCACTAGACTGCTCTGCAATGCTAGAGCACAAGGCGCGAAAGCTTCGCATAGGCAGCCTGCACCGCAAATAGCCTACAAGGAAAATATTCACAGCAGAAGGGTAGGAAAACTTTCAATATATAATTAAGTGATTACTGTGATGAAGGAAAATTTCACCTCAGTTGTTGGTTTCCCAGCGTACAGCCGACAGACCACTGTCGAAAATGGGGTGGGCTCGGCCCCCCTAACTTTTTCTCAGCGGGGGCTCGCGCCCCCCCTTGCCCCCCCCGGCTGATACGCCTATGCAGAGGAGAATATAGATTTCATGTATTCATAAAAAAGATATCATGGGTGTTCATCAGCATACATGGGCGAAAGAGTGAATACAAAAGAGAAAGAGTAGCACTTCAGTGCTGATGGAACCACTGCGTATATACACAGTGGCCAAAAATAGGCAATGTATTCTTAATACATGCATCAGTGTGTTTTTGAAAAAACCGCCAGGCCTGCGCAGAAGGCGCAGCACAGCCACAGCGAAAGCTGGGAGAGCGGCCTTTAGCCTTTTTTAAACACTCTTGGGGCAACTACTACAAGCCCACTTGCATGGTACCCACTACGCTATAAATCATCATAATTTTTGTGTAATGGGGAAGCGTCTGCTATGCCATTCTTCGTCATTCTTCAGAAAAGCGCGGTGCCCGCTACACTCTTGTAACGAATTATGTGCACTTTGTTGATGCTGTGGCTGACGACGATGAAGAATTATGCCACAGGCTTTTGTAATGGGTTGGAGCATTGAACGACCCACTCGTTACGCAATTCGCATTGTGTGACGCCTGGTTCTTACTTTACTGCTCTAAAACGCTTTACAACACACGTTAACTCGATTCCTTACCCGATATGAAGCCTGCCTAGGGTCAGTTTGCACCGCA
The DNA here is from genome assembly GCA_030522465.1 of Rhipicephalus appendiculatus. Taxonomy (NCBI): domain Eukaryota; kingdom Metazoa; phylum Arthropoda; class Arachnida; order Ixodida; family Ixodidae; genus Rhipicephalus; species Rhipicephalus appendiculatus. The sequence continues at coordinate 3,555,571 of JALIZH010032925.1, read as the reverse complement.
GTTTCAAGCAGTGGCGTAGCTCAGTGGTAGAGTGCTGGGCTGCCACGCAGAGGACCCGGGTTCGATTCCCATTCTGTCACAGGTGTTTTTTATTTATTTAGTTTTTTTTCTTATTTCGTGCGATATTGGTTACGGACACCGGCAGCGGTGGACAACTACGGCGCAGAAACGACCCTTGTTGTGATCTCATAACAGCTTTCGCTGTAAAACTGCATATCAGCACTGACTGACAGGTTAAATAGCTTTCTATAGGCCACATGCAATGAATCTTAAACCAAATGTGCTCAACTTATCTAAAAGGATATCACCACACACACGGTGAAACAAGACTGTATTGATCTACTTTCATCAAAATATTACCACATATAGGCACAAATCTATTATTCACATGTTCTCAAGCTTATAGGAATTCTGAACCACTTTTCCAAATGATCATTGAATGACCTCAGTATCAGGTTTATTGCCTCATGAATAGACTGCCACAAGAATTTCTGGAATCCATCAAGAATGAGCAAAGTTACAGAGATTTGTTGCACTTTTTCTCTTCTCTCGCCCCAACGATCGCACTGGAAGCTACACAAGGAGGGATGACGCAGTGGAAAGAAAAGACAGCGAATGTCACAACCTCCAGCACGCATCATGAAACATGATTGCTCTCTCCCATCGAGATTCCTGTGTGCTAATGTTGCTAGCCCACTATGTGCGGCACTGTCACATGGCGATACCCCATGGCAAGAAGCACATCTGATCCAAACGCCACCCCTAATTTATGTCTGCTATCAACCAATACAATCGAACCTAGATGTAACGAAGGCCTCCTTGCAGCCAGAAAGAGTTAAAATGTGAGTTTTGTTAAGTTAAGGTTCTTAAGTGCCAACTGTGCAAATAAAGATGACAACCCTTCTGGCATATATGGTACTTTATAGACAACATAATCAGGAAAATAACCACTTAACTCTGGAAATAATAGCCCTACTGAGAGCACCTCTGTTTTTGTTTTTTTTCGTTTTTTTTTTTGTTGCCCTGAGCCACCACAACTGTTGGCACTCATCATGCCGTCCTTCAATTTCAAAGTTGTATAGAGCGAGCTCAATGAAATCCCGAATCTTTCAGCACTACTTCATTCATTACTTCGGAGATACATTCGGTCATTACATCAAGGCACAAAACTTTTCTATTGCGAGGTACGCCACTCATTGTGAACAGGAAAACACAACCTATGCACCAGATCAAACAACCAATTGTGCTCGGTGAACCAACCTATGCACAATGAGATCGAGCCTTCAACTGGTTCAAGAAAACAAGCTCAATGATCGCTGTTCGTAAACCTACTTCCGGGTGGCACTTTCCCACTCCAACAGGCTGGTGACATCAGAGCATGATGCGTTCCGAAGCTTCAGAGGCACTCTGCCTACCCCAAGACAAGCCCACCCACTGTGGGTTTCATACGTACACAACAAATGGCCAGCGGTATGTCCTGCTCTACAGATTGAAGTCAGCTGGCAAAATGTGCATTAAAGGGTGCATGCAAAGCGCTGTTTGTCCTGGCTAAAGTTTTTACTTTCATCTGCCTGTGAAGGAGGCCCCTAGCATGTGTGTGCGATGCACAAGCACTTCATTATATCGAGAGCACAGTATAAAATGACCTTTTTAAATCCCGAAAAAAATGTGCATGGTTTTTAATGGGGCATAAATTGCAAAAAAAAAAAAAAAAAAGGTCTTACTTTGAGAATTTCATGATACCAAGGTTTAAATGTAGCAGCAATCTGTTTGAGAACATACAGCTGGCACCCCACCCATTGAAGTGAGTGAGGACTGTGCCTCTATATGAAGACAGGGCACTTGAGAAAATGGCACCTTCGCACCCCATATGTAAACTCTACATGCCACGCACGACTACAAAATTTGGCTGAACTGTTTACGGCAGTGCTTGCTGCCCGTGGCATGTGTTTCTTTCACCAAGCCCACAGGGTGGTTCAGGACCCCTTTAAAGGGCCAGTAAACAACCGCGTGGTCCAAAATTTCTGATGGAGAAATAACTGCGCACTTGTACGATGTGAACATGCTGCCACAAGAACTTTGTGAATAAGTGCTTTAAAAAGGAAGTTACATGGTATAGAACAACACGCTTTGGCTGGTTTCAGTTTCTCGCTTGGCCTTCTCAACCTTCTCAGCTGTGGAGAGGGGCAGGCATCGCCCTTGGTCGTGACTATGCGCACTTCAGGAACTTAAAACATCCGCGATTACGTCATCAGCGTGCAGCCAACGATAGAGCAAGGCTTTCCCCATGTGTCGCTCAAGTCAGCGGCGTGGGGACAAAGCGTGGTGTGAGGGGTACAAGGCACTGGCGAGGTATGCACCCTTCCCCTAGCGGAAAATCGCAAGGCAACTTTTCATCTCGGAGGCTTTCGTTCTGGCAATACCACTTGTTGCAGTAGTCTGGGGTTCTGCCAAAACACCAGAGGGCAGCACAGGAAAATGAAATGCGAACTGCACAGTCAACATGACCAAAACTGCATCCCCGCAAGGCCAAGGCGTGGTTTCGTAGTGCAAAGGACCAATCAACGAGGTTGGTGCTGCGTAATGTTGCCCATGGGCAAGATAACGTCACATTGTGTACAAGGAGGATTGCACAGGCGCTGAAAAAAGGCACGGGAATTGTTTTTCGAAATGGAGCGAGTGCACAGAGCACAGCGCTGTGATATTCACAAAACATGGCCGCGGCCAAAAAAAAAAAAAAAAAAAGTTGGAGCCTGTTCACTGGTATTTTAACAGTCCCATAAGGCCCAGCCGTGCATGCACAGATTCACCCAGGATCATGTGGATTAAGCCTTGTATGTAATTTTTTGGAATCAAAAGCTGGAATCACATGCAGTTGAGGTCTTTGGAATTCATTCAGACTTATGCAATTTCAAATTTACTGCGACTTGCCCAGACTCACTCACACAGTAACACTGAAACCTACTCACTCAAATGACTGTCATCGAAACTAACTGGTCTTCACTTGAACTCCAACATACAGGTAGCTGTGGGTCTAGTATGTCAACTCATGAGTGAGTTCACTGACCTATTAATCATGCTCTCATTCTCATGCTGGCTGAACAGCATACTCTGAAAGTGGCTGCTAGAAGAGCAAAAGATCTCACTTTAGTAGTCCTAGTACCAGAAAAAAAAAAAAAAAAAACTGATTAATGCAGAACCTCGTCTTTGCATGCCAGAATATGTAATCCCCATAGCCTGCACTGAAAGTGCAGGTGCATTTCTATAAAGTCACACTCTGAAGCTTATTTCATGCAAATTTACACAGACCATTCCACTAAAAAGTGCTACACTCATGACATCATATTCACTAACATACCTTCCAAAGTCCTGACTTGGTAAACAAAATAAGTGCACACCCAATCAATGAGAAGGCTCGGAAATCTTTGTTGAAATGCACTTGAAACATTAAAGAGAAGAGGTACTGTACTTACCTTCCCAATGACAGGCAGCTCCACACTTCCCCAAGTGTCTGCTGCCCAGTGGACAAGGCCACTTAGAAAATCCGCTGTTACTACGCCACACACTGCACAAGAAAGACAGATACATGCATTCAATATCAACCATAAAAAAGTAGCGAGAGCTACTAAGAAACTGTGCTTTAAACAACATACTCAACTACAATGGTACCCAGAGCCACTGATTGTGTCAGTGACACAACTCTCATTCTTTATAAACATATAATACTTAACTTCCTGGTCTTTCCGTCAGTTATTTCTTGCATTGCTTTCTTTGTGTATTGTTGTTCCACATATCTCGAAGCAGTACCTGATAACTGAATATAGTCACACAATCTTAAGTATTTGCTATTACAGATCTTGTATAATCATAACGATGCCACCAGATCCCCAGGTGCGGCAAGCACGAGCTGACATTCAAGAAAAGAAACGAAGTCTTTTAGCACAGAGCGCACTCTCAGAGGTTTCTGGGTGGCCATCTTGGCAGACAAGTGTACGTCTCTCTGCTGGTGCAGTGTTTCTTGTCCTAACACCTTCTGTAGTACAATATGCAACAATGACAAAATTGCACTGCCTCTGAGAGGAATACCACATTTGCAAATAGTTGCCTAAGGAAGGGTGAAATGGTGTTTTATAAGTCTATCAAAACTTTATTACCTTTACTGTCATTCATATATATATATATCTAAATATATATCTAACAAGAGATTTGCATGAAAATAAAAATAAGCAGAAATAGCACCACCAGCAACGAGTAGGATACCATAAAACTATGTTTCAATGACAAACACAGTTTTTTTCAGTGCCATGGGTCTTGCGAGGAAGAGCACTAAGATGGTGGAACATGACAAATGACACAAAACAATTTTTAAGAAATTGGAGTACGGTAGCCATCTCATTTGTCAAACTTGAAAGCAGCCATGAAAAGGGTACAAAAGAAAAAAAAGTAGAACAGATGGGGAAAAAGAATTTTTTGACTTTTAAGAGAAAAAAATGTTTTATTTCATTTAACTTCACCTTACAGGAAAAACTGCCAAAGTGCTTGTTTCTGAAATTTCATAGGACTATTGCACCAGAGCCTTGAAGGCAACCTGGTGGTAAGAGGAGATGGCAGAGTAGTATACTGAACTAGGGTCCAGTTTGAGGTAGCTGGTATGCTGACATCTGAATGCACTGAGCAGGGGCAGCAACAGGTTTTTTTTACTGGAGGGGTGGGGGGGGGGGGGGGCACTCACGATAAGGGGGGCAGGGGGTGGAGTTGGCGAGGCACTGAGCTGTGATGGGTACTGCTTAAGTTACAAAATAAATAGGATTTAGAACTCATCTTGTTTACTTTCCACAGTTCTGGCAGAATCTTAATACTTTTCTGGTTCATGCTTACTCTTTGTTCTTATTTAAAGCAGTGATTGGAAAAAGTATACACATTAACTAGGAATACCACACCTCAATATTGACATAACCATGCCAAAAAGCTGCATACAGCAAATGCTGCTGACACTTCGAAAACATCAATGCTGCTTTTTTTTCTTTTTTCTTTTTTTTTTTAAAGATTCAAACTGTTGGGGACAAGAATTTGAAAGTAAATTCCTGATGATGTTGAAATAGCACAGATGAGTAAGTGAAAGCTCATGAAATGACTCATGCTGTCAGCAGAACAGGTAGCCAAAATGACAAATCAAACAAAACTGGCTGAAATGGTACCAAAAACAATTACAGAATGCAGTGAGAGAAATATGGAAAAAAGCAGAAGAGCTGAAATCTGGGCCAGTTGGTTCACGATACTTGAAAGCCAGCAAAAGCACGGGACACGAGAAAGAGGCAGACGCAAGCACCGCTGGAACTAACAACTGTGACTTTATTGAAGAGAAGCATTCATCCAAGAAACCTCACAACGCATGTGCAGCACATCAGTATCACCTACAACGTCACCCGGTATGATGGCAAGAAAGATGATTGTGTACTCTTATCTTTCACCGGGTGATGTAGGTGATACTGATGTGCTGCACATGTGTTGTGAGGTTTCTTGAATGAATGCTTCTCTTCAATAATGTCACAGTTGTTAGTTCCAGCGGTGTTTGCGTCTGCTTCTTTCTCGTGTCCCATGCTTTTGCTGGCTTTCTTCAAGTATGGAAAAAAGCTTCATCACTGTCAGATTATACTAGAAGAACAGCTGCAAGAAGAACAGCAAAGTGGCTAAACAAGTGTGCCTCAACCAGTGTCTTTCTAAAATGCTTTCCATGTGCACAACAGAAATAAATTGAGTAATTTACCTTATGGTCACTTTGAGAATTCTATTTGCTGCAAAAGTATGTTTGTGACCAACCACCTAGCAGCAGCCTGCTTCAGCACATGCCACAGCTGGCCAGACAGTCAGTCATAGTGCTAATGACAGTGGCCAATTATTTTTATTAGACTGATTAGTTCATTGCATCATTGTTATGAGGACATAGTTCAGACTTGCATGTTATGTTTACAGATAGCATCAAAAATATTCAATGCAGCTTCAAATCATGTGAGGGTAGCTGTATACCTAAAAGTGGCAGTGTGATGAAGTTACGTTTACAACTTTTGTGTCAAGCAAGTATTAGACACAGCATTTCTTTAACTATGTGCAGTGCATGCTACAAAGCTTCCCATGCATGAGATCATTAAAAATTCCCACCGTAGCACAGCTAAGATGGACATATACACCATGGTCCCATGCATTTGTAACTGAGGCTCAGGGCATGTACCACCTGAAACGGAAAAACATGGCACGGAAGATGCCTTTGGCCAGTATTTGTGTAGTGCTGCTTGGGTCACTTAATGTGCCTATGGTCACTTATGTAGTGACTCAGTGCTGCCGAACTAACTGTGTCACAGGCAAGCTGCTTGTGGAGAGATTTGCTGAAGCTCAGCCATGTCACACTTGTCTATGGATGGCATCAGCAATCCATCTTGTGACTAAAGCACATAAGCAAAATCCCTGCTGGTAGTGGGCTATAGACTGGTAAATCGATTCTGGTGAGCCACAGCTGCTCCTGGCCAAGCATATGAGCACATTATTTCTAATGTGGCCTCCTTAGAAAGCCTCAACGTAATATCAGTTGGAGTGCTCACTGTTGTAAATATTTTAGCTCAAGAAGCTTGCAGGCAGCAGTGCAGAACAGGCTAACATAGGTGTGTGCACGAGGAGGGCAGGGGGGGGCGACTGCCCCTGCCCCCAAGTTACCCTAAAGGAAAGGGGGGGGGGGGGGGCAAAATCTGCTCCATACTTTTACTCAGTCGGACATGACCCGTCATTGTTCAAAGAGCAGGGCTATGGCCACGCAAGTTTTTGGCGATAACAGTGGCCAAAGGCCCCTGATGTTGCCTTCCAAACATAGGTTGTCAAGAGTGATGGAACTCACCGGCTCACTCAAGAAATATATTTTGCTCTGAGAGCTCACTCGGACTCAGACTCACCGAAATTTTCCTCAACCGGACTCACTCGGACCCAGACTCACAAAACGTTTTCTCAACTGGACTTGCTCGGACTCAAACTGACCAACATATTGCTCAGCCTGCCTCACTCAGACTCAGACTCATGGCTTGACCTGAGTCTGAGTGAGTCGACTCATGAGTCTGCTGACATGAGATTAGTTTTTCCGATCATGGTGTAAATGCTCTTTAATGTGAATATCTGACATAATCGGTGTTCTACGATACATGTTTTGACCTTGTACCTTCAAATACGAGTTATCAGTGGTTGCAATCCAGTAAGAATATTTTTATGAAATATGCGACTCACATGAGATATTTCTATCAAGAACGTCCTGTGAAAAAGTTTGCAGGGGGGAAGTCAAGACACCCTCCCCTCCCCTAACTCACGCCTCTAATCAATAAACATTTAGGTGGCGCATGAATGCTAGTGCGTTGAGGCATGTGTGAATAGACTTGATTGAGTATAGACATAAGCCGATATAAGGCTGAGAGTAATGCTGATAGGGGAGTAGATAGGACCATAGCTCGGCAGTAAAAGGTGGAGCTCACTAAGACTCACTCAAGAAATATATTTTGCACGTAGGGCTCACTCGGACTCAAGCTCGCTAAAATATTACTCACTTGGACACGCACACTCACTTGGACTCGCACACACTCACTTGGACTCGCACACACTCACTTGGACTCGCACACACTCACTTGGACTCACACTCACCAATATCTTCCTCAACCGGACTCAAACTTGTCAAAATATTACTCACCCGGACTCACTCAGACTCACGGCTCGATCTGAGCCTGAATGAGTCGACTCGTGAATGAGTTTGCCGACCTATGCTTCCAAGAGCTGTGTACTTCCCATGTTTACTCCCCAAAAGCCAAGGACCAAAGAAGGCAGGCCATTGTGAGAAGCATGTCATCACTTTATTTTCAATTTTTCATCCATTGTTAAGCATGTCTTTTGGATTCAAACAATGGGGGAGGGGGGAGATAAAACGTTGCCCCCCCTCCCCCCCCCCCCCCCGAAGGGGAACACTGTGCACAACTATACATAGGTTACCATGTTTGGTGTTGAATTAAAACTGACTTCCATTAGGCTTGCATTTAGAAAAGTAATAATGTCAACGTCCGATTTATATGTTTTATAAGCCAGTACACTTATTAATTAAGGGTCTCTGTGCTCATACAGTAAAACTGCATTAATGCATACTTCAAAATTTGAATCTCCTGACAAGTGCCACCACTGCCAACAGCAATAAAAATAAAGAAAGGGAGACGTTTACACTAGCCGTGTAAAGCTTAAGAAACAGCGAAGCTGGCTGATCTCAGGGGCTTAACGTGGCCTTCTCTGATGATGATAGGTCTTTCCTTGTCGTAGACAAAGTAGAGTCGAACCACAGCCTGTCACAGACCATGCAAGAATGTCCAAACTCCAGCGACAGAACTAAAGTGCAAAGCTGGCTGTGGCACCCCCCGTAGAAGCGCAGGCCTTTCGTCACTCGGACTCAGCTCACGCGGTGGGCAAACTCGGCGCAGCAGATGTGCGGAGAGTTTTTTTGTGGACACCCGATGTTTTACCTCAGGCTTCACTCATAATAAAGTGATGCCATAGTAAATGGCAACTAAAACACCCACTACAGGGGCTTTTTTTCTTTGAACAAATAAATGAAAAGGCTTGATTCAAGGTTATCTTGTTAAAAATAATCTTGACTCTAACCCACAGCTTCCATAATTTTGTGGGACACATTGCATGTGGGGGGATAACAGCAGGCCTAGCTATTGAAGGCTGTGACTGAAAGATCAGTTCTTACAGTTATTTATTTCGCAGGTTAATTAGAGCTACAGCAACACTCAGTGTTGCTGCAGCCTTATCTTTTGCACCCCTAACAAGCTCAGTGGATTATGCAGACCAGTTAATCAAGAATAAAATGCAAAGCAACATCATCCTAAGAAGCATGTGCGTCAGTTTTTTTAGGGTTGTTGGCTCTCATTTCGCACTTATGCAGACACTGTTAAATAAGGCAAACGGGGAGATGTTCTAATGACCACCTACATGAACATGCAACTTCTGACAATAAGGCAGCTTCTCTTGAGAGAGCCGTTTCGAGAAACATGCCTCATTTTATTACCACTCGCTATTGCCAGACCGTTGTATGGCTCAACTTCCTCACCCGGAGTGCTTCTGCCAGCTCCCTAAGAAACGACATGGGAGACCAATGCGGTCCTTCGACGAAAAACTTCAAAAAGCAGTCATTGCCTGGGCTCTTCGAAGAGGTCGCCGCAGACGAGGGGCCAGCTCCAAACCCCTGAATTTTCTTTTTAATGAAGTTGTATACTCCTCCTCTGCGTGAAAGTGGCTATTTTTATTTTATTTCATTTTTTTTTGCCGGCGACAAAAATCGTGTCTCACCAGACCGATCGGCACGACGAGGGTATCTTTTTCTCGCAACGACGCGCGACGTGTCGGCGATCACGTTGCTGATTGGTTATCTTTCAATGCATAGGCGTACACAGTGTTCGCCCCTCCCCCCCTCCCCCCTCTCCCTTTCGTAGATACCAAAAGACAACATGCTCATCAATGGACAGGAAACTGGAAGTGATGCCTCTCACAATGATTGCATGCCTTTGGTCCCTGGCTTTCCGGGAGTAAAGATGGAAAGTAAACAGCTCTTGGAAAGCAACGACAGGAGCCTGCGGTTGCCACTATCGTGAACATGTTGGAATAGGTACGAGTGGGTACAGGGCCGACTTTGCGCCCCCCAACTTAGGTCGTCAGGGGGGAGGGGGGGGGGGTAAGCGTAGAATTGGCCGCTTCAAAGTATCCTAGAATACCTACTGCACAGTTGCGAAGTGCCCACTACAATAAACGTGCACACGGTGAGAGGGAAGGGGTGGGGGGGCGCCCCTCCAAGTCACCTAAAAGAGGGAGGGGCGCTGCTATGAACCCGTGCCCCCCTGATGGGGAACCCTGCGCACGTCTATGCCCACTACACTATAATTCTTCCTTTTGCGAAATAGGGAACTGTACCCACTACGCGTCCGTATAATGCAACACACGCAGCTGCACACTTTGTTGATGCTGTTTCTGATGCAGAAGAGTTGAAATCTGGGCCAGTTGGTTCATGATACTTGAAGAAAGCCAGCAAAAGCACGGGACATGAGAAGGAGGCAGACGCAAACACCCAGTTGTTAGTTCCAGCGGTGTTTGCGTCTGCCTCTTTCTCGTGTCCCGTGCTTTTGCTGGCTTTCTTCAAGTATCTGTTTCTGATAATGATGATTAATTACGCCTGTGCACTTTGTAATTGGTGGGCCTTTAAACAAACCACTTGTTGCAGAATTCACATGTTTTGACGCCTGGTGCTATTCAACGCGATTCTACGCTTTTGCCAAGCAATATTACACACTCCTCGCACTGTACAATTTAAGAAAAAAATCGAGTATTTGGGGAGTGTTTCTGCCAAACAACTATAATCGTCCTCTACCTCGAGTATTGTCCTTGCGTTATCACCGTGGGCCCGGCTCTTCCGGACCACGAACGGCGTGCGCGCTATCAGCGTGACATGTAGCGCTCTTGGTAGGAAAGTGCCCAGCCGCATTTTTGAACAAAGAAAACGCGAGCAAGCCAGACGACTATATTACAGTCGTGTGGCAGAAATACTCCCCAAATACTAGATTTTTTTCTTAGAGTACACATATTTGTATAGGTTCTTTTCTCTCTCTCTCTCGAAACAGCTTCAATAAGCACGGGCGTGGCTTTGTGGCAGCTAGAACACCTGCTTCTCTTCTTCTGCATCTATCTCTATCTCGAATTTTTGCTTACAACCAACGACACCGACACCGGGATTTCTGCGTAACAAGCTCTTTAACGCTAATGTGTAAAAACTGTGATCCATTCCACTAGGTGGATGACCAGCGAAGCTGTTTAGCGCACGACACAGAGGTGACATGGCCGAGGCCAGGTTTGGTACCAAAGGCCAGGTTGTGAACATGCCAGTGGCGTAAATCATGGGGGGGGGGTCAGGGGGGGTCCTGACCCCCCTTGTGCTCAGGCTGGGGGGGGGGGACACCCCCTGCAAGTGTACCCCCTTGAAATTTCTCTTTCAAACGTTATACATCTGAATGACTTGACAGTTAAAGTATAGCGCGTTCAACATTTTTAATGTCTGTTTTTTTTTTTTTATTTGTAGCGTGTATTGGTGTTCAATACCCCTCAGCTGTGTGAGACTATTGAAATCGCAACTGCCACGAGATCGGTTTCAGAAAATACTCAACAGAACAATTAAATTCATTTCAAGGCATCATTTTAATTTTTATTTAGGTAAAAATAAAACATACACAATTGACATTTATAAAAACAAATGGCCGCCATGGGAAGATGTGTGTCCCCCCCTTGTGATTTTTGTGGATTTACGCCACTGGAACATGCCCATCAATGTTCAAACCACTGTGCAGAGTCTACTACGACACATCGACAACGATACCACCATCGAGGCACATTAAGCGACATTTGCTCGCTAAGCGCACTTACAAGACCGCATTCTCGGCTTCGCGACATGCGTTGTCTTGCCTGGCTTGCTGCATGCGCTCAGTATTTCGTGCACAAAATAGCGGACACTACCACCCGTAGGGCCCTGCGGCCAAGCTACTGCATTGATGTGAGCGCCACGAGCGCCTGGTCAGACCGATAATGTATTCCGAGATGTTGGACGATAATCGTCATGAAGAAATGAATAAAACAAAAAGTATTCCTTTACGGTTCTGGACCCACGCCCTCATTCTCGGAAGGCGAGTGCTTCTGCCGCTGGGCTACACACCTGTGGGAAACAGAATGCTCAAAAATGGGAGGACGCTTGAGCTTCGCCTTCAAGAGTAGATCGCAATAGCGTAATCGGGCCTCGTGCGCATCGCCTCCTGAGCCTGCTTCGGTTCTCGGTGCATGCCTCAACCGTGCCGAAGGAAACGAACGACTGTGCGCGTAACATTAGCCGTTTCAAAGTATTATTGAATGCCTATTGCAAGCACAGTTGTTACGTGCCCACTACGCGCCATTATTCCTTTTGCGAATCAGAGAAGGGCCCACTACGCGTCCGGGGCAACACGCGAACCTACGGCAGCTGTTCACTTTGTTGATGGTTCTGCTGCTGGTGATCAAATATGTCTGTGTGCCTTGTAATGGGTGGGCCTTTAAAACACGCACTCGTTGCTCAATTCACATCTTTTGGCGCCTGGCGCGGTTCTACGCTTCTGCCACGCAATGTATCATTCCACTACATGGCATTGATATAATGTTTTTTTTTTCCAAAAACAGTTTGAACAAATATTGTGGCTCTGTGGTAGAACACCTGCTTGTCACGCAGACGGCCTGAGTTCGATCCTCACTCGGACCCGGAAATTTTTATCATTCATTTTACTTGCATCTTCCTGGATTTTTCGGTCACGGGCAAGATGATTTTTCGTTCACAACTAACGACGCCCACGCCGACGCCGGAATTTCTGTGAAACGAGCTCTTTGATGCTATCGCGTTAAACCAAACAAACATTTATTACCCGGGTGACTAAGCTGATGTCATAGAGCGTATCTGCCGGAGGGGCCGGGGTGGGGGGGGGGGCACAAACCAACCCACTGAGAAAAGTTAAGGGGGGGTGAGCCCTGTAACCGAGGCGATGTTAAGGGGGGTGAAACCAATAACCGAGGCGATGTTTTCCTTCACCACATTAATCACTTAATTATTTAATGAAATTCTTTCCTACACTTCTGCTGTGAATATTTTTCTTGTAGGCTGTTTGCGGTGCAGGTCGCCTATGCGAAGCTTTCGCACCTTGTGCGGTAGCATTGCAGCAGGCTAGAGCTGAGCAGGGGCCCTATATCGTTAGATCACTCGTTCATGCTTTTATTCTGCTGTGCCTGGCCTGAAATTTAAATAATCGACGATGCATATACGGGTGGGAAAGAGCAAACGTTCTATGGACCGATCAAACCGCTTCCTGCTTCAGGAAAATCATTTTCTTTCCTCGAAAAGGATTATCATCACCGCTGCTCTGTCGAAGCTGCTGTGAGCCGATGAGTGTGTAGAAGTTTTTTAATGTTTTAGTTTTGCAGTACTAGAAGCGCCAAAAAGATCTCCGCTTTAGTCTCCGATCAACCTGATCAGCCTTGCTTATGGTAGCTTGCAGCGATGGCGGCAGCTTCCAACAAGGGGACGAATAAAGCAGTGGACTCGAGCACAGTGGGAAGCTCAGCTTTTAAGCTTGCCCCGCAACTTGATCCACGGCGGACTAGGGAGATGGTGAAGGTCTGTAGTTTTTTGGACTAAGGAGACTTAATTAACAGTCGGGCTAGTTGGTTTTAATCAACTTGAATTGACTTTTACAGCTCAAAATACAACTCAGACGGCAAAGAAGCACACACGTGCAGCGCTGCTTATTTCTCTCTCTCCCTCTCTCACTCAGCAAGGATGAGCTCACAGAGTTGTATACGCGCACAAACAGCTAAACGTCGTTATGCTGCAATTGAAAATATTTGTTATTCTCACATGAATCCATCTCGTCAGCTCTTATAAGTAGCTGCTGCTAATTTGATCGGCGGGCAGCCGATCAAATTGTATACGTTTAGAAGGAGACGCTTTCCGGCTATTCCAAAAAGTTTTAGGTATATTGCGCAGCACATGAATGCGCTGTTCAGTGTGCATATGTCATAGTAAACACCACGACATTTCGCGACGTTGTGTAACAAGCAGGGGATATTGTGGCACGTAGAAAATTTTTCGCCGCATTGAAAATAGTTCATTCTCTTATTTTTTTCCGTTGTCGAGCATAAGTGGTCATTACGCGATGAATTATTTTCACGTCATTTGTTCCCTCGCGTAACAAGCAGGTGCTGTGCGCATCATCCAGAATGTTTCGACCAATCAAAAACAGCGAACGACCATTGCGGAAGGAAGCAACGAGGGATAGTTTAATGTTGTAATCGCCCACATTTTTTTTAAAGAAAAATTTTGGTTACACTGTTTGTATTGGGTATTTATCGATGTGCCGGAGGGCCCTTTAAGAAATGTTGTAAATACAAATACGATGAGTGTAAACAATGTACTACGTCCCTAACACCACAGATTATTCATTTTTTTTAAATAAAAGAGTTGACAAGTTGAAACACTGCTTGGACTATTAGCAAACAAGGCAAATTATAATATACACAAGCCTGAATATATGCAAGAAAGTTTAGTACTTATTATGAAAAAGTATAACGGCAGTCATTCATTTAAAAAAAAAAAAAAAAAAAAAAAAAAAAAAAAAAAAAAAAAAAAAAAGATGGGTGATCCCCATGTTTGTGGGAAAGCCAGCTTGCAAACATCAAGCTTACACCGATGAAAGGTAACAGCGCTTGCGACAGGAAGACGCGAAGACCATGCCGTGTCTGTCGTCTTCATTTCGCCCCTGTCCAAACCACTGTTTTATTCCCTTTGATAACGTGCCAACCAGCCCAGTCAAACACACTACTGCAGGTTATTACACCGATCTCCTTAGAGTTAGCTTCACTTCTAAACAAATGTATTGCTGGGAAGGCATTTTACCAGGGGCAATATGAGCCGTCTTATATCAAAATATGAAGGCCTATTATTTTATTAACTGTCTGCTGGTTGCTCTGAGGCTCGCACGAGTCCTGGAAGAGCGCGGACGCGGCAGCTATTGGTTTCATTTCAGGAGGAGGAGGAATAAACTTCACTGATGCAAAATGGGAGTGAGAATCATGCTCTAACATGGACAAATACCGTCACCTCGGGGAGCCCCAGAAAGCTAGCCACTTGCTGACGGACTGGGAAAATGCACGGGGTCCCTAGCCACATACAACTTCGCTGTAAAGCACCAAACAAAAGAAGCTAAGCCGTCTGATGTCACGGCGACGTTCATCGGCGAAATATTTCAAAGGTCCTAGCCTTTTTTCGCTCACGGCGGAAAAATGGATCCCGGCGCATGGAAGCCCAACTAGCCAAACACCAGGGGCCGACCCGCTTCTGTGGCTCCGTTCGGCTTAGTACAGCCAAGCTCTGTACATTGTTCAAAGGGCATGTGATGTCACCCCGACTCAGTTTCGGCGCCAATCGTAATTGCAGGGTTGAAAGACCCTGAAAGCTCAGTCGTAACACTGCGGACAATGGCTGGAGTACCACCCGAAGATTTCGGGAAAGTTAGATCCCAGCCGCGGCGGTCACATTTCGATGGAGGCAAAATGCCAGAGGCCCGTGTACTGTGCGATGTCGGTGCACGTTAAAGAACACCAGATGGTCGAAATTTCCAGAGCCCTCCACAACGGCGTCTCTCATACTCATATCGTGGCTTTGGGACGTAAAACCCCAGATATTATTAAGATTTCGGGCAAGAGTTCAAGGACTTCCCCGAGTTCGCCCTGCTCACGGCTCACGGTTAGTAGCTTTTGTAGCAATGAACCATGAGCAAGGCAAACACGGGAAGAAGCAGCTCTACTTTCGGCAGAGTGACGTGGCGATAGCGGTTGTCATGTCACGTGCAAAGTGAACTCCACATTGTCTGAAGAGTTGTCGATGAAGCAGAATCTAGAAGAAAAAAGAAGAGCCGTACGTGCCACGTCATTTTTTTTTTTTTGCGCCTAGGCTGTGCAACATCTTCCTTATGACCGATTGCCGTGTTTTATATTTGTCATTGTTGCATGTAGATTTATGCCAGTCAGCGAGGACACAGTTTATATAATGAGGGTGTTGCACCATTGGTGCAGTCTGCACAATACCACCTAGGTGACTAGGTGGTGCGGCCAACACCACCTAGTCTAGGTGGGGTTGGCTGCACCCCCTGTCTCGCGCGTTCTACTCGGGCCGCCAGAAACTATAGTCAAATCCTCCGCCGTTGAGGTTGCTAGCTTTGTGCTTTCGTCATGTCTGTTCATCAACCCACGCATAACAAAAATGTATTGACTTTTTGTGCCCAATACGGGTTCCTTGTCCACGGTGCAGGATAGCAAACCGGATATTAATCTTCCGGTTAACTTCCCTGCCTTTCTGCTTCTGCGCGCGTGCAACTGCGCACGCACGCACGCAGAGTAAAACCTCGGTGATACGAATCTCGCGGGGTCACAAAAACATTTGTATCAGATTCGCCATCTACGCCGATGATATTACTATATGGACAGAAGCAGCGGATTATACTGACAAAGAATCCATGCAAACCGAGCTGCAGGCAGCCCTCCTTAGTTTAGAGTCCACTCTTAAGGAAATAGGTCTGCAGCTTGCTCCCCATAAGACAGAACTTATAAGCATAGACGGCAAGCATCACACTAACCAGAAACTGTGCATCTCGCTCGATATTGGATCGCACACTATACAATCAAAAAAATGGACAAATCAAAGTTTTAGGTTTACCAATAGCCAGCTGCAACAGCCCACAAAAGTGGGTACGTGGACTGCGGCAGGCATGGCCAGCCACGTTACATATGATCCGTCGTCTGTCCAACAAATACGGAGGAGTACGACAACAAGCCTGCCGTACTCTCGCAAGAGCTGTGGCCGTTGGAAAGATTTTGTACGGCGCACCCATATACACGTTCTCCCCAACGGACATCCGAAATTTGGAACTTCTTCATCGGGCTACTCTCCGTACCATCACAGGGCTCCCTAAACATACTAAGATATCTGCACTTGAAAGCGCAGGGGGCTTGCCTCCTCTGCAGGACGTCATCCGTGAAGCCCACACTCGACATCACATCCGCATGGAAAACACGCCACAAGGTCGTCGCCTTCTGGCCTGGGATTGTCAGCGACATGATGATGCACCCCTTCTTAATCAGTCCTTACCCCCCATGGGAAACTCCGATAGCCTCTCGACGGTTCCGTCGTCCCATATCTCGTCACAATGACACTGCCCGCCAGGTTCTTGCCACGCGACAACTCAGGGAAGCGAGCTCAGATACCATTGACATCTACACAGACGCTGCTTTCTCCTGATGGCCAAGCTTGTATAGCATGGATTTGCGCGCAGACCACCGAGTACACTGGGGCCTACAGGTGCCATCTACCGAACGGTACCCCTGTGCATGCCGAACTCCTTGCCATATGGGGAGCGACTACACTAATACACTATACAGAAGCCTATACAGAATACACTATACAGAAGCCTCTTCGTGTATTTACCGACTCACACGCTGCTTACTCGGAAATATTTCGCCCATCCTCGGAGGATGCTACAGCTGCCGCTATTCAAAGAATCCTTCGTAGGCATGAAAAAGCCGACAGACCGATAGAAATTATCTGGACGCCGGGGCATACGGGTGTGCCCGGGGGCAATACGGCGGCACACGCCGCTGCTGCTTCTGCAGGTGGGTCGACTAATCTTTCTCTGCCCCCCGCCCCTCAGGGTAAACCCGTATGAGCTCTTAAGTCAAATGGCTCCCTCGGTAGCCACAATGCACTACGTGCGCACGTCCCTACGTCATGCTAGTAAAAAACGCATTACGCAGGTTACCCCACCAGTCCTCTTTTCCAGCAAGTGTCCGCTTTCGCGCTCTCAGGAAGTCTTTATCAATAAGGTCTACGCGAATTCTGCATACACACCGTATTCTCTAGCTAAATGGCGACAACCGGACATTGCGACTGTGACGTGCAATCATTGCGGGCTGCGCTGCCGCGCAGACCTTCACCACTTGTTATGGCAATGTTCCGCTTTTGATAAAGGGCGAATGGCCATACAGGCTTTGGAGTGCACAAATTTTCGTGAAGCGCTGCTTACGGACCCGGACACTCAGTTATTATTTGCGCAATATGGTAGTCAGAGCGGCCTGATCAGAGTGGTTTAGGGGGTCCGACAAACCACAGTACTGACCACACACCGCCTCAGCACAAGTGATTGTGACTAAGTGCAACCCTACGACACTATGCAATGTTAGTATTATTTGAAAGCCCCGCTTATCCCCACAGAGGTCTTGCGCCTCCCTCTTTTTCAATAAAGGACTTTCCATCCATCCATCCGAAATTCGTATCAACAGAAAACATGCAAAATTAGTATCTGACAAAATAAAGCTGGCATACATTTTTCTTTATTTTTTCCGCAGGGCCGCAACAACGTCATGAACAGCGCTGAATGAATGCCAGTAAAGTTTTTAGACGTCAACGATAATACTTGTACGGGTAAATATACGGCGCGTGCGCGCGTTTGTAATTAATGAACCAGGTGCGTTGTGACCCGTGACAGCTAGTAGCCCCTTTCCAGATTCTAGTACGCTTTTCCGCATGACCCTGGTGTACTGCGGCGAAAGCGACTTAAGAAGCGCTTTGCACGTGATAGATGAAGGCCAGAAAATTTTAGAACCGCTGTCCTTTGTTGTTATTCTCTTATCGCGGTGGCATCGGGGGGTGTTTTTCGGGAGATTTACGGCCGTGCCCACACAATCGGGAGGTTTGCTCACAAATCAGGAGTCGAGAGTAGGCCGGTCAACAATCGCATTGACGTTGCGAGGCCTAGATCCTTCGCCAAGACCATCCGCTTCCTCTTTCGAAAATTCAAACTTTCATAGGATGTCTGATTGCGAAGACATGGCTTGCATCGACGTGGCAGGCACGTGTAAACACAGTACAACGACGCTGCCTCGAGCCAAACAGCACGCGTCGACGCGCTGGAGAAAAAAAAAAAAAAAATAAAAATACACGACGCCATTGCCATCGGTAATCTAAACGCGAAGGCACACGAAGGCGCATTAGGGCCTCCAAGATTCGCGCGCACAATCTCGGAGGATGCGACGCGCCGCTAATGGCCTATTCAGACAAACTGGCGGCGCGGCGCGCATGCCCGCGCTTGGGTTCCCGGGCCCAGGCGTGATTGCCGAGTGTTCTGCGACAGCGCGGGAAGCACCTGTTCGTACAGCGCGGTAGCGTACGTTCGCATCAAACGTCACGGGGTGAAAATGGTCTCTCTCTCTCTCTCTCTCTCTCTCTCTCTATATATATATATATATATATATATATATATATATATATATATATATATATATATATAGACCATTTTCACAAGGAGGCTGCCATTTTTTCCGCCGCAGCGCCGTCTAGCGTCTGTGATGTTTCGCCGCCGTGTTGGTGTGTGGGGATCTGCAGCGGTGTATGCAGCGTATGCGCTCAGTTCACAAGGTATTGCTGTTCTTCGCGGTACACAGTCAAAACACAGCGACGCTTCGCGAGTGTAAAGGCGCTAGTAAGTAAGCGCTAAGCTGTCAGCTTCGAAATGGCTGAAACAAAAAGTAGCGGCGACCCACGAGACGTTCCCGCGGCGGTGCCGACGATAGACAAAGGAGGTGAGTAGAATTTCAATGCATTCCTTGAGCAGCACGTGTAAATGGGTAATTTGTTAGCATGTTTTGATATAGCTGGCCTTGTGGGGTTCTGGGAGTATGCACTAGCGTTTAATTTTCGGACAACTCCCGAAGTACTGCGTGCAACGTAAATGGAGACGAGCGAATACGTACACCGGTGTCCAGCTGCACTTTAAGTGCGCGCATTAGTGTTTAAAATGACCCTCGGGTTTCTTTGCCGTGATTCTTTAAAGGGACCCTGAAACGGTTATTTGAAGCTTTGTCAGCGTTTAGACTAGAGCATCATCGAACCATTGGCACCACAAATTTAGCGGCACGCCGTGTACCAAGGCGGCTACGGACAATTATATCATACCCTCCTTCTCACCCCTGCCTTGCCTCCTCAACTCATGAGACACGCTGGCATCGCTGGCGATCGCAGAGCTCACGTAGAGCACACTCGACGATTTGAGCTTCGCCCAGTGATCACCTCCGAGATTGCACGCCGACAGGTTGCGTGCATCTCGGAGACCATAGCCCAGTGCGCCCGGCAGCACGCACGCCGTCTGGCAACAGAGGCATCGCGGAGTGGTTGCTATCTGCTCCGACAGGTGCCGCCACCCTACCAGCCAATTTTTCGTGCGCGCACACCACAGCCCCAGTGATGTCGCCAGCAGCCCCAATGACGTCGTGCCCACACTGCATGTCGTACTCGCAAGGGGCGGTTGAAAACGCGTTGGGCTGAGCCGCAGTGATCTGCAGCGATTCGCAGCTTTATAGCGTTGTAATAAATTACACAGTGTAAGCACAGAGCTTAAATTAGTCTGTAAATGAGCCTTAGGACTTAGTCTACTGGCCCAATGTGTTTGTACAAAATCGTCAAAACCGTTTCAGGGTCCCTTTAAGTTCAACGTAACTCTATAATCGCTAGCAGATTATCTGGTCGCGCTCAGAACGTCGCAATACAATGTTTATGGAACGAAGGAATCACAAACACCGATGCCTGTGTTTATTCGTGTCGTCGTCGTAGTCAAAAGCTTATGTCTGATCGTTGCGCAGGATAAGAAACGGATGTACGACGGATGAGCTCGAACTTCCAGTCAAAAGCTTATGTCTGATCGTTGCGCAGGATAAGAAACGGATGTACGACGGATGAGCTCGAACTTCCGCGTAGAAGTCACAAAGAGAAAATGAAAATAAACGTCTTGCACATCCGGAAGCACGGCATGGCGTAAGTTCACTTCGGCGCGAGCAGCCGCTACTGGCGATTCGCCGAAAGTGCACCCGCGTTTTTGGTAACATTGTTGTCGGCCTTTTTTTTTTCTTTTAAGAAGCATCACGACGAGCGCACGCGTTCAGCTAACGACCTGGCTTTAACTACTGTGGGTCGATTATTCACGACACTCAGGCTGCCGCGAAAAAAGAAATAGTGCGGTTGTCATAAAACTGCCCCGGTTATCATCGCAAAATTGACAACTCGAGAAATGATGTGTCGTCGAAGAAACGCTAGAGGCAAGTTCCTGCGCCAGAGAACACTTATGTCATGCAGGCCTTTCTGTCATGCAGTTTGGAAAGGGCTCATTCGATAATCCCGAAATTGCACGCGCTTAGATTTCGGTAGCCGCCGGCATCGTAACTCATGTGCTGTTGCATAGAAATCGAGGATGTTGATGTATACAACAGAAGAATTCTGGGCAATACATTTTCTGTATTAATTAACCGTCAGCTTTGACATTGCTTCCCTTTGCTGCAGATGATGAAGTGTACCAGCACCCAAGCAGAATCACAAGCTGGTGTAATGAAGAAACGGCCACAACGACAGACACCTCATGTAATATAATATTTGTCGGAGGAGGCCTGTGACCTAAGTAAAGTCATTTCGAAGCAAGGTGCACTCCGCATATGTCTCGGCAGCCAGCCTTTTGAGCTTTCGTTAGTTGTTGTCGCAGCCAAACACAGCGCCGTGGTAACCTGCCAACCTGTTCTCGTCCGATATTCTGATTTTCGGCAGCACAACTGCTTTAGCGCATAAAAAGAAATGGAAACACATTGTCCTCTCACGCGCCCCGCATGCAAAACACGGCAATCCCCACACACCAGCAGAGGGGCCCAACGGCCGGTGGAGAGAGAGTGACGAAAATGCACCGGTTCGAGGCTACGCTCCTCCTCTCCGTGAAAAAGGCCGTGCTCCCGACCGGGCTGCAGAAATTAGGCGCCTTTTCCTTCTTCGAACCACAACCACCACCACCACATTGAGCGAGAAGCATGGCGGTATCACAGCGTACACGATAAACTGGACACGGGTACCCTCCCCGAGTTATACGCAAGCGCATTGCCATTCGGCACGTATACATACTATATTAAAGACCGCCATGTATCATGCATAAATGTCTAATCTGCCAATCACGCCACAGAGTAAACAATGTGCGTTGAATTAACGACAACACCGGCGACGACGGCCTTAGTCCCTAATAGAAGAAAAACGTCCACTTACAAAGCCAATTAAGAAACAAAAATGTTTCGGCGCCCAGTACGGTTGCCTTGTTCACAAGAACGAGGTGCGCCCAGGACCAGTGGTCGGCAGGAGCCCCCCAAAGAGAACACGAAGGCAACAACAAGAAAAAAAAAAAGTAAGCAACCCTGACAGTGCACTGGTAAGCTTGTGATCACGCTTGTGATTAAACGTGAGCCATCTTTTTTCTTCTCAGTATTCATCCTTGCCCCCCACCCCATCCCCCCTCCGAAGGCTTTCTGCGTGGTCTGAACTGCCTACAGGACCGGAAGCATTGTTCTGCGCCTCGCCTCCGGAATCGGGACGCCTTTGACGGTTGATCATGCGATGATTTTCATGTGATCACGCGTCGTCACGTGACGTAATCTATGCGACGTCATAGAAATGTCGCGATAATGTCTTAATGACGTCACTAATTTTCGCGATCTGGGAAGTCACGGCGACGTGACGAGGCCGTGATCTCTGATCACACGACTTTTTGAATCGTTCGAGTTGACGCCGGCCGCCGCCGATCATTTTTCGCGTTTGATGAGACATCTAAGGCTATGGCTCTTCACTTGAACAACAACCATCAATTTCGTACCCATTTGCCGAAGCGTTTATACTAACTGATGTTTCTAATAATTTGTACATTATAATTATATATGACTAATTTTAATTGATGACATACATACCTTAATGCCCTCTCTATCATATACAACCCTTAGCTTAACCCACTCCATAAATATATTATATATATATATATAACATGGTTTTCGGAGAACTCGCATACCCACCGCGGTGGTCTAGGGGTTATGATGCTCGACTGCTGACCCACCGGTCGCGGGATCGAATCCCGGCCGCGGCGGCCGCATTTTCGATGGAGGCGAAAATGCTTGAGGCCCGTGTGCTTAGATTTAGGTGCACGTTAAAGAACCCCAGGTGGTGCAAATTTCCGGAGCCCTGCACAACGGCGTCCCTCATAATCATATCGTGGTTTTGGGACGTTAAACCCCAACATTTATTATTAACTCGCACCGGCGCGTGAAAGGGTGGTTAGGAAGAGATATATCAACGCCTCCTCTATTTTATCCTCCTCTATTTTATCAATGCCAGCCAAATGCGCCCGTTCCAGCCGTTCACCATCCTCTCCTCTGGCCCTTTCCTACTCTCACCCATCGCCTAGCCTTATTTCGCGTGTGCTTTGCGTTCATGGGGGGAAAGCACCCGCCTTGTAGTGCCTCACGACGGAAATCATATGAAGTAATTTTTTGTTCAGTTGTGTGCAGATCCGTGGGGCGGCGTCTTGCATCCCTCGTGCTCACTATGTTGGCTGTCACGCTGGCTCTGTAAGAGACACGGTGTTTTGAGATAGCGCGTCTCCGTTCATGGCGCTATACGGGCAACCAATGGGGACGCGTCACTGCGACGCTTCAGTGCATGCGCTGCCTTTAAGAGGTGCCACACGAGCGCTGTGAGGCGGCGGCGGCATTGCTTCGAGCTACTAAGAAGGAGCACGAAGGAACAAATCGGACAGACGCATGATATTTGGAGAGAGAAAACGCGTCTATCGCATCTCCGTGCGAAAGCGCTCGGACGCACGCGTGACGCAAGCAGCCCTACCTAGTGTCCCTGTATATGCTACCGCAGGTAGCAGAGTTGCGCATAACTCTTCCTTGCGCCGCTCGCGCCGCTATTCGGCGAGCGCCGTCACGTGGTGGAAGATGACGTCAAATGTTCAATTTCGCCGCGGCGAAGCCAACTTTACGGACACGACGGCGCGGCTCCCGCACCGACTTGTTTCCGTCAGTTTCATCGTCATTGTTTTTTCGAACAGAGAAGCAGCCGTGAATGGTGGTTAATGACGAATGTTACTGTGTCAGTGGTCACTAGCGTAACCGTTCGCGCAATGGTGTTTTGGCGACGGTCACCGAGCAGCTTGCTTAGGCAGCCAAAATACACCCACCTGATTGTCGACCATACGTGCGCGAAGTTTCTTTAAAACGTCCTTAAAAGCAAATAGTTCGGGCATTCCGGCGAGGCTAGAAAAGGTCGTGAGCATGCTGAAAATAATCGCACCATTTTCGTTGCAAGGTACCACGCGGTAGCAAGCGAACTTTTGAGCTGTTCGATCGTAGCATGCATGAGAAAACTGGTGGTGGGATCGGCCTCCGCTATAGTATTCGCTGTGCACGCGACTCAGACGCACTTTTTGTGAGATCCTAGCCATATACAGCTTCCTACCTTCTGTTCACATAGGGCACCTTTGAATCAATTTAGCGATCACTTAATTCACGTTCAATTAACTCCGTCACCTTTAGTTCACTAATGGGCCTTACGCTCACTAATTCTCACTCGGTTCACTTAGCTGATAGTTTGTTGCGCGTATAAGCCACTGCTCCGTCGTCCTGCACTTCCCCTGGGAACGCTGTCAAATTGCTGCTGTACCGTGTACGCATCGTTTTCTCCGCGGACGCGATGCTCGAGGACCTACAGCCATATGCAGCTTCGCTGTAAAGGTGCAATATGCTGAGCGCGTGCGAATATGTCCGCGTCACGTCGCCCGCGCCGGAACGTCGCGCCGTATTTGTCTCCTGCGCGCCCTCGACGAGTGGCTTCACTGCACAGCCGTTGAACATAATGGCGGACCTATGCGCAACTCTGCTCCCGTAGGGAGCATATACAGTAACTCTAGCCCTACCCAACATGTGGCGTCGCATCACGACCACTCCCTGAACTAAGGCGGACCGGCGGCTCCCATTGAGGGGCGAGCGTTTGCACTGGCATTGAATAAAATAGAGGAGGCGTTGGATATATTAAAGAGTACTCGGTACTCGTTCCACTAAAACACCTTTACAAGCTGTAGACCAGGGCCTGGCTGTCGAGGCGAAGGAGAGATCCGAGCATGAGCGCGTTCCAGGACGCCCTTCATATTTGTTTCATTACCAGTACTCGAAAACATATTCAGCGCTAGCAGACAAGGACGTAAGAGAGACGACCCTACAATGCGCTACGTCCTTTCGTCCTTGTTTGCCGGCGCTGAATATGTTTTCGAGTTCCGTTTACCAACACGCCCAAAAAATGGCAATGCTGAAATTCATTAGTAGCTTCATGGAGGAAAAAAAAATCTTGGAGGGAGCGTCCCGTGAAAATTTTGGAGCCCAGCCATGAAAAAATTAAACAGGAGCATGCTGGGAAATGTTGGGAGCACCGTGGTTGGGAGAGAGAGGAGCATGCTGGGAAACAGGAGCATAGTAGGACCAGCGTATGGAGAACGAGGGGGGAGGGGAGGGGGGGTAAGGGGAATGGGCGGTGTCCGAGGAGGTTGGCTTGTGGACGCGCGCTCGTCAATTTTTGTTTTTGTTCATGAGCCCATCAAAAAAAGGAAATGAAACAGGAGCATATGGGAAATGAGCCACGAACGCGAGGAGCAAGCGGCTTCAGAGGAGGTTGGCTTATGGACGTTAGACGTGCTCCCTCCTACCTTTTTTTTTCCTCCATGACCAGCTTGGCGGCAGCCAGTATCCCCCCACAATGACAATGCGCTTGCATATATAACTCGGAGGGGGGCCCCCCATGTCCGGTTCACAGCGTGCGCCAAGGAGGTTTAAAAAAGATTTCTGGGGCCGAAATTGTGCCTCAGGAGTGAAGCCGGTACCCACCCTAACACGGCGGCCGCGGCGCTACCTTAAGTAGGGGCAGGATGAAACAGCTTTCAGCAAAAGAAAAAAAAAAAGGAACCTTTTTCTTCCACGCCCTACAAGCTTAATACGGCAATTTTTTTCAGGACAGATAATGCTCAATGGGTGCCTGTGTGTGGCTGGTTTTCTCAAGAAATCTCGAAGTCTTGGCAAATTTCACTGGAGATCAAGTCATCAATACTCATGTCGTTATGTTACTTTCATCGGAAACAACGTTCTCTAATTTTAGAATTAACCTAGCGTTTTCGTTAACAGATCGAAACAACTGGATCGCTAAGCGGGCAATATCTGAAAACAGAACGTTACTGTGGTAAATGGTGGGCAAGCGCTGGCTTCCCTTTAGCCGGTGATGCGATGCGAGAGCTTCCAGTCCAGCATTTATTAAATTTTTTTTAAACATCCTTGGTGTGCGCTGTGATATCGGCATTTCCCTCCCTGTGGACAAGGCACCCGTCTCGGGCATCGGAAAAGTCAAAACATATTTTTGTTGTTTTGTGTGTGTATTTTAATCAGTGCTTAACAACCCAGGGAGACATATGGTGCAGTGCGTTCACAATCTGCACATGAACTAAACATTTGGAATCGCAAACAAGGTCAACTTGTAAAGAGATGGAGTTGCGGGCAGTCGTCTCACGTGCGGCGGCGATGATGGTGCTCCAGCGAGACGCCTGGAAGTACAGCATCAGCTGGAACAGGTTGTAGCCCATCAGTGTAAGGCACACGGCGATGCACACCGTCTCCTGGGTGCGCTTCCCTGCGAAACAGATTATACTCGGTATTAGAAAACAGAGACGGAAATAACGCGCAAGTAAAAATGCAGATGCAGGCGGGCTGCGGTCGCGATTGCAACGCCAACAACAAAACTTGGCAAAGTACACAGGTGTCAGCAGACGACGGCACACGCGCTACAGTAACCACATTACAGGCTATTACTAAGCTGGACTAAGCCCCTAGTTTTCGGCAGGTTCCTTGGCCGATCTGTGAAGCGTCTCAGAACGGTCGAGGCGATGACACCTACATGAATGTCCATAAACTTCGTGGGGCAACAAAATACGGCGTCCGCCGTAAAACTGCGCCGTCAGCACACCCGGGGGAGAAGAATGCATCATACAAAAGGTCTAATATATTTTATATATAGCAGGCGCATTCAAAGTATGTGAGTGTTCACAAGCAGTGCATTGTTTATCGCAGCCCAACGTAATGAACAGCGCACGCGCTAAGCCATGAGACCGTATACTGAGCCCCCGAGGAGTATTACAGCGGCGCTGCACGCCTGAATATTAAATGGCACAGCGCGGCGACAGAGCGCGAAGCGCAGCCGCCCGTGTGTTCGGCCACTGACCTGGAGTACTCGTCACACTTACGCTGGACAAGAAGAGGGTTAAAACTTAGGCAGGCGAAAACACCTCCGGCAAAGCACTTCATGCATGCTCTTGAATATTTTTACACGCTTGAACCAATGCTATACGCTACTGTGGATAATGCAGAAGATCGCGGTTATTCTGGGCAGATGGTGTGCGCAATTTTAGTGTTACTTATTTTTAATATAAATTCCCGCGGGACAAGTGGTTAGGAAAAGAGGACTCTGTAACTCGGCACTATGCCTATCGGTCAGCTGCCCAGCGCCTCGGAGACAGCGCACTACAGGTCCGTCCGGCGGTCCCACCACTACGGTGTGAGCACCGGCGGAATGACAGCATGACCAGATCAGCTGCGTCGCAGCAGCACTTTGAAACCGGAGGGCCCAGGGATTGCAATCGCCCGGATCTTCATGGGACATTGCTAAGTTCAGCACGAAAATTGTCGACACACTCTCAAACTGGCCTTTTTGTTTTTGCCATTGTTTGACGCCAATAGACTAAAGAAGTTGCACACCGAAAAAAAAAAAAAATGCGGGCAGTTTGCACTCAGTCGCGCACACCCCGTCGACCGACAAGTCTAGCTTCGAGATGCGCGGCTTCCTCGGAGTACGCAGCCAGGCTATGCGGAGGTCGCGCGCGATGTCTCCGTCGGTGGGCGTGGCTTAGCTACTGCGCATGCGCGGCTTGGCCAGGTGGTGCGGTATCTGGTCGCTTGAAGACGCGATGCTTGCTTTCCTCGTTCTTTCTATCTTTTTCTCTCTCTTTCGTTGATGTAATTTCTGTCTCCCTCTCTTTTTCTTTCTGCACTTCTTTCTCTATTTCTCTCGTTCTTTCTGTGCTACGCTTGAATCTCTCCCCTCCTCCTTTCCTTCCTTCTCACACTCACTTCCCTTTCCCACCCCCTTGCGACACTATATCATACAGGGCTACGCTAAGCTCTGCCAAGCCTTTATGTTTCAAAACATCGGCGGCGTTCGCAGACTTCCTCAAATCATCGACTAAACCGTTTCGTCCTCTCAAACCGACGTAAGGTCCTGTGTTTTTTTTTTTTTTCTTTTTTTTTTTTTTTTTTTTTTTTTTTTTTTTTTTTTTTTTTTTTTTTAGGGGTGGGGGGTGGGAGTGCTTATCTTCAAGACGTGACGCGCACTGCTAGTTTCACAGCGAGTCTAGAGCCTCTCTTGAGGGAAGATTCTAGCTGAGCTTAAGAAAATCACAACCACAGCACAACAGCAACAGGGCATGGCGATAAGCTTCACACAGTCTGCCAGAGCGGAAAAGAAAGAAAGAAAGAAAGAAAGAAAGAAAGAAAGAAAGAAAGAAAGAAAGAAAGAAAGAAAGCTAGCTAGCTGGACAGTGAATCGGCGGAGAGGGTGATTTGCAGCAGGAGTTGCATTACGACGCAGTGTACCGAAAACCAAACTCAGCCGAGGCAGTGCGCGCGTGTCCTTCGGCAACGGAGCGCATAGCCTTCGCGGAACGGCGCACACGGCGATGGCGACAGACACGCTCCGGCGCCCGGACACAGAGCTCAGCGCGCGCGCTCGCCGATCGCGCCCCGCGCCCAGGACGCACGCATGGTCCGGACAGTGCTTTTAATTAGCGGTGAGAGAAAGAGCGCAGCCTTCTTGAAAGGGCCACGAGCAAACGGCAAACAATGCTAGCAGATAGAAGGACCGCACTGAACGAGTTTATCTCGCGGGATAATTATTTTATTTCAAAACGACACTTAGGAAGACGAAGGTCTCAATGCTCTACGGGTTGAGGGGGGGGGGGGGGAGTGGACAAGTAATATATTCTTCAATTTCGCACTCAAGCCATGGCGCTGCTTTCACGTCATGCACTTATCAGTTTTCTCGCGCGATTAATTCCGCAGTTCTTATGTAGAAAAGGTTCCCGCAGGAAGCTGCCCCTGCTTCCGAACACGGTGCAATAA
Source organism: Rhipicephalus appendiculatus (assembly GCA_030522465.1). Classification (NCBI taxonomy): domain Eukaryota; kingdom Metazoa; phylum Arthropoda; class Arachnida; order Ixodida; family Ixodidae; genus Rhipicephalus; species Rhipicephalus appendiculatus. The sequence continues at coordinate 3,526,825 of JALIZH010032925.1, read as the reverse complement.
TTTACAGATAGCGAACAAGGAAACCGTACGTGTTTCCAATCGTCAACAAATCTTTTTGGCTCAGTCAGATTAAGCGTAATTTCATTCGTAGCGTGATACCAACCAGACGAGCTCTCGTCGAACTGTTGACGGCGTGGTTACCTTCGAGAAGAACAGTAAAAATTCGCGACCTCATATGGAGATGTGAAGACGCGATTAAAAAATACGTTATATTCATATTTACTATCGATTCAGCACGATGCAACTTCAACCGAGAGCAGCTCATTCACATCCCAGAAAAAACGTTGCGATTAATGCTTGGTAGCGGGTGTGCCTTCCAATGAATTGTGTCGCTGCGATATTCCTACGTTGTGGCGACGATCTTAATCCGAAAGGCATGTACCACGGGTCACGAGAGAGACCATAGAGACACAATCTAACGTGTACGACACACGCCTGATGACGAATAGCTGAAGCTGTAGTTACCCGTTGAGTATTAAATGCGAAGCATTTCTTAGCTAACTTCAGGCACTTTGAGCGTTTCCATCCATCCATCCATCCATCCATCCATCCAACGTCTGAGTGCTCTCGGGATCGCCTCCGTAACTTGGAGTAATGTGAAAGCGTTAAGGAAAACTGACATCGGCAGCGTTGACCGGACGAATGCAAAGAATAAATATCAGGGTCCCAGCAGGAATCGAACCCAAGCATTCTGCGTGGCAATCAAGTATTCTAACACAGAGCCACGCCAGGTCTGGAAATTGCTTTGGAAAAAGACCCTATATGCAGGCGTAATGTTGGTGAAACGTCAATTCTGGTTGCAGTGCTGGCTATCTAATTTTATAAACGTTGTAGCAATCCACATCGCTAGGGCCAGCAAGAGAAGAGAGGAGACGAAGAAGACGAGATAGAAAAGATTGTATCAATAAACCGATGCAGTCACAATGTCTGCATGAAAACTTTACAAACATTACATATGTACTCCTATGATACAGCCGTCACGTCAGATTAACGTCAATTGTATAAAAAGCACCATCCACTGAAGTTGGTCTACGCATCACTAGCCAGGGCTACCATCCTTGCAAGCACGAGCGCTACATATCAGCTTACCGCTTCTGGTGTTGGTAATATCCATGTTGCTGTTGGCATCGTTACGCAACTGTAAACAACTGGTTATACAAAACATATGCGACCGTTCAACATTTGTCTGTGCGTACAAGATCCGTACATATCTATAGCGTCATTTCGTTACGTTTCACTCAATAAAAGAATTACACCACGGTCACCTCCCAACCGCATGCTTCGCACAACATCGATTCCATGGTACGTGGGATCTGCCGAATTTTTTTTTATAGAACCACAAATACATACAGAACTTACACAGTATTCTAGGCGACAGCAAATGTAACACATATCTGCACATGAGAAATTCGTAAACACGGGGTGGGTGCTGCCGACGTTTCCACAAGTGGACTTGTCATTTTCAAGGCTGCAACCTTGAAAAACCAGTTTCAGTTGCAGCATTGAAAAAGACAAGTCCACTTGTCGAAAAGTCGGCTCCAGCACCCACCCCGTGTTTACGAATTTCTCATCGCAAGCTTCCATCTTCCCCTTCTTGCCTTTCTTTTACATATCTGCACAGTCACACACTTCGTCGCACAATGTGCTATATGTCTTAGATAACACAGATAGCTCCCTGAATATGAATGTGTCATGAAGGCAATTTGCAGCTCTTCCAAAAATACGCCTCCAGAAATCTATAGATTGAAGCCACCTTTCAGCTGATAACGCAATAGCGTTAAAGAGCTCGTTTCGCAAAAATTCCGGTGTCATCGTCGGTGCCGGTGTCGTTAGTTGTGAGCGAAAAATCAGCGTTGTCCATGGGCGAAAAATCAAGAAAGATGCAAATAAAATAATAAAAATCTTCAGTCCGAGTGAGAATGGAACCCAGGCCTTCTGCGTGTCAAGCAGGTGTTCTACCACAGAGCCATGTCAATGCTTGAAACTGCCGCGAAAAAAAAAAAAAGCCGCTACAAGAATGCCATGTAGTGGGTGGAGCCTCCTTAGCGCATGTAATATTGCGTGACAGAATTGTAGAATCGTACCAAGCGTCAAAAGATGCGAATTGCGCAACGAGTGGGTGGTTTAAAGCTACTCACCCATTGCAAGGTGTGCAGCTCCGCCGGTGCGCGTGGCACCATACGGACGCGTAGTGGGTACTTGGCAAATTTTCAAAAGGAAGAATTGTGGGGTAGAGAGCTCTTTGCAAGTGTACATCCAGTAGGCATTCAAGGACAGTTTGAAATGTCAGGCGCACAGACGTTCCTTTCCTTGCGTTGAAGGCGATGCGAATTGAGGGCCCGATTACGCTATCGCGTTCTACTCTTGAAGGCGAAGCTCGAGCGTCATCCAAGTTTTTACCGAAAACTACCTTTCTCGCGAAACCTTACCCAACATTTTATACCAGGAAACTTGTATGTTTCTAATCATGTATTTCTATTCATATTATGCCTTGTAATTGTCCGATTTAACACACTTTCTATTGTACCACTCCTCTTCTTTAATGTAACTGGACCCCAGGGTATATGATTGAAATGAAAAGGCACAAATAATAATAATAATTATCATTATTATTATTATAATCGTTCAAACTATTAAAAAAAATTGGGGGGACCCTTAAGCTTCGCCTTTAAGAGTTGAACGCGACAGCGATATCCTGTCCCTAGTGCGTACTTCAATCACTTAGAGCATACTATGTAATGGGTAGCATGCTTTAAACCACGAGCGATTATGAGCGGGAAATGTTTTCGAACTTGCTGTGTGCCCACTACGGGGTCTTAAGGGAATACGTGCAGTAACGTGGGTGCCCTTTGTAATGGGTGGCTGGCTTTAAACCACGATGTCGTTGTGATATTCACATGTTCTGACGCCCGATGGCAATGTACGCTTGTACCACGCAATATTACTGCGATATCGCATGTTGTATTGTGACGCCTGTAAACAGGACACGTGTGTTTGTAAAGTATGAAAGTTATTTTCACTGCATTTCCAAGCAGAGGAAGTTATTTTCAAAGTAATTCCAAGCAGAAGCGTGGCTGTGTGGTACAACACCTGCTTGCCACGAAGACGGCGTGGGTTCGATCCTCACTCGGACCCGGAAATTTTTATGATTTATTTTATTTGCATCTTTCTCGATTTTTCGGTCACGGACAAGATGATTTTTCGCTCACAACCAACGACGCCGACGCCGGAATTTCTGCAAAACGAGCAAGGATGAATACATCCATAGGCGTGCGCCCGAGGGGGGGGGGGGGGGGGGGGCAAAGTCCATGCATCGATTTAATAGAGGGGGGGGGGGGACACTGCGACGAACCTTCGCCCCCCCCCCCTTCTGAAGTGGAACCCTGCTCACGCCTATGAATACATCAGCTATGAATATTAAAGGTCAATCTGTTACATATGAACCCGCCTTTCCATTCGTGAATCACGCTATTGCACTGCTGCCAAGTTGAACGCCCACTGACATCGCCGCCTCGTCGTCACTTCATCTTTTCTTTGATATGAACCTGCTGAGCGCTTCCATTCACATGTTTCCACACTGCACTCCCCGTCATGCAATAGTTCAATTGTTCGCACGGAACAAAACCGCTACAGTCGCCGTGTAAAGCTTTTCACTCCACGAAAACAATCCTCCACTAACGCTACAGTGGCAATAACATGCACTCCTTCCGGATTAGAAGCCCAAGACGGCCTGCCTTCACCTGTGGCATAAAGAAATATGATAGTAACGTCATCGAAAAAAAAAAATTAATGACCGTAAACACTACTTCAAACAAATATTTGGTTCAATGACGACGCTCATAGTCTTGTTCTGCGAAGCGTTAACGGAGCAAGAAATGGAATTCGGCAGAGCAACAGAATGACGAACAGCTTGCCACTCGAACATTTACACGTTGATACCAGCTAAATCTGACCAAATTTATTTTACAAAAGCAAGGGGCAGTGAAATACGACGATGGGACCAACTGCGTTTATTAGCCATGGCCTTGCACAAACTGGTGAATTCGTTGGCATTGATTATCTTGGTAGCGATACTTAGTTACAGAAATTATTACTCGTGTGACAGAAACCTGAGCTAGTTGATAGGGATCATTATGAAAAAAGGTAGGGCGTGCAAACACGGACACAGGAAAAGAAAACAACAAAACACCATCACAACTAACGTCGACTGTCAAAGGGGTGCACTTTTCCACCACCCCTTCAATTGACAGGCGTTTGTGCTGTCTTGTGGCCGTGTTTGGACGGCCTTAGCTCCTTTTATGATACTACTACTTGTATGCACGCATGTACGTTCAACTGCGCACCACATTTGAAAGCGTAATGTATAATAATAATATCTGGGGTTTAACGTCCCAAAACCACGATATGATTATGAGAGACGCCGTAGTGGAGGACTCCGGAAATTTCGACCATCTGGTGTTCTTTAACGTGCACTGACATCGCACAGTACACGGGCCTCTACCATTTCGCCTCCATCGAAATGCGACCGCCGCGGCAGGGATCGAACCCGCGACCTTCAGGTCAGCAGCCGAGCACCCTAACCGCTATACCACCGCGGCGGACTGAAAGCATAATGTCTAATTGCTTCCCATTCTCTGACAGTTTCCTAATTACTTTTGTGTGTTTCAAAGCGCGAAGAACGCGCGCACGCACCTCTCGCGCACGCGAAAGCAGCGCTCTTAAAAGACGTTTCAAAGTACATTTTGTTGCTGGGGCTTATTCACACCGACCGGCGACTAGCAGCGGTCGCACGAACCAAGTTGCTCGCAAATGGTCGCAGATGGCCGCTTTTTACAGCGAAAACTGTTATGAGATCACAACAAGGGTGGTTTCTGCGCCGTAGTTGTCCGCCGCCGGTGTCCGTAACCAATATCGCACGAAATAAGAAAAAAACTAAATAAATAAAAAAGCACCTCTGACAGAATGGGAATTGAACCCGCGTCTTCTGCGTGGCAGCCCAGCACTCTACCACTGAGCTACGCCGCTGCTGGAAACTGCGATCATATTGTTAATTAAATTAACGAGTTTTTGCTAATTACTCATTTCCATGTAACTTAGGTGCGAAAAAACCTTTGCGCCTCGGCGTAGAGTTCGTTCGTGAAGACAACAGGGGCTTGACTGTCATAGCATCTTTAGCAAAAATTTGTAGTGTACAAAAAACGGGCCTATATGTCTACTGACGCATAAATAAGGTACATAAGTTTATATATAAACTTATTTATGCGCCAGGAGAAATAGGCCCGTTCTTTAGGCCGGCTGTTATATTCTGGCGGCTTCCTCTTCGTCGCACTGGTCGAACGCGAGGGCCTAAGCTCCGTTGCCCCTCTTTGACATTACACTGTATACCGGGCGTTTTCAAGAAATATGCCCAAAATCCTCAAAAACCAGGATATTATTGCGATAACAATTATATGGACACTCTCGGCTGATTTTTGCCCTCGCCGTCGCCGTCATGCCCCGGATATATATATATATATATATATATATATATATATATATATATATATATATATAAAGGCACAAAGAAAAAAATTCCAAGGCACCCGACCGGGGATTCGAACCAGTGATCCCTCGCACCGCAGCGCGGTGCGTTAGACCACCCAGCCACTCCCCATGCTAGCGGCGGCATAATAATTGCAAGCTATTTATGCACACCATTTACCGCTGGCGGTATGCAGGTCTCGGAGGAGCTTGAGCGTGTTTTCTAACACGCAACGCTCCTACATTTTCTTTCACGTTGAAAACTGCTCTTGAGACGCGCACGAAAAAGGGGCCCCTTTCTGTACCCACTCGTGATGCGGAACGAAATAAAAGAACAGCGTGCACCTTGCGTCAGACGCCACCGCGTGGCAGGGGACGCAGAGGGGTCATTCCGCGCGCCGCACTTTAAAAGAAGAAGAAATATCTAAAAGAGCGTCGGGTTCTGCGTTGTCGACAATTGCAGCGCGTTGTTCAAACACAAAGGCGTAACAACTGTAATAGTTGTTAGTTAACGCTTGTCCTGTGTATACCTGCGCGTCCTTTTCGAGCGTCCTTTGCGCTTCAGCGGGAAGCTGCAAGTATCGAGCTGCTCGTCGATCTTCGTATGACATTCCAATTTCTTGCTATCGCATTCACTGCTTCGCCGTTGCGGCGATCGAAACTGTGGCTTTTTTTTTTTTTGTCCGATATGCCTTCACAATTACTTCTTCTGTAGCCGCAGGCATTTTAAGATGGCTAAAGACATCATTTGGGACAGTATAATTAAGAAAGCTAAGTTAATTAACTTTTTTAATTTGGTGGAGTTAGGCGGTTATGGCAAATGAGAGAATTGAAGGCCTTCATACGAAGAACCCCTAGCAGCTTATATATTTTAAAAAGCGGCCTCTAGTAATAATTGCGAAGCAATGAAATTAACCCAAATTAAGCGGTGAAACCGTAACCGAAACGCGGAAGAGCGCAATTGCTGTATTCTTCTAAGGCGTCCAGAATGGGTTGAACGTCGTTATATCAAACATCACCCGACTTCGTTGTGTGGGTGCGTGGGCTGCGCTTGCAATTATAGCATGCATGCTGCATATACATTAACGAACGCGGACGAACTACACCTCTGTAATCCTTGTCTTGAACAGTGGCGTCATTCTGGTCGTCTGCTTGTTGCGCTCATCGGTGCTGCGGTTTCGGTTTTGCCACTGAATTGGGCTAAATTTCATTACGCCACAATAATTACCAGAGGTCGCTTCTTTTGTATCTCAAAGCTGCGATATGGGTTCTTCGCATGAAGAACTTCATTCCTCCCATTTGACATAACCACCTAGCTCCGCTAATAAAAAGTTAATTTAACTTTTTAATGACTGCCCAAATTGATGCATTTAACCATCTTAAGATGCCTGCCGCTACAGAAAAGGTAATTGTGAAGTCAGCGAGCAAATATCGCATGTTCCGAAATGTACAGGATTTTGGACACATTTCTTGAAACACCATGCATGTATACTAGGTGTGCGATATCAACGGCTATACATAGCTGCGTCGCAAGTTGGTTCGTTAGTTGTGCAAATACGCTGGCAAATTCCGAACGAGACATTGACTCGAGACATTGAATGTCTATTTGACAGCCACAATGCAAATACGCGTGTGCAGCGCAGCTGACAAGCCAGAACAAGTAGCTTTTTCTTTTTCACACGATTTCGCCCGTGGCGAAATCAGCTGTGCTATTATACTTAACTGGAATGTTATTACAAAGTTGGCATAAGAGTATTGCACGTGATGTTTTCGAATGTGACGCACACTCGACATCAGAGCTTACGCCCTTACGCAAGTAATTCGGGTAATTAACTTTTACTGATCAGGCACTCAATTATAACAGAAAAACTCACCTGTTCGCGCAAAGGTTTGGCTATACAACGACCACAGGCACCGTGGCACCACCGTGGCATCTATTTGTATCTTTTCTATAATTATATACTTTGACCCGAGTAAGCTGTTCGAACGCCTCTGCGTGTGGTTTATATAAACTGGTTTTTGAAACTATGCGTTGCTAATAATAATAATAGTTATAATAATAATAATAATAATAATAATAATAATAATAATAATAATAATAATAATAATAATAATAATAATAATAATAATAGTTGGGGTTTGACGTCCCAAAACCACCATATGATTATGACAGACGCCGTAGTGGAGGGCTCCGGAAATTTTGACCACCTGAGGTTCTTTAACGTGCACCTAAATCCAAGTACACGGGCCTCGAGCATTTTCGCCTCCTTCGAAAATGCGGCCGCCGCGGCCGAGATTCCATCCCGCGACCTGCGGATCAGCAGCCGAGCACCCTAACCACTAAACCACCGTGGCGGGTGAAACATTGCGTTGCGTTGTGAACAAAATGGTTTCGTATAACGTTGAAAATGTGCGGTATGTGCATACCCTCGTGATCTTCCATCCGGTATAAATCTTTTAAACTATAGACGTGAACGCGAAATCCTTAACTCTTAATGTAAACGTTGAGCTAGCCGACCTAAACAATTTATTTCTAAAAATAAACTGCTCGTGTTGGGTAGGGGCCCAAAGTTGCCAGGTATCGCTACTTTGCGCCTATCTGGCTACTTTTTCCAGACCGGTGACGGCAGAAAAATCGCCTCGGCTACTCGGCTACTTTATTGTTCCCTTCAGTTATATTTCTGGTGATGTTGCAGCCGCTACCGTGTGTCAAAAAAGGCGGCCAAGGAGGCGGGTTTCTAGCTCCCAAGATTGAATTTGGCAGTTTCATCATACAAACGAAAATACTTTTCGACACGTGGCGGGGACTCGGGTAATACTGTTGCGTGCCTCACCTTTCAAGCCCCCTATATTGCTGAACGTCACTTTAAACCGTAATGGCATGCGATCAGGACAATCGAATGCGCTGCGCATTCAGGGCACCCTCTACTGCTTGACGTTAGAAACCAGGTATACGACGAACAGCTTCGCTTATTTCTTTATTAGGTACGGACTGCGCCGCTCGCACTTCGGCATCATGCAAAGAATGATTGCGAGAATGACTACAATTTATGCTTCAGAACACACAACCGTGGCACACTCATGCCCTACCCATTTTTATTGTCACATGGCTGTTACTTTTAGTCCTTTCATGAAAGGTCACCCAAACGTGTTGTGTCATTTTTGCAACTGAGTAAGAAAATTGGTTGTGCGGCACGAAATGGTCGCTAAAGTCACCAATTTATGCTTGAATCTCCCAGGTTGTGATTGTGAAACGTTCAGACTGTACTTATTTACATTTTCGCCAAAAGGCTACTGCATTTAGTCCTTTATATAAAGAAGTCGCTGTCGTCTTCACACACGCGCGGCTACTTTTGGCTTCTTTTGCTGCTCTTGGCTAAAGTTGGCTACTTTTCGCCTAGTTTTCCCACAGTTTTCGTTATTTATTTGTCTTTACGACCTCGCAACACTGTATAGGGCCCAAGATAGAGCGTCGACAGATCCAATGAACCCCGTTACAAAGCATTTTGCAGCAGCAATGTTAGTACATGCCCTCAACCGTACTTCGAACGAATTATCGCTGCTGCACGCAGACAGGATGCGCGAATAGGCCGTAAGCGACGATGATGGGTCAATCACAACCACATTGGCCTCCACTTTTGCCAAGACAACTTGCTTGGGAGTGGTGGGACCACGAACGAGCGCATGACAACTGCTGAGACTCGCTCAGTGTTTCTGCTGACAGTGTTTACGCGAGGAGGCGCCGCGGAAGATGGCGACGTATATATCCGAGAAGATTGGTCGAGGCCATCGCCTCAGAAACATGAGCCGTCTTCGCTTACGGCCTACACTCATGCGGTCCGGTGGTCCGCAAGCACTAACGGCCGATGCATTCAAACGGATACGGTGTTTGCATCCAGCGATCGTAATATCCAATTGGAACTTAAGGCAGAAACATTGTTGCGCGCCAGCCTGACTAAACACGCGGTACATAAACTTTCGCGTGTTTGCTGTGAATGAATGAATGAATGAATGAATGAATGAATGAATGAATGAATGAATGCAAAACTATTTATCCCTATTTAAGGAGAAGGAGACAAGAGGGAGAGACTAAAACTATGCTGACAACAGCTGAATTAGACACTTCTCAAGACACTATGTGTAACTCACCCATTGAACGTTTTGAATTCAAATAAATAAGCTAAACGTAATTAATCCAGGATAACATTTTATGATAGTTCCAGCAGATTGTCTCAGCGAAAGTAGACTTAGCCCAGGATACTATGGCGAAGCTGTTACAACGTTAACTGAGGTTGAGCCTGGTGGATGACAGGGTGAACAACAAAAGACACGGTAAGTAGGGACATGTATGCAGGATGAGGCATAAACGAACTCACCGCGTATTGCGAGTGAACAGCGCGAAAACGGGACTAAGACGGAGGAACAGACAGCACAAGCGCTTGTGTTTTCTGTTCCTCCGTCTTAGTTCCGTTAGCGCTGTTCACTCGCAGTATCGCGTACCAACTGGACCCTTCAAGACACCCTTCTGCAACCGTGTATTCTGCGCGCGCTGCGTTCTCGTGTTAAACGTTCGCCATTTCATTCGGTTTGTAAGCTTTGGAAACGGTTCATTCATATTCACGTTAACACGCTCCGTAGGGTCCAATTTCAGTCACGACATGACGATTTTTTTTGGCACACCTCGTCGTACGCACAGATGAACGGGCGGCCGTGCGTCGGTAGCCAGAAGGGGCCGGACTAGCTATATACGTTTCGCTGTGGCATAGGGCAGTTTGCATTCTATCGCAGCTTGCTACTCATTTGCGACACAGCACAGCTTCACAGTATGGTGATGGAGCTTTTAGTGACGCAAGGGCCACTAGACGGTATGGTTGGAAATACCTTGTTTCACAGCGACCCCTCCTGCCACGTATAGCTATACGACGTCAATGCGAAGTCGTTCACCGTCCTTTATATTGCCACACCTCGCACCAAAATCGCACGGTTTGCGGACGAAAAAAAAAAAAAAAAAAGACACACAATGTTAAGGAAAATATACTCCTGCATGAACACTGTTCTCGAAGTTCTGTCAACAAGTAATATGTAAACGCAGTTGTGAAGGCTTCCATGAAGCCCGCACGTCCAGAACATTGCGGCTTGACAGTTGAAGTGGTGACAAACAGCCATCTAAACTTTGAGCGCTAATTAGACTACTATATCGTAATCTAGCACTCCGCTGTTATTCTGTTTTGCAAAGTTGACTTTGCCTGCAACGACCCCGCACCCATCTTACACGCATTTCTTTACGTCCTCCAGTAACGTAAAATTCTCGAACACTCCACGTTCTTTATGCGCCTCTTTACGCGCTGGTATTTTGCACAAGACACAACGAAGAGAACGAGGTCGAAGAAGCGCTCGTCCTTTTCATCGTTCTTTTGTGCGGAATGCCGGCGCAGCAAACAGAGAGAGAGAAAGACTTTATTTGACGATCCGGCGGACGACAATCCTAGCCCCGCGATGCGGCCACACATCACCGAAGTGACACAAATAGCCTCAGGTGATTGAAGCCTTATGGTTGTCTATTTCCTCGTTTCACCACCTTACGTGATTTCCCTTTCCAGTCAAATGGTTCTTCAGCCTTGTCTATACATCAGAATACACGCTGCATGGGCACTTTCTGCATGCAGTCTATATGATATAGCCCCTTGTAATGATCCCAGATCTCAACGGAAATGCGTATACAGTTTATACTTTATATGAACTTCGCGCCGTCACAACTATTTGTTCAACTTTTCTTGTTTTATAATAATAATAATAATAATAATAATAATAATAATAATAATAATAATAATAATAATAATAATAATAATAATAATAATAATTATTATTATTATTATTATCATTATTATTATTATTATTATTAATGTTCACAAACTTATGGTTGTTGTTCTCTGCAATGCTTCAGCATATCCTAAAGTTTACGTTCCAGAGCAGTCTTTCTACTTGCAGGAATCACGTAGCGGAGCCAGCAGCAAATGTCGCCACTTCCTTCAACGACGTGACGTCATTTTGGCTGTAGTGCTTAGCGGGAAAAGGGGAGGAGGCTAGCGGTTCTGAGATACGCCGTTAAGCTTCGACTCCCGCTAGCAGTTTCCGAGCCGAAAGTCCGAACTGCATCAGATAGAGCTGATCGAACTCGGTACCGGAACCATCGCTGCTGTGTAGCAGCATGTTATATATATATATATATATATATATATATATATATATATATATATATATATATATATCCACACACACTCACGTCTAGGGACACAAAGAGTGTATGTGTATGTGAGCACATTTGGTTCAACCGTCCGCCGCGGTGGTGTAGCGGTTAGCTCGACTGCAGACCCGAAGGTCGAGGGAGCAATATGAACAGCGTGGATAAATATGAAAGTAGCCGAAGGGGAAAGCAAGCTTCACATCATGAGCCACGTTGTTCACAGCGGAATTCTCCTTGACTGCCAAACACGCTCAGACAACCGCTCACAGTTTGCCAAGAGATGTTGAACATCCCTACAGAGCGTTTACGGAATCCCGACGTGCCTTCTGTACTTGCAAAGACACTTGCGCAACCAATCCAGTTGTCGAACAACTTCGTCTTCACATGCGTCGTCTGCGCGAACAAGAACACTGTGTGCTCTTGCACAAAATCCCGGGGCACACCGACCAGTCGAAACCACCTGAACACATATTGATCAACACATCTGAAGAAGTTGAAATGCACAGCGATTGGTACGACCCCGAAGCAATAGTACCGGCACAGCTATCTCTTCGCTACATCCAACCACCTAAACATACCTTCCCTTCCCTCAAAGGCAGCTACCCGCCGGCAGCATGTACTGATCCGGCATACATACTGGAAAGCCCTTCCTTGTACAGTGTTTTCGCCGATAGGAACACCCTCGTGGCCCGGGAAGCTCACACACAGGCACCTGCAACCCCGGGGCGGACCTTTGGCACCTAATCTGGGACTGCCCGTAGTACTATGGCCCTAGATAATGGGTCATTGCTTCGTTCCCACGATGCATATTATAATATAAGCCTTCCTAGATTTAGGCGCACGTTGAAGAACCCGAGACGGTCGCAATTTCCGGAGCCCTCCACTGAGTGCCTCATAATCATAGGTCGGCAAAAAAAGTAGAGCTCACTCAGACCCACTCAAGAAATATATATTGCGCTTAGGGCTTACTAGCACTCAGACTAACCAAAATATTTATCAGCGGGACTCACTCGGACTCACTAAATTGTTTTTCAAGCGGACTCACTCGGACTCAAACTCACCAAAATATTACTGAGCAGGACTCAGACTCAGACTCACGGCTGGATCTGAGTGAGTCTGAGTGAGTCGACTCATGAGTGCGTCAGCATACAATTAGCATTTTCGATCAAAGTGGCAATGCTCTTTGACGCCAGTCTCACATAATAGGTACTACAATAGGTGGCGCCTTTTGATCTCATGCCTTCAAATGCGAGTGATCTGTGGTTGCAATTCAGTAAGGGCATTTTTATTAAAAGACACAGCTCACACAAGATATATTTATCAAGAACTTCCTGTGCAAGAGTTTACGGGGAGGGATCCAGGCATCTCAGCTCCCTCCACCCCCCCCCCTCCGTAATTAACGCCTCTGATTAATAAATATTGAGCTGGCGTATGAACACTAGTGCGCTGAAATAGGAATAGGTGCGAGAAAGGAGAACAAGCTTGACTGGTAAGGAATGTGAGCAGACAAACGGCTGATATTAACGCTGAAAATGTTTAGACAGGACCACAGGTCAGCAAGAAAAGCGGAGCTCAGTCAGACTCGCTCAAGAAATATATTTTGCGCTAAGGGCTCGCTCAGGCACAGACTCACCAAACTTTTCCTCAGCTGGACTCACTCAGCTCAGAGTCACTAAAATTTTTTTCAGCCGGACTCACTCGGACTCAAATTCACCAATACCGGAGTCACTCAGACTCGGAATCATGCATTGATCCGAATCTGAGTGAATCCTAGCGAGTCGACTCGTGAGTGTGTTTGCCGACCTATGCTCCTAATCATATCGTGGTTTTCGACGATATGACAAAACAAGGAATCAAAAATTGAAGGACACTTTGTAAATTCCAAAGTGTGTTCGGCGAAAGCCTGTGCCCATTGAGACAGGGTCGGTCAGAATGGAACACGATGCACGCGTCCCCCCTTCTTGCATGATTGGACACTCTGGGCACAGCGACGCTACGTAAGCAAAGCGCGAGCGCTGTGGAGTCGACGCGAGGCGCGACCGACGCGACCGGCGTCCGTTGGCGCGCCCCGGCGGCCACCTGGCACCGTGCCAGGGCACGGACGGAGGGACGGGCGGACGTGAGCATGCGACATTACAGGCTTTCGCCCTAATACGTGTGAACGACGACAACGCATTTTTTCCAGTACTAACAACGTCTGCATCGACCAATTAACGAGGTCAGCGTCCGCTCATGACGGCTGCCACCGAGGGACTCTCACACAAGGGCAGTCAGTTATTAACAAAAAAAAAAAAAAGAGAGAGAGAGAAGAAAACTTGGCATGTATATCAAAAGCGCGAAAGTTTGGTGTCAATGTTTAGTTGTTCCATACTGAGAGGAAATGTACATAACCATTACCTCCGTAGATGCGGGCTGCACACCAGGCCAGTGATATTAAGCCCACATCTACAGGGATGATGGTTGCATCGGCTCTTAAAGGGCAACTAACTCTTGACACCAGACATAAGCGATTTTGATATATTTGTCAAGCTTTCTTTCTTTTTCTGCATAGAAACTTCATCGAGCCGGGCTAAAAGTGAAGGTAACAAAAGTGAGAAGTTAAGCTACATATGTAACAGCGGCAGATGAATCTGGGTGAGGTCTCCATTTCCAGACAAGGACCAGTTGTTAAGCCACAAGGTCTTCTTTTCGAGAAAACCCGTTTTCCTTCGTCACCTTCTGCTGCAATCACACGAACGACGAACCTAACCTTTCCTCAGACTGCCGCGCTGCCGGTCTCCGCAACGTATATTGTTGCAGTTAGGAAAATTCAGACAACACCAATGGCTAGTTCGACGACTTTCCGAGCCAATGATAAAAATGACATTCGTCACGGCGCGCGAAAACGGATCACCGACCCGGACGTAGATTTGACCGACCACGATATTTATGTCGCGTGTACACAAGGTATATACGTACTCAATCATTTCTGCCAGCTGAAGAACACGAACAATGCGTTCTTCGGCTGACAGCTTTCGTACTGGCTCACTGAACGGAATATATCTTCTAGGTTCCAAGTGCGCGTCCGAGAAAGCGACTCTGCACTGCACGCAGCCAGAAAGCAAATAAATGTTTCTTTTTTTTTTTTGTTCTTTTTTTTGTTTTTGTTTTTACGTACAAATTTCAGTGAACTAAACGTGAGCAACGAACTCCGCGGCGAGTGCCGAAAACGCTATTCAAGAGTAACAACCGTCAGGACTATTGAGAAGCGGTTTCCTTGGTTCCAGGCAGGACACGTACCACAGTGTTACAAGCTGATATCTCCCGTAAAAGACGACCAATGATAATAAATAACATTGGCTGAGACTGAAATGATCAAAGCGCCAGGATTACCGACGAAGATACCGCCAAATTACCCAGAAATTGCCCGACAGAACTGTATAAAGTATCCCCGAGTACGAGAAATTCCAGCTTGCTGACTCCCTCGAGTACGTACGGCAGGGTCGGGCGCTCACGTGAACGTTGCGAGAAGCCAGTTCCGAAAACGTCTGCAGAACTTTGTTAAACTATACACTAAAGGGAAACACAAGTGGAGTTGCACTATAGTAAACTATGTTTCCGCAATACTTTGTTTATTTTAAATAAGCCAAAAGTTGAAAACACTGAACTTCGCTAGTGTCGAGAACATTTATACAACGGTCGAAGCACGAGATTTTAACTCGAGACTCATGATGTCGCATTGTAACGTGCCGGCAAGGGTGTCGACACACACACACACACACACACACACACACACACACACACACACACACACACACACACACACACACACACACACACACACACACACACACACACACACACACACACACACACACACACACACACACACACACACACACACACACACACACACACACACACACACACACACAAAGTTCGACCTTCATTTTTTTTGTTTTAGTAATCATGAGGTTACGCCAAAATTAACGAAAATATAGCTTTGAAAGAATATCCTATCAGCCTGAATTGATTAAGTGTTTCTTTTTATAGTGCCCCTTCAAAGTCGCCTTAATTTAAAAGCGTTGCCCATGGTGACCAAACATTTCCTTTACAAACGTATAAAAGACGTGTTACAGAACACAACAAACAACACCAAACTGCATTCGCAAGTTACGATTATAGACTGTCGGAAAGGTAACGTTCAAATCGTGAGCGGAGGCGTGGTTAAGCTAGAAAAAAAAATGGTGACGCCCCTCTGAAGTTGGATTTCCGCAGCCGCCTCCTCATAATCCTAGTTTATCGACAATTGTTTGTCGACATACGTTGCATTTTCAGTGAACTGACGACCAAACCGATTAGACGTTACGATAACTTTTCCAGCCACTGAAACGACAAATGCGGACAAATTTAATAATATCTGGGGTTTAACGTCCCAAAACCACGATATGATTATGAGAGACGCCGTAGTGGAGGGCTCCGGAAATTTCGACCATCTGGTGTTCTTTAACGTGCACTGACATCGCACAGTACACGGGCCTCTACCATTTCGCCTCCATCGAAATGCGACCGCCGCGGCCGGGAACGAACCCGCGAACTTCGGGTCAGCAGCCGAGCACCCTAACCACTACACCACTGCGGCGGACGCGGACAAATTTAGATGAAAGGAATGCTTGCCTTCGTTTTACCCGCTAATCAACCTTCACCCAAGAAATGAAAAAAAAAGCAAAAAATCTCTCCAAACTGATCCGGTGCTTCCCTTCAGTTTCCATTTGACACTAATGGAGACGTATAGTATAACATCAAGCTCAGCAACGGTTATCAGCTATAGGCGTGCTTGAGAAATGGACGACAGAGTAAGGAAAGTACAGCGGCATCGTCGGCGACTGCGTGCGTGGCCGGCATATAAACGAAAGAAAGAAATGACACAAAAGGAAACCCCTAATTCACGACAAAATGCGACGTGCCTGACTTCAGTTTTACACCTCGTTGGTTAAACAGCGTGTGCTGACTTGCACTTTTTGCAGTATCGACAAAATGTCGAAAGATCAAAGAGCGCGAACGCTGAGAAGGTCAGAAGGGGGACAAACAAGCTCAGGAAAGACGCTTGTTGCTGTGAAAATCTTGTTGCTCTGGCGCTGTAATCAATGCGGTTCAGATAGTGAGAGGTATTAAAAAAAGTCGCAGTTTCGCCCCAAGGACGAATCAATGAATGCGATAGCAAGAAATTGGAATGTCACACGAAGATCGACGAGCAGCTCGAAACTTTCAGCTTCCCACTGAAGCACAAAGAAGGACGCAGCAAAAAACTGAAGCACAAAGAAGGACGTAGCGCTGCAAAAATTAATATAAGAAGGTTATTAACAGGAGTAATATAGCAATAACAATTGTTGAGGTTTCACGTGCCAAAACCACGATATCATTATCAGACGCCGTAGGGGGGCACTCCGGATTCATTTTGACTAATTTTGACCATCTAGGTTAGCGTGTACCTACACCTAAGTGTAAACAAGTTTGCATTTCGCTCCCATCGAGACAAAGAATTAGCAGGAGTTATGCAACATGGAATAATTACTTTACCATTCTGCCGATCTCGACATTTTCAAAGATCCCCACAGCTAAAATGTTAAAGGTGTCTATAAAACGGCATACGTATAGATTCCCATCCTTTAATTTCCATCCCAATAGCTTAAAATAGATGTAATCTTATCTAAAGAGCTATAACTTAAACATATTAAAGCTATCTTCACAGCAGCCAAACAGGGGCGGCGCACGCGGAGCAGTCGCTCACTGAGCACAATGCGCGCTGACAGTGTATACACAGAGGCGTCACCGTCGCTAAAGAAAAGCTTTTCGGCACGCACTGTTTGTACCGGGACATGGCAGGAGGCTTTTCTTCCGCGATACGCTTTCGGAAGGCATAACACAACGCCTGCTGGCGAAATTTAAAATCGGCAGCTTCGCGACAGCGTTCCGTAGCGACCGAATCGATACGAATGTCGCTACACGAACTGCACGGCATATGATTGGTGCTAGCGTGACGCCTACCGTAAATAACGCACAGACGCTGAACTGCATACGCCTGAACAATCTGCAGCAGTTTCATAAGGCACGTCCCGCGGTGTGTGTGTGTGGCGCGCGCGCGCGCGCGCGTGTGTGTGTTTTATCTATCTATCTATCTATCTTTGTTATTTCCTCGGGCGCGCGCACACTATCTCGAGAGTCGGACTTTGCTACGTACACATACACACGCGCAACAAAAAAAAAAAAAAAGAAAGGAAAAAGCAAGGAAGACAAGCCGATTCGTGTAGTAAAACGCGTGCTACTTGGACTCGTGTACGCCCCCGTAGCGACGGCCTGCCGCACGGCACAGTGCGTGGGTCCAACGCGGAACATTGCTGCTTTTTCGTGCCGAGAAAGGTGCATGCGACGATCAATTCTCAGAGAGGCTTGTACAAGACGCGCACAGGCAGCAGCGACGCAGCACCTGCTGGCGAGTGGTCAGCGGCGCGCGCACCGACAAACTCATTAAGCGGCACACGACAGACGCCCATCAGGAGCTCTTTGTTCGCGGCGCCACCAAATGTAGTACTCATCGCCTAAGAAGGACAAAAAAGACGGGGAACAAGCAGAAAGCGTGCGTGACAAACCAGGAAATGAGTGGTCGAGAAGACGCCCGTCCCGACAGCCCCGTGGGTTTCCGTACACAAAGCACGCCATCCTCGGCGCGTGTCCAGAGTTAAACTGCAAGCCGAACACGTCACCAAATGCAAGGACCGCAATGATTTGTCGCCACACCGCAAGCAAATGGATCGCGAAAGACAACAGCGCGCGAGCTGCACGGAGGTCAGACACGGGGCACTCGATGCCGTGACGTCACGCACGCTAGATGGACCAGCGACGGCCACGAATACATTTAAACGGGTTAAACTCGGGATATTCGCCATGAGATACACTGCGTTAAAACCATGCCCGTTTATATCACCTACCATATCACCTATCTACCAAATCAGGAACGGGGGTTGATGGCATCGAGTATATGTGTTCTGAAGGGGGCGCGGCTATATAGCGTTTAACAATGTCTGCAGAACTTGCCACTCTATGTACAAACTCCTTTCAAGCTTGGGAGGACAGTAAAAATCATTGGGAGGACAGTCTCAGTAAATTGCCAGAAATAATTACGCAAGCCGTTCGAAGCAACCCTGATTCCGTCAGCGAGAAATGAACAATTCGCTTGGCTAGTCGCACGTGTATGAGCATAATCGATTTCGCGCTTCAATTCCTCTGGCGACAGTATGAGAAAACTAATATTATGAGCCCTATATTGTATAGGCCGCACATCGTTGGCATGCACATGGGATGGACAAGAGATTATTGTCGAAGCTGGCTTTTTTTACAGTACGGGCCTTGACGTAAGAGTTAAAGCATAGTATATATGTGCTGCACGAGTCCACGGGATTTTAGAACACACGTGACTACATCTAAAATTGGCTCCACGAGCCCGACACGCCCACAGTTACGAAGCTTGCAAGTACGCTGGCTTGCAAGTACGCTGGCTTCGGTGAAGGTTTCCAGGATCTCGGAGACATCTCTCTGCCGCGAATGTCAAGGCGTCCGGGACTGCAGTTTTCGTGGTGTAAATTATGATGGCGCACGCACTGATCTGCAGCGAAAGCACATTGAGGGGCGTGAATGTATCCTGTGCAACGTTACTTATCCAGTGGAAGTTTTAAAAAATCATGCTACACCATTTCATATAGTATATGCATATAGTATACTTAAACACACATAAGTATCTGAAGTATGCTTTTTAAACAGCTTCTAAAATACTTTTAGCAGGAGGCACTGTCTCTTGGAAGTTCTATACAACACTAAATTTCACCCCCCCCCCCCTCCCACCCTGATAAATAAAGTCTACTTTAGAACTTTATTTGCAATTTCATTTTTCCCGTTAACATGAAAACTGTCCCAAAATTATAAAAACAACTCCGGGCAGAGCGCCTTTTCTAGCCATTTTGAGAAACAAAACGAAGTGCCCACGGCCTTTCCATTGAAACATGCATTGCAAGCCGTCTCCAGCCATCGCGCGGAAAAGCTCTCGAAAGAGTACTTGAATACAGGAAGCCCTGCGCTCGCACTATATTCAACAGTTCGTATGCAAACTGGAACCCAGCGACGGTTGTGCGCAAGGATGTTGAAATTTAAATTACAAGGAATAGAAATATGGTCGGTTGAATATGTACCAAAGAAGCCGAACTGAAGTCTAACTGAATATCATATAGCCGCACATTTTCTTTATAGTGAATTACTTATCTTCAAAGTTCCAACAGCACTTTATTGCTAGCACGCACAAGAGCTATATAATCCTTATAACACAGACAGCCGGAGATCTTTATATATATATATATATATCTCTCTCTCTCTCTCTCTCTCTCACACACACACACACACACACACACACACACACACACACACACACACACACACACACACACACACACACACACACACACACACACACACACACACACACACACACACACACACACACACACACACCTATACATCTAAAGATGGAATTTTCTTTTAACAACGCCGTTTCTCGGTTATGCTCCTTTATCGCGAATCGCTCCGTAAAAAATTTAAGAACGCAGCGGTTTTCTCCAGAAGAACTCCATTTAAATGACAGAAACGTAAAACGTCCGTGATGCGTAAAAAAAAAAAATTATCTTAAAAGAGCATCCGCGAACACGCAAGAAGAGTTTCACTCACCTTGCGCATTATTTCTCGCTCTTTCTGTCGCGCGCGCGCATCCACAACAGAGAGCGAAAGATGTGCACAAGTGTGTCGCCTAGCTCGCTTACCAGCATTTTGCCTAGAATGCGGAGCACATTATGGTGGTATATAACACCACGCATCCGCCAGAGCTCCGGCGAAACATGCTGCGGTAAAACATGCACAACGGCGTACACCGCGTGACAACCAGGATGTGTTCGAGGCAGAGAGATGTGCTCCGCGGGTTCGGATATAGGCGAGCGCGGGCTTTCGTCCAAAGAGCACGCATCATCGTCTGTAATGTGACCTGAAATGCGCAGCGCGCATGTGTGCACATAGCGGAAAACAGGCAAGCGCGTTCGGAGGAAAAGTTCGACATGTCGCGTCAGCTGCATGCAGAGCGGTCAGTGCCACGCGATACCAAGTCGACTGAATACGCAGTCAAGGTTCAATATACGGGGACAATGTAATCATGAAACCCGTGGATCCGACGCAATGAAATGCACAAGATCCACAATCGTACACATCCAACGTCGCATGCAGTTGTAAAGCCAAGCGGGAACAGTGTTTCGAAGGAAATAGATCGCATGAAGCTTTCTGAATTATTCATCACCGAACTCTCGAAGCGGCAGAATTTTTTTCTTTCCGAACCTTCCCCAGACTAAATTGGGTACATGAGATAACTGCATATTAGATTGCATTTATGAATCGAACAATAGTGAAGAAAAACGAAAACGCGCAACATATTCGTCGTTCCGTTTTCATGGCTGCGTGGAGCTAAAAGTTTCAAGCTTTTAACTGCGGAGGGACCGCTCTATCGCCGTCACATGCCTCGCGTTAGCGTCCCGCAGGTCCCACGTTTGACAGACGTAAGCCGAGCAGACTGCACGTGAACGCCAGCGACGACGAAAGGCTAATTCGTCTGTCCGAGCCACCGAAGCGACAGCGAAACGCCATCGTCGGGAGTTATCCACGGAAGAGAGAAACGGAGGCGAAACGCCGGCGTCAGGAGCTAGACGCAACGCGCTCGCAGTATAGCAAACAGTAGAAATGAGACCATAGGAGAGAAAATAGATAATCGCAAAACAAGTGAGATAACCACAAAGAAAGAACAGAAAAGAGCAGATAGACACCAGAAAAGAACACAAAAGAACGGAAAAGAGTAGATAAACACAAGGGACACGCAGGCGAATCAACGTTCCGCAGCTCGTTGAGCTATCCCTTGCGGCTTAGATTTGAAATGCGAAGCATTTCTCAGTGAATTTCTGCCACTTTGAGCGTATCTATATCTATCCATCCATCTATCTATGGTGCCCACGACTTTGTGTGCTCTTGTGGCCGTTTCGCTAGAGTGATATGTATATCAAAATCGCTATGGTGTGACATGACCGCATGACGAACATAATTCGCAGGTCGTAACATGAAAATCATGAATTGCGTGTCATGCACGGCATGAATTACATGACGTACCACGCTCATGGTGCGCTCGCGGCCGTTTCGCTATAATGATATATACCAAAATTAGTATGGCTTAACATGACTGCATGGCGAACACAAATGACATGTCGTAACATGAGGATCATGAAATGCATGTCAAGTACGGCATTGTTTACATGCAACGCTCATGGTGCGCTCGTGGCCGTTTCGCTCGCTTGATAAGGCGTGACATGATTGAATGCTGAACATAAATGACATGCTGTAACATGAAAATAAAAATGCATGTCATGTACGGCATGCTTTACATGCCACGCTCATGGTGCTGTCGGTCATATTACTAGCTTGATATTTGCCAAAATTGGTATGGCACGACATGACTGCCAGACGAACTTAAATGACAGGTCATGTACATACCAGGAATATATGTTTGGTTAGCATCGCGTATACCAGATTGTACATGCATGACGAAAATGTAATAGTGAACGGCGTGTCAAGAAATATGAATGCCTCAGTTTGCCTCAAAGCCAAGCAAAGCGGTGTATGCAGCTCCTCGCTGACTACTGCGCATTCCATTGATTCCCACACAGCGTGGGATCTCACGGATTTTTTCTTGCTTCGTTTATGATATAGCCTTCCTTGCATTCGGTGCTAAATTTTTAGGACAGTCTCTATGGACCACAGCACGCCTATCTCGCACCCAGGCGCCTAGGCTCCCGGCGGCATACTCTCGCACCCAGACGCCATTTTGTTCTGAACTGCCAAGGCGTGTATCTGTCGCGCCAAGTTAACATGGCAAGCGGAGTCTCTGGGACTTTAAAATACGAGAAAGCGCCTATTCACGCCGCCCCCCGCTTACAAGAAGTCGTCTGGGCACCACTGCGCCGTCTTTGGATGCGAAAAACAATCAGCGCAAGAAAAATATATTACTCAGCACTGTCTGTGAAGATCACAACACGAAGCCAGTGCGGTGTTTTCAGATTGCACAGATTTCCATCCGCAACGAAAAACGCCGATCTCCGCCGCCAGTGCATAATTGCAATCAACAGGAAAAACTATGAGCCCAATAAAAGGGCACGAGTAATTATACACGTACTGCGTGCATTCAAGCGTGACGCCAGCTATTTCGCTTTACAGCAGTAGCTTGCGTGCAGTATGCCTGTAGCATGCGGCACCAAATTGGCCGCATGCCAATAAATAGGAGATATTATACGAATCACGCGTGCACGCACACTACGCACGTTTAGCACAAATGTAACGGCGTACTATCGCGATGCAAGGAAACGTGAACAGCGGAAAGCGTGGCTTTCGACTAAGTCGAACTGCGACATGCCTTGACTGTCGCTAGGCGAATCTGTGCTTTCAGCCGGCGTCATCGTAGCACCATGAAATCTTCCTCTGGCTGGCAATTTCGCACCGCGTGTGTGTTCCGAGTGCCAGGCATGACTGGCAAATGATAAACACATGCGGTGCATGAGCGCAAGCCGGAGCGGGATTCTAGCGCTACGGTGGCGCCGGCTGAAAGCACAAGTTTTGCCTAGCGACAGTCAAAGCATGTCGCAGTTCGACTGAGTCGAAAGCCACGCTTTCCGCTGTTTGCGTTCATTTCCATCGCGATAGTACGTTACCTGATAAAGTTGCTTTCGCAGTCTGCAATGCACGTGCTGTAGACATTCCGGACTGTCGAGGAAGGTCTTCTCGACGTTTCACAAGAAAACAGCACAAATTTCCAGTAGAGGAAAAGTGCGAGACATGCTTACAGTCGGACTCGGGTTGCGAAGTTTCATGTTTGAATTGCGGAGCGTCTGCTAGCATAGCAGTTGAGGGTGCTGCTTCGCCGCGCTTACGACAGATGGCGCGACGTGCTGCCTAAATATGGCGACACATACTGAAATCGCTGTGTTCTGGTGTACAGCGCATATGCTTTTAAATGCGAATGCATTTCTTAGTCGGGCTATGTCAGGCGTCCGGCTTTGTCCGGCGTTGTCCGCGGAGGAGGAGGAGGATAGGTTGAGGAGGTGTGCGCGCCGGCAGGTGTTATCTCTCCGCTCTCACCCTCTCCCATAGCAACGGCTGCGGGCGCGCGCGCTTATCCTCGCCCCTAGCAACCGGAGCAGGTGGTGCGGGCGGAGTAGCGGAGAGTGAGTGGAGAGGAGGAGCGCGCTGTGGTGTGTGAGGGCGCTCGCATCGCGGAAGCTCGGCGGAGCTCCCGCGTGTGTGGAGAGAGGGTAGGTGCAGTGCTTCGCCGCTCCTTCTCTAGCCGTTCGCTCTCTCTCCTCAATGCGCCCCACTCTCCCGTCCGCTCGCTCGCACGTATATATAAATGGAGTGAAGCGCGCGCGAAATGCATTCGCATTTCCTCACGATTCCCTTCGGGGAGGTGGGGGCATTTTTTTTATTGCGACAACATTTATATGGACACTCTCGGCGGGTTTTCGCCGTTGACGCCATGTTCCGTATATGTATACGTAAATACGAAAACCACAAAGAAAAAAAAATCATAAGAAATATTTTCCAAAGTGCGACCGGAGATTAGAATATGCAACCCCTCGCTCCGCAGCGCGCTGTGTTAGACAACACTGCCACGCAGCATACGTCCTCCAGAATACTAACGGCGAGCTATTTATATGCAGCATTTACTGCTGGCGAAACGCAGAGCTCGGAGGTGCTTCAGCGTGTTCACTATCACCCGCGAGATGGCGCGAAGGGCGCGCTGTAAAGGTCTTCGCCTTTCACCTAATTAGGGATGCGCGCCTCCGACTTGTGCGTTGACATACAGGGCGTGGTCGCCCGTTATCGCGCGCTCATCGCTTTGGGGAGGGGGGAGGTGGGGAGGTTTGTAGGTCTTGTGCTTTCACCGCAAAGTTTGCGTTGAAGCTATAGACCGCACGAAGGTCACCTCTCTCGCTGCAGCGGCCGCAAAGGAGTGATCTGGTAGCTACAAGAGAGAAAGGGGCTAGTTGAAGTAACAACTGTGATAGTTTGCGCTCGTCCTGTGTATACATGCGCGTTGTTTTCGTGCGTCATTTGTGTTTGAGCAGAGCGCTGTAAGTGTCGAGCTGTGACAGTTGCTAGTTCGCGCTCGTCCTGTTTTTGCTGCAAGTGTCGAGCTGTGACAGTTACTAGTTCGCGCTCGTCCTGTTTTTGCTGCAAGTGTCGAGCTGTGACAGTTGCTAGTTCGCGCTCGTCCTGGTTTTGCTGCAAGTGTCGAGCTGTGACAGTTGCTAGCTCACGCTCGTCCTGTGTGCGCTCTTTTAGTGCCTCCTTTGTGCTTGAGCTGCGCGCTGCGAGTTTCTAGCTGCTTGACGTTCTTCGCGTGATATTCCAATTTGTTGCTATCGCACTCATTGCTTCGCCCTTGCGGCGAATCTGACTCTTCTTTTTTTTTTTTTTTATGAGCGACGTTCAGAGTCCTATATACCGACAACTGAAAACATGCATGGTTGATTAATGGCAGTTTCTATGGCACGCGATTTCAACACATATGAGCAGCACTGGAAAAAACATGCTTCTCCATGTCATCTGGTCTGACAAGGATGACGGACAGGTCGTAAAACGTCAGAGTGTGCACTTATGGCACCATTGCTGTCACCCATTGCTCCTCGCAAGATTCAAGATTTCAAATGCGTGTCACTCAAGCTTCAAAAAGTAACTACGAGGAACTCCGACCACTTCGAGCGAGGCAAGTTATATTTGCAGGAACGCCTACTTAGTGGTTCTGTCGGTACCAAACAAGTTTAGAACGTTGCATTCATTCACCAACGATCAAAGCTAAACGTCTATAGCGTTTGATCTCCTTCCCTTACACATTAGACGCGCTCACCAAATGTAGCCGAATTGGGGTCTAATTAGCGGGTGGATTTTGTTCCAGACATGCATAATGTCGGATTGAACCTTACACAAACTTCGAAATTTTGATCTCAATAATGCCACATATATCTTGCGTGCCACTCTCAATGCACGGTTAGTCCAGCTTGACTGCCGCACCCCAAATCCCCCCGCACCCTCCCTCCATCCTGGGTAAATGGGAAACCTACGCCTCCGGCCCCAAAGAAAGCCCTTAGAATCGAGCTTTAGAGAGAGCGGACCTAATGTCACGGAATGCTATCGGCTGGACGTAAAAAAAGTAATAAAGACCGCTAATTGCGTGCAAAGTCTGGGCCCACGGAGCCGCTTGGGAACGCCGTCGAACGATGGTTCACGAATATGAAGGTCGGGCTAGTTGGTTAAGTTAGCTTCAAAGCGCGAAAGAACACAGAGTTCCACGTCAGCGGACGCTCTCTGAATGACAGCGGAATGTAGACAACCGGTGGTCTATAAAGTGAGAAAATGGGTGCCAAGGCAAGATCAGTTGTTCAGGACGGCAGTCAATTAGGTGATGCGACGAAGTTAAAGAAATATGCAGGCATAAAATGAAATAATTCTGGGGATCGTACGCATCAAAACCACGATATGATTATGAGGCGCGCCGTAGCGGATGGCTCCAGATAATTTTGACTACCTAGGGCATTTGAACGTGACCTAAATCCGAATAAGCACACGAGCCTCTATCATTTCCGCCTCCATTGAAAATTCAACCGCCGCGGCTGGGATCGAACCCGCGCCGTTCGGGTCAGCCGAGCACCGTAACCATTGTATCACCGGCGGCTGCATGAAATGTAATCAGCTCGCACAATACAGGGGTAATCTGAGATATTGGGAGATGGCTGCGTCCTCCAGGGGACAAGATTTTAGAAGAGCGATTTCACAGTGTTGGATTAAATATTTTCACAGTGGCCTCTGCGCCGTCGTTGACAATTTTCTATCTGAATCAAGGAGGTCCAATTCTTAAAATGTCGCGTTATTTCACTTCTCTGATCTATCAATATTTATTATTACTGAACACTTTTAGATTTAACTGCTTATCTTTTTTAACTCACCCGATTTCTGGCCAATCGCCTATAGTGAATGCACGTCCTGTGTAAGAGAAACCCAACAGGTGGGAGCCCACGAGAGATCGAACACGCATGTCAGCTCCACATTTTTATTTGTTTTCTTTATATGTTACGCAGGCATGTTCAAACTGCACGGAACCAGGAATTTTATTCTCAAAACGCGTTCCCAGTACGAGAAAGAAATACCTGAACGTGACGCCATGGGCGCCTTGCCACTGCTTACCGCTACGGTTTCCGTGCTCACCGCTATGGTTTCCGATTTCACGGTCAAATTCAGTGCATACTACAAAGTTGCGTCAAAAGCCCTGCTTACTTGCTTTAGCTCCTGGAAATGAAGCAGCTCTGCAAACTAGACCACGCACGCACGCACGCACACGATGAAGCGTTTAGTCCTTTCTTCATTTATTGTGCAGCGTCCTGTTTTCAGCAATTTATACCAAGTTCAGTTATGTATACCACGAAACTCCACAACGCGTGTTCTTGTTTTACTACACTTATATGTAAATAGCTTCCGTGCATTTGTTTTGTCCACAAGAAAAAAAAAAAAAAAAAAAACCGTACTACAAAAAAAATTCCCAACACGGCCCAAATGAGAAAGGTTTTGTAACTTTGATGCCCTCCTCCAAGTTTCTTTTTGTTTTTTTTTTTTGTTTTTTTGTTTTGTTTGTTTTTATTTCCCATAGAATCTTTAAAAGTGTGCGAAATATACAAACCTACCCTCGCAACCTTCGTGCAAGATTCCGTTTCTACGAACAATATACGAAAAGAAAATTGGTTGAAGACAGTTTTCGCAGAAAAGGACTCATCTAAAAAAATAAACTAAGCAAAACTATCGGTCTCAATTTTTGTATAAATTTTCGATGGAAGTCCATTTATGTGAAAGTTGTGTGCATTTAAGCACTAAAACGCGCAGGAATATTTTTGGCCAGACTTGTTTATTTTTCACTAAATTCGACTGTGAAATCTAAAAGACCGTGAAACTATAGGAGTAAGCTGCAGTAGCAAGATGCCTTATGTGACACGTTCGAATATTTTTCGTCGCGTTAGAAAAGCGAAAACGTTTAGGTCTGGTGCAGCTTGAATTTCCCCACGTAACATAAAAAAAGCGAAGCAAAGTAGAAATATTAAGCGGATATGCACGTTCGACCTCTCGTGGAATCCCCCAATTGTAGGTGCATCGGGAGAGAGAGAGACAGCTTTAGAGGGACTGCGAGGAGAAGGCAAGGGAGGTTATCCTACTCGCGGTAGGCCGCTACCCCCTCAGCCCACCTCGGGATAGCCTCGTGGGATTGTGGCCTCTGGGGTTGTAGCTGCGCATGGCATATTAGAAGCTGGCGCACATGAACATGCTCTCACGCGAGCGTGCAACACGACGTGTGCACGCGCCTATTCGCAAACGCAACTGCAGCGACGCTCAGGAAAGTATTAAAGGTCTCGCTGAGAACGCGTCGCCTAATTAAAAAAGAACGGCCAAGAAAAAAACATTGCG
Source organism: Rhipicephalus appendiculatus (assembly GCA_030522465.1). NCBI lineage: Eukaryota > Metazoa > Arthropoda > Arachnida > Ixodida > Ixodidae > Rhipicephalus > Rhipicephalus appendiculatus. The sequence continues at coordinate 3,498,450 of JALIZH010032925.1, read as the reverse complement.
AAAGTTTATCACAAAAGAAAAATTTGAAAGCAAAAATATGTAGATCACCAGTCACGTTTCTTCGTTTCACTACGGGATTAAGCTTCTTCTTCTTCTACTTGGAGAATTCTTCAGCGAACGTGGCGTGCACGTGACACGACAACCCTGAGCAAGGCTAGGGCCACGTCAGTGTGCCGGAAGGAGAGCTGCGCTACCGTCCAGCCACCAACCACCACCCAGCACAGCGGCTCACTTCTCGAGAATTCGAAATCATGAAACGTGCGAGGGGCGAACTTTCGAAGAGCCCGAGCTCTTCGGGTGATTCTCCTGCAGCCGGCCGACACTCCCGTAGGCGCCTGCACTCGACACCCAAGCGGGAGTGCTTCGACGTTCGCCGTGCCATCACCTCCTGGTCGAGCGAACAACTCGACCGCCTGCAACCGTGGGAATATTTCGCGGATCCCCAGCCTGATCTCCATCCCGAAGTCGGCAGAAGAGATGACCAGAAGGATCGAAAACAACGCCGACCTCTTCCGCACGAACTACGGCATCATATTCGTCGTTATTCTTGCCGGATGCATCGTGTCCAGCATGACACAAGTGGTGAGCATTGTGGCGGTCGGTGCAGTTTGCGCGGCCCTCAGTCTGCACGAGGACGTGGAGACTGCGTCCCTGTGGGGCAAACGGCTGCCGATGACCAAGAACCAGCGACTGGGCGCGGCCGCACTGTTGGCCTTGCCGCTGCTGTGTGCCGCAGACATCTTCTCCACTGTCCTCTGGTCTCTCGGTACCATCATGGTGATCGCCACGACCCACGCCTCCGTACATGCTGGACTCGGCGCACCCATCAAGTCGCTCCACAAGAACGTGCCGGAGAACCCAGAGAAAGGTGAATGACACCTTTGAATGACATTTGTCTTGTGTGTGTGCGCGCGTGTGTGTTTGTTCTTCTTTGGGTCAGTGAGTAGGGTTTCTTTTTCCTTTCTTTTTTTTTTTAATGAAAGCCACGAGGCTTGGCAAGATTGGTTAACAGCAAGAGTGGTGAACGATTCCAAGGGTTTTGTCGCGGTGAGCATCGCACTTCGCGCGACTGACGCCAGGAACTCTCAACGTCAAGCTCCACCAAAACGCGCGCTGAGGGACACCACTCGGGATACTTTTACATTTGCACCGTTCTTTTTTTTTTTCTCTCTCTTTTTTTTTACACCTCCTTTCAGACTTGCATTGCAGGATTCCTTCCTTGTTTTTTAATTGTCTTTTATGAGAAAGTGTGAGAAAGTACTGCCAGAACCTGAAAGAGTTGAAATAAAACGTGTTGTTCGTCAACAAATTTCAGTTTCCATTTGTCTTCATATTTAAATAATCATTTTACCATTGTTTAACAAACCCATGACGGCCACTTAATGATCAGAACTGAGGATAACTGAAGTTATTTCTTTTTTTACTTGCACAGCATGTAGCCACAGAACACGATAACGTATTTCAGCTCAGCGCACTAGCTCCGTTAAATGCGTGCTTCGTTGATCTCCACCGCCATCGTCATCCTATTGCATGTACCCTGCAGAACGAAGGCGCGCACGCGCAGCAAACCACCGCGCACAAACACGGACCGCTCTCATAATCACCTCCCACTGTTTGAAGCGTGCGTTGTGTGCATACGACCTCACAGTCGCCGCAGATCGAAATATTTAAAATATGTTTCACGGCGTTTTCCGCGTTAATATGTGATTAGACACAATGACCGGTAAGTTTTCCACTGCGCTAAATAAGTCAGGTACCATGAAAATTGGTTGTCGTTCCCTTTAACTATACTTCTCGAGTTTCGATTATCCTCGAAGTTTCTGCCCCTTAGTACTGGTGGAAAGCAATAGTCGCGTGCACATTCCGCTCTAGCAGGGGCGTAGGCAGAAATTTTCTTCGGGGGAGGCACCACTTTGATCTGAAGGGGGGAGGGGGAGGGGCACGTGCCCGGTGTGCCACCCCCCTGGCTACGCCACTGCGCTCTGGGGGCGGCGGTAAGCTTCAAGTCAAGGAATGTCTACCATATGCGCTCAAAAGCCCATCCTTATTTTCTAGCGAATTTTCTTTGCATGAGAAGGCTCCCCTGTTAGCAACTGACCTAAATATACACACTAGTACAGATTCTAGGGCCCGGTTGCCGGTCGTGAATTCTCGTTCTCTCGCCGGGTCACCTATCATTATCTTTGTCTTCTGCATATTTACCTTCTACCATACTTTAACGCTAGGAGCACTGACACAAAATTTCGAAGGCGAGATAATGAGTGAAATAGATGTATGTGGAGACATAGACAACGCCTACGAAATATCAAGGGCAAATATAGCCTAGAATATATTTAAAATCAATTTCAAAGTGCATGCCGCACGACTGATAAGGCAACCCGACCTTGCTTCAAACAGTAAAGCGCTTCCCCTTGAATTATCATAAAACCTCCCCCTCCTTATTTCGTTTTTTTCCCTTTCGGTAGTCACTGAGAGCCGGCTTCTTTTCCATCGCTGTCATCCAATAAGTCCTCTCCGCCTCGAGCGAGATGCGAGCCCCTCGCGACGCCGACATCAACGCGGTAGCAATGTAAACAAACTACGTCACGATTTTGTGTTGGCTGGTTGTTGGTTGTGCCAACACCTCCTAGACAGCTTTGAGGTGTTGGTTGTGCCCTTGCACTACCTGCGATTTCTCCCTCCGTGCCTGACGTAGGCGGCGCCCGCTCTCGCGCGCGCCGCCTACGTCACAGTTCTGCGTGGTCACGTGGCCAGCTGCGTTTATCTTGCTACCGGAACTGCTCCTGACTAGCTCGGTGCTCTTTGAAACCGAAACTGCGACTGGGCGCTCTAAAAACGTCTGTAAATAACTAACCGTCGCGCACTCGCGCAAACGAGGTTTCCAGCTGTGATAAGTGGGTCGTAAGCTACCTATTGCAACAAAAAAAAAAACAAGGTGCAAAATTTTTGTGTCAGTGCTCCTTTAACGCTTTCTCACTTGGGCGAAAAAAAACTGGAACGACAAAGGAACTCAGAGACAAGGGAAGACTAGCAACTGAAGATTTACTGCCAAATTCACGTAAGCACCACGGTAAATACAAACGCGTGAAAGCTTACAGATTGGCGGCTAAATAATCAATTCACATTTTATGCAGTCTCGCGCACGAGCTTGCCACGCACATGGTCGCCGTACTTATAAGGAAAGCTTCCGCAATAGCAACAACTTGTAGGTTTGGGCGAGTCAGTTCATCTTGCGAATAACTTGAAGCAGCGCGAAAAAACGAGGACAACGAAGGACTACACGCAACAGGACTAGCGCTGGTTCAGCAATAGCAACGGGTGACATTTTTTTACAGTACATGCACCGATTAGGGCGACGGCTGCCCTTTCAACGAAGCTGCAGTCCGTTAATCGGTTGGTCAGACATTGTACAGTTTGACCATTATTACTGACAATAAATCTTCAGTTGCTATGTAATCTTACTTGTCTCCCTTTCTCATCCCCGTTTTTTTTTTTCTCGCGCAGTTTTTAGTTTGTGTGGATTACCAACTCGCCAAGCGGTCAGTTCCAAATGAGCGGAGGTGGTGGCGTTTCCCTCCTCCTTTCTCTCCTCCTCGCATCAATCCTCCTCACCCTTAGTTCCCTTTCCCAACCGTTGCTATACTGCGCTATTAGCCCGAGAACGAACACTGGCCGCGCGGCAGTAGCGGCGATGTGACGTCACGGCAGGGACTCGCCTGCTCCGCGGACGAGGAGCGCCGTTTCCTGCGCCCACCGTGTACCCGCCTTTTCGCGGTACAGTAGTGTTTACTCCTCATTCTCGCCATGCAAATCTCCCAAGGTAGAAGGTGAAAGCTTTCACTACTAGTGAAAGTTAGGTAAGCTGTGGAAAGTTTAGATAATACAGCTCATAATGGGCAAACTCCCGTCCGAACTGAAGATTCACGGTGAAAATGGTGATGCAGGACAGCGAGACATTCGTTGTTTTCACCGCGTACTCCAAGAAATCGATACTAAGAGAACATTCACACTAATGGTTCTAACTTAATTAGAACTTGGTGTTCACTCCGCGGCTAAAACATGCATCCCGAAGTATTACAAGTGAAATAAGGGCGTTTTCAATTCACTAACGACTTCGAGGTTTATCGTACAAGTTGTCTTCTGCAGACAATCTAGGTGATTTGATACAATGCACTTTCCGCTACAGCAGACTTTAGATTAATGTGTCTGTCATAAAGAATAATCACTTAACATATCTGGAACAATTAACAAAATAATGCTGCAACACACAAACAAACACACACACACACACACACACACACACACACACACACACACACACACACACACACACACACACACACACACACACACACACACACACACACAACGGTTTCAGAAATGCTGAGATGCTAGTATACTTGGATTATGTAAAGATTTCTTTTCCACAGTCTTTTATGATTATCGCAGCTCAAGTAGCCACCCTGTCGCCTCAATGAGTTTGTGACTAGTCTCGCACGTCATGTCCACATACATGCTGATTATGCTCGGGGGTAATGAAGTGCAAGGAAAATTATTTTACGAGCTGGCTATCTGAACTGGTACTTACGAGTACGACTGTGACAGCGGCGTTGCTACTGTGCTACATGAAGACACAATGTGACAGCACTAAGAAGTTTCCGCAATTAACCTCAATTTGTTTTTGTAGTGAAATGAAGCCCCGAAATTACTGCGAGGGAATCGTGAAACTAGACAACATGATGAGTGAGCGAGTACACAAGAAAAACTAACACAACAGCTGCAGCGGTATTCTCAGGCAGGCGCTTTCAAGATATTTTGCGAGCCTCGATACTGCATGCGTTTTTGTAACTGTGCGCGGGGCTTGGCACACCGGCAAAAACGCTGTCCGCAGATTGTGGAGTCACTTGTGGAGTCGAAACCATCATATCTCCGAAAGGAATCGCCCACGACCAACGCAACCTAATAATGTAAATATGGTGTCTTACGTGCCAAAACCACGACATTATTACGAGTCACTGTAAAATAATTTTGACCACCTGGCATTCCTTAACGTGCTGCTGTATCTATAAGCAAATGCATATGTTCTCGCTGTTCGCCCTCGTCAGAATGCGGCTGCCGTGGCCGAGAATCGAACCCACTCTCGAGGTTAGCAGCACGACACAACAAGAAACCTGATCAAAGTGTGTACGACGGAGCGCAGGCACTGTTGGCGATTGTACTGAAAAAAATGCATAGTTTTTTCGCCGTTTTACTAGGAATATTACCGATGCTGTTTTGGTCATTCCTCTGAAGCTTGAGATAAGCAAAAAGGAAGCACAAACAGCGTACGAAGCGAGCGCATGCTATGTAGGCGCGCCGCAGCGGGCGTCGAAGAGTCCCTGCCGTGACGTCATCTGGGCCTACCGCCAGGCGGCGCCACCCCAACTTTTCGGCCTTTTTTTTTCGTGGGAAGAAGAAGAAGATGTTTAATGGGAAGAAGGAGGAGAGGCCGGCCTGGAAAGCGAGTTTGTGGCCTGCTACTCCTCACGGGGGGTAAGGGGAAAAGGGAAAGAAAGAGCTAGATGGAGGCATGATGAGAGGTGACTATGGTATGGCACAATGAGTCACTGCACACACTGTCCTGTGCGGGGTAGGAGACGCACGAAAGTCTCTATACATTAGTTACATTAGCACATGCTCTAAAGACGAGCATCTAAGCCTGTCTCGCCCAGAAATATGAACAAGCACTTTAAGCTGCGTTGGGCGTGATCTACACGTTCCCAAGCACCCAGAAGCTTCTCCTCCGAAAAGGGTCGGCAGTCCAGACAATCTATGAGACGCTTTAGTGACTGTCTGTCTGTCGCATATTGAGGGCACATGCACAGGATGTGATGAATAGTCTCTGACGTGTGACACACACTGCAGTTAGGGCTTTGCCTAACGGGCGGCGCGGTCTCTGGTCTGGCAACCGACTGGCTTGTGCGAAGCTCCGCGTTACGTTTTGCAAGATGTGTGCTTGGGCAAGTTGGTTCATACTTGATGTGAAAAAGACGAGCGCTATGAAACGGGGACATAGCGCCTGCCCTGTGTGCCTCTTGTCTATGTCTTTGTCTGTCTTGTCTATGTCTATGTCTATACTTTCCTTGGCATCATTGTCTGTTAGTTCTCATTAATATTGTGTTTAACAAAGTAAACGAGCCCTTAAATTTACGCTTCTTTCCGGTCTATGTCCCCGTTTCATAGCGATCGTCTGTTTCGCTCCGCGTTTGTATGGAAGGTATACGTGCGGTTGCAGTTGCATTCGCTTTTTTTCTTTTTTTTTCGCTCCGGCACGCGGACTTTTGTATCAAGTGATGCAGTTTATGTAGGAAATGAGTCTGAGACGTCCTGAAAAGGTTTGATCCATTGAAGGTCAGTGATGTTAATATACGGCGGCGCGAACGTGTCGCAAGAGGTCGATGTCATATTTTCGGCGCTGTTTGTTGGAAAACCACGCAAATATTTCGACTCATTCTAGCAGGGCAAGCAAGCGCTAGCCCTCTTCGGGGATACAATGAAGTTTTTTTTTTCCTTGGACTGTAATCTTTTAGTTAGTTTGTTTTTTTTATTCACTGTTTGTGCTGTCGCACCGACTACCGCTCGCACATGCGGTCTTGCGTGAGTGCGCAGTCTCGATTTTGTGGCGCGGACGGCATCTTTTCGTTGCTCACAAACTGTCGTCTATCTTGTTTCTCAACTTTTCAGTGACCGCTTATTACTCGCTCGTTTATCGCCCACCGTTGCTGGAACATTAGAACGATGCTGATGTTGACATGCCGGCGCGCTTCTTTTTCTTTTGAGAGTCGTGACATTTGATTAGCTTTCGGCAGGCGATAAGGTGAAGTTGGTTAGAGAGTTTCTTTTGCCGGCGAGGCACGAAGCACGCCCGGGCTCGAGCCTATGATCGACATCGGAGGTGATTCGTTTTTTTTTTTTTTAATAACTTCGTCGACCAAATGTACTGCTTTCGTGCAATTTTTGCTTATCGTTCAGGAAACACTAGACAAACTTAACAACGTGGTTTTTGTTTTGCGCCGAGTCAATAACTATTTATTTATTTAAATATTTATTTATTTATTCATTTAAACACCTCACCTACATCGCCATAAGGCATTGCGTAGGGGGAGGTGGAAATGGGTCATAATATAACACAATTAGCAATTGATACAATAGATACAACAATACACAAGATACTTCAAAGAGAAAAACAATTTTTATATCTGGGGTTGAACTTCCCAAAACCACCATATGATTATGAGGGACGCCGTAGTGTAGGGCTCCGGAAATTTCGACCATCTGGTGTTCTTTAACGAGCACTGACATCGCACCAGAGAGAAAAACATTCGAATTATATTGATCGAGTTACACAAATTATAAACAACATCACCATCATACATTTTAAACTTCACAATCTATAGATAACAAACCATCCTTATTGACAGAAGTATTGTGGGCATTGTTACAGGGAAGAAAAAAATTTTCACTATCAATTTCATTGACGATATCATCCGGGAGACGGTTCCATTCCTGTATTGTTTTTACAAAGAAGGAACTGCCAAAAGCGTGTGTTGGGTATTCTAATATTTTTCGTGAATTATCTCGTCCAATTGAGACGTACGTTGTATATCATTGCGCGACTTGTCGGGCACGGCTCCTGAACACGTAAAAAAATTGTATTTCTACACACGAAGCGACATAACGTTATTTCTTCTCTCTCTCTCTTTACTATCCGTTTTCATATCGCACATCGTATACGGTACACCCCGCTGTTTTACGGAAGTTGTAACCTCATGAAGGATCTCGCCACATCCTTTTTATGCAGTGTTCAGTGAAATGTCCGGGTTTTTTCAAGGCCAGTGCGGAGCACAAATTAAGTGAGGGATTTTCGTCCGTGCTAATACCGCTAGATCAACTGCATCAATCACCGTGTCCAGCCGAGCTACAAGGCTAATTGCTAGACCAAACACATAATATTAAGATATAATAATAATAATATAATAATATGTGGGGTTTTACGTCCCAAAACCACCATATGATTATGAGGGACGCCGTAGTGGAGGGCTCCGGAAATTTCGACCATCTGGTGTTCTTTAACGTGCACTGACATCGCACAGGACACGGGCCTCTACCATTTCGCCTCCATCGAAATGCGACCGCCACGGCCGGGATCGAACCCGCGACCTTCGGGTTCAGCAGCCGAGCACCCTAGCCACTGATCCACCGAGGCGGACGAGATATAATAATAAAACGAAGCGAAAACAACACTGGTGGCTTCTCGAGTGGTACTTAGATGTTTTGCACTACAGGGCCGTACTTGTACGCTTATGTTTATTAGCCAATATATATCTTGTCATTTGACTGCGTGAAACACTGGGAATTCTGGACATATTGCGTCACTTGCCGATTTAACACCTGTAACGTAACAGAAACGATGTACCTTGAAGAGTCCGCCACCGTAAACACTCCGCGTTAGGTGATGCACGTCACATACTTATTCATCAGGCAGTAGTTTCCTTTTTTTTTCTGTAGTTGTTAGAACAACCAAAAACTGCACAGTGGTTTCCCGTTGACCTTTCGCTGGCTGAAATCGCAATAAAAGAGAAGAAAATCCGCAGGTCGACCTAAAACACGCAAAAATGGTTCGACAACGCCACTCATCCAAGCACCAGCCGGCACACTCCAAGCTGTCGCGTACTGGCCAGAAAGGAGGAAAGCGTTGGTTGCCAGACCAGTCCTCCTCGCCCGATGCAAAGGCCTATACATCGTTATGCTATACTTCAACCGTCTCCCCTCCCCATTTCTCTCCTCACCCTCAATTCCCTTTCCCACCCCTGGCTATACTATACTGGGCGGTCTTCCACGTTTCTCTATTTTTCTCTTCATCTCTTTCTGTTTTTTCTATCTTTTTATTTGTTTGTTTCTTTCTATTACTCTCTCTATTTCCTTTCCCTTTCTCGCTCTTTTTATTTTTCCATATCTTTCTTCCCTTTCTCTTTTTTATACGTGTCTGTTTCTATATTTTTCGCTGTCTTTCTATCTTTCTTTCTCTTTCCTCTCTCTCTCTCTCTCTGTGCTCGTTCTCTCGCTCATCCAAGCTATTGCATCCCACGCCGGACAAATCGGGAGAGCGCGCGCCGGGCGCACGTGTACGGCCGGGCGAGTTATTGCGTTGCACGCGCTAGGCGCAGCTAGGAGAGTTTTTGCGTCAGACCGTGGTTTATTCTGCCAGACTTAAACAGCTCGGCTGTTAAAAATCTCGGCTTCAATTCCACGATTGTGACGTTTGTTACAAGGTGAATAATTACACACCTAGTGAAAAGGTCTAACAATACACTGCAATTTGTCAGTCAGTCAGTCAGCCAGTTTATTTTCGTTAAAGACCCCCGGTGGAGGTATTACATAAGGGGTGGGATAAACAATGTCCACTTTACAAAGAAGGTAATCAATACATAGGTTACAATTGTATATACATCTTCATGCAAGCAAACATGCAAGTAGTACCTTAACACACGTAAATAATCATTTAAAGCAAGAAAACACTCAGAAGCTATCGGGTTGAAGATCGTCAGTTAAGTGTTGTGCAAATAATGATGGGCACGTTATGTCGACAATGGCAGAAGGGAGATGGTTCCAGTCTGTCGCCGTGCGGAGAAAAAAATGATGCTGAAAATGTTGACGTTCGAGCACGTATTAATGAAACCTGCTGCGAGTGGCTTGTCCTGAGCGATATGCGCGTTGCGGACGTGATGTAAGGTGGTTGATGCAGGTTAGAACTGTGAAAATAATTTATGGAAAAGACAGGGTAGGAATGCGCCGACGCAGAGCGAGCGATGGAAGACCTGATAGCAATTTTAGTGAAGTGACGCTGATGCCGTATGAGTGCGAAGAGTGAATGACACGAGCCGCACGGTTTTTAACTGATTCAAGAGCGTTGACGAGATATGCTTGATGCGGGTCCCAGATAGTGGATGTATATTCTAACTTTGGTCGTATAAGTCAGGGGTCGGCAACCTTTTGAGGTTTTCATGAAGCCGACACCGCGGGGGGCCGCGCGGCAAATCGAAAGGAGGGGGGGGGGGGGGGGGGCGTTGCACGCAAAGAAAAAATTCGTGGAATTGACAATAACACTGCACAAAAAACTAGAATAGAAAGGTTGTTTTGTTTATTTTAAGCTCTCTCTCAATGCGACTTAAGCCAGCTTGCCAATATCCACCAAGGTTGCATGCTGACCGACATATATACGCAGAAAGTCGTGGAGATGTTCTGAAGTCGTGCCGAAGGCCGCATAACACTGCCTCGCGGGCCGCAGGTTGCCGACCCCTGGTATAAGTGATGCGTAGGCAAGTAATCTTATACGTGCTTTGGAGCGCTTTTGAGGTGACGTTTTAGAAAGCCTATAAGGCAAGGACGCTGAAATGTTTTGAATATGCGTAAGCTATATCAAGTCGCTGGACACAGTGATACCGAGGTATTTATAGGAGTTAGGCGATTTCAGGGGCATGCTGTTAATTGTGTACGGGAACTTGAGCGGAATAATGCTATACATGCAAAGACAAGTCGTTTATATAGATTAAAAATAGTAGCGGGCCAAGAACGGAGCCTTGAGGTACGCCTGACGTTACTGGAACGGGAGTAGACAGGTGGTAATTTATAACGTATTGTGATCGATTAGTAAGGAACTCTGTTATCCATTTTAGAACGATGAGATGTACATTTAGTTGGAAAAGTTTACGTCATAAAGGTTATGTCTCTCTCTTCAAGAAATTCAGCTAGTGTGCCATAATCATAAGTCAATTATTTGGGCCAGTTGCGGACATTCAATGCGTGTTTCCACATGAAAAAGTAATATTTAGCAAGAAATCGCTTGGTACGCATGATCAAACTTTCAAAATTTCCCAGGTATCGTACAGACTGAACTTCAGTAACGTTTGCTAGCAGGCCAGTTGGTGATAAGTATAACAGCACAAACACGTAACAACGAAACTAATAACCCTGTCACACGGGCCAGTGCACTTTGAGGGATTGCACTTCACCTCTAGAGTCATTCCCACGCTGTCACACGGGAACGCTTAGTGACACTCGCCGCAAAGCGCACTTGCCGGCGAGTGCGTTCGCCAAACTCACTTTTCTGCATCGCAGTGCGTAGCCTCGGTAGACGTGGCTCGAAAATGAACAAGCTATTATCGGTAGTTGGGTTCATGGTATTTTTTAAACTATTCTTGTCGTTATTAGGAATAACGGAGTTTAATAATAGAATACCAACTAGCCCAATCCCACACTTTACTTCAGTTATTAGGAATACTGTTATGCATTAAAACATACTATACCACAAAAAACTAGTTTGCTACACTCGCACTCAGGCAGTTTACGGCCGCGGCCGCCAGGGCATGCGATGGAAGCATCTGCCGCGTTTGTACCTAAAGTTTATTCTAAAGGCTGCTTATGGCTGTAATACATTACTTCAAAAAAAAAAAAAACAGATTGCCTGAAATAAATATCTGCTGCGCTTTTTAATTGCCCATCGCCACCATTTCCAAAGTATACTTCTCTTTCACGCGTAGCAGAGCGCCGCCTAGGATGTTCCGGGGGCGTAAGCGCACGTGCTCAAAATGACACTAAATTTGCCAGTCTGACAGGGGTATAACACGTCACAAGAAAACAGATTGCTTCACCATAGTGCAGTAATCTAAAACTCGAAGCAACAGCACGATGATGAGTGGTGAATGCGTGCTACCGATAAGGATATTGAAAAACCATTGTGATGCTATCGATAATGCTGTTGGTAGGGGTAGATATATTGAAGCTACACATGCGCCGATGCATTGCCTCTTTCTGCCAGAGCCTGTATGAGACAAACTTCATATTAGCGCAGCACCTGTGCAGATTCTACAGCGTTGCAGTGTTATAAATGCGAAACAAAATTTTAGTTTTAAAACATGAACATTTAGTTGCTCACAAGGAGCGCCCTGACGCAAATAGGACGCCAAATTGAGAAATTAAATGAGAGACTGTCCGAGGCGCTACAAGTGCGGCTGTCCAATCACACCTCAGACAACAGAAGCACAGAACCGCTCATCAGGACAGCGACCTGTTATAAATTTAGCACGTTTACCATCGATTTGCTCTATGTTCCGTTTGAAAAAGCCTATAGCAAAATAAATTTAGACCACGGCGGATACGGGCTGACCTTGCATATTAAACAGCAGAAAAAATAAACGATGAAAAAAAAAATTACGCGGATCCAACGCACCCGTAATGTGAAGCGAATACAATTATAGTCCGCTAATCCCGTACGATCGTGTTTAGTTTGATCCTATATGCATGGGGAGCGATGTGCAATCTCATGCAGTGTTCGTTCAATACACCGCTCACAAGCTATGTCGAAATGCTAATAACAGACCAGGCAGACGCACAGTGCGAGACATCAACACGCAACGATGTCCCGAGGTCGAAGGCAACGTGCTTGTTGATGACAGGTGTATGCGGAGAGAACTACGACATCACATATGTTAAGGCTTATGCTGCACCGCAGTGCACGCCGAATATTTAATTCAAAGCGTCCGTTGAAGATAGCGCGTGCGCTATTGCATCAAGAGGTCTTTGTGCTTTATCAGACATTGCGTGTTTAGGTTTTATGCAGGAACTTATATTTTTATTACGCGTAACAATGATGCGCTCACTGGCACTGCTTCGACATGTCATACGACAGACAGACCAGCTGCAAGAACGAAGTAACCATCGAGTATGTCTCTGTCCTTGCTTCTTTTCTTCTCTCTCTCTCTTCTGTTATCCTCTAGGGCAGGGGTCTCAAACACGCGGACCGCGGGCCACATGCGGCCCGCGGCCCGCACATCGCTATGTTCGTCCCATATTTCTTTTTATTTCCATAATAAGTACGTTCGTGAGCTGCACAGGCATGACTGGTCTAAAGCATTGTTTTCGTGAGGCACCCCATGTGGTCACCATGTGTTGAAGCGTAACCGTGAAACAAAAACAGTATTTCAGAATCGGCGTCCAGATTTTACTCATTTTGCAGATCGGTATAGACATGTTGTTGGATGGAATCCTGGCCCCAAATCTTCTTCAGAAATGACCCCCCCCCGTTGACCCGGCTTCCCTGACCCGGCCCTTGCGGGACTAAATTCTGCGACTGCGGCCCGCTGCCTGAGATGAGTGAGACCCCTGCTCTAGGGCTTTTGGCAGCATTGTTCGGGTCACGTTAAAATTATGAAACACCGGCGGAAAAAAAAAAGAGAGAGAGAGAGTAGTCACTGCGCCCTTAATAACATAATAATTCAAACATGCTTAATATTAATTATTAATATTAAATATAAAGCGTTCAGGTAGGCCAACTTGTAGTTACACCCACCACCGACATAAAGTGTCGCCCGCAGTTGCTAGGCCTGCTCCGGCGTAGTCGCCAGACAAATGGCGACATCAAAGGACGGTCGAGCTTCCTCTGAGAGATTACGGCTGCGCACGTCGCGCCTGCCAACAATAAGTGACGCAGGCAGTGCATCGCGCTTCAGACAGCTGCTGAGGCTTGTCAACGGCTGCAGCTGTCACCATGTACGAGCGCACTACACGAACAGCGCACTAGCTGTTGACATCGTTTTATTCAACGGGCACACCTCGCTGACAGCCGATCGACCTCCACATCTTCCCGCGTGGCATCCTCACCAGCTTCTCGATGCGCTGCTAGAAGACTTGTGTTGCTTGAAGACAACACGAGATTTTAAGCTGCACACACCTGCTCAGGTTATTTACAAAAAAAAAAAAAAAAAGGTCTCGTTTTCTATGCGAGATTCGATAGCCTCATTACACGGCGAAGCGCCGGCGATTTCCTTACACTGGTCACATCTGCAGAACAGCAGTACAGCATAACCTCAGGCCAGGCCCGTAGCCAGGGGGGGGGGGGGAGGGGGGGGGGGGCTAGCCCCCCCCCCCCGAAATTCGGATGTAAGGGGGGTGTTTTACCGAGGAAACAGAATAAAAGTGGGTGTTTTTCAAGGCTTTCAACAAGTGGGCCCCCCCCCCCTGAAAAAAATTCCTGGCTACGGGCCTGCCTCAGGCATAGAACATGGTTCCTACGAATTCCGGAATCACACGAAACCCGAAAATTCAGCGAGCGAACGCACGATTGGTAAAATATATTGTACAGAGACGAATTTTTAAGGCTAACTGACTCTATAGCAAAGACTTCACACGTTTAAAAGACACGCTTTCATGGACGATTTACAGAAGACAGCTGGAAGGTAATTTATTCCTAAGTGAAATTAGAGAAATTAGGTGCGTATCCCTTCTCCAAACTCGTCGCGGTAGCCATCACGAAAGCGTCATTATTAGGAGCAAAACGGCACGACTTAGTCGGCCACCTTTTCCGAATGCAGTCGGGACACGAAGTGCGCGTGTCTCTGCCTATCCTGGCCAGCGCGAGCGTGAAATCAAGCAGAGGACGCACAAGCTCGTTGTCTGCGCTTCGGTGGTTCCCGTGACCTCCGTGGCGTCGGACACTCTTTACGCCGTGCTGACGTGGAATTTAGAAAGTGGCAGTTGTGTGACTTAATTACCGGACACAACCACGCGTATTACTGCCGTTATTATGTTTAGTGTGGCAACCAAGATAAAAAGCAACGATCACCCGATAATTTCGTGTCGGCAAACCTTTAAAACCTAACGCGGGCGCCTCTTCCGCGCTATTATGGATTAAACGTGACGAAAAGGCCGTTTGCGCGAAGCAAGCTCTGAGGTGTTGTCGGCCGGTCTAAACGCTTTGTGGTCGATGCACTCTGTATAGCTGAAGTGCGGCACCGCTCACCGGTGTCTTCGCCGCGCAGCCCAATAAACTAGCCAGCTAGCACTGCGGTTTGGGCTCGACCAGCCTTTCCCAGTCGCCCACACTGCGATTGCCATCCACGCTGTGTTCATTTTGAAAAGCTGCAGAAGATTCGCCGCCGACTTGCTTCCTTGGCATGTTACACCGTGCACACGCGTATATAGACGAGCGCGTTACAGCGGGGCGAATCACGGAGGATGAGGAGCAACCTACTGATCGAGCTTTCCATCCATGACAAAATATAACAGCGAAGCTGTTGGCCTCCAGTTGGTCGGCACTTTTCGCGGCGTCGTCCTCACTTCCCCTGAAAAGAGAGTATGTTTGGGCTGATCCCGAAGATACACATTGCAGTATACATACCCGTATAGTGGAGGCAAACTTCCAGCACTAATAATAATAATAATAATAATAATAATAATAATAATAATAATAATAATAATAATAATAATAATAATAATAATAATAACAGCGTATACGCTGATGAGAAATGCGCACAGAGCAACTGCGGCTGCTCCGACACGTGGAACCGTATATAGCTCGTTTGTGGTCGATCGAGACGCTCTGTTCGGAATCACGCAATTATTCAATGTCCTGAAAATGCGTGGCAACAACTGCTAATGCGCAGTGATTTAATCCGTCGCCTTGCACAAACGACACGGTCATAGCGCCAACGAGTGCACGGTTGCGAATCTGTGAGATATGCCGCCTCCACTGACTCGCACTCACTGAACGCTTCGCCGACTCCAGACGCATGCGCTTCTCACCGAGTTTTAAAGGGACGCTAAAGTGAAACAATCAATCGGTTCGCATTGATAAATTGTAATCTGAAAAAGCAAATGACGTTAATTTCACCATCACATGTTAATCGATGATAAAATCAAAGCCAAAGTTTGACTTTTAAAATTCGCGCCTACATCTCCGCTGGTCAAGACGCGGATTTCAAGGTGTATTTTTCGTATATTGACGACAAAGGCTCAGCGAAATTTCCTGAAACTTGCCATGTTGTGTCTCTGGTCTCCTCAGAGGAATTAACGTATTTCATTTCTGCCGATTAGGAACTACGTAGATCCTATAGAAGACGCCGTAAAAATACATGACTATTCGCGCACCAATCTATGGATTGATTGGTGCGGGAATTTCGAGGTGGCGTCGCCACTCGCATTTTCTTTTCGCGCGTTTTCTCGCGGCAAGCGTGGTAACCACGGTATTGCTAAAAAGTATTTTACTATAGTACGAGATAAATCGTTTTCCCTTCAGTATCTCTTCCTGTTTTTTTTCTTCTTCTTCCTCTTTTTTTTTTTTTTTTTTTTACAACGGCTGTTGCCAAGTTGCGCAAACCCCGTTGTTCGGCGTCCTTTCGGATTTCAAGCTCTTCCTGTTACATGGCCAGCATTTCGCCCTTTCGACGCTTCTGTTCCTCGATCCAGCAGCTTCCGTCGTCTCCATGTCAGAAACGGCACCGGCTACGCAACTTTCCGGTTGCGGCAAAATTTTCGGCATATAAATCGGATGGCAAGGAACAATGCAGCTTTTCACAGCCAGATGCGGAGAAACAGAAGGAGCGTGGTGGGTAAGGGCTGCAGCAGAGGAAATCACTGCGCTATTTGTAAAAGCGACTTAACAGTTAGCTACACATTACAATACCAATCAACTTGAATTACAATAATAATAATAATAAAAAAAAAAAATATATATATATATATATATATATATATATATATATATATATATAGGTCAGGCTCTGACCGAAACGTCGACGCAATAAATGCAGTTTTCTTGAAGTGCCACCTCTCATACTTATATATATATATATATATATATATATATATATATATATATATATATATATATATAATTTTTTTTTCAAGTACGGGAAATTCAACGCGCTTACTGGATAAGCGAACCTTTCATCAATTATTTCAAGTATTTAGAAGGACTGACAACTGGGCAAGTTGGGCAAGTTGGTATGTGTTTCGTGTTCCCTTTTTTTTCATGTGCTTTCGTCTTCCCATTGTGGCGCCGTTTCATTAGTATTATTTCAAGTAACTGCGAGACAAAGAGAGCAACTGTACTTTATTTCCAACTTTTTTTTTCTTTTTTGTTGCACCTTCTGCTTAAACGCAAACACGAGTTCAAGTGGTCACATTACATGCAACTCGGACGCAGTGATGACTTGTAGAACTCGACGCTTTGCGATGCGCGAAGGAAGCATTGTGTGCAGCGGTGTACGTACAGACAAGCGACGTTTACATGTCAACACCTCTGACAAACACATCATCAATCAATCAACTTTACCACGAGACTTCCAACTAGTCCATCGGGCGATATGCCCTCTGTCCCAGATATGCTCTTCGTGTCTTTCTCGCAACGGATGTTTGGGAGAACAGCCAAACAGGAAGAGATGCAGCGAAGCTACATAGGATGAGTCCCGCAGGATCTGCCTGCGCCATTAACAACAGCAAAACCCCGGCGAAGATGCATATCATGTCATGATGCAAGTATCGGCCTCATCGTATCTAATTAGCTGTTTTAATTTGATTGCAATATTTCCAGGTTAGAGCCACTGACTACACGATCGGGTCAATTTACTCGACAAAAAACCGTCGTACAGAAAGGAAGCCCAGGAGTAGCTAGCAGGCACAGAATATACAAGAAAAAAAAAAAAAGAGCAAGACTTTTGAAGACTGCCCGGCGTTTCGCTTTTAGACGTAAATACATTGTTACTTGGATTATATTATTTGGTCTCTAATGAAAGTGATCGTAGAAAAAGTAACAATAATTTGATCAATAAACATACCACCAGAATGCACCATCATTTTTTTTCTTCTTCATGAACTTCATATAGAAATGATTCGAGTGTTTGAAGCTACGTGCAAACTATACTTTTTCGCAACTACTCCAGTAGTCAAAAAACCGTGCGCGTCTGTTCTGAATACTTTCCTATACCGGTGTCAGACGGGAACGTGATCACGGCCGATCCGGATCGGACTTCTTGATCGCGATAACAATTAAGTTCGTCTCTGCTACACGGTGCAGCCTCATCAGGATCGAGCTTGGCGCAGACGTCAGCCAAATCGCGATCACGGGGACAGATCGCCACGCAGATCGCGATCGTCTCGATCCCGATCGGGCCTGTTGGCGATTGAAAGTGACCGTGTAGCAGCAACTTATCCGGATCGAGTCTAATCCGGGTCGGTCATGATCGCGATCAAAACTGCCCGTGTGACACTCGTATAAAACGGTTTATCGTGCTGTTCGAATCCACATGAAAGCAGTTGCATACCATCGTAAAGTAGCCTGACTAAGGCGCACACATACGATGGATCTGACGTTTGCTTGTTTTAATGGTGGATATAAACAATTAAAACATCTAGGAACCGCTGCAGCGGGAAATGTTAACGAGTTAACGAACAGCAGGTATAATAACCCACAAAGCTGAGGAAATCAGTTGTTGGTTGGCACTTTCGCAATCAGAAAATCGTTCTTCGTTGGCAAATACCTTTCCGTATAGCTCTTCGCCCAAGCACAGCCTGACTGACCCGCATGGTGACAGAGCTAATACATTCACTTATTTCGTTGACATATGTATACTTATGTATACGCTGTCACTTAGTCAGTCAGTCAGAAAATGAATGAAACCAAGCGGCTAGGTACTGCCACTGGCAGCGATGTTAAGTTTGTGGGCGACAAAATTGAACACAAATCGTACAGGCGCGCATTCAAGTAAAATAGAGGTCCTGTAGAAAGTAATGTGGTAAGTCCCACAACCGTCAACCACCCAGAGGTGTATATAAGGAAACCTGCGACGATGATTCATACCGGCCCATCCCTAGGCTGCCACCGCAGCCGGCATTCGGCACACTGACAGCTACGACGCAGTCCACACGCTCTATCTCGCCGGTCGTGTGGGCGCGTGCAGACAACAGCTCCGGAACGTGCCCGATAGACGCATCTGACAAATCCAACACTACCCGCGCTTCCGCAGCCTATTCAACCTGCGTCGTGACAGTTCATAGTGCTGATACCAAAGGCCGCATAGCAGACAGCTTTTAACAAGGTCACATTTGGTGCCCGTTTTGAAACGAACCAGCAGAGAATCGACGCGACTGCTTCGGAATAAGGTGCTAGTATGTGAAGAGACGCAGTAAAAAAAATGAAGAGGCTCCTGGTGTCGCACTCGACATGACACGGGTGCAGAAAAGAAGGACCCGGAAGGATGCTTCTCCGGGCTCCTCTCACCTCGGGTGTAAAGTCCCGCCAGCTCTCGAGCGCCAGCATGGTGTGGGCCCCACCTTGGCTTCAGCTGGCCGTCGACTGCGTTGCTCGGTTGATATGTGTCCGAGTTGCTGTTCGGGTCGTCTTCGGGCATTGAGTTTTCGAGAATCTGTTTTTCAGTTTTGACGGGGGGGTAATAGATTGCACGCCATTGCCATTTGAAGTGGTAAATCGAGACTGTCGAAATAAAAATCTTTTAAAATTAAAGGAACAGAAAGAAACGGAAAAGTCGAACTCGAAGACGGACCGGTCTGCCCGCACACTTCGCTATCACAACCTCATTTGCAAGCAGAGAGGCTCTCCGACGGAGAGGGAAAAAATAAAACAGACCGCGCCTCTCACATGCGAAGTAAATAGGTGGAGCCGAGCGCCACCTGGGCCATTCGTGTACTCTACGCACACATTGTGTATTTTTTATTCAAACGCAATATGTTTTGTCGCTGCTTTCCAAGGCAACGTAGCTCATTTAATTAACACAAAATTTACTAGCAACATCAAAGAACTCTAAAAAAAACAACAACAAACGTGGCGCCACCACCGTTGTTGGTTTCTGAAACGTGTTTTGAAGTGCTCTTTCGTGTGAACCGTGGTTGCCGTGGTTATGGTGGTTGTCACGGTTAATATGAAGAGTGCGCGGAGTTGTGAATTATCCGGAGTACGTACGTAAACTGTTCTCTGGTTAAATGTTCTGTTTAAACATATTCAAGTCGGTAATATGGTAGGCCTTGACAGTGGTAGCAGAAAATATATTGGTGGTAGTAGGTAATGGAGAAAAGAGAACAACGTTGTTTCCTCCATGTACACTGTCGTCCTTTATGAAAGGGAACACGCGAGCGCGTGTCGTGCGCTCTGCGGCGGCTGCCTACAGCGCCATCGACCGACAACTGAAGAAAGCATGTCCGCTTTTGGCGTCATCTGTTCGCAAACAAAGTAACGAGTGATAGCCGTTGAACAAGCGCTGCTAGATTACGCCCTCGCTTTGGTCTCGCAACGGGCGATGCCGCCAAAAGCGGACGCGCTTTCTTCAGCTGTCGGTTCATGGTGCTGTAGGCAGCCGCCGCGGAGCGCAGGCCACGCGCTCGCGTGTTCCCTTTCATAAAGGACGACAGTGTAGTAGGTGTTCTCTGGTTGAAGCATAACTATCAAGAAACTTTTTCAAAATCTCAAAGCTGCTATGGGTTCTTCGCATGAAGGACTTCAATTCTCCCATTTCACATAACCACCTAACTCTGCTGATTAAAAAGCTAATTATATAACTTTCTTAATTACTGCCTAAATGATGTCTTTAGCCATCTCAATATGCCTGCAGCCACAGAAGTAGTAATTGTGTAGGCATCAACCAAATATCACAATTCCCTGATTTTTGAGAATTTTGGACGCATTTCTTGAAACACCCAGTATGTAACATTGTTTGGCTCATGCTGTTGTTAATGCATGATCTTTGATATTGTATATTACATATTGTTATGCATATTACGTGTTCATTTTATGTATATATTGTATGGCATGACTAGTCTTGGCATTATGATATCAAATTATACCCTCCCACCCCCCTGAGTAATGCCCTGAATAAGGCTTTTAAGGGGAGATGCTACTCAAAAAACATTTTTTCTTATTTCTTGACATAGATCTTTGAAATTTTAGGTGTAGGTAGAGCTTGTCATGCTGATTTCAAAACTGTAATTGTTTTGTTACTAAGACTTTGATAACAAAATATAGGGTTTTTTTGTGCACACTTTTGAGCTTACTAAAAATTTTCACACAGAATCCCAATATGGCTCATTTTGCTGCACATGAGCAGTACAATACAGAAAAGTACCTCAAATGAGTGCTTAATTTGGTACCTTTTATAAAAAAAATCAAGGGCACCAAATGTATATTTCAGATCTCCCCCATCAGCTTATCAAACTATGGAACAAAAAATCTGTGATGAATATTGCAACTTCATATAGATATCTGTATTCTAGAGTGGCTGACGAAGCTCTGTGCAAAATTTCGTTTAGATAGGACTATTTTAAATGCATGAAAGTTTTTGCACAACACATGAGAATTGCCTCAAAATGGAAACTGAGAAAAACGCATTTGAAAGTTATAAATGAAAGGTCATCTTTGTGGCAAAGATACGCTTTTTAGAATGATTTCTTCCATCATGAGAGCTTGGGAACCATGGTTATTTTGAGTGTGTGGCTTTGGTGAACTCCTCATGCGAAATGCAATGGCAAGCAGCCATGTGACCATTTCCAGGGAACTCTAGACAATCACTTCTTTATAGTTTTTAATAGCCACCTTGTGCTCTTTAAAAGCAATTTTAACCTACTTCAAGTTTAATTACAACCTTGTTTTCTTTTGTCAAGAAAGTAGAGAAACTAAGCTTGTGAAAGCAAGTAAAAACAAAAAATATGTAATTTTGGAAAAAACTTGCGTTTTTTGAGTAGCATCTCCCCTTAAGATAAGCAACCAAATACAGAACACTTAATTATGCATCATTGCTCCACATCAGCCGGATGCTGTTAAGGGTGCACACAACGTTAAGTCCTGAATTGAAAAGGGGTCAATACCAGGCAGCATGTCGGCCCACTATTACACTATCTCCGGAATTGGCTGACAATTGTGCTGACAGGCTACAATGGACAATGACACAAAAGATTTCTAACAGCATAGCAACTAACAGCTTTGCTGTAAAAACTCCAACCAACTGAAATCTGTCCCATGCCAAGTTTACAGCCAAGAGGTTCCAACAGAATGTACAGCGGAATTTTAGCTCTGCCCAACTGGTCCTAGTGACAATGTTGACTGCATTCTGCTGACTTGTGTTTGAAGCTGACTTTTAATTTACGCAGCTGTAATCAATTTTATTTTCAATTTGACATCAAAAATATTTGCTTAGATAAGCTGCTTTGAAGATTCAACAAAAACTATCAACCACCGTACTAGGTGCTTAATTTTTAAATAAATAGATGGAAAAACAATTTCTAAACTAGTTTTGTCTACCGCAGGGCAGAAAAGGAACAATTCAAGGATGATGTGTACAACCACAAGTATTTAGACTTCTTTTGTCATGCCATTTATGAAACTGTATGAGAGGGCATTAAACTATGTAAAGCAGGGCATTATACATAACTTGCATGTACGTCACTGCGGTCGCCATCTTTAGGTACCAGTGGAATGCGATGCTGCATAAACACCTGCTCGAACGCGCGGAGCAAGAAACGGTGGCCCCTCCAATCCTTTGTATTCCCCTTGGTGCGGCTGGCGAACAGAAGAAAGCGGGGAGAGTACAAAAGAACGCAGGGAGCGAACGACCCCTTGTCCTCCCCTGCACTGACACTCTCTAATGCAATAAAAAGTCACGGTGGCCGCCATCTTTAGGTACCCAGTGCAGAGAACTTGTCTGTGACGTCACGTGCAAGTTATGTATCTTTAGGTACCCAGCGCAGAGAACTTGTCTGTGACGTCACGTGCAAGTTATGTATACATGAACAAGAGCTTCCAGTCATTGAGGCTGATCAATCATTTCCCAAATGTGTCTTGCAACAGCAGCCTGTACAGTCATCTGCCTTTAATATGAAACAGGTGCATTTTACGTTCAGCCACACCAATGCTTGTCTCATTCATTCAGGATGTTTGAAAAGTAGGGGTGTGCGAATATTCGAACTTTCGAATATTTTTCGAATAGTGTTTGCTATTCGATTCGATTCACACCGGAATTTTACTATTCGAACTATTCGAACTTCCCGAAGACAAATACAGTCTATGTCCGATTGGCAGTGGCCCCTTCAGATTTTTATATGCTTCACCCCATCACACTCCCGCATTGCGGCGACGCTGCCTTTCAGACTCCGCTATGGTCGCAAATGTATTGACTCAAGAAAACACTGGTTCCAACGTGGAGATGCACTGTGCCATTTGAGTGGCCCCTTCATATTTTTTAATATTCTTCACTGCATCACACTCTGGCATTGCGGCAAAGCTGCCTTTAGGGCTCTGCTACGGCCGTAAACGGATCGACTCTCTAAAGCGCAGGTTCGAACCTACGCGGCAGAGGTGGGGGGAGGTGGGGGGCTTTAATTAATGCCGTTTCGGACCAGAGAGACTGAAAAAATCGGACGAAGATTTTCAGCATCCGACATTTCAGATGTTTTTATACACTGACGTCTACAGGGCAGATTAGCAACTCCAAATTCAAAGGGAGCATGCCCTTGTCCGCCAAATCAGTTGGGCTTCCACAGAAATTGAAGAGGGGAGAGGTGGAGGAAATAGCGTCTTTTACTTTCACGTCTAAAGTGTTGTCGGTACCACATTGGTTGCCCCAAATCATGTAAATAAATACCATTCGGTCTCTGCATTGCCTCATCCTTGATAAAACAACTAGGGAATACCACCCCTCCAGCACTTCACCAACTTGGCCAAAAGAAACACTTCCATGTTCCTATCTCATAAGAATGTACTTAGGGATCGTCTGCAACCTTTTTTCTGTAAATTCACTTCGAAGTATTCGAAAAATATTAAATATTTGACAACTATTTGAAGAATATTCGATTCGATTTGCATTCGAACTTTATTATTCGAATTCGCTTTGCACCCAAAATTTTGCTATTCGCACAGCCCTATTGAAAAGCTAAACTTCCTAATCAAATACAAATATTGAAGAAAAATGGCCTCCAATTATACATCTCTCATATAATATTTTCAATTTCTAAACAAAGTATGGTTTCTGGTGTTTTATGTGCCAAAACCATTATATGATTACAAGGCATGCCATAGTAGAGGGCTCCGGAAATTTCAACCACCCCGGTTTCTTTAATATGCCCCGATTTCACACAGTACATGGCCCTATAGCGTTTCACCTCCATTGAAATGTGACCATCGCAGCTGGGATCGAACCCGCGTCTTTCAAGTACTCTAAACGAAGAGAAATATAAAGGTTCTATAGAGTCTGTTTGACAACGGACGGCTTATTTACGTAATCCAAGTAACTTGAGGGGAAGATGGAGGCTTAGAGTGATGAGAAATGATCAAACAAGGAATGTTGCTGCCTGGAGTCAACATTTCAACAAAGGGCTTATTTTCATCAGGGAAGTAACTGCTGATGAAGACGTCTCCCTATCACAACGTTGGCTCCAGAGACATTCCTTGTTCAACGATTTTTTTATTTACGTCATGTGACACATTTAATGCTGTTAACTGTTTTTTTTTCTCTCAAAGGTAAACCTTGTAAATGAAAAAGTAAGAAAATGTGGTTGTATCTTACATGCCATGACAATAACAGTAATGAAGCAAAGAAACAGCTTTGTCACCAGAAGCATATAGCACAACGCTACATCACCATACCTTTCTTTTAAAGAAATCCATACATGATTAAACTGGACAAATCATAGCAAATTATTATTATTATTATTTGGTATGTACTATCCGCATCAAATGAAACCCGAACAGCGGCAAGCATTTGCAGTGGTATAGTGCGCGCCGTCCAGTTATCACCACTGACAGGCGTGCGCATCCGGTTTGGCGGCACTTCGCATACATGCGCGCCCGTCCATAGTGGTGATAACTGGATGGCGCGCACTGTACCACTGCGAATGCTTGCCGCTGTTCGGGTTTCATTTGACGCGGATAGTACATAAGGACACAAATAGGGACGGAACAGGCTGACAACTGCCACCTAGTGGAGCACAACGCCTGCCTACTCTTTTTGGGAGGAGGGAATAGGTAAATAGAGACAATGAAGATAGGGGAAAGAAAATAGGAAATAAACAAGTGACGGAGACTGGGACAGAAATAAGCAGGAGCACTAGGTCGTAGGCCGAAGTATTGGGTACCAGAAGTTGAGACTTGCATTACAGTCCATTGTAGGGATGGGTTGTTGATACCAAAAGTAGAGGCTATCAGGGTCCTGGGTTTGGTAGTTGAAGCAAATGGATTGAATAATATAACCATTCATCGTATTACCAAGAAGACGGAGGAGGCCATAATACTTATCCAAAGGATCTCTAATAGGCATGGGGGGATTAGAAGGTGCGATGCAGTTAGTTCACGCATTTATTTTGTCATGTCTCGTATGTAGCAGCTATGCTAAATTGGAAAAGGGGGGGAGAAAGACAAATTGGAAGCTTTAATTAGAAAAGCCATTAAGGTGGCGCTTGGTCTGCCTGTGAGTACATCAAACGATATGTTGTTGTGGTTCGGTTTGCATAATACTTTAGATAAAATTCCCGAGGCTCAGCGTACAGCCCAGAGAGCGGTTGTTAGGTACACCGCCGGGTAGGTATAGAGTCAGTTGGAGAACCGGTGGTTGTGTCGTGCAGTGGAGTGCGGCTATACGGGTTGAACGTGAACCTTAGGGCTAATATCATGGTTCGTCCGTTTCCCCGGAATGTGCACAATTTAGGGAGGTGAATGGCGAGAGCAAGGGCTTTGTTGCAAGAAGCAAAGGCTCAGGAGGAGGAGTGTGCGTTTGTTGACGCAGCATGGATTAATGGGAAACATGCTTACTCAGTGGTGGTGGTAGATTGCTAAGGGAGCGTTCAAAATGCCGCTTCTCTTTATACCAAGGATCCGGGGGTCGCTGAGCAGGTGGCTATTGCTCTAGCACTCATTGATTCGGGCAGAGTTTTAGTCTTTAGTGACTCTCGATCTGCAATTAAAGCCTTCTCGGGGGGAGTTGTTGCAGAACCAGCTTACAGACTGCTGCAGGGTAGGGACATCACTTCGCATACAGTTACTTCGTTTCTGGTGCACATGGGATTAATGGAGGGAGCCCCGTGTAACCTCAACGAGGTGGCGCAGAATGAGGCACGAGGATTAGTGTGCCGTGCACTCCCTGAGGGGGGCTGAATCTCCCGCTCCTTAGTTTAGGGACCAGCTGTTAACTTACATCGAGATCGTCAAGCACTATTACCTAGGGCGCAGGGCATTCCCCTTGCCACATTCTAGATTAGAGGCCATGGGCGGTTACCTTAAGGCTTCTGCAGACGCGGACGTACCCTAACCCGGTCGTCATGAATAAAATTAATCAGGACTGCGGGGTTTCGGTCTATTGTAGTAAGTGTAGGGGTTTGCTCGATTTAGACCATATGCTCCGGAGCGGCTCGGCGTTGGCCGGTGATGCTTCTCAAGGTGAACAGTGGTGGCAGCGGATGCTGCCCAGTGACATGCTGTCGGACCAACTGAGGGCTGTCCAGAGGGCCTATGTGGCGGCAGAGGGGCTTGGCCTCTCTGTCCTGACGTGAGAGCGGCCAGCATCAGTCCCGGACTGATCCTCAGGACCACAATAGTTATTCATACCATACCATACAGAAAAGTGTCTGTAAACAGGAGGCCAAATCAGTTTTGTTCAGGAAAGTTAGCACAGCTTCATGGGCCTAGTCACGTTGAGCAGCACACCCTCTCGGAAACAGGCAATCATCACCGGTTTCACACTTTTGTCCAATCAGTCTACATTTCTTAATTAGCGATGCACACTGTATAACAAGTGCAGGTGGCCCAAAGTGATACTGCATGCTTGTATAAAAAATTACGCATCTCCACGAAGTGAATCATGACGAATGGGCGAAGCACTGGGGATCGTTCTTACCGTAAATCACCCGTGACATTACCCACTCGCGCATTTAAATGAGTGACAACACGTGTGTACAGTATATACAATGTGTTTTTGCCGTTGAGCCGCCGCTTCCCGCGCCCTCAACCCCGGGGTAGCAACTTGTTGGCGTTGCCGTTTTGCCTTTCGCGGGCGAGAGCACGTTCACGATTGTTTTCATCTATGGCAGAAAGAGAATGTGTGGTCTGGAACGCGCTTATTCTTCATCGTCATCAGCGGCATCGTCATCGTTATGACGTATAGTGGGTACATTCCATGTGCTGTGCCGTGATGGCAGGAAGAGAATGTGTGGTCTGGAACGCGCTTATTCTTCATCGTCATCATCGTCATCGTCATCGTCATGGCGTATAATGGTTACCTTGCATGTGCTGTGCCGTGATGGCAGCGTCATCGTCATCGCACTAGCGTGGCTACGGCGGACAATGGTGGAGGAACTATTATGCATGAACTATCTCTTCCATGTGTTTGCACGGGAATTTTCTGCATCTGCTCAACCACTGCAGTTTTCCTGTAGAAGAATCATTCATAGGGATCTCCGCTTGCATCTGTCTTTTCCCTTCTAGTCTGCAAAAGGTTTTCTTGTCCCTTAATTTCGAACAAAACCAGGGTGTAAAACCACACTTGAAACAAAAACTTTACCCAAACCAAAATTTTTGCTGGAACAGAAAGTGAACTTGAACCCACATTCTTGAAACACGCCTGAACTCGAACTGAATCTGAGCAGTAAAAAAATATCAGTTGTTGATTCAGAACAAACCGGTGCAATGTATACGTGACAACAGTTGTACATGGAAAGACATTAAAATGGCGACTCATCTAAGTGATTCTGGTGTATTGCTGTTATGACGGAGACAGCCAGGTTCCTGAACAAACGTATGAAAGAGGCCACCTATGCAAAATAGTTAACCATCATTGATTAAGCATGTCTTGCCCTTATGCAGCCTATCAATTTGCTCTCTTGATTTAGACAAAGTAATTTATTATTTCACCAATCTCAAGATGTTTACACCCCTTAAAAATGATGCACAATGTTGTAGCCTTTAACTAAACGAGCCCCAACTCCGTACTACATGCACCTATAACATACTGCTCTTGTTATTAATTTCAATGTCATCATAGCCAAGTGGAGCTCCGCCATCAGAAGCCCCAACAAGGGGGATCAGCTTTGGGCCGTCCAGAGAGCCCACGATGCGGCGGTCAGGCCAAGCCTGCCCATCCCAACGTGGGAGAAGCCCACTGCGCGCTAGTCGCGTCTCTCAGGACTATATTTAATAAAGTTCCACCATCCATCCATCCATGCAACAGATGTAGTCCTGCAAAGCCACATGCGGAGTACACGCATCAATTTATGCAAAAAGGTCTGCTACCGAACAGACTCTGCGAAACTTTATATTAAATTTCATTTCAATCAATATTTGTGATCGTTTTTCTGTAACATTTTTATTCGACCTGGTGAAAATTTTGCTCTTTGGACATCTGCATAAACTTCCACCGTTTTGAGCTCAGGGATGAATACATCAAAGGGCCGCGCAAGCTTTTTTTATTGTTTGCACTACGACATCAGAATATGTTACATACGATTGTGCAGTTCCATTTCCTGCATAATGTCTACGTGGAACCAGTGGTGTGCACCATAGGTCCACTTCTGCAGGTCTGGCGGCCTGGTGTGGCAAGTCCCGTATGCTTTCGGTGGCGTTGATGAGCCCTTTGTAGCCCAGGACACGTCCATAGGAGATGACACAAATTAGCTTCTTGCACTGGTGCAGGACAGAACTGGCAGCTCACAGCAGTGTTGACATAGCCCCAGCATGCCATCCAACACAGAGCTTATAAGAGGGCCGTGAGTTTGCTTGCTGCAGATATATTCTCTATATTTCATTGATATGTACATAAAATCATGGATCACTATTTCTAGTTTGCGAACGGGCCAATTTCTGCCGCCTTCTGACAAAACTTGTGGATGTGGCGTCTTCTCAGCACAATACGAGAGATTTGTAATTGAGAGAGACGTTAATTTCTGCAGCCCATAAGGTAGCATGGTGGCACTTTGAGGGGCAGTGAAATAAAGGCACAAAAAGGAAAGGTCACCTTCTCGAGTTGAGTATCCACATTACCGAGTGCCAAGTCAGGGTGCCTCTCTCTCTTTTAGATATAACAGTGGGTGTCTGGTAGCGATGGGAATCAAACCCAGTACCTCCTGCATTGGAGGTGTATGCTTTGCCACTTCATCACCACTGTGGTCACAAGACATGACTGGAAACAAAGAGGACGGTAAATGGAAAAATTGTAAAATTAGTCTTCGCATTGACTGCACTTCTAAATTGGTTCAGTATTGCAAACTGTTATAGAATTTTATTTCTACAAGGTGGAACTGAACCGGAGCAAAATGGACCGTGTTGAACTTTAGGTGGATAGCGCTTAAGAAACCAAATCCAAACTGACCAGTATCTCATTTTTGTTCAAGACCTTGAACAAAACAAATATTCAAGAATTATAATAAGGTAATTTTCAAATCGGATGGCAGCAAGTATCAAATTCATATTCACAATATCAGATATTCAAACACCCCTATTATTTTGTTTTTTTACCATTTTGGAACTTCATTAGTGTTGCAACAAGGTTTCATGCTCATTATGACAGCATACAGCACTGTGTGCAGCTGGCTGCCTGACTTGCACACACTAGAGACCGATTACAATTACTTCAAAAATATAATTGATTAAAGTAATCAATAACTGCTCCATGAAAGTAACTGAGAAATTCCTTCTATGCGACTTTCCTCTCAATCTTTACTAACTTATCCAAATTTCAGAAAGTCAGACAAGTGGCCTGGCTATTTCACTGGGTGTTCGGCAATCCTGCACATCTTGCTTATTTATGTGTTTGTGCTGCCCTCAAAGCCTGAAGAGGGGAGTGTTACAAGAATGATCATGAGTACACAGCAATCAAACATGTAACAGTAGATTATAACAATTCTGTAAACATGTCAAGTTTTCTTATAATGCACAAAGGAGAGAAGCATAATGGCGCTCACGATACTAAGCACACGTTGATTAATGGTTATGTTATGCCACTAAATTGACCAGTTAGGCTTTATCAAAACAGGTTATGAATGGCAACTACTGACTGTAACAAACAGTTCCACTGAGTAATTGTTCGGGGTAAAAAAGAGCATATCTGTGCGACAGAATATTGACTTGTAACCTTATGACAACAGTCTAGGCATGTGTATGACGGAATGGAGAGAAGTAAATCATGAAGGACATCATGATAAAGAATTTCGTGAAGAAAGCATAACTGTTCTCTTTGGTGTCACATGATGAGTTAGGTAGGAGCGAAGTTGACTTAATTCTAGTAGTGCTGGTAGTGTGGCGATAGTTCTTTGGAATAAATCGAGCAGCACTGTTCTGCATGAATTCCACTGTGGAAGTTCAAGCAGGGATACCAGATAGAAGCTGTATTTTCCAGTTTTCAGCCAACAAGCACCTTTTATAGTTGCAGTTTAAAAGATGTGGGAAAATTTTTGTTTTAGTACCTAAGAGTGCATAGTTTTAGTACCCTAGAGTTAGCGTTATTATTTAAATAATTAATGTGAAGATGTCATGACAGGCTAGCAGTCACACAGACGTCAAGGTACTTGTATGTCTCACTTTTTAGCGCACAAAAGGACAAAAAGCGCGGACACAACGCTGGCTTCCAACAAATGCTTTGTTGGAAGTCAGCGCTGTGTCCGCGTCGCTGTCCTTGTCCTTTTGTGCGCTAAAAAGTGAGACATGAATTACCAACATGCCCAAGCATACGCTCTTTCAAGTTATACTTGTATGTGGTTGGTTAGAACCTTTCATGGAGCAAATAAAGTGATTCTGAACCAGTTGTGTATTTTTTTGTGCTAAGAGCATGTATTTATCTTTGTTTACACTAACTGTCAAATGCTAATCATCACACTATGCAGCAATAATGTCAATTTTAACCTTTAGTTCTTAGGTATCAGTTAAAGATGTTATTCTATAATAAACAAGTCAGTCGTCTATAGGGTTGCCACCTGTCTGGTTTTAGATCGGCCCGACCGATTTTTTAGATAGCAGGCCGGTTGCTGGTCCGCACCAGCTGCCATTGGCTGGTTCTTTTGTCAAAATATCACATTTATTTTCTGGAGCATTTTATAAGCATCAGTTCAACAACTACGATAGTAAATATTTATCAATCACCAAAACTCTAACACTACTAGTTAACCACTTTTTAAAATCCCTTCAATTATAGCAATCATTGGAATAGAGCCTATTTTTGCGCTTGAATGTATGTATGACTGTCCGAAATTTTCGTGGCATATGCACTATATACATTTTAACCTTCGTTTGCATCTCTAATGCCACTGACCTGGTGGATTCAGACGCAAAGAAGAGCTTCTTATGGACGAAGTATTGCGGTTCCTTTTCAGTTCAGCACATTCAGAGCAATAAGCGAAGCATCATTCTAATCACGGTTATTTTTATGCCAGCAATTAGACTAGTTGGTTAGCTCAGTAGGCTGTTTTTGTTTGTACATTAAGTTCACTTCACTCAAGGAAAGCAATGTTACATTAAATGGCACTGCATGCCAAAGACCTGACATGGCGTCTATTGTTCAACATGAATCTCCTGTGGAAAAGGTGGCAACCCTAGTCATCTACAAAAAGGTTGATTGAGGAGCAACAACTAGTGGGTAAATTATTATTGTCACTAATAGTAATGGGCCAAATAACGGAACCATTAGTAATTCTGGATAGGACTGGGGGGAAAAAAATGTAACCGACTGGTTAACTATAACAAATTGCTTATGATTAGTGGGAAAATTATGCAGCTAAGCAAGTAAGCCAAAATCTATATTTAATTCGCTTTTAACAGAAAGAGGTCGTCCCATAGTTTATTAAAAGCTTTTAACGAATAGAGGAACACACAGTTTACCCTGAATCCACAGTCAACAATTCTATAAAGAGTGCATAAGGAAGCAACTTGGTTTTCACATGAGTAGTCTTTACAAAACCCATGTTGGGTACTATGGAAGAGACTGAATTTAATTGGCTTTATTTGCAACAACATAAACAACGTTGCAGGAGACCAGAGAAGTAAAGCTGATTGAACAGCTTGATAGTGTACTGGCCACCCTACACGCATGTCGGCACGATGGTGGTTGCAAAAAAAAAAAAATTCACTGAATAAATTTTAATGAATAATTTAGTTTACATGCAATTCAACCTGACCAATAAGCTTCACTGGCAATTGCTTTTCTGAATTTTCGTTGGTAATCTTCTTTAGCTACATTTTTAAAACATAGCAACAACATTGAAAACTCAATGTGCACAGTGAAATGGAGGACTGTTGCAACCACGGTGTAAAATATATACTCTTTAGGCGAGAACACTTGTGAGACGCGATCGACCAGATAAAGTAACAACGCTGAGCGCCCGTCAATCCGCTGACGGCAGTGGATATCTATTGGTGGGATGGTGCGACTTCAATACAAAAACGCGTTCCCATAGCAACTGGCGCTTCGTGGGAAATCTGAACTTTCTAGTCAGTGAACGCGGCTATGACACGCTCGCAACTAAAGTTGGAAACGCGTACCACGGCAGACGCTGGCGTTTTCGCCGACCGCGTCGGTTTCTATAGCAACTGTGCAGAAAACATTTTCTGTCTTTAAGTTGTGTCTTCCCGTGGATAGATACCCGCAGCCGTCACTGGATCAACAAATGCGTGCCATTGTTACTTTATCTGGTCGAACGCGCCTTGCTTGCAAGCCGAGAAGTGTCCCCACCTAAAAATTGTATATATCTTACACCGTGGTTGCAACATATGAACACCTTGTGCATGATACTATTATCAGGTTACATTATTGCGATGTTCACTTCTGGGTCCTGTATACAGTGCAGCGCTTTGCACTTGCTAGTGCTCGGATAAGATGCCCCCGGTAAGGCCAATGAAACAGTAAAGTGGCCATTCTTACCGAGCCCCGGTAGTGCCAGTTCAGTAAGTTGGAGAACATCTCGTAGAGCCATAGGTCGGCAAACTCACTCATGAGTCGACTCACTCACACTCACTTAGACTCAGATTGGGCCGCGAGTCTGAGTGAGTCCGGGTGAGTAATATTTTGGTGAGTTTGAGTCCGAGTGAGTCCGGTTGAGGTAGAAATATTGGCGAGTCTGAGTGCGAGTGATCCCTAAGCGCGAAATATATTTCGCGAGCGAGTCTGAGTGAGCTCCACCATTAATTGCCGACCTATGGTCCTATCTACTCAGCTTCAGATTTACTATCAGCGTTATATCCGCTTCATTTTGTACTCAAATATCTTCACAGATACTTCAACAATGCACTAGCTCATATATTTTTATCCGAGGTGTGAGTTAGGAGAGAGGGGCGCTATGACTTTCACGCGCAAACTTTTTCAGGGGAAGTTCTTGATAAAGATATTTCATGCGACGAGTACTTCACAGAACTGACCTTACTGGATTGAAACCACTGATAACTCGTATTTGAAGGTACAAGATATAAAGCCGTATCGTAGAGCACCGATTACGTGAGGTATTGGCGTTAAAGAGCATTGACACCGAGATTGAAAAAGCTAATTTTACGCTAACGGACTCATGAGTCGACTCACTCAGGCGAAGCTGTCAGTCTGAGTGAGTCTGCCTGAGTAATATCTCCGTGAGTTTGAGTCACAGCGAGTCCGGTTGAGGTATATTTTGGTGAGTTCGAGTCCGAGTGAGTACTCGGAGCAAAATATATTTCTTGAGTGAGTCTGAGTGAGTTCGAATTTTTTTGCCGACCTATGCGTAGAGCATGAATAAATAAATACTGAGCACCCATGTTTACCTGTCCAAACATGTGGAACTGCGAGGCCGCTTCATGGCACAACTGCAGGTGCTGTACTGTTCTACCTCCATCTAAATTCAAGCAGTCACATTTGCGTTTCCCGTTTTAGCTCCTTGTGACTGGAGTGATTGGTTACAGGTACTCAAAAAAAAAGTATAACTGAACTACAGTGAGCGTTACAAAGTATAAAAATAATCAAAACTGCCAGAAAATGTAAGTGGCTACCAGTAACCAATTACATGTAGTTCATTACATATGACTTCGCTTCCTATTTATTTTTCCGAGGAGGAAGCATACTGACAGCAAAATGAGGCATGAATTTTTATCCTTTTATTTCTTGCTTTTTAACAAACCAACAACACACGAGAAATCCATGCAGATAATTACAATTAGTATTGCAAGTGCCACCGATGTCAACAAAAACCAGGTGGTACAAATCTGAGTGACTGTTCAGCAGGTGTGCAACATTCACAAAATGGTAATAAACATTCCCCACCTAAGACAAAGTAAAAGTATTGTTAAAAAAAAAAAAAGCACAGCGCCAAAGATGGTGATACCATGAACATCTAACATATACAGTTATGTACAAATGGAAAATGCTTGCTTCGTGGTTGTAAAGGTTGCAAGAATATGCACATCATGACATGCATTCCACAGAATTATCCAAAGATGAGAGTATGGAACGGACATGAATTTCACTTACAACTGGACTGTGTAAGCACTGGTCATAAAATAGATCATCCAGCACAATATCAAGGCAAGGTATTGTGGTATTGTATCCCTTATAACAGTAGCCAAACATTAAGGACAAATAGCACATACACTCAAACCTCATTATAACAAAGTTGCATCTTACACGAAAATAAGTTCGTTATATCCGAAAATTCGTTATAAACGTATATTTATAGCACTGTATCCATTACAAGACTGTTCTTCATTAACTTCGTTATAACCGATATTTCGTTATATCCGGGTTCGTTATATCGAGGTTTGAGTGTAGTACATCAGAGCAAAATGAAGCTACTGAGGATTTTTTACTGAAGTTTTTCCTTTTTGAATAGACCAAAGAAGTGTTTTAATTAATGGAGCAGGCAAGCATAGCAGCTAGTTATGCAGCAATTGCCTGCCCAACCATAGGTGCATGGGCATACCACGGCAAAGACCAGTATCAGAATTTCTTGGCCCACATAGTTCAAACCTCATATGTTGCAAAAAACAAACCACTGCTGCAAGGTACTCATAGACACTGCAGAACTTGTTCATTTAAACTCAATTTTATCAGTAAAATCTTCACTGCTGTAAAATATTCAAAAATGTAGATTTGACCAATGCTTTTATAACCAAACAAAAGTACTGCATCTGTAACAGACTAAAAGTGAATCACCCACGCAACACAAAACTTCTAGAAAACTTTTAAAAATGTCTGCAGTGGTAAATAGACATCTTGATATATTATGACATTTCAAATAAGCATTCGTGGCAAGAGGTTTTTGCAAATGCTGTTAAGACGTCTACTTCACAAGCATATGGAAATATTGTTTTCAACCTAATGACATAGTTATTGGTGCACAAAATATATTATAGAAAAAAAAAAAAGGCTGACACAGGAAGCGCTAGACTTCAAATCGAAAGTTTTATACAGAAAGTGTCCAAAGAATCCACCATATTCTCAAATAAATGCGAAGACAGATGCGCTGATGAATGTGCCTTTGTTGCATATTCGTTCTAGTGCTGTCTAGCACTCTGTCCTGTCCCAAAATTTTTTTTTTCTGGAAGATTTTTTGTGCTAGTAATTATGTCACAACAAATGCATAAACACTAACTAGCCCAATTCTCTTCGTCAGTTGTTATTAACTATGAACATTTCCTTGTAAGTTGTATATATCTATGTTTCAAACTTTACTGAAGCGTTTTGGAAAGGTTAATTTTTTCTGAAAAGCTGTGTTGTCTTGATTCTCCATACAGACTAAAACTTGTGCATTTATTCATGCTTATAAATATATAATTCACAAATAGAATGCAAATATCTGGCCACTTCGAAGGTGCAAAATAAACAATGACACGAAATTATGATTTTCAAAGACAATGTATGTGTCCTGTGGCATATGTGTTTATACACCTAAACAAGCTCAATGCCATTCTTCACGTGAATAGTACGTGCAGAGGCCACTTATTTCCTGTCATTTCTTGTAACACATATGGGCATCAGAAAAAGAGGTTGATGGACTAACTGGTATTGCGTTGCACTATGTGAAGTGCAAACATTGCACGTGAAACAAGTCTCCCTTTGCTGCCATGTGTGCCTCATTTGCACTACACATTCTGTAACATGTCCAAGGTTTACTTATTCTAAGATTTAAAAAATCAGACAACTGCCTTTTTCCAATTACATATTTTTTTTTCAAGCACATGCAAACCTAGGATCGCCTCACATAGTAAACGAAAAGTGATGTGTCTGTATTGGGTTGCTGCACTCGCAATGAGCTGCGCAACATGACGCCACTACACACACATTTCAACTAAGCGGCGATGGTCTAATGGTTACAGCATCCAGCCCATGAAATGGAGGACCAGAGTTCGAGTCCCACTTTGGGTAGCCCAAGAAATGTTTCATGATCACATATATGGCTATTTTTTAATTAATCACGATATAAGTTAGTTGTGGTTATTGGTATCATGGTGATTTGGAATAGAGATAAAGGTATAAAAGACGTTTTGAAAATTTCCTTCTAGACCACTTACACCGTTGTGTTAGCACAGTTGTTTCATTCTTTAGGGACGTATATTAGACATTGTTTAGCTCTTTTTGAGTTTCATGAGCAGTCTACCTAATGCAAGCTACCACAACACAACTATCACAAACGAGGAAACTAAACACAACAGAACAGTCAATGGCTAACCATGCTTTCATTGCCAAGTAAGCCCCATTAAAAGGCCCCTCACCAGTTATTGCAAACAAAGAAGCATGGCACGTACATCACATTGGTGGCAATCATTGCGAAGTGTGAAACGGCAGTATGGCCTGAAAAAGTTTGAAATCTTAAACAAAAGGCCACACACAATTCCTTTTAAGGGAGCCATACTTCAAACAAGAGCCAAGGTCACACACACAAATTGTTTTGCACAAGATGCAGCATCACCGACAATGGCATGCGACTTCAGTCAATCGGCCAATGCAGAATGTGCACTGCCACCCACTACAAACGTCACATGTAGCATAAACAGAACAAAAGAAGGAGGTGGGGCTTGTCACATGAATGTGAACCAGACCCTCAGCTCCACTGTAGGAGAGAGCAGGAAAGGAATCTCGATCGCCGATGCTATTTAAGGCAAAGGGAGAGAGCGTCTCTGTTTAGAGTGACGCTTCCCCTCCTGGAGGCGTGGAAACGGGAGTTAAATTTGTTCTAGCTTTTCGAATAAGAAACCAAGAAGACAAATGCCATAGGCAAAACAGTCCCCAGATGGTGCCTTATAGCCCCATTGTAGAACCAGAATTCGCAATGGGGGGCTGGTGAGAGGCCCTTAACAATTTTCTGCCTAGCTGAATGTTCTTTCATGCAATGGGTTCTAAGTTGTTACTTCTATTTTTGCAGCAATGGTAAACAAAACTTCATTAAGTAAAACCCAACATAAGAAAGGCTTTCTTTATGCTGGAATGATATACACTTGCACTCTTATTCAAGCCAACACACATGGTATAATTCGTGACATACTGCATATAGAGCTGACTCACAACACAACAGTCAAAACTTTCTATCCTCTTGTACTCACTGCACGTGTTCATAAATGCAGCTGACAATGATGGAACTGTGAGCAGTTAAAACATGACTGCACATGTAGTAGAGACTAGACGCCACACAGAGCTTCAAACGCATTCTTTGTGCAAAAGCACATTTAAAAATTCCTCCTCAAAAGGACAGGCAAACATGATGCACAAGTCTGTTATATACACATATGGTAGCACATGCGCTCAAATAAAATAATGCTTGGGCTTATGCCACCCAGTCGGGAAAAAAATATGTATAACAATAATGACACAAAATAGACAGTATAGCCACAAGACTCAGCAGCATTTGTGCTTGCTTAGTGACAGAGATGTTAATACATGCTATTATCCCATTCACAAATGCTTGTTTCAAGTTTACTGATTTTTCATGAATAAACAATGTGTACATGGGTAAAAAGAGAAACAAAAGCTTATATATGTTGCTGCTCATGCAACTAGCATGGCCACTGAATAGAACATATGGCTACCTTGCAAATGTCATGTTATACAACTTGTAAGACTGTTAACCTCACAATTTGTTCAGTCTCATAACAAAAGCTGCAATACCAAGCCTTGTGTCAAGGAGCATTGCCTAAGGAAGATATGTTTAAGGTATGTCACCACCTCTGGAAATGAATATTTTATTTTAATGCATAAATTTTGCATTGTGGTTATTTTAAGTACCCCATATACTAAAGAAGGTGTTGCAAATGGAATTGTGTGTTCACAGTGCTTAGTTAGAAAAGTTTTCTACGATTCTCCAACTACCAGAATATGCAGCAATTCTGTGCAGCTTGATTATTCATAGCTTCATGATGAACAAAACTGTTTTTTATGAAACTTCACTGCTCCCTCCTCACGCATGGGTCTGAATGTTTTCAGTTTAAGCAAAAAGAAAAAAAAAGAAAAGGAAAGAAAGGTACGCTGAAATTTTTCTCTAGTATGCAATGTTAACTGTAAAGGGCCAGTGAAAGCAGATTTAGCACAGCTAAGAGAGCAATCAAGAGGGTTACAGCTGTGAGCCAACATGCGCACATTTGAAAGTGGCCTGCTAAAGTCAAGGTCGTGTCGGCCTGCCACTTGGCTCAAGTATCAGGATTTCATTTTCTTGGTGCATATTATTTGAGTCTGTTCTGTACACCACTGCAACAAAAACAGGGGACGTGAATGCCACAGCCAAGTCTCCTAGAAATCTTCCCACGTGGTCACAGTGTGTCCACAGTGGTGGATGATCTGGATGAGTTTATTAATACCGACACTGACTCTTGATGTTTTCTTTTTTTTTTTTTCTGAAATGTTCAGTGAAGCACTGTACACTGTACCTGCACACAGTTACAAATAAAGTACAATTCTAATTATGTTCATACGATAAATGCCTCACCTTTAATTTATGCTAGTAACATTGCCATAAGAACGAGAAAAATAAAAGAAAACAACTAAGCTCAATAAAAAGAAACCACCACTGTAAAAATATGAAGATTGCCTGTATCAATATAGTCACTCGAAAACAAAGAGTTTTAAAGGGGCCCTGCAACACTTTTCCAAGTAGTCGTTGAATGACTTTATTAAAAGAGCTTATTGCCTCATAAATCGAGTGCTGCAAAAATTTCTAGAATTCGTCAAGTATGAGCGTAGTTACAGAGATTTGTCGCACACTTCAAGCGCCTTCTCTTTCTGTTCGTACTAGCGAGCGCGCTGAAAGCTATGCAGGGAGGAGGATGACAGCGGGGCGAGAAGATGCGTCCCCCTTCGTCAGCGTGCGTCATGACCTTCAGCACTTGTTTTTTTCTTCGAACACGCAGATTACTTTCAGTGTGATCGCGAGCACGTGCGTGGGCATGCGGTAGCATCCATGCAGCTCACGATGCTAAAATTAGCCAATGGCCATGAACCTTTGATTTATGGTGCAGTCATTAGGTTTTACGGCGTCATTCGTCGAGAGAAGAGGGAACGATAGCTGACTTTGAGAATTAATTGCAAATTCCAGGCCACATGCTGTGCTGTAATGTTTCGCTCACGTGTTCTCAGGAGCCTCGACTACCGATCAACAGCGTTTTCTGACCATGCTGAAAAATTGTTGCAGGGCCTCTTTAAGATGCAAGAAAAAAAAAAAAAAAAAAAAAGAAAGCCAGGTTTTGGGAAAATAAGAACCAAAAATACAGTACTTAACTTACATGTTAGGCAGTGCAATCAACAGCAGTAAAGAATAATCATACTTCTAATGTTAAGATGCTTCAATTAAAAACTATGTTTTTTAGCTATTAGGCAATGATGCTGCTCACATTAATTAGAAGGGAATATACGAATTATGTGCATTGATTTTATAGCTTTCTTTTATTTTTTACAGTGGTACCAAATCACTACCTGTTGCGCTCCAGTTAAAAGCTGTGACTGTTGGTGTATACTAAAAAAACATACTGAGTAATTTTACACGAATATAGAAACTCAATTTTCATCTTGTCTGTTGTCTAAAACAATTGGGCCTTAGAAACTATCTTTCAGAAAATAGCCACGTAATAGTAATTTTCAAATCCTGAACAAGTGTTCTCATGACATGTGGTGACACCCTTAAATGCCTACCTATGACTTCCTTGAATACCAAAACCTAGACCTGATGACTCACAGCCAACATTTTATTGACAATTATAAAGCTCGTGTGCATCACTGATAAGTGCACTGTTGCGTATGATCAGAGGTGTGGGTATTGAGGGAACTTCGATGATTCTTGTGACTACAACTTTTGTGAGCCCAGTTAACAAGTACTGTTGGTACCACATTTTACTAGATGCAAGGATACATGAAAACAATCAATTTCCAGAGCACCACTGCACGTTGCCTAGTAGTAAGAGATGTCGCCCGCACTCCCTCCAAAAGTAACACACACAATGCACTAACTAGTTGTAAGCAGCTTTCCTGCTGAAACTTGAATTCTCTGCAAGACCCAACAGCGTGCCAATGGCACAGATGCAGTACGTGTTGTTCATGCTAAAGCCCATCAGCAATACTGGATAGGCACATCACAAAAATGGGCTGTGAAGGGCCACAGCAATATGCATACCGAGAGATTGCAATACACGAGAAATCATTTCCTGCATAATGTGGACTGCACAGCATAACAGAAAAATACATCCAGAAAAAGCAGGTGCAAGTAACTGAATCATAATGAAGCTCAGAACAGCAAGACAAGCATTGCAAACCCTGTAGAAAAGCGGCACTAGTCTTCCACACCTAGAGTGGGTGCGAAGGCATGGGTTACAATGACAAAGGAAGCGCGAGGAACCACAGGTGGGAGACGTTTCTGCAATGGTGCATGCTACCATAATTTTACCCCATTGTTTTTATCAGCCTAAAAATCACGACCACCACTTCGAAGTCATTTCAGCTATTTCGTCTTAATTGAAGCCTAAATTTGACACGACAACATCCTGCTGATGTAGAAATGGGGAACGGCAGCAGTGAAGAGGATGTAAGTATGCAATTTTGTGAAGCAATAAAAACATGAAAGAGGCAATCTTCTTATTTATTGATAAAGTTATATATATGAAATTATTGGAATTGCATGCTGCCGCTGATCAATTTTGGTTATGCAGTTTTTCTTGTGTTCCTAAGAGACTAGCTTATCTTCCACTCTTGCCAATTTGTATCATGAGAATAGCGGAAGCACATAAACATGGCATTACATGGTAGCTGGTCTTCATAGCTTCCTGAAAGACAACATGCATACGCAATATTTTAAAGCTTGTTCGTCTAAACAAAGCTGCCGATAGAAATACAACGGCAGCAGCCTTAATTGGCAAAATATGAGCACTTGTACTTGATATGGCCCAATATGAAAACCCAACATCCATCCTATGCATAATAGATGTCTTGGCATTATTTTCTGGCAGCAGAATGTGCAAAAGAGCATGTTCTACCAAACACAATTTGCATGTGTTTGTTTCTGCAGAGATTAATATCCTGGCCTGTGCTGGTGTAAGACCACTTTACCAACAGCAGTGCAACAGCTGTGGAGAAGAAAAACAGTGTTTCTAAGGCACAACCTGCTCTTGTACTATCTCTCACAACTGTAGCTTAGTGGGCACACATGAAATTCTGCCAAAGGAGCAACACAGAGCTGCATAAAATGAAGGACGTTGCACTTCAGATCGCTGTTCATGGACGTTGCTCCTGCTGCTGATTCCTAGTTCAGTATGCCAAAGCAGACTAAGTATGTTTGGGCCATGCCAGTTTGACTGTGCAAGTACATGGGCAAAAAGCACCATGCCACAATCATCATGCCAACTAAAGTTACCATGGCAAAATAACAGTGCCACAGCACTCATATTCCACAAAGGTAAAAGCTCAGTGCCCACTGCATTGCTGCTTAGGCCAAAGATGCAATGCTAACTCAATTTTCTTACTTCAGTGCCAAAAACTCAGCGGTAACATTAGCTCCTATGGCTCTGTGCAGTTTTTATCTGTAGTTGCACATTCACTTATAATTGCTCAAAAATGTAGAGGAAAACAACTTTTACAGCACTAATGTTACTATAACATCATTGAGATTAACCTTGCATATTGCTCAGAAAGCTCTGTAGGAGTGAATAAACAAGACTGTAAGGTTAACAAAAGTGTTTTCACATTTTCACACACTAATGTTGTTATTGCAATAGCATCTTTCACTTTTTTTTTTTACAAGGCAAATGAAGGACACTTGCTGAAGTATGGTGGTTTACAGCCCTTGTTCAAAGCAGGTCAAGAGGCAAGTTCTTTGTGCCTATGTTCCAATGTGAACTAAAAATGGACTTGCTGTTCACTACTGCTCGAAGCAAGTACCTTATGTTACTGGCAGAAACTAAGATATGTGAAAACTGACAAGATCCCTCTCACTTCTGGCT
Source organism: Rhipicephalus appendiculatus (assembly GCA_030522465.1). Classification (NCBI taxonomy): domain Eukaryota; kingdom Metazoa; phylum Arthropoda; class Arachnida; order Ixodida; family Ixodidae; genus Rhipicephalus; species Rhipicephalus appendiculatus. The sequence continues at coordinate 3,456,233 of JALIZH010032925.1, read as the reverse complement.
ATTCTACATTTTTTTTTTAAATATATACTCCACATACGGAAATATTGGACAAGACCATCAAAGGAAGTGGTCGACAAATGTATTTGAGCTGATGTCCATTACCTAATAAAAGGTACAAACACCAAGCAATTCAAATCATAATATAGAACTGATGTGCACACTGCTACCTGCATGTGTTCACACTAAATGCTCAACATTTAAGACAGGCTCAAAAAGTGAATGGTATCAAGGGCACCAAGAGACTTGTCTGCACTTACCAGTGAGCAAGACTAACTATAACAGTTACCATACATACACATTATATTTAACATGTGAACATATTTCATTACAATTACGTCGAGACAGGCCTAGAACATCTGGCTAAAGTGCACAAATGTGTTGAGGGGCTAGTTACAATTGAGCTAAGAACTGCAACAAAATCACAACATGTAAAAATGCCAGCAAAACAGCTACTACAGTTGTACACAGTCATTTACATAAATATCAGATGTGCTGACAATGCACTCGCAACACAACACAAAGAATATGCGTCATGAGAATACAAAATATAAGGCCCTTTATAAGAACTCGGAAGTGCTTCCTGCAAAAACTACTGTGAAAGTAAGCGTCTTGATAGAAGTGAAGTGTGTTCTAAGCTGAGGACAGCACAAGGTTCGGTAACAGCACAAAAGAAGTTTCGCTTGAAGCGTTCTCCTAGATAGGTAACTTGCTCTGTTTTCTTCAAACTGGTGACATTCACAACAAAGCTTCTTGCTCAAAGGCATCACCTGTTCTCTTCCAATTGGTGTAACATTCAGAACAAAGCCACTTATTTGTAGGCCATCACCTTATAAACATATAAACTCTGCGAAACAGCTCCACATAGCTGTAATAAATAAAAGTTGGTCCGAGTACTTGCAACCACTCAAAAAACAATGTTTTAAGAAAATAAATAACCTAGTAAAAGATATAGGTGATTAATTATCTTTCAGATAAAAAAAAAAAGAAATGTCGGGTGTAGAATGAGAGAAAGCAGGCCAAGAGTTTATCACTAAGGTGAAGAGAGAACACATGCACATCCTGTTCAAAGCAATGTTGTTACTTCACATAAAAGTAACAGCTCAGCGGTGGCTTTCAAATAAACTTTAGTGACATTGCTGTAGTGTCACACTACCTACATAAAAAATATGGGAATAGCCACCCATATCTGGCAGCCTTGAACAAATTTTACAATCGAAAGGTAGAAGACAGATTTGTGTGCCACAATTTAAGCGTACAGCACCTATAAGGGCAACTGCTAAGAAAACGGTGGCAAAGATTCAGCACTGCATCTAACTGGTAAAGTACAAACCCAACAGCCTGGGCAAAGGTACACAGTGTGAAAACTGACACCCATCATAAAAGTTAGCTAGAAGTTTGTTCGGCACAATATGGTTTCTTGAAGACAGTTTTTGCAACCTGCTATCCCATCAGCCAGACAAATTTACAATAAGCCTTCTGGCAAAACATTACCAGCCAGCATTACGCAGGCATGACAAAAGCAAAATGAAAAGAAAAAAAAAATAGGCAGAGGCAAGAATTTCTGGGGTAGTCCAGCCACTACTGCTCATTAGTCCTCATGCTCGTCATCGCTGTCCACGTCACCATCATTTGGCACATCCGAGGGCAGGTGGATGTTGCTGAGGAGGTCACGCATGGCCTCCAGCAGCGACGTGACACTTCGACGCAGGTCGCCCGCATCGCCATTGGCCCCGTCTGCCCCCCGCAGCACCTGCTGCACCGTGCTCAGCTGGCTCAGGCTCCACCAGAACCATAGGATTCCGCACGTCAATGCCCACCACCTCTTGTGGCTGAAACGAGGGCAATTTCACATTAACAAGGCCATATAACCCCATACATAGAGCTCAATGTCTTCCATGGCTTTTCCTCAACTGTTTTGACCTAAGGGGATCCTAACATCACTTCGAAAGTGCCACAGGACACCTGTACACATCCCAAAGCAAACACGGCCCTTTACTGAATGTCTAATGGAACAAATGAAGGAAAGAAGTGTAAATTTAAAGGCTAGTTTTTCTTTGTTAGAAACAATATTGATGAGAACGAACAGACAATGATGCCAAGGAAAGCATTGCAAATGAGTTCTGCGGCATCCCGCAGGGTGGCGGAGGAGTTATGAAAGGGAAAATTGACAACTACCCGTTTGTAGCACGAAGCCACGAGGAAATCCGTACGGATTTCTCAGAAAGAAAAGCTTCTTAGTTGCCGAAAAATTCGTCCTGGTCCGGGATGCCGCAGAACTCATTTGCAATACTTGTGTCCATGTGCTTCGAGTTGTCGATGAATTCGCCCTTGCGCTGCCAATTGCTAGCTTCCTGGTTAGCTCAATTGGTAGAGCGACCGCCCCGGAAAGGCGTTGGTCCCGGGTTCGAACCCCGGACCAGGACGAATTTTTCGGCAACTAAGAAGCTTTTCTTTCTGAGAAATCCGTACGGATTTCCTTGTGGCTTCGTGCTACAAACGGGTGGTTGTCAATTTTCCCTTTCATAATTCCAAGGAAAGTATAGGGGATGTCAGTAGAAGTAATTGTAATGTAAATGTGATGAAAGAAAAGTGGACTTTCGAAAAGATAACTTGCCGCCGGCAGGGACCGAACCTGTGACCTTCAATAACGTGTCCGATACTCTACCACTGAGCTACGGCGGCGGTCATCCCTCCGTCCACTTTATAGGGTATATATGTGCATTTAAATGAGGGAGCGTCAGCCAGTGCCGCCAGTAGCCATTACGGCGAGTGTGGAACATACTTTTCTTGCCTGATGGCATCACGTAGCACGTGACCTTATTATGAGCTGGCAGCTGACCAATAATCCCTCGCATACTACCTGAAGACAGACCCTCGCTATGAATGAAGGAAAGATGTGTAAATTTAAGGGCTCGTTTTTCTTTGTTAGACACAATATTTATGAGAACTAACAGACAATGATGCCAAGGAAAGTATAGGGGATGTTATTAGAAGTAATTGTAATGTAAATGTGAAAAAAAGAAAAGTGGACGAAAAGATAACTTGCCGCCGGCAGGGACCGAACCTGCGACCCTTAAATAACGCATAAGTCCAGTAATAATGACCCTTAAGTAACGCCCCTAACGACCCTTAAATAACGCGTAAGTCAGCACAACCACACTTGGCATGGTTGTGCTTGACTTACTGCTTTTTCTTAGCAGAATAATAGATAGGTGGGCATTTTGGTTTGGGTTCATAATAATCTATAGTGATTCATAAGGAAGAAGAAAAAGGCACTAATTTCTGTCTCCCACGAGGGGACACGGCTAAGAGCCTTATAATGATGGAAAGGCCAGGCTAGAATGAATACAAAAGAAACGAGAATAAGACAGCACATGTGCTTTTCTTTCTTTCTTGCTTGCTTCACAGACAATGTTTTTAAAAGATGCGGGGGGTGAGAGCATTGTTGGAAGCCTCCTCGGTTTGTGTGACCCTTTCCCTTTCAGCCCATGCCCTGCTCAGTTCCCGCCCAAAGAGCTATGAGCTCCCAAGAAGAGAGGCTCTCTATGGCTAAGCACGTGTCATCTCCTGTCGCAATCTACGAGCAGGGGAGGAGGGGGTGAAAAACAGGGTTGCCGAAATGACCCTCGGTGAAGCTTTTATTGGTGCTTGCCAGCTGAGGGTGAGGAGAGTTTTCTGTGGAGAGGGGGGGGGGGGTAGCGAACCTTGTCAGCTACACAAGTCAGTTACTGCAAGCTTCGCTTGAAAAAAATAATGCTGGTGGTAAAATACATGTGGGACAATCTGGACGGTGTGTAAATAATTGCCTCAGGGGAACATCAAGTACGGTATTGTTAAAAGCACCATAATTCTCACATTTTGCCGTCTATTGCAGAAAATGCTGTTGCTAGCCTGCTTCAGAAGAAACAGATTATTTTCAGAAACCGAGATTCACTATTTCATGAGCTCTTGAAATCATATTATAAAAAAAAAAGGAGGGAAGCTTAGGCAAGTCAAACCACAATCGTTTTACACAAGGACTTAGTCTTGCTTCTTTTGTAACCTACTGCCCTGACTGGTTCTCATTTTAACTGTTTCTATGCATTGCTGTGCATGCACTGAAACTTGTTTATTTACATATTCTTTAAATCCAAAGAATGTTTTCTGTTATGAGTGGAGTGCTCATCTGTTGGTTTTTCCCTTCCTTTTTGTGTCTGTGCAGGTTTGCTTCAAGATCTGTCTATAATGAGCCATGGTCAGAGTTTTAAACACAGCCCACCATGCACAGAAAGTAATAGGTTTACAGACACATTTTGGAGCAGTAAGTCAAGTAACCAAAAGGTAGCCATGGAGTAAGCCAGTCACCATGGCAAAAGGGAGTTAAAGAAAAAGATGCAGAGTGATGACGCGAATTTATAAATGTAAAATATCCTCATCTCACAATGTAGTAGAGCCTCTCTAAAGCATGTTGTGGCCCTTGTGACATTTCCTTAGAGGCTAGATGTGGCACATGGGCTTCCAGTTGTTGGCCCCAGACCTTAAGATTCCTTGTAGCAATACTAAACAAGGCAGAAGTTCAGCAGACAATGTAGACTCGAAGAGATGAAAAATCTTTAAACAGGTGGCGTCACTGGAGCCAACATTGTCGAAACATTGGCTCCAGCAACACCTCCTGTTAAAAGATTTTTTCATCCCTTGTAGGCATACTGTTATGGACATCGGACAATGCAGAATTCAACTCACCAAATTAAAGCTTGGCAAAAGTGATCGAAAGAAGGCCCCCATCATGCTCTCATCTCCCATTGGCTGTGTCCTGAAAACAAAAGGTTACAAGGCCAGATGTGCTACAGACAGCCACAAAATACCAATAATATGAACTAAATGAAATATTTCATAAAACATCCAATCTTGCTAGTCTTGACATTACCAGCTCACTGTAACATTGAAGTAACACTATTGTGGCAATATTAAAGGGGAAAAAAAAGCTAGGCCACTTACCTTGGTGGGCGTGTGTAGCTCACAATAGCATCAACCGGTGGCAAGGGGTCAAAGCCAAAGATGGGAGAGTTGGACAGTTCCTGAAGGCAAAAGACTACGAGTCAAAACGCATGAAACAACCTGTTATCCAATACAAATGTAAGTCTACTGCTATTCATCATCACCGACCCAAGTACACTGTTATCTCCCATTACCACTGCCCTGCATCAGTTGACTCCCTCTCATGCCTGCAAACTTCCAAATCTCATCACTCTGGCACCTAGAGCCCATCGTTGTCACCCAACCTATTCCACTGTACAAAAGTTATTGGTCCTAGGCATTAACTGCGAAACACTTTTTTTTTTTTCTCAATCCCAACTAGAATATAAGTTACCAGTGTCTGCCATCTAACGCATATTGACACTGTAATGCTGCACCCTGCCACTCCAGCAACCCCAATTCTGAGAGCTGATCCAGTAAATGACATTGCTAGGCTACCTTAGTTGGTGTATGATTAATTACTAAAAGTTCAGCACAGCAAAAGGAAGAAAGAAGACAGACGAGGTCCTCATTAACCTAGTCCTGTCATCCTTAGTCTTTTGCCGCACAACAATTCTAGTTAACAGAGAGCTCATGCTCTTGTAATACCGTATATTATGCATAGGATTCTCTCTCTCACACACGCACGCACGAACCCCCCCACACACACGCACGCACACAAATAAATAAATAAAATAAAGAAATGTGTAGCTGAAATAAGCCTCAGCTACAACGCCCCATGCTGAATAGTAACATACACATCAGGCGTCTCTGCTGCATACTTTTCACTCCACTGATGCCATCACATACCAAAGAAAGATGAGTGGATGAGCAGGGAAGAAGGAGCCCGTTCACCGGGGACCTTGAGAGCGACTGGCATGAATGTGGCCATGTGGCCAGGCTGCACTGACCATAATGCTCGCCCACTAGCACTTCTTCGACAGGAACTCATGTTTACAGTCGTTCCAGAGAATGACCACACTACAACCTATTGTAACTCCAGAGCTGCCCAAACAAACTGCTTCTGTGGGAGCCACCAGCTATGCCAACTTTTATTCAGCTGTTGGCATTGCTTTCATGAACTGTTCATCTGAAATTCTACGTGTGGCTGGGGAAGCATGCCAGCTGTGCTGCCAAGATGACTTGCTTGCATATTTGATGAATTAGTGAATACATTAGCCGGCATGTCATAGGGCAGTGATTGATCACTTAGCTCACAAAATTTATCACCTGAACCTGAAAAACTGTCAGTAGTCTTATTACTGCTTGTTTTGCCTTGTTTGAAGCAGTGGCAAACTGCACTGTTTTCGTACAATAGGCTGCAGTATTTTGTGAAGATCACAACCGTTGACTTTATCAATTTTTAAAATCTCGCTTCTCTGCATTTTAGATCATTTTGACTGCATCTTGTTCAAAAAAAATTCTTCTCGGGCAATTTGGTGCTCAGATTTCCAAGGTATACTTGATTGTGGCATGGTGCACAGTGACAGGCCTTACTATCCACAGGAATAGCATAGGCAAGTGTGACTGCGCACCTTCCCACACATTGTAAGGCCTGTCATTGAGCTCCATGCTTTGTGCAAGAGTTGATTCTTGGCAAAAGTAAGGAACAAACTGCCATATAGTTGTTGGAAGCTTTCCTTATTAAAAGAAATGGGGTTCTTATTGTGTCCTTGATACATCTATCACATTGTATTCTGCAGAAAAGTGCTTTCTTCAAGACAAGTTGCCATGAACATGTAGCTCTGTGTCACACCTTGGCTCTCTGCATATGGGCAGAAGGTGTCTGTTTTTTTTCTGTGCGTTTCTGAGAATGTCATTAAACAGTAGGTAGTTTGGCGCTTCACTGTCTTCTCATTTCTGTCCCCTTTTTGCAATATATATTTTGCACCACAATCAAGTATACCTAGTGCATCTTGTTCTTTAAAGCCTTGTTTTCTCTCTGTTACCTGTCATCAAGCACAATGAAGTAGACAGCAGGTAACAGAAAGCATGAACCACTTTTCACACTATACTAAATTTCACAAAGGCCCCACCATCACATGCAGAACAATAAGAAAACTACATTGAAGTGTATCTGTTATAGTAGGACCATACAATGCCATTTCACATTTTCAAGGAAGAATTGAATAAGCAGATATTACATGAGTACACCAACTCATACCTGAGGTAGTGTCACACTGGCTTCCTGGATGTTCGAAAGAATGATATGACGGCAAAGGTTGCGTGGTGCACCCTGGTAGCGTTTTGCTCGCCTGAAAAAACATGGCATCAGAATTTGGTTCATACTCTTACAATGCCAGTTTGGTGATAAGCTAGTGTTAACAAAAACCATGCCAGCATCATAAAGCTTCCCCACACATGAAATCAGACATAAATTGATCTAACTGAAAATATCTGGCATTACTAAATGTAATAAAGGAAAATTTTAATACACACATATACAAGAGAAGTACCTAAGTTGTGTTAAGCAAATCCACTAAATTTCCAGACATTCCAGCATTTGCTTGACTTTTGCAGAGAAGATTTTCCAACTAAAACCTATAACAGCAAAAGGTTTATAAAGCACTTAATATTGTACATAAAGCTCACCAGAGTACAAGTGCCCAGCCATAACATTACCTTTGCATCACAAACATCACAAACAGCGCATCAACTGCACTGTTTATGACCACAGAGCTTATGAGAAGTGTGATAAGTGGCCATAGTCGAACCCACCCATAACGATACCCATTTTAGTAAAAATATATCAAATATAACAATGTGCAGCTGCTGAACCATGAGGGGGGGGAGCTGGATATGTCTTCTACGGTGGAATGAACCTCTCACTATAATATTCCCATGCTCCATTAAGGGTTATAAGAACTAAATTTGACTCCTGGGTGTCTGCATGGGAAGGATAAGAAATGCCTTAAAAGCCAGAAAAGTAAAAAAAAAAAAAAAAAAGAAAAAAAGAAAAAAAAAGAAAAAAGAACAAACAATGTGAGCTACACTTATGGGAGTACCATGCATGCCACACTGCCTGTTCTTAGAGTAGAGCCAGTTTTCCATTTCCTGCTGGGTGTTCACCCTGTCTCATGTGCCCATCTCCCATGTCCCTGCCACCCTTTTGAACATGAAAGGACCGGGCCATCAACATTCTATATGAAAGATTCTATTGCACCCTGGAAGCCAGAAACAGTGTGGAATTTCTTTTCAGTCAGAAACGGTGTGGAATTTCTTTTAGACCTGCTTATTTTGTTTAATTTGTTTCTAGAAGAGATGCTTACCAGGCACACCAAATAGCGTTTACTGCTAGAGCTCGAAATATGGCACAATTCAAAGGGCTACTGCACACTTTCAGCCCCAGTACTTCCGATCTCCCACAGCCTCTTCTCATTTTCAGAGTCCACTTTTCTGCAGCACACAACACAGCGCCTTGTTGAGCTTCCTTTGGCAGCAGTTGGCAGAATGTATTCCAGAAAAGTGTATGGGAATTAAAGAGCTGCCTGGGGCAGACTTTTTTCTGAAGGTGAACCTAGTTAGAGGTGCTGGCCATGCCTTCTGGCTCGTTGTATGTGCTGCTACAGCTTGACAGTTCACCAAAATCAAAGCATTCCTCATTTTAATCATTCAGCAACCATTCATTGTAGCCAAAGTCATTGTCACTGGCAAAAGAACTTGCTGAGTGCACTTCACTAATGCACATGCATATGATGTCTATGCTATTTTAAAACCCACCAGTGTTAGCAAATGAAACTTAGTTTGGCTATTTTTTGCCACCTAGCGAGAAAATTCAACATACACAGCTTTACAAGGACCCTTTGGAGCAGATTTTTCAGGGAAAAAATTGCAGAATGTTCATAATGAGCAAATTCACCAGGGACACTTCAGGACGATCATTGTGATGACCAGTTACTTCCCCACCAGCCCTAAAGGGGCCCTGCCACACTTTTTGAGCATAGTCACAAAACGCTGCCGATCGGTAGTCGAAGCTCCCGCGAACACGTAAGCCAAACATTGGAGCACAGCACACGGCCAGGAATTTACAATTCATTCACAAAGTCAGCTAAAAATCACTCCACCATCTCTCTACAAATGATGCCATATACCCATATTACTGTGCCATATGCCCCCGTCTATGGCCATTGGCTGATTTGAGCATCACGGCTGCGAAGTTACCGTGGCTGCCACGAGATGCCACCAAATGCGCGCGCTGGCGCTCACGATCACTAAGCAGCCACGCGCTCGAAGAAAAAAAAAGAAAAAGAACATGCTCAAGGTCATGACACGTGCTGACAAGGGGACACATCTTCGTGCCCCGTTGTCCTGCCCCTCCCCGCGTAGCTTTCAGAGCGCTAACTGGCGCGAAAGGAGAAAGAAAGCACTTGAAGTGCATGACAACTCCCTGGAACTCCGCTCGTACTTGACAGATTCTAAAAATTTTTGCAGCATGTGATTCATGAAGTCTCATGCACCAATAGTGCGACTATTCTATTATTACTCAGAAAAGTGTTGCAGGGCCCCTTTAAGGAGTTAATCAATATGGTTAACAGAAAACGGCACCAACCTATTTTACAAAAGCACACACTCTGAATGGATGCCTGTTATCCTGACCAATAAAAACTTTTAGATTAACTCATTAACAAGGCTGATGGAGGTTTAATCCAGCATTGGAGAAGCAAATCGCTCTATGACGAGGCCAGGCCGCAAGTGACAGAAAGCAAGGTTGTAGCACCAACTGCTCCTACATTTGAGTGTGAAGTGTGGCTCGTGTACAGGTCACAGCTATACGTGCTGACATAAACATAATTAAAAAAAAATAGTAATCATAAAAGAACAATTCAAAGTCAAGTCTATACAAAAAACTGCCAGACTTCTCTGCTGAAGAAGCCACCAAGGGGTCCCCTTGATCCACACGCTTCAGGACAGCACGGACATTCCGTTCCAGCCAGGCCAGCACCTCTGGTTCTTTCCAGAGAACATAGTTGCGCCCAACGAAGAGAGACTGCAGCTGGTTGAGAGCAGCAGGTTGTCTGCATTTAATTGCAATTAACAGGCATGTAAGAGAATCAAACATCTTGTACAGCTGAAGAAGACTGCATGTGACAATAGAGATTTCAATTCCAGTTATGTGGCACCCGAAGAGTCTTAATGCTTTACTTTTAATAGAATATAACAGGTGTAGCTTATATTATTAATTATTATGTGAGCTGGTTGTTTCAGCAAAAACTGTCTCCACTTGTGAAAAAAAATGTCACAGCTTCCCCAAAGGGCGAAGCAATGAATGCGACAGCAACAAATAAGAATATTATATGAAATAAGGCTAGTAGCTAACTCCTTTAGCATCCCAATCTGGCATAACTTTGTAAATTACTGGCATAAGAAACCACGGCCACTGAAGTGATCGATGTGACCTTTGTCCTGTCAATCACTTCAATGCAAACTTAGTAGTGAGAGCACAGCCCATACAAAGGTACAAGCTGTCTGCTGATCCCTGTCAAGACAGGGCACGCGAGACCATGCCCTGCGGATAAAAGCATGCAGTTCCTGCTGGAGGCACGCAGCCCCCTATGAGGATCCGACACAGAATCACTGCGAGGTCCGCTGGTATAAATGACGTTAACATCCCTGGGGTCAAAACACAAACAACACGTGGATGCTGCCATTGCCACCACGCTCGCCAAATGAAGCAAAATAAAAACAAATAAGGAGGATACGACATAAGTTACATGGCTTCTTTTTTATACCTGTGTCACATGGGCGTTTGGAAGGCCTTCCAACTGATAGTCTATTGACTCAATGGTCAAACACTAGCTGCTACACGGGATGTTTCAAAGGCCATCGAGTCAATTAGTCTATCGAGTCAATAGTCTATCGAGTCAATGGAGCACCCCACAACTCTATCGAAACTCCGATGGCCATTGCATGACGGAAGCGGAAATGGTGCGAAAGTGCCATCTCGTTCACTGGGTGCTCACTCACAATTAGAAAAAGTAAAATTTTTAACCAGTAGGTTTTCAAAACCGTATATGTAATGAAGCATTTTTCCCACTTGAGCAGTGGATGACATTGGGCCAGTTGGTGTTGCAGGACGAAAGGAAAAAACAGTGCTTAAATGATGAAGGAACGACACACAGTGCACTAACAACAATTTATAGCAGCAAGGCAATATATAGAAAAGCAAAGCCCGATAGCACATGCGCAGTTCACATCGTCACGTCAACGTGAAAAAAATGTAAAAAGTTTAAAACAGATGAACAAAATTCTTCACAGCGGTGAGACTCGTCAGCAAAAGATAAAAGCGACAGGTACACGTGACCTTAAGGTGCACTATCTAAGAAACTAATTTTCTTCCTACTAAGACATAATGATGCTGTGCTAACACACGAGACACCCTTCCTAAGAATCGTGTGAGCTTCCACAACCAACCGTGCGAACTATTGGCGTTTTTTCATGTTGACGTGACAATGTGAACTGCGCATGTGATATTAGGCTTTGCTTTTCTATATATTGCCTTGCTGCAATAAACTGTTGCTAGTCAGTGCATTGTGTGCTGTTCCTTCTTTGTCCTCGCCGTTTAAGCGCTGTTTTTTCCTTTCATTGCCACTTGAAATGTGCGAACTGCCCACACTCTCGAAAACAGAAACGTGGTTGCCTTCATTGCACCATCTTGCCATGTCTCATTCGCCACAGTTTTGCAGCTCAACAAGTTAAAAGTAAGTATGTATTCATAACTACGAATAAAAAATTTAATGAAATTTTTAAACAAAAACAACAGATATCTGTGCTTTTAAGCGGATTTATCTTATTTAACTTTCAGAGACTTCAATACGAAAATAAAGATTCGCAGCACCACACAATACTTGCGAGAAATGCCTGAACCCCTCAACAGCCGCGCCTGAACCCCTCAACAGCTGTTCAGAACTGCCATGTAGCAGTGAGATGACTCCATCGAGTCGATAGAGTTGTGGCGTTTCGATGGCCATTGACTGGATGGCCTTTCAAAAGTGCCAATGTGACACAGGTATTACTCCACTTTTGCCAATGTGACACAGGTATTACTCCACTTTTCAGGTAAGAGCACTTCAGGCTGCCCCTGGCTGCTCTCAGCACAGCGTAACTGATCTTGCTATACCCCTGGAAGACAGTGCTCCTACTTTTGTACAACCACTGAGACATGCAAACTCTGATATGGGCATTTCCAGTGTGCTTTTGGGTGCTCCTGTTCTCCCAACAATGGAATTTGTCATTAAAGTAAATTTAGCTTCCGTCAATATAGCTTTTGTGCCTTTTTTAGCTGTCTACAAGTATAAACAGCTGCAACAGCAGTGCGTAACATCATGAAACGTGACACGTAATGTGAAATTTCATATGGGGGAAAAAAAATACAAAAAAAAAATTGAAAGAAAAATTACCTGTAGTGCAGATTTTTGATTGGTTGTTTAATTGGGATATTCGAATATTCGAAAATCTCGGATTACGAATCGAATAACATTCTACTCTATTCGGTACTCGCATCGAATAAGGCATACATTAGAAAAACCAAATACTTTTCGAATAATAAGGACCGATGAAAAAAACCGCCAGGCCTGTGCAGAACGCGCAGCACAGTCACACAGCGAAAGCTGGAAGAGTGGCCTTTCTGGAGCCTTTTTTAAACACTCTTGGGGCAACCACTACAAGCTCACTTGCATGGTACCCACTACGCCATAAATCATCATAACTTTTGTGTAGTGGGGAAGCGTCCACTATGCCATTATTCGTCATTCTTCGGAAAAGCCCGGTACCCACTACACACTTGTAACGTATTATGTGCACTTTGTTGATGCTGTGGCTGACGACGATGAAGAATTATGCCTGTGGCTTTTGTAATGGGTTGGAGCATTGAACGACCCACTCGTTACGCAGTTCGCACTGTGTGACGCCTGCTTGTTACTTTACTGTTCTAAAACGCTTTATTACACATGTTAACGCGATTCCTTACCCGACATCAAGCCTGCATAGGATCAGTTTGCAACGCAGTTTCAAGCACCGGCGTAGCTCAGTGGTAGAGTACTGGGCTGCCACGCAGAGGGCCCGGGTTCGATTCCCATGCTGTCCTAGGTATTTTTTATTTATTTAGTTTTTTTTCTTATTTCGAGCGATAGTGGTTATGGACACAGGCGGCGGCGGCGGACAATTAAGGCACAAAATCGGCCCTTGTTGTGATCTCATAACAGCTTTCGCTGTAAAAACCTCACAGACACAAAACATTGGAACAAGAAAGGCATAATGTTTCTTGTTTACCAAGATGCTTGCAGCCCAAGGTTTTATGGGACTATTGACATTAGACTGATCACAGGGTGAAGGAGTTTTTGCCTTCAAAACTCCAGTGTCACCGAAGGGACAGTCATCAATCCACTATCTTCATCATGACATTCATGATGATGTTGGCTCATGAATATTGTTTAATATTTATATACGAGTTTTATTTAAAATCTGCTGACAAGGCGCCAAGTTGAATACTGTAGTCACTTCTGTATTTCAGCCAGCAGTTCCAAAATAGTTCTAAGGCTCTAGTTGCTGCTGTATACGAGTCTTTGTGTTTACATAATGGTGGTATTGTCGGTTAAAAGTAATCGTAATGTTCCTTTGTTAAAGCTTATGAATATTTATTTCAAATAAAACTTTGTGGAATTCTTGGGCAGTTTTGAAAATGGCTGCATCACTACTAAAAACTATTCAAATTGTATTCGATTCGGTTCTAGAATCCACTACTCGCACACGTCTACTGTTTATGCTTAACCCTCTATTGCATGAATTATGAAAAAATCAACTGAAAAATTATTTGATCATTTTTTGTCATTAACTACATGAAAAATAACATGTACAAAAATTTTCAGATTTATTGCGACTGTATTAATGAAGATAGAGGTTTGTGCCAAATATGGCACACTATGCACATGGGTGAGCAAACTTGCTGCCATGGCTGAAAAACAAAATCTCACTGATTGCGGTCTTTTTAGCTTGATTTGTGGAATAGAGCAAAGCAATTGCTTCCTGTGTTCACGCATAATTGAACATTTTGGTTAGTGCATCTGAATGCCGACATCTACGTGCAAGATGGCCGCTTACGCGTTTGGCTCTTCGCATGGTGCCGCCTCGCTGTACTTTCCTGCCCGAATTTCCAACCGCTGACTTGTGGTTGTGAGCGTCAGTTGTCGACAAATCGTAAAAGCTAAATATCGCCGTGCACTGGTTAGACTTCACATAATATTTTTCGTGCACCCACGCCAATAATGTAACAAAAAATTGCCAGGTACTGCTGCTGACCCTCGATATTTTCGTGAAGCATATCAAAACCTACCGCCACAACTGAAATCTGGCAAAAACAAGCTGTGCTGCATGATCTCAGAGGATTTATTTTTGTTTGTATTTGCACTGTGCAACAAAACATAGATGGCATCATATTGCACATTTCGTCACTCACATGCATACTGTGCCAAATATGGCACATACCGATTTCTGACTATATACCGTAGTGGAAAACGGAATTGAGAAGAGCCTTAATGAGCATGAATTTTCAAAGCCACGAGATATGCCAAAATAATTTTTTCTTGCTTCTGCAACGAGAAAATGGTTGCAAGAAAAATATAGCAGTCACTGTTGTTCATGATCCGAGCTTGCACGTGCACCGTGAAATCTATTTCATGTCTAGATTTCATACTGCTCTAGGGATGGCAGCGCTTTTTTTATATTTAGTGCACGTAACTCTAAAGATTACTCTAACTGTGTCACATTCTCCACTGGTCCTCTTGTGCCCGCTATAAAAAATGTTAATCGGTATGTGCCAAATATGGGACGCCATGCAATAGAGGGTTAAAAACATACTCATCAGGTGCTGCAGGCACATATACTACGAGAATTGATCCAGAAATAAAGTTCCCATCAATGTTACAAATAGACAACATTGTTTATTCTCATAGCAATGTACATTGTTGGAAAGAAAGACACTTTGCTCTATTTTTTGACATAGTCGCCATCTTTTTCTACGCATTTTTGTAGACGATGCTCCAATTTTTACATCCCAATGTCGTAGAACTCCACTGCCAACCTGTTGAGGAAACCTTTCACCACTGCTTTGACTTCATTGTCGCTCCGGAAGCATTGGCCACTCAAGTGCTCCTTCAACTTGGGGAACAAGTGATAATCGCTGTGCGCGAGGTCCGGACTGTACGGTGGGTGGGGCATGACAGTCTACCCAAAGTTTATTGGAAGGTCCTGGGTTTGACGGAAAACGTGAGGTCGGGTGTTGTCATGAAGCAGCGTTACACCGGCTGTCAGTCGTCCTCGCCAGCTGTTCTGGATAGCTCGCCTGAGCTTTCTTAGTGTTGCACAATAACTGTCCGAGTTGATTGTTGTACCAGGTTCCATGAAATCGATCAGTAGTATCCCCTTACGATCCCAAAGGACACTTGCTATGACTTTGCCAGCACAAGGAGTTCGTTTGAACTTCTTTGCGACTGGTGACCCTGAGTGAAGCCGTTGTTTGGACTTTTGTTTCGTTTCGGGAGTGAAATGAAACACCCACATTTCGTCTCCCGTAACAATGGAGTCCAACAATCCTTCCTTATCTTCTTGACACTGTTGAAGAAACTGGCGAGCACAGGCAAGGCGTTTCTCCTTGTTTTCTGCTGTCAACACACGCAGTACCAATCGAGCACAACACTTGTGATAACCTAATTTCAGTCAAAGTTCTTTCCACTGTACCATAAGAACTCCCAGGAATCTGAGCGACAAGTTCACAGACGGTGACCCTCCTGTTTTGAAGCACTTCGCGTTGGACCATCTCGGTAATCCCCTGCGAAACTGACGGTCTTCCACTCCGTTCTTCATCGTGGACATCTTTCCGACCGGCACTAAACCCCCCTGCACCAATTTCGAACATGTTGAACGGACATGCACTTGTCCCCATAACCACTGTCAACTGAAGATGAATATACACAGGTGAAGTCCCTTTGGCGTGCAAAAAGCGAATGTGGAACAAATCTCGCACTCGGCGGGAGCAACAATGGGCACCTCCATCTCGGACGGCTGCTGAGCCAAGACTAAGCGAAGCAGTGAAGTGCGATCGGGCGGAATGGAGAGCAGGGGAACAGCCACACACAGTGGTGCTGACGGATTTCGCCTTGCACCTTCCCGTGCGGCTGGAGCTCTTTGGGAACCTTATTTCTGGATCGACCCTCACAGCAATCAGCTATTTTTGCTGCATCACTTAAGTGTTTCAATTCACAAAACACTAAGCAAGAATCAAAGCTGCTCATGCACAGATGAAAGCATAAGTTACATTTTTATATATGCAGATACAATCGTTACACCAAACTCAACATGAATGAAAAAGCATAAAATGCACTCACTGTGCCTGTGTTGTGGCAGAAAAAAATGTGTGCTTGGCCACTTCACTGTCTGGCTGCACACCACACTTGTCCAGCAGTGACATGAGTACACCGGGGAACATGATCAGCGATTCTTGCAGCTGCAGTGAAATTGCACATACACCCAAACCTCGATATAACGAACCCGGATATAACGAAATATTGGTTATAACGAAGTTAATGAAGAACAGTCTTGTAACGGATACAGTGTTATGAATATACGTTTATAACGAATTTTCGGATATAACGAACTTATTTTCGTGTAAGATGCAACTTTGTTATAATGAGGTTTGAGTGTACCTATATTCTAAACTGTACCTCACCATGGCTTCTCAACATTCTCACTTATTCTGGCGTGTACATGGCCACAAGAAATCACAAAATGCCTCAGTTGCATCATGACATTATTCTCAGCACTACCGCCAAACCTAATGCTATTTAAGAGGAACATGCATCCTGCTCGCTGAAAAAGGCAATATTGGCCATAAAGTTCAAAGGACACTAAAAAGAATAGAAAAACGGTTCATATATATTGATAAATCATTATAACAAAACTATTTTTTAATAATCTTGCCGTGCATTATTATAAATACTGAATGTTGAAACATTGAATATTATAAATTGAATATCAGAACAGAAAAAGGCTGAATTTATATTCTTTTTAGAATTTAGTGCCAAAATCAAAGTGTTCACAATAGGAAACATGTCATTACCTTACCTGAACAATTTGCAAATGGGAATTCAAGCTTTACTACAAAAGCAAAACGTAAATTTGTATCAACAAGCACCTAACTGCAATGTTTCAATGGATAGTGGCAGTGCTCGTTGCCACTGCAAGGAGAACTGCGTATGAGGGTCAATGAGAACTGCACATGTTAAGGCATGTCAGCCAAAGGCGGTGCCACTTTTCTACACACAACAATAAAAAACTTAGCCACAATTTCTAAGCTATAAAAATATATAATATAATAACGTATTGCATTTTCATATTATATATAATAAGGATCGCTGCGAGGTTCGTGCTCGACTGCTGACCTGAAGATTGCAGGATTGAATCCCGGCCGTGCTGGCCACATTTCGACGGAGGCGAAATGCCCAAGGCCTGTGTACTTAGATTTAGGTTAACATTAAAGAACACCAGATGGTCCAAATTTTAAGCGCCTTCCACTACGGCATCCCTCATTATCATATTGTGCTTTTGGGATGTAAAACCCTAACAATTATTATTAAGGATCTAGAATCCACATACTAATAGAAGGCCTAGTAGCTGCTACATGGCTCATGTTTTTTTTATTCACAGTTTTTTTTGTTCTTAATAACGAAAGTGTAAATACTCACTTAATAAGGAAAAGTGATAATTTTGGACACTACAAGACAACCTCTTTCCATCAATGGGCCTATCTCAACTGATGTTCTGTATGGTTATGTGCCCCTTTAATGCACAGTATATTCATTGTCTTCTTTGCTACATGTAAAAGTAAGAATGCGTTTCCATAATTGCTGTGATCGGCAGTCCCGTACAAGATCAATGCAGTCTGTTGACGGTATGACAGGAGAACAATACAGTACTGTGACTTATCAAAAGGGAACATAATAATGCACTCTCCACCATAGTTCCATATTCTGTGCTGCGTGTGCATTGTGTTAGCACTCGAGTTGCTGCTTTTATTGTCAATGCGTGACAGCTGACAAACCTGAGTAGCTGTAGAGGCAGCAGTACTAAACACAAAGCCTTATCAGTTATTCTGGAAGAAAATACATATTAACTGTTCGAGAACGAATGTTGCTGACAAAGCAAGTATCCTATAAGTGATTTCTATTGGCAAGGAGAAGGATATTGCCATTTGTTTCGGGATGCCACAGCACTTGGAATTAGGACTTGGATTTGGGTGGCCAATCGATTTTTAAGAGATGCTTGCCATTTTTTGCAACATTGCTACCAACTCCAAAAAATTATGCAGATGTTCTGTGATATTGCCCTACTTTTCAAACACATTTCTGAGGCCCTTTCCAGGCAAAAAGAATTAGTCTGCGGCTATAGTTTGCATAAAAGGTTGAATTGACACTATAGCACTTGAATACATTCATGTGTAGATTTTTCAAACATGCTTGAAAGGATGCTTTCACGGCACTGCCACAGGCCCTATAGAGTCAATGTGTGACAACGTCCGAATTTTCGGACACTGAAACTCTTTGGCGACCGATTTATCAGACAGGTCCAAAACGGCACTAATTGAAGCACCCACTGCTGCCACGTCGATCACTTCCCAGGCTCGAACCAGCTATTTCGCGATTCAATGCGCTTGCGACTGTTGCGGATTCTAAAAGTCAGCTTTGTCACAATGCCAAGAGGTTGTAGGGTGAAGCATACTGAGAATCTGAAAGGGCCGCTGTCATGGCGCGAATATAATACGGATAAGAACCGGAAATGCACAATTACATGATGGCGGCAGGCATCAAACACGACACACCCTAGAGTAACTTAATCGTTGACAACCCTATCATGATAACCATTTTCAGCTAACTGTGCAGTAGTGCATGTGGCCTAGAGCAGACGTGCTGCTTTCAGAACCGAAAGCTATGTGTTCCAGTGCGGTGAAGAATGTAGTGGGAACGACAAACACCCTCACGGCAAATGTGTGGGTACGGTACAGTAAGTGCTCCTGGAGTGACAGGTGGTGACAGCGTTGGCAGCGTGGACTCAGTAGGTGACATGCTGCACACGACTAGGAACGATCGGCTCTATGTGGCAGGAAATGCTGCGTTTTAATGAGGCGGCGGAGACTTTCATACACTAGCACATCGTTTACACGTACATATGCATTGGGGAAAGCCAAATGAGTCGTCGCTTTCCTGCCAAAGTCATTGTGTTCCGCATCATCGTTTTGAGATGAACCATGCAAGAGAGCCGTAATTTTTTTCCATGCTTTTGCTAGTATCGGCAGAGCTCGTTAGCAAGATGCAAACCTACAATAGGCAGTTAGCACGTTAAGCAGGGTTCCTGGCGGGTACTGAACGTATTCACGAGAGCCATTTCCGGGCGTGACAGCTTGAGCGAAGTAAAAAGGCATGAATTTGTTTCTTCGGACTGCCAGATTTTTCCGACGATTTCGCGGTCCCAAGGGAGTACACAAAATCGGATTTTTACTGCATTGTCTTGCAGGTGGTACGACAAAGTTGTTCAGTGATATCAGGGACCTAGGCTTGCAACTTTTATAGGTATCCATACTGTTACAGCTGCTCTTTAATTAATCGCTTGGAATGGCTTGTTATTAACAAAGTGATTTTTCAGACTAGAATTGTTATACAGCCTCTTCTGTGCACTCATTCAGCACCGCTACAGGTTCAGTTTCGTGGTGTGGAAATCTCTGCCTGTAATTATGATACAGCAATCCGACTAAAAATATGCAGCAGAAGTTTGTGCAAACGGTAAAGTAGATGTCTGTTTATATAACTCCAGTTAATTTGATCTTGACTGAAGGTCCCAGTAAGCATCCATACATTCCTATGGGACCAAACTTTCGCTATTCTAATGCTGAAATGATCCTTTGATGGATAATTCAAACTTGTCCAGTCATCCTAAACACGCCCAACTCCAATGATAACTAGAGTGGTGGTTCCAATAGCAGCAGCCTCTGACTTGATGGCTCTTAGTGTACAGCAAAAGTGTTGAAGACACATCATCATCCATCAAAACTGGCTATTTTCGACTTGCTCTAGGAAGATTTTAATGTGAACATAGTAGCTCACAATGAATTATTAAACAATTTATCTGACTGTAACAGAAATCTTTTGCAAAAAATTTGTCTGAAAATTGCTTGGGAAGTGCAGTCCATTTGCAATTCACTTTTAGCATCAAGGATGAAAAACCACAGCATACATAAAAATGATCAAGAACTATGAATAAGCACAGTGAATTACAACAATTACTGGATTTTGTAGGCAGCAGGAAAGCCCCAGGCAGGCCATAAGATCTGCTTGTTGTCTTACATGATGACATGACAGAGGGTTCTATGCAGAGGTAGTATGGTAGACACACCATTTTGTCGGCTTCTAGCTCAGCAGATGACACACTGTCTTCACTGGCACCAGCCTGTGCCATGTGGAAGAGGGCAAGGGGCACAGAGAAGGCAAAATTCGGCAGTTGGCAGAGATTGCGTTCGGCATCCCACTCCCGGTACAGTCGCACGAGGTACTGGTACTGCTCCGCACGGATAGCATAGTAGTCCAGGAGCAGTGTCACACATAATGGGTCATTGTCTGGGTCAAGCCTACAACAATCAAAATTAGTTAGCTGAAAAGGCCGTATTGGAGCTGGCTGACAAAATGAAATTTCAGGCGCAGGTGCTCAGAGATCAAGCCACACCTTGCACCATCAGGACACAGAGTAGGAGGGGAGGAACTTTCCGGAGCAGGCGCAGAAATTTGAAAGTGGCAGTGAAATAGGAGGGGATGCTTGCTCAGAATTTTACAATAGATGTATTGTATGACAAGGGTATTACACTGCCCAGACTGGCTGCCAATAGAGCAACCATGACAGACTCATGTGACAGAGCAATGCATGAAGGTGCATGTTTTCTTGAGGACAGGAATCTCTCAAATACACAAGATACACAAGTTCACACTAGGTTCTAAACTTTTATGCTATTGGCATTAATAAAATGGCAGTACTGCATTCCAAAGCCATGAGGAAACAGTACAAAATCCCTTTTATCAATTTCTGATTAAAGAAAAACAAAAAGAAAATATTGATGCTACAAGGTGTTGCATGTTTACTAAGGATATCTTTTTTATTGGTACAAATGGCACATTTGTTGACCTATACATTTGGTACTGCTGCTCGCCTGTGCTCTAGTAGTCTATTAATGCTCAGCACCCATCCTATATCATGTTGCGCATGCAACTTAAGTGACATAAACATGCCAAACACTCAATATACACCGCTTCTCAGGGGTGTATTGAGTGCCCGGCATGTTTCATTTGGCAGATGGATATGAGGATGGAAACATAAGAAGCCATTTTATTTTCAAAACAGTGTTCTTAAACTTAAATTCAGTAGAATAAGAGAATCCAAAAACACAGCATCCTCCAAGAGAGATATGTTCTCAGGTCATTCATTGCATCAAGTATCGCTATCTCACAGAGAGCAACCTGACCTCTTATCAACATTTCTTTCACAGGAAGTTTGTCACAACAACATCAATGCCCACTCAAACATAATGCATGCCAACAACAAACTAAATCTGCTCAGTTCAAAATTCTCACCCCAAGAGCAGCTTGCAGAATTCAAGTGCAGTCCGTGAGCAGCCACGCTGCCCCACAAAGTTTAAATGCTTGAAGAGAGCCAGAAAAAAGGATCTGTTCTCACTACGGCGATAGTCAAGCCGGCAGTTGCCTTGTGTGACATTGAAGAGCATGTGAAAGCACGACTCCAGGCAATAGAGTGCTCGCTCTGAAAGCAAGTAAATACACATCAATGCAATTTTGCCTAACTAACACAAGGCTGTTTGTGCTGTACACACAGAAGAATGACGCACACACAATATGGGACTGAAGAATGCCACAGCGAAATTGAACAATTTAAAAAATTTCACAAAAAGAAATCCAAGCAATCATTCAATACGTCTTATGCTGCCAAAGTTTTGTGCATAGCATACTGTTTCAAATACAACTACACGTAAGATTTACTTTGTGGATATAAAGTATTAGAAGAAAAAAAATTTGCTCTGAAAAGAGGTTTTCCATGTATACGGGTGTAGTGCGAACGGTAGTTGAATATAAGTTCCAGGGACTCATAATTATAAAAGTAACAATAACTGTAAAACTATATGCATCTAGAGCTCAGCTGCACTAATTGAAATAAGTTTACAGACAGGTTTTTTTTTTCAACAAAGAAAGCCCATAAGTGGAAATTTTGACAAGTGCAACTTGGAACTGGGAGTTCATGGGTCAATGATATGATTCAAAATTAATAACATCCATAAGGTCCGATATATGGTGCAGTTTATGATAAGAAGACTGCTGTTGATGGATGTCCACTCAAGAGAATGACAATCTGTTCATTCGGGCAGCACTGGACAACCTTTGTGCTATTGCGCAGTTTTCTTTGTTCCAATGTGGGTCTTGGCCTGGAATGCAACACACGCAAAGTCTAGGTGGCCGAAAATTCTGGAGCCCTCTCCAATATGCCATCTCACATAACCATATTATAGTTTTGGGATGTAAAACCCCAACAATTATTATTACACTCATCTCACAGAGCACACTTTAAGTATAGTAAACTCCAGTTGCTCCAGCTATCAAGTTCACTGCCAGCAATGACAACTGCAGCAGTAAGTGAAGCTAAGTTAGAGCTTTTCTCATTACTGCATGCAGCTGCAAATAAATTGGTTTCTGAATGCTATTCAATGCGGACGTGCATTTTTTTTTATATGCAAATTAAAACTAAGGAGTTTACTTTCAAGTTTACATAGAACAGTGAAGCACTTCCATCAGCTCATATGATAGTTTCCAAGCATACAATTATAGAGAATTTCATATTACAGCATGGTGAACAACTCTGCCAGCATAATATCATGTTCAATGTCAATGTTTTGATTTAAAGAAGTGCCTGGCATATATATATATATAAGGCACAGAAAGTTCAATTTCTTGAAATAATACTACCATAAGCATTTATTGTGGGTTGAGACAGCAAGACAAGTACAGATCGATCGACTGATGAACCAATAGATTCATTTATATTTTTCAGCCTGCTTAAGTGCACGTGTGTGTGTGTGCGCGCGCGTGTGTGTGTGAGTGACATACAAGCTAACACACCATGGTAATTGTGTTGACCCAAACAAATAGCACTACTTGAACAAACAAACAAACAAAAAAAACCAAGCTCAGCTTTTAACAAAAACCGTTATTTAAAACCACTATGCAATTCAGGAAATAATACAGTAAAACCTCGGTGATACGAATCTCACGGGGTCACCAAAAATATTCGTGTCATCTGAAATTTGTATTAGAGCTGTGCACGGGCTCCGGGTAGCCCGAAAGCCCGAGCCCGGCCCGGCCCGCGGGCCGGGCTCGGGTATGCGGACGTCTTCCCAACTCGGGCCCGGGCCGGGCTCGGGCTACTCATCTCGGGCATCGGGTGGGCCGAGCCAGGTGCAAAGCCCGCATCAAACCAAGAAAATATAGACGTTGTGCCGGAATTGTTTTCTAGCACTTAGCGATGAGCACACGATCACCTTTGTGATTATTTGTTCATACAATCATCCTCCTGTCCTGCATCATAGATAATAAACTGCTGGAAGAACAAGGACTCTAATTATTCTAAGCTTGTTATGCTTGCGAAAAAGACATTTGCGATTCCGGCTACCAGTGCGAGCAGCGAACGGAACTTCAGTTCGACACGATATGTGATGCACCGCACTTCACTGAAGTCTGAATCACTGCGCAGCTTGTTATTTTTACAGAACTTGTAATCTGTGTATACACATTAACATATGTTGTTTGTATATGTTTAACTTTGATATGTTGAATAAAATGCAACATGATCAAAAAGTGATATCTTGTCTCCGCAGCAACCTTT
This sequence comes from Rhipicephalus appendiculatus, assembly GCA_030522465.1. NCBI lineage: Eukaryota > Metazoa > Arthropoda > Arachnida > Ixodida > Ixodidae > Rhipicephalus > Rhipicephalus appendiculatus. Next base: position 3,432,260 of record JALIZH010032925.1, on the reverse strand, counting down.
CATATTGTCGGGCCGGACCGGGCCCGGGTTTGTGTTTTTGTACGTCGGGCCGGGCCGGACGGGCTCGCAGCCCTTTGGGGTCGGGCTCGGGCGGGCCTGCGACGCAGTCAATGGGCCCGGGCCGGGCTCGGGCTTGAAAATTAGGCCCGTGCACAGCTCTAATTTGTATCACCAGAAAACGTGGAAAACTAGTGTGCAAAAAAAGAAAGTTGGCGTACATTTTCATTTATTGCTTCCCAGGGCCACAGGAATGACTGGTGGTAAAGGTTTTTGACGCCAGCGATCATACCAGTACTCGTAAATATGTGTAATTAATGAACCATATGTGTTGTGATCCGTGACAGCTAGTGGCCCCTTCCAAATTTTAGTACACTTTTCCGCATGACACCAGACTACTGCGGCAAAAATCACTTAAAGGGACCCACAACTGGCCAGAACGGGTGATTAGATCCTGGTGGAAATGAAAAGACCGTGAATTATGGTGATAGATGACAGCATACTTCTCGCAATCTGTGCAGGATTTATATTTTTAAATCGCATTCAAAAGTAACAACAGCCGGCATGTCGCGCGCCTAGCGGAAGATCCATGAACCACAAGTATGAAGTCTTAATCACTTTGCTGTACGTAGTCTCATGATTTTATGCACACCAGAATAAGGGCTTAAATTTTGAATATGTATGTTATTGTCCATCCCCATTTGTTTCTATGCGGCTTACAAGGTAAAAGTACTAGAGCATGAAAAGCGGCGCTGCTTTCGTGGCTTCCAGTGAAACGGAGGCAGTACGCATGCGCACGGCCTACTCGATAGGGGTCCAAGTTTAGCGCTCGCATACGAGCCAAAATTCGTTCCTCTAACTCGCTCAAGTTGTCAAGCGACGACATAACGAAACCGTCCAACTACGGCCGCACGTGAACTACCATGCGTGAACTGTCAATCACGTGTAAAAGCGTCGTTTCGTTTTCGAAGGCTTAGCTCAGCTTGGCTTGGCTAAAAGTCCTAAAAAGGACCTGTGTGCGGCCAAAGTACTTGCATAAGAAGCCCCAGGAAAGCGCTGTAACTCTTGTAAAATAATTTAACACGCCAGAAAGCAGTAGTCGCGGGACCGCAGGCTCGACAAACACAACATTACGTGTTTATACTTAGGGCTTCACTTTTCATCACCGCTGGCGTATAATCGCTATCGCGATCACATCCACTGTTTGCAGCATGTCTCCTTAAGACTGCATAATCGCCGCACATCGAAAAATTCTGATGATAAATGTTCTACGGCGTTTCCCGCGTTACCATTCCGTGATTACAATCTCTGACCGGTAAGCTTTCAGTTGCACTCAAGAAAACGGGTACTATAAAAATTGGTTGTGGGTCCCTTTAAGGAGCGATTTGCACACGATAGATGAAGGTCAGAAAATTTTAGAACCACTGTCCTTTGTTTTTGTTATTTTCTTGTAGCGGTGGTGTTGCGGATGTTTTTCGGGAGATTTACAGTCATGTCCGCAGAACTGGGAGGTTTGCTCAAAATTCGGAAGTCTCCCATGCAAATCAGAGAGTTGGCAGGTGTGCGCGTCCCTAACGATCGTGCATGTTGACTTTGCAAGGCCGTAGCTCCTTTGCCAAGACTGTCCACTTCTTTCATTCCTCGTCCACCTTTCATAGGATGTCTGATTAAGAGGATATGGCTTGCATGGACGTGGCTGGCGCGTGTAAGCTCAGTACGACGCTACCTCGAGCACAGCAACACGCGTCGACGCAATGAAGGAAAAAAAAAAAAACGCAACATCAACACCGTTTGTAATCTAAACGTGAAGGCACACGAAGGCACATTAATGCCTCGAAGATTCGTGCGCATAATCTCGAATCTCGAGGCAACGACGTACCACTGATTTGACAAAGAGGCGGGCGGCGCGGAGCGCATGCCCGTGCATGGGTTCCCGTGCCCACGCACAATTGCCGCGTCTTCTTTGATGGCGCGGGCCATGCCAATGCGTACCTGCCCGGTAGCGTACGTTCGTATCAAACGTCATAGGGTCAAGATCGATTCACAACAACCGTACACCACTACACTGCAGGCTTACGGGCCTTGGCCAGGACGACAGCAAAATTCGTATCACCGAGGTTTTACTGTTTATGAAAATAAAAGTACAGAAATGATCATATTTACACAGCAGTGAAAAAAAATGTCCTTTTGTATTAACAGTTCTTTTTCACCCATGACATTAAACATTTTTTAATCCCATTAGATGAAAACAAAGTCTATCTTCAGCTTATTCAAATAAAAATACACACAAAAACCAACTGTATTTTTGTAGTTTCTAAAAAATACAAAAGACAAGAAATTTTTCCATCTGGCCTTGCACTATTTCTTCAACATTCAGGACTTTAGTATCCCCAAAAAGTAACATACACTACGCCAAATGTAAATTGCTTGTAAAGAAAAAGCATGTCATACATGAAACAGTATTGGTGTCACTACATGCAGTCTTATTTAAAATGTTAGCTTCAATTTGTTTACACAATAAATTCATGTTTGCTTTAGTAAATTAGCTTTCGCACAAATAAATCTCCATCGAACTGCAGCATATTCATGATGACAGACGCGGCCATCAATTAACTGTGCCAAAGTCACTATTATAAGAATAATCAAATACAGAACGCCATCACAAATGTCAGACCTCGATAGTAAACACCTAGTGCTGTGAGTCAACATAACTGGGGGACAACAAGAACAGCATTTGCTGCCGCGTAAATAAATGTTATAAGACATTCCAAGCCTCTTATGTGGATTACGGAAGCACACAAGTCTTATTATTTTACATGCCTGAGCATATTCTGTTGTTGACCAGCCAATCACGTATACGGTGAATGTTAGACTGCCTTTTAACAGCAGCCTCATAACTTGAGGCAGGTAAGGCGAGTGTCATAACATAAGCTCATAAAAATAATTTCCGATTGAATGGTACCCTTGTAATACCATTAAGATAAATGTTACATAGCAGTATCCAAACACACATCATCGAGACACAGCTGAATTCCTGCTTAACAAAGGATTGAAGGTGTTGCATAAGCACATAGTATGAATAGTCATTCAAGTCATCTTTTAACCCTTTGAGACGCTATGTACACAATTGTGTACATGACTTGTTTTTGCTCCTTGTATCAACTAGGGGCTAAGAGAGAGCAAGATACATTGAGCTTCGGATAGACTGAACCTCCTGCATAATAATTTGTCTTCATTTAACTTCATTTCGCAGCGTACTGTTGCGTATGATCACATTGCTGAAGGCCCTACCCCGTTTGACGAGTCGTTCGATGAGCCGCGTCCTGCGAGCCATATTAAAAGTGTACTTTTTCTTTGCTCTAAATGGACATAACGAAAAACGAATTTGTACTATATTTCTAGCCCGAGATTTCATTCTATTTATGCCAAAATAGAGCATGAATGACTTCAGGAGAAACAGATATTTAATTACAACTTAATTAGAATAAGTTACTATAACACACATAAATGAACATATTATGACATTATTTTTGTTGCAATAGTATATTGAGTGCCTTGAAATAACGTTGTATTGTTTTGACCCATTTACAGACAGTTCTTCATAGGTGGCGTCTGAAAGGGTTAAAACTGGTGGACACAAAAATGACTGTTTTTTTCAGCACGCACACAATAAAGAAAATTATACGATACTCAGGAATCATTATAAAGCATAGTGTAGATGCACACCAGAATGGTGAAATAATGTAAGACCTATCTAGGAACAATACCACAGGTGGCAACATCCGGCGACACTGCAATATACCATAAAAGGCTTGGAAAAAGTTGTGTTGCACGGCTCCTCTCTTGAAACGATGGCACACTCATGACTATCGTGTGACTAATGATGTGCTTATGCCATCAGATAAGCAGAATACGGTCAGTCAAGGCAGCATCAGTTTTTTTTCAACTAGACAGACAAGCAAGATGCTGTGTTCAATTAGTGTTACTTTTCACTCACCCTTTCAATTCTGATAAATGCCTAAGCTCAGTCCAATCACTAATGTCTGCACTTACTCTACAGTAAGCACAGCTGCTGCAATGTTCCACCATGGCAATTAAGTTTATGAGATAGGACTTTACACATGCTTAATGATGTCGCAACAGATTAAATTCTGGTTGTTTTTATACATAAACCACGATATGATTCCCCACACCATAGTGAGGGACTCAGAATGACTGCCTGATGTTCCTAATGAGCACCTATATGTAAGAACACACTTCTATTTTTCACCCCCCATCGATATGTAGCCACCGTGGCAAGGAATCAAACTTGCACCCTCGCGCTTAGTTATGCAATGCCATAGTTCAAGCCTATGATCACAGCAGGACAGTCTTTCCCTCATATATATATTAAAAAAAAAAAAGGGCTTCAATGAAGCACAAAGATTACTTCAAGCAGCCATCTGACGAAAACTCACCAATAAGCTCAGCAGCCATTTGAAGATCCTCACTCATCTTGCAAACGTCACTGAACTGAATCAGTGAATCCACGTGATATGGATGTTGGTTTAATAATGCCTGAAAAAAAAAAAAAGGAGGGGGGTGGGGGGAGTGAGAGGGGAGCACTAATCAAGTTGGAGGTACCATGAATAGAACTACTGAGGCATTCCTCATTTTTGTAATGTTTCAATGACTCCATTAGAGACCACTGCCTGCGTTCAAGTAACCTACCTCGACCACTATTTGTCATGGTTTGCAGGACAACTGTCATGGTTTGCAGGACAACTTTGATTGCACCTCTAGGTGTTCCCCGCACAACCACAATGCTAGACAGATACCTTGACACACAATGGCACATAATTCATAACATAGTAGCAATTGCGGATGTTAATGAAGTTCAAATACTAAGTGTTTTCTGACCATGCCTGCTTCCATAAATGGGACATGTTTTAAACGTGGTATGTGCTTTGCTTCTATACAAAATTTTCTTTTTGCTTCTTTGGATAAAAACGTTGCAAATAAATTTTCTGAAAGCTCTGAAGGTGAAGGAAGTCTCGCAAAAGAGAAAATTGTCATCAACCCAACAGTTGCATGAAGCTACCAAGGAACGACAATGAGCTGTTAAATAGTTAGGCTTTGTTCTACTAGCCTCCTGGTGTTGGTCTCATGTTTGACCCTTGAACCAGGACGAACTTTTGACTGCAAAGATTTCGATGTGATCAACATTCTTAGCCTACTTTCCCAACTTTACAACTTGCATCATGTTTCTAGCCGCTTTACTCTGGTGTTGTTCCTAATAAAAAGGAAAGACTTTTTCTTTCATTACTGGTCAGTATTGCATCTGGGTCCCCTAGCAAAGGTTGGACAATGAGAAATTCATTTTAAGCGTTCTCACCAGAGCAATCTTGGAAGCCTTGCAAAGGGAGAATTCACATGCACTGCTAGGTGGCATCTCGTGTTACCAGACGGAATCACAAGAGAGGATCCTGGCGACAGTACATGGCTCATACATGATGCATTTGTTTTGGTAGTGAAATCTTCAGTTCTTTCCACTGAGATTTAAAATGGGTGATGCATCATTCATAATCATATATCATTGAAACAAATCTTTCAAAATCGACTCAATAATTAATCTTCAATTAATTACAGGAGCACCACCGTTTGAATGCTCACTGCGTTAACGACACTAAACACATCAAAGGATGTGTTCTTTTTTAATTTTCTTTCTGAGAAACTGATATGGTTTTCCTTTGCAGCTTCATGCTACAATTGGGTGGATGACGATTTTCCCTTTCATAGTACATGTTATAAGATTTCTTCAAGCCCCAAAAAAAATCTGCAATTCAGCCTCTTTTCTGATATGAGGAAAGAGTTACGTGCTGTTCGATTGGCATTGCATATGGATACTTTTACTTTTATTTTGCTGTGCATCACATCGTCGCCTGTCCCATTATACATCTTCATATTTGCTGTAATGTGGAAAAATGGAATATTAAATTAGTCTAAAAGCTAACTAGCAAGTTTTATTATACTAGGGTTAATTCACTAAAAATATGGAAATGAACACTACCACCTTGTCTTCATTGCACTATGATATGAAGTGCCTTGGAAGCAGTTGTGTAAATTTGACCCATTTCATCATAATCTGCACCTGAAGGCAGGGGCATAGGCAGAAATTTTTTTTCGAGGGGGGGAGGGGGGCACCACCTTGATCTGAAGTGGGGGCTGCGCAGGCAGACGTGTTCGAGTGACATCTTGTGCTATATACCATGGCAAAAAAAAAAAAAAATCGTGAGGGCGGGGGGGGGGGGGGGGGGGGCACGGGCCCAGTGTGCCACCCCCTGGCTACGTCACTGCCTGAAGGGGATATAAAGTTTTATTAGAGAAGTTTTCGTAACCAGAGAAAATAGTCATTAAAGAATCCTTGTTATTACACACAGCGGAGAAAATTTGCCAACTGAAAAATTTCGTTTAAATTGTGCACATGCTTTCCAAAGTAACCACTGCAGATCTAGAAGCTTTTCATAATATCCATATCAAATTCTCCATATCACCATATCCAACCTGCTGCACAAGAAAAAAAGAGTGTATGTCCTCAAAAGCTGGTTGCTTGGAACCTCTAAGGGCCAGAGACATATCAGCTTAATTTATATAACAGGACATCAATAATGCATAAAAAGAAAGAAAGCACAAAGACCCAAAAATGTTATCCACTATTCCATAATAAAACAAACACACAACACACACATGAGAAAACCGCTCACCACTATGTTGTCCGGGTTGAATGTTTCAACGGCATCCAAGAATTGAAACTGGATTGCCTGGTAGGATTTTGAGTGCTCAAAAGTGAAGAAGTGTACGTCACCTCGTGTCTCTAGAAGCTCCATGTTTATTCCTTGTTTTGGTGCATGCAAAGAAATGCGTACAAAAGTTTGTAAAGTGGCAGCAAGCAGAAGTCGTGAATATAAAACTGAACCTTGTGGAATAGCAAAAAAATGCACTTTAATGTCCCATTGGAAACTATGGAAGAGCACTTCCGTCATATATATTCATTCCACTCCTCAAAGTTTTTGACAAGCAAATGCATGAATTATAAATCATAAGGAGTGTGCTTGTGCAATTTCAAGATTTGCTACTTTCATCACCAACCCAGCTGCCAAGTAAAGACGACGCAAGGCAGCATGCTAACCCTATGACTGTTACCATGATAAAGTTGGGGACTGTATCTCCACCACAGTTTAACAGCTACATTTTTGGTATGCGAAAATTCGTACATCTATGTCACAAATGTCTCTTCGAGGCACTAGAGATACTCCCATCTTCTGCTTTTCTGGGAATCGTGGGGATTGAGCTACCTCCCCTTGCATTTAATTCCCCAGCTTGCGTATTGTGCCCACCCCAAGCCAGGTCAATTGCTGGGAACTGCAGCCCACAAGCAACATGGCGGACATAGCTAATGCATTGGACTTACTTTCCTGCACAACAAACTGTGCTTCTCCTTCCCCCCTGTCAGGCCCCCCATGTTAGTACGCATCATCGGAATGCACCCCGATTGAGCCCCGTGACAGACCTTGGGCACTATCTCCACCCAAGGTTTCCTCAGCCTGGCTGCTCCATCACAGCAAACAAGTGCTCACAGGCCTGCAATGACACGGAGACTTTGCTCTATGACTTCTCGCTGGCGCACTCGATGGCCCCATCCTTTGGTAAGCCGATAGCCCAGCAGGTGCACTCACTTAAGCAATCTTATGGTGAACATTCAGTTGCCCACAATTTGTGACTGTTGCACTGTGCCACATCATAGATTAATAAACCTGTGTTTGTAGACAATCTGCCTGTGGTGCTGTTTTCTGTGCCGTGTCAGAGAGTCGACGAACATAGATGTAGCGCCCTTTGTGCATAGTGGCGTGAAGGAGCACTGCATCCTTTTCTGACCGTGCTCAAAGGGGCAAGCATTGTGCAAACCTGTCTCCACAGGATTCATAAGCAGCTTCAAGAAATGGCGAATCTCCCAGTAACAACACCTAGGTACATGTGAGAGATCCAAAGAAGGAAATTTTGAGGGCTTGTTTCTTTGTTTGACACAACCTTAATGAAAACCAGCTGATAATGAAGCCAAGGAAGGCATAGGGGACGTTAATTGTACTGTTTTAAGTGTATTGTAGGGATTGTGATATAGATGTGAAGAATGTAAAGTGGTCGAAAAAGACAACTTGCCGCCAGCAGGGACCGAACCTGCAACCTTCAGATAACACGTCCGATGTTCTACCAATTGAGCTATAGTGGCGGTCGTCCTCTCGTCCACTTTATCGGGTATTTATGTGCATGCAAACCTGTCAGAGCTGCTCGTAGCAATGACAGTGAGTGTGGCACACTCTTTCTTTGCCAGCTGGCGGTACATAGCACGTGATCCCTTAACGAGGGGACAGCTGACCAATCAGCCCTCGTATACTACTTGAAGGCATCAAGTCTGCCACAAGGAGACCCCCGTTATGAATTAATCAAAAAAGGAAATTTTGAGGGCTCGTTTCTCTGTTTGACACGACCTTAATGAACACCAGCTGATAATGAAGCCAAGGAAGGCATAGGGGACGTTAATTGTACTGTTTTAAGTGTATTGTAGGGATTGTGATACAGATGTGAAGAAAGTAATGTGGACAAAAAGACAACCACAAGTGAGAGGACTTTCCCAACATTGAGGTGCTTGAAAACCTACTTCCGCACCATGATGGGAGCATTGAGATTTAATGTGTATAGGTAAAACATGCATAGAGAATGTTTCTGGTGTTTAAAGTGACTCGGGCTATGAGAGACACCTAGTGGAATGAAGAGCTCCAGATAACTTTGACTACCTGGGGTTCTTTAACATGCACCGAAGTCAAACAGAACCACGGAGAAAGAAGTATTTGAGGAGGAGAAACTTTCCACGCCGCGGCAGCGCGAGCGCGACGCGATAGCGTCACGAGGAATGCGGCTTACGCCGAAGCTCGACAGATGACGCTTTCGGCGTGTTGCCATCTTTTACATGCGCTTCTATGGACGCGACGCATAAAAATCATGATAGCGCCTCGTACACTGAAATTCTTTTCAGATTTCTCTCTGTAACATCAATCGGTAGATGTGAGAGATATTTCAGCTGCAGTTACTAATTGATACTACCAGAATTAAAGACAGTACAGCGCTTGAAACGAGGCCCCTGAGCAGACGACGTCTCCCGCAGGCACGCGTCCCTCGCTCCTCGCTCGCATGTTGTGCACACGCATGCGTAGGTGGCCTTGGGAGGAAAAGTTTCCGAGAAGCTGCCGCGCATTGCAGGCTTTCTGTGTCTCGAGCGCATTCAGTGGCTTCCGCGCGTTGCGCCGGCGGCGCCGACTCCTCGGTGTTTGCGCGCGCGCTTTTCACGCCGCGACAAAGCAGAGTGCTTTCCAGATTCTGACCAGTGTTTCTTCAGGATGCGGCGGAAATGTTTTGTGCGAGGAAAGACCGAGAGCAGACGCCCTCGTACACTTCTTGGAAGCACTTCTCGAACAGCGACATAGACAAGCGGCGCTATTGTGGCAAATTTGGTGGCGAAGTTCTCCTGGACAGACTGAAACGGCCAGTGTTGTTACCAGACGCCGTGCATTCAATCTTTCCGCGCCGTCCCAGCTACTTGTCTGCTGTTCGAAAAAAGAAAGAGAAGAAAGAGAACGAACTGGACCTGTCGTGAAGTGCGGAAAGCGCATGCGAGGACAGATACTTCGGTGGCTCAAGGTACAAACATGCCCGCTGCTTGCAAGGGTGAAGAAATTGAGATTGCGTGTCCCTGTGACCTCCTCTTCCCATGAGTTTAATGCATTGAACTATTAAGAAACAAGCACCGGCGTCCACGAGGTTGAAAGGCATAATACGGGGCTCTGTGCCTGTAGTTCTTATTTTATTTGCATCTTTCTCGATTTTTTGGTCACGGACAACGCTGATTTCTCGCTCACAACCAACGACGCCGACGCCGGCAGTTCTGCGAAACGAGCTCTTCAACGCTGTCGCGTTAAAATTTGGAGCTGACGAGGACGCACAAAAACACACCCATTCTAACGTGAAGCGCGAACGGCGAATCGGCGCTGAATGGCCTTGAACCGACGAGCTTCGTCGGAGAGCGCGGTGAGAGCGGCGCCTTTTTCCTTCTCCGCTAGCGGAATCTCACGACAGAGGGCGCGTCAGTGCTGTGCCCGATTTCTTGACTGCGCCCGAGCGAGCGCCGTTTCTCCTCCTCAAAAATTCTTGCTCCGTGCACAGAACACAGGCCTCAAGCATTTCACCTCCATTGAAATGTGAATGCCGTGGCCATAATTGAACCCACACCTTTTGGGCTCAGCAGCTGAGCACCGTAACCACTGAGTCACTGCGGCAAGTAATATGCACAGAGAAGTAACTGTACCTGCAGGTACCTGTACCTGCAAGTACCTGCAGATTTTGTATCAACTGGCAACAAAGCCTCCATGACTGGACTTGTGTGTCTATATATATTCAGTAAAATATTATTAATTCAAACCTTATTAATTTGAATTTTTAAATGATCTGAATCAAGTGGCACTAGAATTAATGCAACTCTGATCCGCCATGGATAATTCGGCCTATGCACTGCCATGGCCGGGTCTCGCACTGCTGGTCACTTTTCTTGCTAAGCGACAGGTGGCATGACTTGCTAGCCACCACCATCATTTTCTGATTACCATCGATATCGAATGACACTTCAACAGTACCTCAAATCTCGAAGGCTATGCTTTGCAGTCAATAACGTGTCATGGCTACCTTGTATGTGTACATTCATTTTTTGAACTGGTTGGTTGCATCGGCATTGCCATTGACAGTTGGCTGTGGCATGCACTGAGGCAAGCACGTTTATGCGTTTCAACCTACGTTCAGCAACTCTCCAGTTCTTTTTTCATGCCTTAGTCGCAACGGTCAAGCAAGTGCAGGAAGCGACACAGTGATATGATTCCTGAAAGCTGTGGAGCTGCACAATTTGCTCCAAGCCTGCACTAAGACGTTGATTGTTGTGGTGCTTTTTTTTTTTTTTTGAGAAAGAGAAGAGTACAAGTGCTCGAAAAGTGTCACCGCAACATGATGAGCGCACACAATCACAGTTGTCACTGGTAGACGAATGCAGCCTGTTACAGTGAACTCTCACTTGTCAGTTTAACGAATATTTCAGAATAACGAACTTTTAAAAATCCCTGGCAGGTTTCCTATATATTCTGTGCAAAAATTTTTCAGTTAAATGAACTTCTGAATAGTGAATATTTCAGTTGAACGAACTTGATCTCTGGAATTGGGCTCATTTTTAAAATCAATTCAAGGAAGTTTTACGCTCTGCAGCACTGGCGTAGCCGATTCGTGCCGCCCCCCAAATTGCCCATCCGTCGGCAGCGGTGCAACATCACTTGTGCATGCAGTGCCGCCCGGGCAAAGCAGCCATGCGGGAGACAAAAACTAGCCACTTGCGCTTCAGTACCTGTGCAGAGCCATCACATTTGGGTTTGTATCTAGTGTTCGTCTGAAATCAAAACAAGAAGAGTGCAACGAAGGAGCTGTGATGGCTGAGGCAGGTTTAAATCCTGTATCTCTAGCTGAGGCTGTAGGATATATTAGAAAGTTGGGGGGACTTCGCGTCACATCAACAAGTTGTGCCAGAGGCACTGCACAGAAACGTAGACTCTCTGGACAACTTTGTCTCTCCTTGCGCTTTAAGGGTGCCAGTCCAAATGAAAATTACAGAATTCTTTTCAAAATAAATTGCATTTCACCCGTTTGACTTGACTTCTGCTGTGCTCAATGCTCTTCTGTATTCTAGTGAATGTTCAGTTTAGTGAACTTTCAGTTAAGTGAACTGTTTCCTTTGGTCCCTTGAAGTTCACTCAAGTGAGCGTTCACTGTTTTAAATCTAACTACAATTCTTCGCAATAACCATACAATTAGCTTTGCTATGAAGCCTCTGTGTGCTCCGTTGCAGGCTGCATCACCATTCACTTCACACAGCAAAAGCACCTGTGGAACATTCCCTCATGTACCTATGGCTTGCAGCCTATAGAAGCACGCAAGCTTGCCCGATAGCTTGCACATTAAAAAAAAAGAAACTGTAAAGCAAAAAAAAAAAATGCAATGCTATTGAAAATGTTCGCCTTATAATAACAAATGTTTACTAAGCAAGTGAAACAGCATACTGTCTCAAACATTTGTTAGCTATACAGTCGAACCCCTTTATGAGAGACACTGATGTAACAGACAAATGGGTATAAGAGACACCAGTGCGCCTACAGTGAAATAGGGGGTTGATAAGAAAATGCTAACGTGGTACCCTGCTTATAAAAGACACCTCATATAAAAGACAAGAACTGCTCCCTGGTGCATGTCTCTTATAAAGGGGTTCAACCGTATACTGAAGTTGGCATTAATTCCACTGGATGTTCCAGTACAGATGGAAGATTAAAGAAGTGCAAGAACGTCTCTCATAAGCTGACATACTGACTCGAGTAAAAAACAAGTAAGTTTTGCTGCAAGGAATGAATGCAATAGCAGCAAATTTTAATGCTGCGCGAAGTAAGGTTAGTTGCCAACTCCTTTAGCAACTGAGCTAGCATAATTGAACAAAATGCTGGAGTAAGGAAATGCGGCCTCTGCAACAAGCGAATCGGCCTTCGTGCTGTCTATCGCTTCCACGCAAACTGCGCGGTCAAAACACAGGGCATACAAAGGTATGAGCTGTCTGCTGATCCCCGCCAAGATACGGAGCGTGCAACTGCGTATGGCCGCTCAAGATATGCATATTCTGCCGGAGCCATGCCGCTCTCCCCTCCAGGACCCCCCCATGGAACTCTGGACCTTTCACACAACGGAAGACAGCGGCGCATTAGCTCTAAGCTTGAGCCGCGATTGTCGACTCCCTCATCACACACTTTCACTCACACATAGCACAGACGACATGCGGGGCGATATTAATGCCCTTGTACTTGATACGAAACTTCACGAAAATGGCAAAAGTGTGCCTGGAGAATCCAAACGATTGCTATCACAATAAACTACTTTAATTTGCTATTTGTGGGTGGCACAGTATAGGCATTAAACTGGTTAACCTTACCTTGGCGGCTCACGTGCTATCTGTAGAGAAATCTCCACAAGTACTGCATTAAGTGCGCTTACAAGATAGCATAAATGAGCTTTTGCAATCTTACTTCTTTCAATATCCTGTCATTTCACGCAGGTGTAACTATGTTCTGGCAAAAATGATGAGCCATCATCACTGCATTTTAAACAAGACTTAAAATTTAATTACCTGTTTACACGCGGAAAAAATAGAGGAGCCATTCCACTCTATAAAGGTGCATGACCAGCGAAGCTGCACACGACACAGAGGTGAAACAGAATTTTGAATCGTAGCCGATTAGACACCCATGTAACTAAATCTGAAATGTCTATCCAAAAAGTCCCTTTTGAATTTAGCATATGCTCCTTTAAAGTTTTCCATTTGAGCAGCATGCGTCTTTTTGCTGGGACATGCATCGTCTTGTCTCGCTTGGCGTTTCGTGCATGATCTTGAGGAGACATTTTTTGTGCAGCTTGTGTCTTTTTGCCACAATCTCTACTTCACGACGTGCGTCTTGTCTGGCCTGCAGCACGCACTTGGTCTATCATGCACAATGTTAATTGGTGTTTGCTGCTCATGTGTTCCCTTTTTCATTTTTAGTGGACCAATGGTAAGTAGTGGGGTTTGCGCAACTTCTGTGGCATGTACGTTGGTGTTTGCCACCCATGCGTTCCCTTCATTATTTAGTAGACCAGAGGTGAGCAGTAGGATTTGCCCAATTTCTGTGGCACATATGTTTTTGCTCGCTAACAATTACATGCTGCCACTGCATTTTCTACCTTTCTGTTTGTTCAGGGATAGCTGCATGTCGCTCTCCCACAGTACAGTACATTGCACTTTAAATCCTTTACCTTTTATTGTAAGCACTAACAGTATCCGATAGCGCTTAGAACAAAAAGTGAAAGGCTTAAAGTACTATGTACTCCACTGCAGGAAAGCTGCATGCAGCTATCCCTATACGCACAGAACAAATGGAATGCCTTAACGATATTCAGCTTTGCTGTAGAAACAAAAATGGGCATTTCCTCATGTAAAGCTCTCTGAAAAGGGGCCTTCGGGTATGTTAAATAAATAAATAAATAAATAAATAAATAAATAAATAAATGTGCATACCAGGTTTTCCAATATGGTGCCAGTTCCTGCCAGGTACCAAAACAGCTGTTCGACCATAGACACGTCCTCTTCCGCGTCGTTTACTGAAAGATTTACATCATCACATCTACACTAATATACCCAACCTCACCAACTTGCACATTTAAAATAGCTTCAATCTGGTCAAAAGCAGCAAGACATTTACTTCCAGTTTTGTTGCTACAAACATTTTTTTTACACATTTTTACACATTCAACTTCAGACAGTTGCTGATGCATGTGTATGATGGCAGAAATGTGGATCCCAACATAGAATGCACACTAGTACACATGCATCTCATCAGATATCATGATCAGGTATATCAGATATTCCAGTAGCACAAGTAGGAACCTAGACACACTACACAAACAGTACACACACACTGTAATTCTTGTTGGGTTAAATCAGCTGCTGCCATCTCCCAGGACTTGTAATTACTGGCAATTAACTCAACCAGCATCCATGCCACGGTATTTAATACAGTTAAAACTCGATCTAATGAAACTCGATTTTATAAATACCTGATCGAACGGAGAAATTTCCCTTCCTCAGGTAGCTGCTGAGCAATGGAATAGGGTTTAATGCTGTCCTCCCCCTGAATTAACAAAACCAGCTTGATTCCTAACCCAAGTTAGCAAAGCTTTTCCTGAAATAAATGAGTAAAAATGTTGATTTCTTTCTAATTCTGACAGAGACTGTTTTTTTTTTTTCTTTGAGTGTGCCCTCTACCACTGTCAAGTTAAAACGTGTAGCTGCCATAGTCATGGGGCTAGTTATATTTTGATCAGGTTGCACACCATGCCCATGCACAAAAGAATGGGCTCAACTGTCAGCATCACTATTACATGAGAGATGGTGCTAAGGACAGCGGTGCTCTATTGCCTGTGCAAATGCTGCGACAATGTTCTATTGTGGTTGCTTTCATTATTTCATGGTTTATGCAAAAGATGGCACTGATAGCCTTCTTGCAACTTTCTCACTGCATCTGTTCGCACTATCACTGCATTCGTCACCCCCCTTCTTTGAATATCGGTAGCCCATCATAGCTTGACGTGACTGTCTACCTGGTCTGCATCACCCTTACATGGAAGACTCCATGTCTAAGCTGCCCTTCGCTGACTTTTCACATGCATAGGCTTTGGTTAGCAGCAAATACAACGCCCTGGTAGCTTCTGGGTGTGGTACGCATAACAATTTTAGATTTCTAGGGACCTAAAAATGCCTTTACTGATTTTATAAACTTCCCAGTTAAACAAAAGAATTCGAGCGTGGTCAACACTTTGTTAAATCGAGTTTCATCTGTATATATACCGGGTGTCCCAGCTATCTTCAGCCAAGAGTTAAAATATACTATAGTAGAGGCAGGCGAGTGAAACCAGTTGCATATTGCTGACAGCCACCTTGAGCACTGCAGACAATTTTTTGTTTTGTAATTAATTAATTTGTTAATTAGGATTATACAACTAAATTGCTAGATATTGACTTCAGGAAAGTAAATGGGGCTTGCAAAGTTCGAGGGCGTCTTCAGAAGCCCCCCCTTGCCTTATCCCTTTCCGACCCAGCGACCAGTATACTGGACACAACGAAAAAAGCGGTGCAGAAAAGCAAGCAGAGCTACAATCTGAACCGAAACCACTTTAACAGCTTCTGTAAGAGTCCAGTAACATGTTTTTAAATGTGGGTCCTCCTTCAGCCCCATCTTCTGATGGGGGGCGCCTCAGAGTAGTGGCGTCATCCACACGGAAACACGCGTGCACGATGGGGTCAAGTATACAAAATTATTTTAGGAGCACTCTTCGTGCAATTCAAATAATTTAAATCATGCGTGCTGCCCTATGTCTGCTTGATATATTGTTGCAAAAAGGTAGCATTTGTAATAAGTTTGCTGGCAATGCGAGAATGTATTTATGTCCAGTATACTGGACACCAGGATGCAATTGGCGCACATCGTGCTAAACATGGAGCAGAAAAAAAGAAAAAAAGAGGCAGTGTCACATGACAATCTTGAAGCCCAGCCATAGAAAATGAAACTGGGGCATGCTGGGAATCTAACAAGAGCATGGAGCACGAGGAGGGAGCGTCGTCTGATGAGGTTGACTTCTGGACGCTAGGTGCACTCCCTCCTACGTTTTTTCCCCCTTCGTGGTGCTGAACGCTATGTGTGACAGCTAACCATGAGAAACTTTTTCTTGGGTCAAAGCGAACCGTTTTTGTGTTTTATAAGACTGACCATCTCACAGGGCCAAAAGCAACGCTCTCTCCAGGAAGATAGCAGAATGTGTGTACCCATATGTGCAACAAATTAATCCTAGTGTCCAGTATACTGGACATGGTTCTCCTGAGAAAACCATTGTACTTACAGTCTCCTTTATTTTTTTGCATGCTTTTCAATGGCCTCTTAGCTAGAAAAGAACATTAAAAAATTTTGTTCTACCCTAGAAAAAATTCAGGTCGGAAAGGGTTATTTGCGATAAAGAAAGTCTCACGTATATTATTTTTTCCAAGCTACAAAGAAAGCCTGCGAAATAAAAAAAAAACAACCATGTGACTAGCGCATTCGCGTGCCGCGAACGTGCTGCTCTCAGCCGTGGTTTGAGCAAACAAAATCAGCTGTGGCAGCGACTCGCCGGCTCCGTTGCGGCGGTAGGCCGACAAGTTGGCGGTGGTTTCTTGGCCGGTTGCCAGTCATTTGGCATGCATGACGACTTGTAGCGAGCGCTGAAGTCACCTCGCTGACAATCAATTTAAAAACAATTTCGTGCCTTTCTTAAATCAATGTAGCCATCCACTGCTTGGTTAGAAGTTTATCAGAGGTCTGGAAATTCCAGCAAGAATGCGAATTATTTGACTTGCATAACATCATTGGTCCCCTTATGAGAATGAAGCGAGCCCATACACTGATGAACCACTGGAGCAGTGTGTCCTCTACGTCCGTATAGGTGGCCTTCCGTGGGCACTTTCTTTCCATTGAGTTGGCATCAGAGCTGATAATCCTTCCCTTGTTTTTTAGAATCGTCAATATGATTTTGACACACTGTACTTCACCAACTCGCAGTTTTTAGCAGCTGTGAGGGTTCCATCAAAATTGCTCTCTTCACTGCCATGTCCAGCGTTTTTCGTTTCACGCCCGCTACAGGCCCGGCAGGATTCCTGTCTACCATCTTAATTACAACTCAGAGCAACTAGGACAAAGCGCTCCATTTGTTGCACTACCACCACTTGTTGCAGATGAAATGAGCAAAAGGAGAGCACAGGTTGGCCGCTGTTGTCAATGAAATATGGAGGCAAAGCTGTGCATCCGGTGTTATGCATGACACAAGGTCTTTTTTTTTAGTTAAAAGAGTCAACACAATCAGCAGCCAAAAGGATGAGGAGAGAGGCACCAGTTGCATCACCATTATAGCAACAGTGCAACCCGAGTCATGACAATGCAATGTTAATGGCATTTGAATATTGGTATAGGTGGGTTCAACAGGTCTTTCACTAAAAACTAGCAATCTTGAAAGAAAATTAGCCATCAGTAAAGAAAAATGACCTAGGGATTGTATCTCATAAATAAGGCAAACCTTTCAAATTCATATAAATCAATAAAGCATAAATTCATCAACAATATAACAACCATAGCTACTTTTATCTGAACCAGCATTTCTAAAAGGTGGATATAAAAGAGCAATTCAGTAGTGCTGGTCTTTCAGAAAACCATGTAGTGTAAGTGGCAGAATATAAACTTGGGAGAAAAAGAACTCACGCTTGCTCAGACTGGACAACTCTAGATCCAAAGATTCTCCGCATCTCATTCTCAGGATTGAGGTTGCGCTGATCTACAGAGAGCAGGCTCTTTTCTGCCCGAGAAGGCCCACAGACAGTGGTAGTAACGGCGGCAACGTGAGGCAGATTCTCGGGCTCCCCCAGCATTCTGTTTACCTCCCGCACGCTGGCTGCTACTTCGTCTTCCTGCTGAAAAAAAAAATAAAAAGACAATTTTTTCACCGCAATATAAAAGCTCAAGTGAAGTAGCATGATGAATGTTACCAAATAATGTGCATGCACGAGGCCATGTACACTGTTTGTGTCTGAAAAATTGCAACACTGCATCTTGCAATTAGGTATTGGTATACACAAACTAAATTGGAAATCATTGGGAGAGGCCTTCATCCTGCACTGGCCATAAGATAGGCTGATGATGATGACGACAATCTAGTGATATTGAGTTTTGATTGTGTTCAGTTTTGCAATGTCATTGTCATTAATCAAGAGACACTCATCACCGGTTTCAGAACTAAAATGCTTAAAAGCTTGATATGTGTTGGATGCATGGGGTTTTAAGAAGATCCTACCGGCAACAGCAACCCTACGAGAGGCTGTATGAGAGGCTCTGGATTAATCTAGACCACCTGGGTTTGTTTGATGAGCACTCAATGGCACACAAGCATTGTTCACACCAATGAGAGTGCAACCAAAGCAAGGAAGGAGACATGTGAACTAATGCTAAGCATTCACACCAGTGATTGAGAGAAGTGTGAATGACCACAACTGGAGACCAAGGAGTGACTTCTGATGAGCAAACGTCTATACTGGCAAAAGCAACTTGCTTGCTGCCACATTTAGGGGTCTCAATCTATATGCTATTTGTGCCTGCTTTTGCATTAAGGTCACTGAGTTAAGGTCATTACAACTGAAGTGGCATAAAAAGACAGGGCAACACAGAAGACATACTGCTACCCCTAAAAAGCAGGCGAAAACAGGCAGCACTGCCTTTTGTTGTTTTTTTCCCTTGCCCAATTTTGATGATAAGCTTGTTACAAGCACCTCGAAATGTATGATGTCATTTTACAGTCTGTGCAAAAAAAATAACACAGAAGAAACCAAAGTGGCAACAAGATGCCTGTATGCTCCCACTCCCGCCATCATGTAATAATGAGTTGCAATGTATTCTGACGCCCTGCTTTGTGCCGCAAAACGGTTGGTTCTGAAGCTTCACAACTCCAGTCATGGACTTGAAAAATCAAGCATTGAGCGATTGACCTGAAACATGTCACCTTTTAACCAAAATGACCATCAGCACCCACAACTGCAGAAGATAGCTTTAGAGTAGAATTGATCAAAGACGCAGAGGAATTTATGTGAATGAAACTTGCGGCAATTTAAATCCAACGTCTTTAAGACTTTTAATGTGCCAGTGATCTAAATAACAGCACAAATATTTGCATGCTTGCTTTTTTGCTAGAGTACAGACGTACATATACGTGCACATATATGTGTGCTTGCTTGTTTGCAAGTGTGTGAGTGGCCCACTTGGTCACGAAACTTCTGCGAATCACCCCCCAGTGTGCATTCACCTTTAAGATGCTACACTCGCTGAGCAGTGTCAATGAATGTGTACATAGTAGGAATTCCTGCTGTAAAATTTTATTTCATACAATTTCAGACAATTTCAGTTCCCACAACCACACAGTTTTCTGGCCTACAGTATGTTGCATAGCAAACTTTATCATCCAAGCAGCCCACTGCCTCAAAGCAAAACTGGGAGACAAAGCATGCTGTAAATTTTTGTGACAATCCATTCTCACATCATAGGTTCAATCAACTAGAACTTCAGTCACTGACGGGTTTGACTGAATGTTTGAACAAACTGCAAACGCAGGCTGACCAGTGCTGGGTGTGTTTTTTTGAGTTTTTTGAGCAGCTTGGAGAAGAAAAAAATTACATCTTGAAACAGAAATTTATGCTTCTGAAGCCGGACATGTTTCCATTCGGAGCAATAAAATCATGGTTCGAAGCAGCAACCCATTGCTGACGCACAGGGAGCAAAGTGTCCATGAAATTAACAAGGCACAAATAAAACTGCCTAATTTTAAAAATATTTGCACTCACTATTAATCACATAATATACTGATTGAATTTACAAGATAACAGAAAACAAGCATACATGTAACAGCTTAAATTTTCAGAATGCCTTTTCTTTTGTATTAGCATCTTGAATTGGACTGCTTAGTACATACTGATTTTCAATAAAGAAACAGTGCTGGAACAGGACAGAGACGAGATGACACAAACACGGCGCTGACTAACAACCATATTTTATTGCGTTTGCACGTCAATATATACAGGAAAAACACAAACATATCGAGGAACAAGATATTGCTGTAACAATGCTAACTCACACATACGAACGGTACATAATTTCATTTTTGTGAAGCGATAGTGAGGGTACGCTGATATATGACAAGTATAACAAGTTAACATTATCATTGTGAAGTACAATTGCATATCACTGTAAAGCATCACATGAGCCTAGAAAATAAAACAATTTGCCTAAGCACTAAAAAAAACAGTAAGATGCTATTCAGAAATTAGGATGCGATTTCTCGAGGATATAAATACAATAATGCTGATACAGCAGGATTCCTTCATATGAACTGAATGTGTTGATTCGCACAGCGATCGCATGTTTGAGGCCCCTGCACTGTATTGTGTGAGAGCTACATAATACTGCCGCAACAGCGTTGGAATGTGCAGGAATAGCATAGGTCTATTAAACAAGGCGTGGGGCCAAGTATATTCGCTTGATGAAATATCTGACTTGAAAAACGACAATTACGAATTCTGTGTCGAGTAAAGTCCTCTTACCTCGAGCCATATCCATCCAATGAGTAAGTGTTGAGAAACTTAGTCACACCTTTATTACCAAACTGAAATGAACCCCGAAAATAGATCGAAATCGCTTCGTCCACCTCCTGCCAATCCTAGCCACATAGTCATATGGCCACCTTCTACCGGTACAACATCCTTACGAAGGCATAAACCATTATAATACAGAAGAAAAAAAAAAAGAGCACAGTGCAAACCGTGCATAACATACACTGCTGAAAACTGCAAGGAGAAGCCTTCAAAGAGGAGTTTTAAAAATTATATGAAGAATGGCACAAAGTTTAGGAAGGAGAGAAATAAAGGGATGAGCTGGACAGCGATGTCCATTCTGCAGCAGTCCACAAAAACATCCTAAATTTGCTTCAGTGGTGGAAGTTGAGAACAACGACTGCCGATGCCTTTACAATTCGCAAGGCAGATGTTGTGCACTCATGCGGCTAGAGCAAGCAGTGCAAGAAACTTTAGCGTGACAGGATATGTGATGCAACCGCGCATGAAGTGCTTAAAGCCATAATCTCTTGATAGTTTCATTTTTCACACAATAATACCTCTGTCACACGTGGCAACTTAAATGCACTTTGAGCGAGTGCACTTCGCCGCGAGTGTAATTTGCACGCTGTCACACGAGAAAGTTTAGTGTCACTCGCTGCAAAGTACACTTGCTTGCAAGTGCGTTCGCCAACCTCACTTTGCTGCGACGGAGTGTATAGCCTCGGTAGCAGTGGCTTGCACATAAGTACGCTATTGCATAAAACGGCGTTCATAGTATTTTTAAACCATTGTTTTCGTTATTAGGAATACTGCTATGTATTAAAACAAGTCATACTACAACAAATAACCTCGCTACTCTTGCCCTCGGGCAGTTTGCGGCCACGTCCGCAAGGGGGATGCGGGGGGCACATGCTGTGCAATGGCCGCGGCTGTCGCATTGTTTACTTCCTTGCACACTTGCACATGTGTAGGCCAGTCGTACTCTAGTCATTTGCGATGGCGTGTGCCACTGGTGCTACTTCCACGAAGACAACGTGGTCCGATGCTGAGACACGGGCGCAAAAATAACAAATACGTGTTGCGCTACTAATCCGCCAATTGCCACTGCCATCATTTCTAAAGTGCACTTCGCTTTCTCGTGTAGCAGCGCACCGCCAAAGTGACACTTTGTGAGCATAAGTGCACTCGCTCAAAGTGCACTTAAGTTGCCACGTGTGACAGGGGTATAACATGTGAAAAAATAAGCTTTTGTTACACCATGGTTTAAACAAAGGCGTGCACACAGAAGATTCTAGATAGATTCTAGGTAGAAGCCTGGAACAAATCCAGCTAGTGAACTTTGGGAGGCGTACCACATAAAGAAAAAAGGAAGTAACTGTGTTAGTGACACGTCTATCTGCTTGTACAAGAACGAAATTAGGTTTTTTGATATGACACGCCTGTAGCCTGATAAGTGGTGTTGCCTTGATATGCGCTCGCTGCGCCTGCGCACGTTTGTGCTATATATTTCATTACAACCTTTGCAATAAACCAGTTGTTAGTAGCGCCCTGTCCTGTCTCTCACATGTGTTCGTCTTCTTTAGCGCTAAAATCACCATGTTATGTAATCACCAACTCACCCAACAACAAGTTCTTATTAAAGTGAAGAGATCATTCTCTTCTTCGTCGCCTCTCTTTTTATAAAAGTGCTCCCTATGGAAACTGAACTCATGTTGAAAATCACTTTCCTTGCTACAGCAAGATGGCAAGTTGGGCCAGTTGGTTTACGTTCATGTTTGAATATTTGGTTGAAGCGCACCGAAACACACAAGTAGAAGCAGACACATAAACTGTCTGTCTGCTTCTACTTGTGTGCGTTTCAGTGCGCTTCAACCAAATATTCCTTGCTACAATATCTGCTACGAAACGCCCTTGATCATCCCCATTGTATTTGCAGAAAAAATAGGGGCAGTGCACCGCTGCTGAAAAAACGCTCATAGTATTCAGTATGTCCGCTCAACTGTTTCCACCGTGAGCCCCTTTTTACAAGAAATTACAGTAGGTTAAAGCGTAACTGTTAGCAAAGCATCCACCAGCAAAGCGTGAATATCTGCCACCTAAAACGCCTTGCTGTAGATTCCATGTTTGGGCAACACCACCTAGATCAAAGATCTCAAACACGCGGTCCGCGGGCCGGATGCACCTTCTGGTTGTGGCCCGCGTAAAAGTCCTGCTTGCCACGCAAAAGTCCCAAGTTCGATTCCCACTCGAACCGAAAATTTTTTTTATTATTTATTTGCGTGTATTTCAAATTTTCGCTCGTGGACAATGCTGATTTTTCGTTAACCACCAACGACACGACAATGGAATTTCCGCGAAATGAGCTCTTTAAGGGGAGATGCTACTCAAAAAAAAGTTTCTTTTATATATAGCCTAGGGCAATCAAATTTTTGCTCTTTACATAGGTTTTTATGCCGATTTCAAATATGTAACCAGTTTTATAGTAAGTTGCGTAGTTTTTGTTTTGTACCACGGCAGTGCGCAAAACATAGCTCTTTTTTGACACACTTTTCCTGCCAATAAACTTTTATGGTTATGAACCATTAATGGCTCATATTGCTCCACATTAACTGTAGAATGCAAATAACTAACAAGAAAGTGTGTAAAAGACATTTTAATGCACAAGAAAAATTGTAATGTGACAAGTCTTAAAATGCTCAGCCCATATTAATTGCTTACTTTAGGTTCATAATAAATATAAGTTATGTCAGGTTTTAAAGGAGATAATTGCACTCTTCACATGTTAAGGAATATGGCCATCAGAAGTACCAAAAACATGATGTCCAATCTCAAGAAGTTGCCCACAATTGCATCTTGAGAAAAACGCATTTTAAACGTAGAAATGAAAGCTCCTCTATGTGGCAAAGATATGCTTTTTAAAATGATTTCTTCCATCATGAGAGCTTGGGAATTATGGTTATTTTGGGCATTTGGCTTTAATGAACTCCTCATGCGAAAAGCAATGGCAAGCAGCCAGGTGACAATTTCCAGGGAGAGTCTAGACAATCAGCTCTTTATAGTTTTTAATAGCCACCTCGCCCTCTTTCAAAGCAATTTTAACTTACTTCGAGTATAATTACAACCTTGATTTTTTTTTCTGTCATGAAAGTAGAGAAACTAAACTTCTGAAAGCAAGTAAAAACAAAATATGTAATTTTGGAGACAAACTTGTGTTTTTCAAGTAGCATCTCCCCTTAATGATTTCTTGTTAAGTCTATATTACATAATCGTAATCAAGATAGCAGTCATGCTGCAGAACGCTATCGATATGTTGTTCCAATTCTCCGACGCCAAATCCCCAATTCTCCGACGCCAAATCCCCTTCAGAAATGACCGATGTATAATATATGGGAAAAACCAAGCTTCTTTGAAATGGCAACTTTAGCTGATTTTTTGTTCAATCCAACCCCTCCCCCCCCCCCCCCCTTTCTCCAACCTTTTTCGCTGTCCCGGCCCTTTCAGAATTAAATTCCATGACTGCGACCCGCTAGCTGAGGTGAGTTTGAGACCCCTGACCTAGATTATTGGCTCGGGACCCTCTCGGCCCAATAGGCGGTCGGGCCATGCCGGGCCAGATAGCCTAAATTTTTTCTCGGGTTCAGGCCAGGCAAGGGTGTCGCTTTGAGTCAACGGGCCGGGTTTGGGTGGGTAAACTTGAATGAGTTCCGGGCCCGGGCCATGCGCTCTATGAATTAGTATGTGATATACACCGCAAAGCATCACATCATCAAAGCCACCGAATCAGTTCAGACAGTAAACCATTACATAAATGATATATAAACAACCAATTGAAATGAAGGGTGAACAGAGGTATTGCCGAGGTCCACTGAGTGGAATCTATCACTAAATAGTAAAGCTGAGGCAATACAGTCCACAGCCCAGTACAGTGACACGTATTTACAATTGGGCATCAATTGTGGCAGCCAGAAAGCAACGAAAGTATGCCTGGTGGGCAACATCATGTAAACACCCCGTATATTAGGATTCACAACTGCTAAGTCACAAAAATTTAATTGCCAGTCTTGCTGCAGCAGAGCCAACAACCTTACAGCAATCACAAGTGTATTCACGAAGTGTGCAACAGCCACAGCTGCTACACATCCCATTTGCTAACTAGCTTCTTCAAGATGTAAGCAACGGGTGGACTGCTGTGCTCAACATCTTCATCTCTACTTTTTTCTAGCTTCAAAATTTATTGAAAGCGTAGTAGTACTTACATTATGGTGCAACCTGTCCTCATGACTGTGCTGACTGTTTAGCTGCTTCTTCTTTTTCTTTTTCTTTTTGCGGCGTTTAAGGCTGTCAGTGCTCTGGGTGGAATCCTGTTTCTCCAGTTTGCTCCTCGGTACCTCATCTGCAAGCAGCATGCTCTCCTGGGGAGCCCCTGCTGCAGCTGCCCGAGCAGGCGGTGGCTCATTTTCTCGGTCATCATCCTCTTTGGCCGTGTCTGAGAGAGACTGTTCTGCTGACAGCCCAGTAAGCTGTAAAGACGAGAGAAAAAGACGTGCAATGGCTCAGCATCATAAAAATGGTTATGAAATCACACAGAACACACTAACTAGTAAAAAAACCCAAGAATGTCAGCAAAAAAAAAAAGTAAAGCCAATTTTTTGCCTAAACCCATTTGCTATATATACTGTTACCATTATAATTCCTCTAAATTGCTAGACGAACTTGTGGCAACATCATGTGGCACACACGACATGTTAGTTGTTTCCTAACAGCACATAGGAAATCTAACCAGCAATTGAAAGGGCCCTGCAACACATTTGAACGTTGTAAATAAACTTGCTAAGTCACTACAAGATAATGTGAAACACCTGAGGCATTATTCCTTTACATACAGCTGGATGCCCAGAACTTTGCTTGAATGGCATCTTATTGTTTTCTTTTTTAGTTTTTCACTTCATAATCACAGGAAATGAAGATAGAAGATGCAGACAGCATTCCTCATGCATACCCATGGCTATGCACCTTTCCAACAAAGGCTCTTTGGGTGCCGCCATATTGCTCTCTGGACTGTTGTAAATAAGCGTGACCCCCCCAAAATGCACGCCCAAGCAAAATTCCAGAAAGAAGATGCTCCCCCCCCCGTTTAACAGAAAGGCCTACATGGAAAGGGCTCCATCCCACACTCTTTCTCTCAATGAACAACTACACTACAGCTCGACAGTGGCTCAAAGAGTCCTTCAAAAAGTTCCAATAAAGGTACAGGATGTGTCTGGTATGAACGAGTATCACTGTGTGTGTATGGAATGCTTAGCTATCAAAAGCTGCCATTCCTCCCAGGCTTTCTGGCATTCTCCTCCTTTTCTTCCTTCCTACAGTGCTCAAGGCTGTGCCAATGTGTCAACACGGAATGATGCCGACATTGTTCTATTAATAATCATGCTGTGCTTCCATCAGCGCATTGTGTGAGGTCAATTCAGCATAATGCCCAACCTCAAAGGCCATAATATCAAGTTACTGTACACCACTTAATTGCCGCCAGCTCATTATCAGTCATACGATTTCTACCAAGGCAATGATACGATTTCTACCAAGGCAATGCTTAGATGTGAAAAATTTGCCCAATAGTCATTACTTATCAAGTACTCATTAAAGGCCTGCTGACATATTTTTACTTCTTCTTGTATTTGGCAAAAATACTCGTCCTCTAGACCCCAGAAGAAATACTGACAAGCCCCAAAGTGCCGTAAATAACTTAGTCTGTTTTTCCACAGCAAGTTCCACTATCATTTCCAAGAGGACTACTGTGTCATGATGTCATGACCATAGGCGTGCGCAGGGTTCCCCTTCA
Source organism: Rhipicephalus appendiculatus (assembly GCA_030522465.1). Taxonomy (NCBI): domain Eukaryota; kingdom Metazoa; phylum Arthropoda; class Arachnida; order Ixodida; family Ixodidae; genus Rhipicephalus; species Rhipicephalus appendiculatus. The sequence continues at coordinate 3,405,549 of JALIZH010032925.1, read as the reverse complement.
GGGGGGGGGGGGGGAGGTTCGTCGCAGCGCCCCCCAGCCCCCCTATTATGTCAATGTATGGGGCTGACTGCCCCCCCCCCCCCCTCCCCCGTGCGCATGCCTACGGTCATGACACAGAAGATAGACAACATTACGACATTTTAACACTCACTAAAGCTTGGATGTCACGTGTTTTGAAGACTAATGTACCAGCACAGCAGATATACTCTTGCAACAAACAATAAGTGTCTCTGACCACATTTTATTTAACTTGAGATAATCAAAGATTGCGATGATATCTGTATACTCAAATAGTGAACCAATTACAACCAACAGCAGGTTGGGTGTAAATTGCTGTTAAAGGGGTCCTGACATTAATTTCTGAAGCTGAGTTTACTCTGTCATACAAATCTGTATACAGAGAGGGGCTCTGAGCAAGTGCGAAGCTCAGTAAATGATGATAAGATATTTTATTTTGATATTAGCCAATTTTTACGTGGCGCATCTACGAACATCGACACTAGTGTGACGTCAGGCTACAGTGTCAATTCCAGTGACTTGACGCACCAGTATGGTTAGATGTGATGCTGTCAGGTACCAAAACATACAGAACGGCTGCTTGAGTGTCACCAAAAACATTCAAAATGGCCGCTTGTGCGTCACCAATGGAGCCATGTAGTGGCTCCATTGGCGGCCATGGAATTGTCACAATATATTGCGTGAGCCCATGACGCTGTCATGACGTCAGGATACTGTATAAAGTGAAACTAGCTCTTAAAAACATGATGTAATTAATTTTTCATAGGTGCACTCACTGTTACCAGTATATTTTCTAGGCTCTTGAGGACTTCGGCTTTCAATTGATGCAAAAAAAAAAATGACAACTGAAAATTTTCGTGTCGGTACCCCTTTCAAGGTGTCTTGAACCACTCATAAGTAATCATAGCTTGACCACAGTATCAGTGTTTATTGCCTCATGAATCAATTTCCACAAAAATTTTGTGAATCCAACAAGAACGAGCAGAGTTACAGAGATTTGTCCCACGCTTTAAGCGCTTTCTCTGTCCCAACAAGTGCACTGGATGCTACATAGGGGGGAGATAACAAAGGGCAAAGAAGCTATGTCACGAGCATACCATGACCTTGAGTGTGCATCACGAAACGTAATCACTCACCCAGAGTGATTCCAGAGCGCACTAGTGTCGCTACTATGTAACTTTAGCTGTTCTGTTGTGGGTATGTAACATCAGGATGGCACATACCTGCCACAGAACAGCCTCTTTCGCTCTAAAGTCTACCGAAGTGAACCAAAAGTTCACCAAGCGCTATGGAATAGCATCATTAAAGACACTTAAACAGAACATTAAACGGACACAAAGAAAAACTATTTTTCTCTTATCAGTAAATTACTCCCTAACAATACTGAAATAACCATGCTTGCCGCGAGAAGACGCTTGGTAAGTGAGAAAATGCCTAAAAAGAAAATGGAGGTGGTGATACAACTTTCAAATTCCTGCACCAATCACTGTGACGTTATACATTGGATGGCGGCCATACGCCGGTCCTAATCAGTAAAAGTGAGTACATTGTCCTTTGAGAGGGCCAGAGACATAACATACCAGGTTTCAGGAAATTTCGTTGAGCCAATGTTGCCAAAATATGAAAATACACTTTGAAATATGCAATGTAATGCGCGATTTCAATGCGAAATTTAAAAGTGAAACTTTGACCTTGATTTTGCTCTCTATTAATAGACATATAATGAAATGAATGTTATTAGAGTTTTCAGAATACATTTTATCAATTTAAATCAATTCATTGTTTCACTTTAGGGTCCCTTTAAGGTCACCTAAATGTTTTGGTATTCTTTACAGATTTCCATTAACCATCTCATATTTCAAATGTGGTCTCTTGTACCACACCACTTTCTGAAACCAGCTTGCTCTGTTGCCATCCCTCTCCATGTAAGGTTCTAGCCTTTTCTGCAATACTTTGAGTAGTAGTATGCTAATATGAGATATTAAGGTGATGGCTCTATAGTTTAGCCGTTCTTTCACGTTTTTTTTTTTTTTTATTATTATTATGAAGTAGGATAAAAAAGAGATCTCTTCTGGTCTAGTGGCCAATCTGCTGCCATCGAAATTAGTTAACACAGTTTATTTATGACCTTGATCGACTCTGGTCTAAGTACCTTGATGAATTCTATGGAGATGTTGTCTGGCCCACTTGCTTTAATGGTAGGTGGTTGCTGTATGGCTACTCCTAATCTGTCTTCTATGACTGTTGGTTCAAGCTCATTTAAAAGTATACACAAGGGTTACCCACAGTTTTATTTTGCTTAAAACTTCATACCAAGATGAAAAGCTACGGTGTGCTTCAGTTCCACAATATAAAGCTTTACTACGAAATGATAGATGAAATAAACCAATCTCAACTTCTTCAGCTTGCATGTAATACTGCCAGGGCACGCTGCAGTACTAAGAGCCAGGGAAATGGATAGTTTGCAACTATCACAGTTCCCATGGCAAATGATCGCTATCACTTTTGTTACTGTGAAAATGTAGCAGAGAAAGTTAAAAAGAAAAAAAAAAAGAGCACAGAGCACTTTTACCAACTTTAGCCCTATGAAGATAACTACAGCATAACACTCAGCTGCGCTGCACATCAGATTGCAGGACCACACATCAGTTCTAAAAAAGAAAAAAAAAAATCCTAAACCAAGACTCATTTCCTAGTTAAAACTGAGAGCCACAGCTGCAGCCTGTAACTAACGCGGCAGAAATGCATTACTGTTACATTGAATGCTGTTGATTTAAGGCAAATTTAGCGACAACATCTGTGTGCCATCGTCACAAGAAGGGTGTCTAATCTCACTTCGGTAAATGAACCTTCGGGACGAAAAGTGTTTCGCCACCTCATCTACTGCCGATTTTCGGGGAAATATGTCTAGCAGTTGTCGCTCATCAGTGTTTCTGCTACACAGGAATATGAACGCGAAACTTGAGCACCCTTGCGTGCATTCGGCGCATCCTGAAAGTGTGTACACAAGGTAGTAAACCACATCGATCGTGAACTTGCAAGATCGAAATAAACTCACCAGCTCAAAGCGGTTTGCAGCCGCTTGCTTGCTCTTCCGAGCATCGTTGGCGGCCACATTGGGCGCCTCATCTTCTGTTTCCGACTGAGCATCAAGTTTCCCAATTTCATTGACGCCTTGGAGCTTCTTCAGCACCCGATTCGACATTTATACAAAGAAAATGTCGGACTGCTGATGAGAGAGTACTGCTCGAGAGATCCGTCCTCAACAGCTGCTTTTACCGCAGCCTGAAAGCTAAAATCAGGCGCCAACAAAATTAACGGACTGCAATATGAGTAATGGAATTCAAGCAAGTACTGAAAACACCAAATGGCTACGAAGCGCCATGTGTGACAATCCCACCTGATGTTAGACCTCAACCTTCACTAGAGAGAGACAACCGAGCACAAGCACACAAGCGCAAACGAGAGAGAGGCCACGCCGCTTCAGCGTGGGAGTGGTGGCAAGCGCCACCGGCCCTTAATCAGCTCGTCGTTTGTGTGTTAAAATAAATTGAGAAAATATAAATGTGGTTACATCGTTTCTTTTATTTTTTTATTTTTTTTTGCGAAGTTGCCAGTGCGAGTTCAAAGCCATCAATGATACCATCAAGGGAACCATCACAGGAACAACCACTCAACACAAGATAAAAGTATGCATACTTTTATCAGAATTTGCACGATCATTGTCTGCCGTAAACGCTTTAACTAGAGTTGTTGCTTCCATGTTGAGAATTCCCCATCTCCTCCGTTTTTGCTCAATCTTCTGTGCCAGTTTTTGTTTTCCTGGAGCTGTCTCCACGTGGCTTATTTGTCCCTGTCGTCGCAGGGCGCGTTTCCTTGGTTTGTGCTTGCAAATTGGTTCCTGCCATCCAGTATCCCGTATATAACACATCTTCTTTTATATCTGATAACGATCAGCATAGCCGCTCGATGCTACCAAGCAACTCCTAAGTTTCCCTTTCTCTATGCCTAAAGTTCGTACATCCACCGTGTCTGCAGCCATGCCGCAATGCCCTGACAGACAAATAAGAGAGAGAGAGAACTTAATGACATACAGTGTGGACATACAGAACGCATACGTACTACGCAAGGTCCTTTGCGAATCTATCATCACGCGTTTACTTTCGTAGATGCATGACCAGCTGGGATGCGATGATCGCCCATATGGTGGGAGTCAACGTTCTTAGATTTGTTGGGAGTTGAACCTGCGCGTAGCTAGGATGGCGTATGCTCTGGTAGTTCGTGTCCAGGGAGATCGAGTGATGTACTCTGGTAACACTGGTTTGTACCGACTCCATGCTGTCACTCTGCCATGCACTCTGCTCACTCCGTGATCACCGTCTCGTAGAAGATTGATAAAAATCGACTCAAATGGGCTTCCTTTTCCCAACTGCATGAACAGGACAAAGCCAATGATATTCCGTATTTCGCCGAAGAATTCCCATTCCGAGACATGAAAATTCCCTATTTCTGGCGTTTTCCCCTGCATATATTGACTATATTCCCAGCATATTTCCCTGCACAATAGTAGTAATATGCGCGCGTCCCCACACACTGCAATATGGCTTAATTTCTTAACATGGTTTCGAGTCTTGAACTAGAAATTGCTTCATATAAATATCAGAAACAAATCTCAAGGCCTATGCTTGCGAGCAGCATGTGCCAGAACCGATTTTAGAAGCCAAAGGTGCACTGTGACCGCTATGTATCGGTCTTCATAGGTGAATTTAACCATTCCTAAAATTCCCTGCAATATCGCAGATTCCCTTTTTCCCTTTCATCCAAAATGGTGGCTGAAAATTCCCCGAAAAAGGGAAAATTCCCTGCACGGAACATCATTGGTCAAAGCAAACCAGACGAACATATTCAGGATATTCCTAATATTTAAGATTACATTTATTTGAGTGTTTGTTTGTAGCCATGTGTACCGTGAGCATGCGAACTGATGCGAACAATATTTTGGTTGGTCGGTGGCCAGCGCCACCACTCGTGCGAGCACAAACCGTAGTGCAACCAAGTCAAGTCTAAGCCGTGCCAAGTCAAATCCAGCGCTGTGAACGAACGCGGCTGTGGGTGCGGAGTAGGTGTTTGGTGCTTGAGTTAGAGCAGCGTGATGTCGTCCCCACTTGAAGCGCTTGAAACGAATTTAGAAATGTTTATAGAAAATGTTCGGCAGTTAGGAATAATCGTTAGTGACTTTCAGCCTCAGGGTCAGACCACGTTAAACCAGAAAATGTAAGTGCTGCTAACGTGGCTTCACTGTCACTTCGCAGGATCGCTTTCGTTAAAGGTAAATAAAATCGCCGTTTCAACATCATGTTTGTTTCAGAAATCACATCGTCACTTTGATGCAAGAGGTGGACAGATGTAAGCCAGAAGTTCAGGACATACAAGTGCCATTGGAAGTGTTCGAGTAAGTTAGCAGTCTTGCGTTGACCAAACATTTTTGCCAACATGTTGCCTTTGACTTTCCCTGCAGCTACATTGACCAAGGAAGGAATCCGCAACTGTTTACGAAGGACTGCATGGAAAAGGCGCTGACCAAGAATGAGCAAGTCAAAGGCAAGATCGAATCCTATCGCGTAAGTAAATATCCAAAACTTCTCACTTCTGTATTAGAAATGAAGTATGTGTAAGAATACGATTAAAGAATGCGAAAATATTCTAAACTTCCGAATTGCGATTCGGCCTTCTAATTAAGATATTTTTTTGGCTAGAATAGTTTTCGAAGATTTCAGAACCGTGAACTGTGCCCAGTCAATCATACGATTGGTGCCAAAGTGCGATAAATTTAATCCCCACTACCGTAGTAGGCAAAAGCGTAAGTTAAGCCACGTCGCTCAGGGAGCCAAACTTTGTCAGCTAATTGGCGATCGTTCATGCGGCACGAAAAGTTCTAGGTATGTGCGCAAAATACGTATTTGTTCCTAGTGCCCAATGTAGGCTTTTAATAGGCGCGGGAGAAATTCAGAAATTTCCCGGCTTGCGGCAGAATAGACACTACAGGCAGGGCCTAACTTGTTAAAGATGATTAAAGCAGATGTAAATTGTTTGAAAAGTGTTGCTTCTGGGACTTGCCTATATGTACTTAATTCGGTCTAAAATATTTCAATTTGTGCATCTTTTAGGAGATTGTTTGATAAGGAGAAATTATTAAAATTTATTATTGTATGCTAAGGCAAGGTTCTTATGTGGGCTGCAGAAGGCCTGGGGGCTGCAGAAGACTGTCCCTAACACCAAACTGTGCGAACCACCCTTTCCTGTGCCAGGCCTTTCCTACTTTGTGCCAGCATTAAGCGTAAACAGTAGGCTTGGTGCCTTTCTGTAGCATACGAGAATTTATTGGTCTACGGCCTTCTGAAGTTCACCTACTATTACTATGCACAATTAGGCGAAGAGAATGTTTCACATTTGTCACCATGGCCACAAGTGGTGCTGGATAACACTCCCAGGGTTAAATCTTGCACACATACATAAATACCGAAAAAAGTGGATGGGGGAGCAGCTTCCACCATAGCCCAATTGTTAGAGCACCACTCATGCAATGCGGAGGTTGCGGGTTTGGCCTCTGCTGGCATCCAGTTTGATTTCCCTTTACCTCATATTACTACACTTCAATTAAAAACTGTGAATAACTTCTTCCTTGCTTTCCTTGGCTTCACTATATGTGGTCTTTATATTATTCTAACGAAAACAAGTCCCTCAATCGATTCCCATTGCTCTTGTTCCCTTATTTAGCAATACACCTTGGTAGCACCTCTGGGGCAAATTTATAAAGTTCAACAGGTACACCAACTTTGGCAATTTTAACATTAGTCTGTTGGTTGGCCATCCCACAGCCTGCTCTTGATTACCCTGCAGCCCCTTGGATGCTCTAAAGGCTCAGCACTGTCTTCATTAGGTGCTCTCCTGGTGCTTCTGTCTGCTGGTATTATATGCCCTGGAGGCTGGTGACACACTTCTGCAGCACCAGTCGTAACCTTGCTATGTCCCTGCTGTAGGTTATTGTTCAAAAATGAAAGAGCAGCAAAAGAAATGGCACTCCATTTACAGCAATGTTTCTCGCTCTTGAAAAACAATTCTTGGTAACGTAACAGCTCTTTGTAATTTTATGCGCAACTACGTTCACTGCTTTAAATGCAATTTATTCCAAAGCAATTGTAGTTTCTGATGTGTTGCTGTCATTTGATTTCATCGATTAAGAAAGAGAGCAGAGAGAATAAGGATATGGGTGGCTATGGCGCAGTAGCAGAAACAGTGTAGTGTTCTTGTGGTTCTGCTCACTTTGTTTATGGCACGTTCCCTGACCTAGTTGTTGTAAATGTCCACGGTCATCTTATACATGATAAAAGTTAAGCGTGGAAGTGCCTCAGAAATACAGTAGTCAAGTTAATTTTGAAGGCGGCATTTTCACTGTGATGTCAAAAATGCTGTGTGCAATCTCGTGACAATTCGCTATTCTGTATAAGGCAGTGGAAACCATAAGGACAGAAAAAGAAAGGTAAAGAAGGAATTGTGAATCTAAACCACATGCTGTTGCTGCAAAACAAGCAGTTGCATGCTTACGGCTAACATGCTATCAAAATGTCATAAAACTAGATATGCTGAAGCAGGAAACCATCAAGAAAAAAAAAATTATGCTGCTGAACCAAGTGGATGCACTGCTAAAAAAAAAAAGTTCTTGCCCCTATTTTAGAATCAGCACCAATTACTCATATATGTGGATTTAAAAAATGGATGCCTAGCTAGAAAAAGTTCTCATTTGTCCTTAGTAGTGAATTAACACCAACTTGCTCAATTTTCAATTCCTGTAAACATTCATCATTTTTTGTACTATGATATAGTACTGATATCAGCCGATATCCCTACATTTGAATGTTCTTGTTTGTGTTGCACAGAGGTTCAAGGCGCTTCTGCTTCTGGAGCTAAGCAAGGTGTTTCCAACAGAAATGGCCAAATACAGGGCCATCAGAGGCGACGAGCGACCAGCCACATAGACGCCTTTCTCAAAATCTCTGAAATGTATATACATTTGAACTAATTCACTGAGTCTCTAGAAGCTGGCATTGTATTAAATATATATGTATTTAAGTGCTCCTTTAATCAGTGACAGCAAGCAAAATGTTTACAGAACTTTGTCATTGTGATGGTGTGCAAATGAATGTTGTACACAGGGACTGCAGCTGCCAATAAACTGATGGTGACAGAATTTTTTAGTATTGAACATGTTATTAGTCTGACAAGTGCGGCGAGTTGGGCGGGTTGGTAAAGATGCATAACTAGGAACGTTCAGCGCAATAATACGGGGGCACAAGAAAGAGATGCAGACAACACAAGCGCTAACTTCAAACCACGTTTATTTGGGAACACACATGAATATATACTAACTCTAATCGCAGCAAACTCATGCCTCACTCTCTTACAAATATAGTTCTACAAAAAACCATCTGAACCATCTATATTTGTAAGAGAGTGAGGCATGAGTTTGCTGCGATTAGAGTTAGTATATATTCATGTGTGTTCCCAAATAAACGTGGTTTGAAGTTAGCGCTTGTGTTGTCTGCATCTCTTTCTTGTGCCCCGTATTATTGCGCTGAACGTTCCTAGTTATGCATGTTATTAGTATTTGGCTATCCTTTGTATAAAAGGATAGTACTTTGTGTAAAATGACCAAACCACAATATATAGTTCTGTTTGAAGATTCTTTGTTTTTTTGAGATTCCGCCTCTCAAAAGACACGGCTGTAGCCACAAAAACAGGCTTTTAGTCCACCCCGTTTTTTTTTTCAATAAGTTTAAAATGTATATAGATTCTTTCAGACAGTGATCATCCTACTGATGTAGACATAATCTAGCAATGTGAGGAGATTCATAATGTGGTAGGTCTTGGCCGTGGCACTGGTATTGTTACTTACAAGGTTTAACAGCAAGAAGATGCAGATGGTGTAAAAAAAACATGCACTAGCCCTGTGTGTATGTGTTTCTGCTGTCTACACCTTGTCACGGTGTGTAGTCTGGTATATCCTGTATTAACTCACTCGAACTAGCATACTTCTTGAGTTATTTAATCCTGTATTAGTGGCCGGCCCATGATGTACAGGCTGTTTCGCACTTGGGGGGAAATCTTGCAGCGCTCGCTGCATTGCAATGCAGCGAGCGTTGCAGTCATGTGCTGGCAGCAGCTCGTGCAGACGCTCGAAGGGTGTAATGCTGAACTGCATCATCTGCTATGGTGACGCATGCTCACCGCATTTTTGGTGAGGATGCTACATTCAGCGGCAGTGCATGGAGGCTGAGCATGTTGTGCGCACAATTTGGTGTCTCTTGTCGCTGCCTATTACGGTAGCACATACTGTGAAGAAATATACGTGTACGCTTTCAGTAACCTGGCTTTCCAAATGAATGAAGCATGATGTCAAAAGAAGTTTGTGGAACTCCGCTTTTACTGAAGGCTCGGAGGTTGGCGTCGCACAATCTTTAGTAAATATTATCGGCTCAGTTCCCACAGTAACGGTGAAATCTGCACACTACCCCTAAGAGTACCATGTGCATGCGGCATGCGGCCAGCGCATGCCGCTGTAGCAGACAATGCGGTTCAAGACTCCATTCTGGAGTGTATGCGCAAACGTGAGTTGCTGCCACCACCTGTCTCCTGCACTCACCACATCATGATGCCATGTGCTTTGAGTTTTCTCCTAAGTGAGAAACAGCCTGTACATACAATGAAATTCGTTTTGTGGCGGCTACAATGGCCTTAGAAGGTCTGTTAACTTTTGTATGGATTGTTAGCTAGCTTTATGTCAATATTCTAAGGTTGTGGATGTAAATTGCTCTCTCTGAAAAAAACTGGTTGTCATTGGAGTGTAGACATTTGTAAAACAAGACATTTCTTTAGGAGGCATGACATGTTTTACATCAGTGTAATTAAAAAATCCAGGCATGTGCAGCAGAAAACTGCTTATGTGGTATTTTCTGATGCACTCTAGCTGGTTATAACTAGAGGCCGGATTTTTAGGCACTAAAAATCGTGTTTTAGGCGCCAAAAATAGGCAGGAAAAACACAGTTTTAGGCCCCCCAAAATCGTAAATATAGGCACAATAAATTTTTACAAAAACTCATATTTTCGAATAAGGACGTGCACGATCTGGTCTACGACAGGAAAGCAAACAAATGTTATATTTTATGATTGTACAAAGGCGTTAATGATTTAACATAGCCATGCAATGGTCCCTTTCCGGGCACGGTTTCCAGAACACGGTCTCTCCTTTTATTGTCCAGAATGGCAAGTTAAGCGTCCACCATCGAATAAACACGCTCCTGGGTCTGCTTCTTTTCGGCATGGCTGAAAAGGGCAGCACAGGATCCAATAGCCAGACCGCTAAAAGGCCACAAGGGTCTGTTAGCCTCGTATTGGCTGGGTCTAATAGCGCAGGGTCAATTTCTCCTCTTTGTGTGAATACCATAAAGGGCCCCTTACAAGGTTTGCGCGTTTCAAGCTAGAAGTGTAATGCATGCACTGCGCTAACGATCACGTCTGAAAATATTTGCAACGCTACGCTCCCCGGAAGGAGGAGAAATGTCAGAGTGAATGCCTCGTGCCCTTTATCTCACGGGCGCGCGCACCTATGTGGGGGGAGGTGAAGTTCAACAAGGAATGGTCCTGTGTATGTCACAGTAGTACATGAAACTGCGAGAATTATTCGAGGCTACATGTGTAATTGGTGCAATCTGTTGCTTGAATAGAAGAATGAAAGTTAATAGAAATATTAAAACATACAAACGGAATGTGTGCGCGTTTTTTTTTTAGTTTTTTTCTTCCAATTGAGAGCAATGCGAGACTTAGCTGCCTATATTTCTTTTGTGTTCGTGTTCTCGCCGTTTCCGCGTCGTGCCGGCGCCAGCCCTGACAACGCTTAGCATGTTTTTGGTGTATCGTCCCTTACAGCAGTTCCAGCTGTGCGACGCACTGTGTCGTCGTAAGGATACAGGATCCGTGCCAGCCTCTCCAAACGCATAGACGGATCCATCCCACAGAAACAGGCAGTACACTATTGAGCGAACGCCGAAACGATACAACACCGCTTGTGCGCACGACGTGGCTTGGGCATGTCATGCGCATATAGTGTAATCTTGCGTGCGCATGGCGTGTTGATGCGTCAACGTCGTGTGGTCTTCCGGCTCCGAGTTTCGCTGATACCGAAGAGGGCAGGGAGGGAATTTGGCTTGCGAGTGGCAAAGGTTTCAAGCTCACCTACCGGCATCATGCTTTCGCGGCTCGTAATCAACCAATTAAAAAGTTCTTGTGGTACAAAGCTCTTCATCGGGCACGCGAACACTTCCAGTATATGACTAAAATTGCTCATGTGACCTGGTGAAGCGCCCTTTAAGAGTAAATTATAAACGAAACAAAAGCCATGTGCACATCCTATTTTTTTTTACCTACTTTCTACTTTCCTCTGATGACGCTCTCCATGGTTTCGCATTCGCTGTCCATATTCCTGCTGCTGCACGCAGGCACCTCCTGTTTTCTGCCCCCCCCACCACGCCCAAGTCTTCAAGGAGGTGCTTCAATTCCATGGGAACACTGGACTGGAAAATCGGCGGTAAAAGCCGCCCACCACGTCCTCGGCCATAGATGCCACTCTCCTCTTCTTCCCCTCTCCTCTTCCCGCCTTTATTTTCCTCGCCCCACTCCACTGTACACGCTGGGACGTGCTCCCATTTAGGGTTGCAGAAATAGCGTCTTTTCCTCTCCCCTGCTCCAACCGCTCGCGCCATGTCAGTGTGGTGGGGTAAGGTGGCCGGCGCGTCCCATTTCACTGCTGCTACCGGTTGCTTCCCGGGTGTTTGTTGAACTAGGGAACTAGGTTGTTGCACCCCATAAAGTTCCGAAACGTCAACTTTGCCCGGTAACATGAATTACGGTCTCAAACTGTACTCGAAAGCAAAATTTGAGGCTAAATAGCGTTCATATAGGCACCAATTTTGAAAATAGGCATTTATGGGCACTTAGAGACATTTAGGCACAAACCCCAACAATAGGCATTTATAGGCACTATAAAAACACCATAAAAGCCCTCTTTTACCCCTAATTCATGCTCATATATCAAAGGGGCGCGATAGGAACGCAAGGAAAAAAATAGGCATTTGCCTATAATCCGGTCTCTAGTTATAACACATCACTGAAGGCCTGTTCTGTGATTTTTACATGTCTGGTTGCTTGGTTCAGCTGCTGCATTATTTTGATTAACACATTCTCTCCTGTATGCAAGGCCTGGCGGTGATGTGTTTGCTATATCTGAGTGCAGCAATAAGGCTAGAGCACGTAATGCATAACATTAAATATTATTCCAATGCCAGGAATAGCCCACTAAAGGGCCCTGTGTCAGTTTCCATGGGAAATTTTGATTATACGCTAGAGGTTGGGAAGCGCTGCCCAGGGAAAATTCAACTGCAATGGGTTCTGTAGTAGTGAGATCGAAATGAGCCTACTGTGAAACACTGGCATGAGGCAGTGATGCTACCCTTTCTGCTTTAGATACTTTTTCCTGTTACCTCTACACATCATCGCTCACAAGCAATATTCTTCTGCCGTTCTCCCCCATGTCGAAGCCAGTGTTTCATGATATCTTCATTGTTCATGCTGCTGCTGGCTGTTCGTGCACTGTAGGCTGCGCTTGTGACACAGGAATTCCGAGCATATGATGGCATCTCACAGATGGGCGAAATGGCACCTTTAGCAGTGGCACGAAATCATTTGTTTTAATTTTTACAGTGGAGCTGTTTTGTTAGTTGCATTGTTGACCTTTTCCCAAGCTGCTACATGTGTAAAAGAAGGTTTTTGAATTGAGTTTTTTTCTTTCACTAAAGAAATATGCAACAACATGATTGAAGTAGCATAAAGTTTGAGAAAAGGAGGCATTTCACGCTACTTCCGTCATGCCTGTTCACCAAATTGCAGGGCAAAACATTCTGCTCCACTAGGAAAGCTTGATGCCAGTTTTCCCTTATATAAGTTCACTGCAAATACAGGAGGTGTGCTCGAGACAACTGAACGTACTAATGTGAAGCACATATGAGAACCTCTATACAAAGCCCAGGGGGGGCACAGGCACCAAGGCGGGCATAACGGGTAGCAGCCCCCCACCAAATTTTATTGCAATAGCAATTATTGGGCACTCTCGGCGGATCTTTGCCGTTGCTGCCATATGCCCCGTATATGTATATGTATGTATATATATAAAAAAGGCACAAAGAGAAATTAATCAGAAAAAATTTCAAAGCATCTGAGCGGGGATTCAAACCAGCGACCCCTCACTCCGCAGTGTGCCGCGTTAGGCAACTATACCACGTGCCATGCATTTGCCGGCATATTAACGGCGAGCTATTTATATACACCATTTACTGTTGGTGGAACGCAGATCTCAGAGGATCTAGGGCGTGTTCTCTATGGCGCAACACGCCTACATTTTCTTTCGATTTGAAAACTGCCCTTGAGACGCGCACGAAAGAGTGGCCCCTTTCTGTACCCACTCGCGATGTGGAACGAAGAAGCAGAAAAAAAAAAAAAAAACGCCGGGCACACCTTGCGTCAGATGCCACCACATGGCAAGACGCACAGAGAGGTCAGTCCATGCGTCGCAGTTTAAAAGAAAAAAAATAGCTAAGAGTGTTGGGTCTGCATAGTCAACACTTGTAGCGCGATGCTCAAACACAAAGACTTAACAACTGTGACAGTTGTTAGTTAGCGCTTGTCCTGTGTATACCTGTGCATTCTTTTCGAGCACCCTTCTTTGTGCTTCAGCAGTGAGCTGCAAGTTTTGAGCTGCTTGTTCTTTGCATGAGATTCCAATTTATTGCTATCACATTCGTTGCTTCACCCGTGTGGCGAAACTGACTTTTTTGTCTGCCACTCCTTTGCCCCCCCTAAGAACAAACATAGTCAAAACAATGCAAAAGTTCTGTGCCTCTCTCTCTGGCTTTTGTTGCATGAAAAGTGCATGGTGGTAGGAGCCAGAGGGTGGGGGGCTGTGTGGAAATGCATGCTTTGATTTACAGGGCGTGGTAGTCTGCAGGCGTGTGCACTCTATATCCCTAGACGGCAGCAGCAGACGGCCCATACCTATTTAGCTGTTGTGCTTTAATTGCAAAGTTTGCATTGAAGCCATAGACAGAATGATGGTCACTTCGCTCACTGCAGCGGCCGCATTTCTTTCCAGCATTTTGTTGAGTTACGCCAGGTTGGATGCTGAAAGACTGAGCAGCTAGCCTTGCTTCGCATAACATTCCAGCTTGTTGCTATCGCATTCGGTGATTCACTCTTGTGTCGAAACTTTGTTTTCTGCTTGTAAATTCGGCAGACTAATCGCAGTTTTAAACTAGCGTAATATCCCAAGCAAGCGCCCTCCTCCTTTTTTCGGTAGATTTGAAACATGCGCTAACGACAGAGCAAGCCCCCCCCCCCCCCCCCATTCTCTCCTACCATTTTCACTGCTTTTATTTCACATTTAATGATTGCATGTTCAATAAAGCATTTTATTAGAAGCACGGATGTGCATTCTTTATTCTTGGCTGCTGTTCCACCACCGCCTTGAATTTCGATCTGCGACCGTGCAAGGGGCCTCCCTACAAATCTTGTAGGATTATCGTGGGCGGGGGGGGGGGGGGGCACTTGTTCGGGATTTTACGGCAGCCCATGTAGTGTATATTATAAGTCGTTATAGTATATGCTGCAGTTAATATAGTAAAACTTGAGTCTATTTATACTGAGCCTTATCTGAGCTACAGTTAAAACTCGACCTAACGAAACCTGATTTTATAAAGTTCCCGATCCAACGAAGAAATTTCCATTCCCTGTCAGGTACCTATAGGGTTCAATGTTGATATCACCCTGAATTCACGAAACCAATTAGGCACCTAGCCTGATTTAACGGAAGTTTTTCCTGAAATAAAGAAGTAAAAAAGTGGTGACTTCTTCAGATTTTGACACAGACGGCTTTTCGAGCTCGCACTCTAATGCTATCGCAGTAAAACACCTAGGCACCTTAATCATGCCCTATCTGTATTTTGACGTGGCTGCACACCATGCTCACGCACAAACAACAAACATAACAGTTGGTAGTGCTCTTCTGTACCAGATTGCACTAGGGGCGACGGTGGTTTATTGTCACTGTAAATGCTCCCACACGACTATGGTGGCTGGTTTTGTTATTTCATTGTGTATGTGACAGATGGCACTGATTGTCTCGTCGTAATTTCCTTGCTCAGCATGCTCTCACAATCACTGCCTGTCTCCCTGTCATGGCATGTCTGCAGTCTGTGATAGCTTGACATGACCGTCTGCCTGGCCTCCAATGGGAGGCCCATGACATGGGAGGCTCCGTGTCCGGGCCGTTTTCGGGGACTTCTCATGTGCAAGCATGGAATAACGGAAAATCAAATGCCGCCGCAGATTTTGGGTGTCACCACATTACAATTTTATATATCTGAGGGCCAAAAAATCCCTTTCTTGATTTCATGAACTTCCATACTTAACGAAATAATTTGAGCATGATCATCACTTTGTTAAATTGAGTTAAAACTGTACCTCCGTACATGTGCAGGTTGCTGACTCTTATTTTCTGCACAACTGCAGTAGAATGAGAAGCCATGCCTGAATGTTCTCAATGCAACAAATATGTGTAAAAAAAATATATATATATATATATAATTCGTTCAATAAAGGAAACCGCACTATGGGTTCTTTTCCTGGACTTGTTTAAGGTGTCTGCATGGTTGGTGTCTCACCAGTAATGCACAGTTTAGTATTGCACTGTTGACAGCACCGGTCCACTCTTGTGGCCACCACAAAATACCATTCTGTGATGTGATAAAGATCTGTCCACATATGGGATATAACATTGCCTAATTATAGAGAGGCAATGATCAGAAATTTTTATGCTGTGTGCCTGATAAATGGTTGCACCACAGACACTGGTCTCCACTCGCTATACACAAGTTAGTTTCTCGTGCTATAACAGTTCGCTCAATAGATGGCGCACAAATATTCTCTCATATTTAAAGGGATTACCAACCAGTTTTTATGGAACCTGTTTTTTTTGGCACAACCGAAAGCTTGCTGGTCAGAGTGTCTAATCACGGAATGGAAACACAGAAAATTCCATGAATAAAAAATAATTTTTCGTTCTGCAGTGACTATGAAGTCGTATACGCACAACTGATGCTGCAAACAGTGGGAGGCTGCCTAAACAGTGGCCAGTAACCCTAGGGCAGCATCCTCAGTGAGCTAGATGGCCCAAAGTTGATACGTGGGGGGTCGGGCTGAGCAGTAGTCTCCCACTGCTCCACATTATGGATTTGGCAGCCTGAGTCCTGCAAGACATGCAGCAGATTCGCCCTGTTTTGTTGCATAATTTACAGTTGGGTGAGTTTTGGTCCAGGTAGCAGTGATTAGGTGCCAT
This sequence comes from Rhipicephalus appendiculatus, assembly GCA_030522465.1. NCBI lineage: Eukaryota > Metazoa > Arthropoda > Arachnida > Ixodida > Ixodidae > Rhipicephalus > Rhipicephalus appendiculatus. The sequence goes on along the minus strand of JALIZH010032925.1, from coordinate 3,389,032 downwards.
CAGGTTCAGGTACATGTTTAATTGTTGAAGACAACAGGGCACTGCTTGCTGTTTGGGATAATGACGAGTAAGCTGGGGGTATTGAGCCTTCTTCAACCTGTTATGGTTTGCGACTTCCCTATAGCTAATCATGCGTTCACTCCTCAGCGACGGCTGAGTCAGCTCTTTGGTTCGAAGAGTAATGTCTCCTAGTCATGGCATGAGCTGCCTTGTTGCTGGGGAGAGGATTGTTCTGGTGCCCATAGGATATAGGTAACTCACTATCTTTTGGTTACCTACACCATTTAGAATTTCGCTCACTCCAGGCAAGATACATCACCTACAGTTGCTGCAGATAGCCACACTGGAATTGCTGACTACATGGCAGGCATGGGTGGAAGCCAATGCCAGAGCAATGGCCACATCCTTAGCCACTTTTGCACTGCTAGTTTTGATATCAGCAGTGGCCATATGCTGCCCTTTGAAGTCGTCCACCACGATAACCATGCCTTCTTTATCTCTATGCTTGGGGGCATCGATGCACACTTTGCATGTTGGACAGTAGCAACTCAGACTTTTGTGGTTTGGAGCATAGTCCACTTTGATGTATGTGTCAGCTTTGTCTATAGTAGCTTGTAGTGTTCCTTCAATTTGACCATCGCTGCTGGCTGTGACCCAGAGCGTGATATCAGCATATATGCTGTATTGCACTTCTAATAACTTATCTGGCTCTTCTAGAAGACCCATCATGGCAAATATAGAAAGGGGGGACAGCACCGACCCATGAGACATGCCTTTGCTTCCCAATTCTATACCGTCCGATGTCATATTTCATATTGCTATTGGCACAGTGCATTCCAAAAGAAATCCCTTACGTTATTGTATGTCCATTTACCATCTACGTTTCGCAGATTTTTTAGTATGGATCTGCGTGCGATATTGAACACCTTCATGAGGTCCAAACCCAGGTTCTTTGCAATCCAATGTGAATAACCTGATGCTCAATCTTTATGTCCTGCATGGACAAGTTTGGTCTGAATCCCAGATGCACATAATCATTTATATAATACCTGCTGTTTCAAACTATCCTAAAATGCCTACTGCAAGTACAGTTGTGATGTGCCCACTATGCCATAATTCTCCTTTTGTGAATTGGTGATGTACCCACAAAGCATCCACAAGGCAACACGTACACCTGCGGCGCTGCACACTATGTTGATGCTGTTGCTGATGGTGATGATTTTTAACAGTGGAGCTTTTTCAGCCGGGCGTAACGTGCCTGCTGAATCCAAAAACTATCACTGTGAACCAGCACGTACTCTCTTCGTCCTCTTCTGCTTCGCTCCGAGGACACGTGCACCGATTTGTCCGTCGGGGAATGCAATGATTCTCATGGATGAGAGAATGACTACAGAGAGAGAAATAAAAGGAAGAGAGAAAGAAAAAGATAGAAAGACAGAAATAGACAAAGAGGGAAAGAAAGAGGAGAGAAAATATAAAAGGTAAGAAAACAAGTACAGAGAGAGAGAGGAAGAGATAGAGCGAAAGAAATAAAGAAAAAAAGGACAGAAATATATTGTCAGAGAAAGAGATACTAAGAAACATACACAGAAAGAGATAGAAGAGAGACAGCAATCATAACCATGTATATTATAGTACAGCAAGGGGAGAGAAAGGGAATTGAGGGTGACGAGGTAGGACAGGAGGTGAGAGGGTAAAGTATAGCAGTCTTGTATAGTAGAGCAAGTGTTGGGAAATGGGGACGTGAGAGGGTAAATTATAGCACAGTCGTATACTATAGTATGGCGAGGGTGACGAGGAATGATAGGAGGTGAGAGGGTAAAGTATACGTCTTGTATAGTATAGCAAGTGGTGGAAAAGGGAAGTGAGGAGGGAAAGGGGAGGTGAGAGGGTAAAGTATAGCACAGTCTTGTATACTATAGTATGGCGAGGGGTGGGAAAGGGAAGTGAGGGTGAGGAGTGAAAGGAGGGCAATGCCACCAGCTCCACTGCTTGCTCAGTCTTTACACAACTAGTGTGTAGCTGCCCCAATTAAAAAAAAAAAATTATGCCAGTGTGTGCTCTTTAATGGGTGGACCTTTACACCATCCACTCGTGGAATTCACGCTTTGACGCCTGGTGCAATTCTGTGCTTTTGCCACACAAAATTACATGTGCTAAGGAGACTCTTCACACTATGTGACATTGATATATGGTTTTAAGGACTGCTGTGGCTCTGTGGTAGTACACCTGCTTGCCACGTAAAAAAGGCCTGGGTTCAATTCCACGCAAACCGAAGATTTTTATTATTTGCATCTTTTTCGATTTTTCGGTCATGGACAATGCCGATTTTTCACTCGCAACCAACAAAGCAGAAACCGATACTGGAATTTCTGCAAAATGAGCTTTTCCCAACGCTACCATGCTAATATGTACTGCGAACAGCTGAACGATCACAAAGATTCAACCTGTTCAACAGCAACTGACATATTTCATAAGTATTGATTCTACAGATTGAATCACGCATGTGCTGCTGTCATGGCATGTAGTGTTCCCAAAGTACTTTGAACTACGCTTTAGAACTGCGAAGTACCGAGGTGAGTAAGTTTACAGTAATGAAGCTTTTTTTTCATTGAAAACATACGTTCACAAAGAAACAGTTGGCCCTTTCTTTGTTCAAACCATTTATTCAGTGATCAGTTGATGTTCAGCAAAACAAGACTTTGCATATTCTGCAATTGCTTTCAGGCACATAAACAAAATTTGACAAGACAAGAAGAAAAGCCTTCAAATGCGCACATTTGAGGATAAAGCTTGAAAAGGTGCTTCATGCTTACAATTGTAACTAGTTGATGGGCACATAAACCTGGTCGTATATATTTCAATACATTGTGGTGCATAAGAAACTCTGGTACAAGGTCTGGCGCATACTCTGGCATAAGGTCTCACACAAGAAGCATTCTAATACTGTTGTAACAAAAATAAGGCTGCCAATAATCATGAAATGAAGTAGCATATCTCACAAAAATGTCACTCCACTTTGAGCAAAATTTGCTTTCAAAGCACACGTTGATTTCCAGGCAAAGCATTTCGTTATTAGCATACTTTGATGATAATGTTTGTGTAAGCAAAGAATAAATATATATTTCATTTGGCCGGACACAGGTGAGATGCATCAAACAGCAAGACTGACAGAACTAGCTATAATAACCATATCTGGGGTTTAACGCCCCAAAACCAAGATATGATTATGAGAGACGCTGTAGTGGAGAGCTCTGGAAATTTCGACCATTTGGTGTTCTTTAACGTGCACCGACATCGCACAGTACACGGGCCTCCACCATTTTGCTTCCATCGAAATGCAACCGCCGCGGCCGGGATTGAACCCGCAACCTTCGGATCAGTAGACGAGCACCTTAGCCACTGCTCCACCGCGGCGGACAGAACTAGCAAGAAAATTACTGTACGGTAAAGTGCAAAGGAAGAGCACCGAACTATGTGTTCGTTATAGGGCATTAGTAAAACATGCGAGAAGTGCTTGTAGTAAGGAAGTTCAACAATTTCATGTGCAAGGAAAGTGGCTGAGGAACTGTATCTGTACAGCAGAATGGCTTACAAGAACTTGAAATGATTTACTAAAATATTTTGTGCCCATTAGCTACTCAAACATGCGAGCACTTAAAAAGACTGAGCCTATTGTTTGGCAAAGGATGCTAAATGCTGCTACAGTATTAATGCGATTTTAATGTCACACTGATAATAATAATAGTGCAAGTAAATATTGTTTTATTTTTACAAAAACATAGAATGCAGTAAATATTGTTTTATTTTTACAACAAACATAGAATGCATAAACCATCAGTCAGCATGAGCCACACTTTTACAACAAACATAGAATGCATAAGCCATCATTCACTGTGAGCCACCTGTAACGTTTCCAATGACTAAAATGTCAAGAAACATCCCTGAAATGCCAATGTGACACACTCACTTCACTACTTCACAACTTGGAACTATGCTACTGAACAGTCTGTACATGTTTTACAAGCTTCATTTCACAACACTATTTAAAAACACCCTATATATACCTCTGCAAAAGGAGGTAGTATCTTTTAAATTTATTCCAATATCTTGCAAAAATCTATTCACATTTCTCAAACCACCAGACACCTAGTTGGCCAGACATCAAAGCACTGATATATGTCTTGTGAAATCACACAAATTATAAGGTAGAAAACTGAAAGAAATTGGGAATTCTATGTAGTTAAATGAATGTGAAGTAATTGGAAGGATGCCATTTTTCCACCATATATACAAATGAAATTGACAATGACCTGAAAAAAAAAAAAGAAAGAAAAAAACAAACAAACAGGAGCTAAGCAGAGTAAACAAATGTGCGTCAAAAAACCATCAATGTAAACTGTCAGAAAAGAAAAATACTGCTAATAGTCAGAATGCCTTGTGGCAGTCTTTCTTTCAAGTCAGAATACCTTTACTTTACAATGCAAATTTGCAAAGATGCTTGAGCGAGGCCAAAACTTGTACAATTGAGTCCACTTTGCTGACCAATGTGCACACTGCAGTGAAGGTAAGAGAATAACTGCCAGTTGGGCGTGTTGGTATACGTTCATGATGGTGAAGCGCTAAAAGAAAACGGAGACTTATGAAGAACACAGGACGAGGCGCTACTAGCAAGTGAGTTTATTTAGAAAACAACGCCCTCATATATATAAAATGTACGTCATGTACATCATGTACAAATGTACATGCGGAAAGCATTACATCGGCCAAACGGGCCGATGCGTAAATGTATGCCTTCGCGAACACGAAACTTCATTGAAAGGGGCACCGTATTCACATCTAGCACTGCACTGTAAAGAGTGCACGTGCAAACCCGACTTTGAATAAAACACTGTTATGGACAAGCACGCCGATCGAACTGTCAGAGAGATCGTTGAGGCGTATCATATCAGGAAGAGCGGCAATGGTTGCGTTAGCCAGCCATCCGTTTTGCTCTCGGAATGTGAGGTTGCGTTTTTAGAAAGAAGGTAAAATGAAGTACGTTTGTTGCCTTTGTATGAGCGCATGTGCGGTTTTTATCTCTTGCCTGATTGTTTCTTTTATGATCACGTGTAAAAAAAATTTTGTTTGGTGTTAACGATGACGTACATTTTATATATATGAGGGCGTTGTTTTCTAAATAAACTCAGTTGCTAGTAGCGCCTCGTCCTGTGTTCTTCATAAGTCTCCGTTTTCTTTTAGCGCTTCACCATCATGAAGGTAGTAGCTTTCCTGGTAGTGCTCTGCTGAGGCAGGCATATCATTGGAGCCACCAATCTGAGAAAAATGTTGAATAAAAGATTTCCACAAAACATTCTCACATGCATGAGAGCTTGGGATACAAATTTGACGGCAAGTCAAAAATAAAATGTAGATAAAAGGCACTGGACATCAGCACCAACTTAAGCCAACAAAACAAGTATCATTATATAAAGACAATTTACAAAATATGACGGGAGATCTTGCTTGCAGTGCGTATCTACGTAACCGAAACTTTGTTGAAACTACAAGGCAATATTGTACACCACTGCAGGTGCTGTGCTGTTTTGTCTTGCAGAATCATGTTACAACATGTCCCATAAATCACTCCCAATTGTCAAAGCTGCAACGGCGTACAAAGAGCAATGGTAAGTTGTATTGAGGGATGATAGACACGAGTGAGCGATCACTTTCAGTGATACATGATCTTTCAAGACATTTCACGTGGCATCAAAACAGATGCATGAAAGCTTTATGCCACAGTGCGAGAAATTCTGCTAGCTGGAGCTGCATGCAGAGTTTATCACAAATAAGAATGTAACATGAGGGTCGTGGCTTACGTTCACAGGACGCAAACTTGTCGTGACATGACAACTGAGATTGACCTGCCCTACCCTCCTATTCTGCCTGCTATATTAAAGGCAATGGAGGACCACTTGACATTGAACTTGCGCATACAAGATACAGTAGTTGTTCAGTTTTTTCTGGATGAAGAGAAATATACCACTGCATGTGGCAGGTTGCCTAGAGCTGGATCTTTTATTGTGCATTGCCTGGCGACACCATCTGTTGAAACACATGCCAACAAGCAGCCCTGAAGGAGTGTGAAATATGAAAAAAGGACGGTGTTCATCAAGAGATTTTTGTTCTAAAGAAAAAAAAATAAATAAAAAGACTAATTTTATACGCAGTCGTCTGAACATTGGTTAAAAAGTAATGAAGTGCTAAATTGTGGCGATGCCATGGTGCTACTATTGCGAACTGTGCTTACCTATCTGTGCCTTAGCAGCAGCTTCTATGCGTTGCATGGTTGTTATCAAACCACATGACTATGTTTGATAAACAGAGGCACGAGCAGCAAATGGAAAACATATGCACAACTCTGGCTCCCTGAAGGGAGTCAACACAGTAATGCTGAACTCAAGGATAACTTTCTGAGAGCATTTAGGAAAAGCTAAAGCGTCATAATGTGCATATGACAGCATCATATAGCTCCAAATTTACACTGTTGCTTTTTGACAATATAAAAACAATGCACTTGAATATTCACACTAATACTGGGACATGTTTTTAACAAAATGCTTTATGCCAGGTGTGACTGAATATTTGTGCCATATATGTACGTCATGCACTTGTCAACATGCACATTTGCTAGAATTCCCGTGAGATAGTGCTGCTTACAAAGTTTGGGACAGCAAGACCCGCGCCAACTGGAAGCCCAACACATATGCATATACCAGGTGTGATATTTGTGCGGAACGTGGCAGTAACAAAGCCTACCAACCAGAAGTTGGCAAAATCAAAACACAGGTGATTTACACATCTCATCAAGAGATTACGGCTTGCCTGAAAATTTTTGCTGTGGCTGCAATGCAAGTCTTTAGAAGCCCAGCACTTGCACCATCAAAACCTGAAAATGTTGAGCTTGTCCGAACTGCTTGTATACACTGATACACATGCAGTAGGTCCTACCCCCTAGCTTTGGTTGCATAGCCACAGAAAGTTGTACCTGAATACAGCGAAGCGTGGAGAGCGACACCATATGGTGGAGTAGGAGAAAATCAGCTTTGTCTCGCATGCATGATGGGCAAAGAAAGCATTTCACAGGAGCTGCATCACCAGATGGTGCCACTTTTTTGTGCGTTAAGGCTTTTCATCAACCGATCAAGATCACAGCCCATGCACTGAACATTCTTTGTGCTTGTGATTATGGCCAAGTGGGTAGAGCATCAGGCTGCTGCGAATCCTACCGCCAGACACTTTGTTTTTTTTAGTAAGTGAGGAGGTGTCTACACTGCAAGAGAAGAATGACCGAGCAACCCAAGCCAGCCTAGAATGTCATGAGCAAAGGAAGCTTTGCTTTAAAATATGAGCACAACAGTTGGCATTGTTCATCCAGTCAACATTGCTGCTGTATTCCACACTGGTGCACATTGTCTTTGAAAGAACGTTTTTGAGCCGGAGTTAAAAAACTGAGGAGACACTAAATGTAGAAGATTTTGCATGGGGAAACAGGAGGAGAGTCATTTAAGGCCTAAGTATGACCACAGCCTTGAGATCTGCCCCATTAAGGACAGAGTCACTCCTTCATCATGATGTTGTTGGCCTTGGACGTAGAATCAGCCTCCCGCCCTAAGGAAAGAGATACAAGTTGTCATAATGTAAATGACCCTACAATAACCCCCTGCAACGGCTACTCATAACACTGTTAATAAATAGTAAACAGCCACAATGTCAGCGTGTTTAGTATAGGAGGTATTCACGTGACGTCATCCGCAAGGGGCGCTAGCGCGGCGGTCGCCATATCCGTGGTCTCGCGCGCGAAAACATCGTCGAACCGCAACTAAAGTTATCTGCAGCACTTGTTATGTTGATATTTTTGGAAGAAAACGGGTTAGAGAAGTGTAGCGCCGCCAAAACTCAGGTTGTCATAAGCCGAATCGCTGACGGACCATGGCTATGGCGGCGAACTCGCTAGCGCCGCCTTGCGGGAAGAGCTCAGTGAATACCTCCTATACAACTTCAACAGTACACTCCTGTTTTCCACATTTGAGTTTTCAAATGAATGCAGCATGAATGACAGCATGAACTTTTTTTTTATACTTTTAGCAACATGATGGAATAAATCAAGTTTTAATAATAATGTGGAAGGTATTCACTTTAACCTAAGATGAAATGCTGCACTCCTAACAGCAAAGGCATTATGAGGGGCCATATAAAGGGATTTAAAAATGTCAGAAAATTTTCACATTACATGGCAATAGCAACACTGACCCTTTCAGGATCAATGACTTAAATATATGATGCAGATAGTCCCAAATGGTCGATGTTACATATTTACGCAGCCATCTGCATGTTTGAAAAATGTGCCACTTTTTAAACTCTGTTTTTTTTTTTTTTGTCCATGAAGTGTTCAAACGGGTGTCCATGTCTGCATAACAGCACAGAAAAAAAAATTCCCTGGAGTTTTTTTTTCACCTTTGGTTTCCACTCCAAGCTTTGTTTAGGTCAACGTGTTAACGATGGTTCACATATCCGCGCGTGCACGGGCGCATGGCGGCAAGTTTGATATTATTTAGAGAGCGGTTTCCGCAAGTTGCGCGCACACAAAACTGATGTTTATGTCAAGTCTAATCTCTCAAAAAGTGATCGCTTGATGCTAGCTCGTTTATTGCCCACAGGGGTGCGATTTCATTTGTTTACAGGTAGGCGCTGGTAAACCGTATTTCCTCGTAAATAACCCGCCCTTGCATATACCGCACCCTTAAATTTAACTCTCTCACATAACTTGCACCCCCACTTCTTAAGCACATTTTCCCTTTTTTTTTGGTGAGGGTTATATGTGAGAAAATATGTTATACAAACGATGCCGCTGTATACGAATGATGTTCTCATGCCTACATGTTTTCTCTCTTGAGAATCGTGAAAGTTGATAGCCTCTTGGTGGCAATAACATGAAGGGTCACTGAAGTAGTTTCTCTCATTTAGATTTTGGGATGGGTGCAGAGCCACAGTTTTCTTTTATATGCTCCTATACACAGCAATGATGATATGGGCGTGCATGCTGATTTCTCTGCTGCGATCGAGTCAAGTGGCGATTTCTTTGATTAAGACTACTGCCCAAATGCCAAATGGAATCATAATCGTTGCATTTCAGCTGTCGAAATCGAGGAATTGCTAAACAGCCCGAATCGGAATCCAACTGAGGAGCATCTTCTCAGGAATGGGCATGGCACGACGACTCTGACTTGTACAGAAGCAACAGTAATCTTATGTGTGCATTTTTCTAAGCCTGCGAAACATATGTATTCTGATAAACATATTCTGTGATAAATATAAACTTTTTTCTCATTTTTATCTTTATTATTTTTTATGAATAAGGCATGCATCTATGTCTGTGGAAAATATTTTTTTTCTCACTTTATGGTTACCAAGAAATTGTGGGTAATTTTGTTTTTAAATAGGCCACTCTGAAGATTTTAAATCTGCATTTAAAAAAATCGACTCCAAGTGGGGTTACATTTGGTGAAAAATTTGACCCTCATAGGGTTAATACAATACTGCTGCACTTCAGCTACAATAATTAAATAAAAGAATTAACCAGTCTCTATAATAGAGAAAATATAAATGCCACAAATAAATGATTAAAAAATCCTCACAGTTGATAAGCCAATCGATCAAAACGAAATTTCTACTATAATTTGAAGAACGCTACTACTGAACACGAAATTATGCAGACATGGGTGCCCATTTCAGCACCTGTGTTTGCACAGCTTAGTGTTCGTTTAGGTTTCAACAATAGTGGGCATCCATATCCTCTTCAGTCCGTGGGTACCCAAATGGGTACATTTGAAAAACGCGCGCTGTGATCCTATGTTTGAAGACTGCTTGACGAAAATTGATGTTTCTGTGAGCGGAAGCATCAGTTAACAAAATGCCCACGACATGTCCCCGTATGCCCATGTAGGCGCTCGCAGTAAAAAGAAGTATGGCGGCGTCATGCGAGGATAGCGCGCGGTCGACCAGGTGAGATTAGATTTTTCTAAATTAATGAATGCTAGATATATTTTGTTAAGCAGTAAGTATAAAGGATCACGATAGACTAGAGAAGGCGCATGGAAATTTCAGGACTTGTTGCTTTGAGTTGCCTCTAAGATAGCTTAACTTACTTACCAATGTACCCAATTGGGTACTTCAGGTCATTGCGTTGAAAATACATTCAATTTTGTTTTGTGTCGCAGGCAGATTGCCCGGTGACTAGGAGATACAAGAGCTACTCTTTTAGAGTGATATTGACTTGTCTGATGAAGGCGACATTGTGGGTGAGGGGCACAGCAGCAGTGAATGGTCAGATAGCAGCAGTGATGATGATGATAATGATGATGATGATGAAGATAATGATGCACCAGTGAGCTTCCAAGTTCAACGTTGCGGCTCGATTTTGAAAGAGGCAGACTAGGCCCTATCAAAAAGGGGTAGAACACATGCGGGTACGCGTAGTCATAGGAGGAGAAAAAAAAGTAGATGTACAGCATCCCCATTGCAACAAAGCACGCATCAACAATATGGGTGGTGTGGACCTTTCGGACACGTACGTGCCTTAATTCAGGACACATATTCACAGATATTCATACAAAGAAGTGGCCCATCAGGGTATTTGCCCCCCTTTTTGGAACTAGTGGCGATGAATCCCAGGATCGAATGCAGGAATGACTGCAAGCTCATAGATGTTGCAGCGAAAACATTCTCGACCAATTGAAGTTTAAGAACAGAGCAGCGAAAATGCCAATTCACACACACGTCAAGCAAATTCAAGAATTCCAAAATGTAGTAGAGCCGGATGTTCAAATCGGCTTATCTCTAGAAGTCCCAAAACGTAGCAAAGTGGTTTCAGTACCAGCTAATGAGGCCCGATTTCGCATGCAGGGACATTTTTCAGGGCATGTGTCCCCAAAGTTTCAGATAATGTGCCACAATGAAGATAACAGCGTGAAAATCCGCGTTAAACACCCTAAATGTGAGCTGTTTCCTTGCCTTCTAAAGAAAAATGGCTATGTTGATTTTTACTCAGCTTAGGCCTGATGTACCCAAATGGGTACATCCATGTTCTCCTCTGAAAATGCAGTTTTTGTTTTTTCTTCTTCTGAGAAGTGTTTCGTGACCCCCCAAATGCTCAAAATAAAGATTTTATACGAGTTCACCTTAAGTACTTTTTCCTCAGGTCTGAAGAGGTTATTTGTGTGGTTTCGTGTTTTATTTTCCCATGTCTCAGTAATAACGCTGTAGCTGAAATGATAATGGTAAGCCTAATGCCTTCTAAACAAAATTTCTGTGTGTGTTCTACTTGGTACTCCAATAATCTGTGCCAGTAGAACTTCCTTTATGATTAAGCAATAAAGGGCCCACCTAATTTGATTTAACAGAACAAACAGCTGCATTATTCAAATGATCATTTCAATTTAGCATCAACAATGACCCACAAGCATGACAGCCCGATAGATCACATGCACTTACATCATCACAGGACATGTTGAAGTCAGAAAGAACATTTCGCACCCTTGAAACGATGCTGAAAGTTTTGTATGTGTGTCAAGGGGGGCTGAACGTAAAAAAAAAAAAGAAAACGTGCAAATTTCACCACTAAACAACATATGCAATTATCCAAAGACAGTGGTATCTCAACTCTCCCAAAAGATCACCATTTGCTGTAGTATTAATACTTTTTGACATCAAAAATCACCAACTTGAAATTTTGGCCATTTATTATGTCATTAGACTTACTAATATGAACCATGCTGAAAACTTTATCACAGAACATTTGCCAATCAGCACAACATGATACATCAGATACCCCCACAGGAAATAATAATAAATAAAATAATAGCGCAGCTTGGACTAAGCTGCGCAAGGATGGGTCACAGCAGAGCTGATGGGCACGTTTCAGGTTCTCTCGCTAACCATCTGTACAGAATGCCTAGGCGGACATTGAGCGTGTGCTGGTTCACGATGATCATAATTCATCTCCGACACACGGCAAACCTCGATTGTAACAGCTCTGCTGTAAAAAGCAAGGAAAACACTTGCTGGGGTATTTAATTTCGCCACTTGGTCAGATCAAATTCAATACCCCAATAAAAAGTCTGTGCACCCAAATTATCTACGCGAAATTGTAGGGATTTGGAAAGCAAAAGGATACATGGAAGGAGTGACCACTCTTTTATGAATGCCCATCAAAAACAGGATGACTAAGATGATGCTGCTGATGGTGAAGAACATGTGGTTCATCAATGACTGCACGAATGTGGCCTGCAAGAAAAAAAAAAAAGAGACAGAAAAAGCTTTAAGAACACCAGCTCCTTGTCAATTGTCTAGAAACTGAGGCAAGTAATAAACAGCAGAACTTTGTAGCATCGTGTTTTTTACCTCGCGTATGACAACTGATACCAAGTTGGCAAACATGTTTAGCAGTGCCCTACAATCAGTTTGCAACTCCAAACCATAGTTCTTACCAACATTCAGAAGTAATATAAAAACATAACATCTTGGTGTGAAAAATACCTTGGTGTGCATAGCTACGAAGTTATTAACTATAATTACATAAAAATGTCCTTGAAATGGTGTCGTGTGTGATTTGTGCACTTCAAGTGGATCAGTGTCAAGGGATGCCCTATTAATTGTAACTGTTGTGACACATACTGCAACTGGCACAAAATGTCCTAAAAACTTTAGACTGCTCAGCTAAAATGCACAGTTTCAGGCAAGGTCCCATACAGATTTCATTAATATTTTTGGCACAATTTTAAGGCCCAAAGCTACATAAACAACCCCTGATAACCTGGGGCTTTTTTTTAACATTTACATAAACAAAAGTAGACAGATGATTTTATGTATTGCCCCTATCAGCATGGAATCATGGGCAATAATAAAAGCCATTCCACCAAGCATAGCTGCTCAGCCACTGCAGTTCTGAAAATAACGCATATATTAACAAGAAAGCTTTGCATGTGTTACGAGGGTGTGTCAAGGGGCTTCGTTTGGCCAAAGCACATTGGAATGCCGCCACAGTAGAATGGTGGCATTCCAAATTGTTTTGACTTGGAGAGGTGCAAGCCAAAAAATGATTTGTGTGGTTTTAATCTTTTTTTTAATGCCGTGTCAACTCGAGAACCCAACTGCGCTTTTGAACAGGTTTTGCAGCCTGACACAACCAGGCAGCTTAGAGTGTGTCAAGCTGTACGTGTATGTACAGTTTTCCAAAATTTTAATAATGTCATGGGATTGTTGACTCGCACATCAATCACATCATGTCACAGAGTGTAAAAAAGTAGTGAGCGCAGGCACATGAATGCCGAGGGTCCTAATGTCTGAGCATGGTCCGTTATGCTATTTCGGTCAAACTGGCGTAGGCCCTGCTGTTTATCAGCAGAACTATAATTTGCAACCAGTGTAACCACTGTGCATGCACAAACTTGTGTGCACACTTTTGTTTGCATATGAAGTGAATAAGCAGCAGGGGCTATGTGGAGCTTACCAGAATTATTTTAGCACATGATTGCATAAGGGCATGCCATCGGCGCATGTTCCTACCACCACTAATTTTGTAGCTGCGCCCCGTGACACAGTGCTGATCATTGTGCTGGTAGGCACTTCTGCGATACTAACCACTAGGGTAAACTGAACACAAGTAATACCATCATACACAAGCTGGCTGTCCAGTAACGTCATAAATCGCATATCCTGGTGGCATTAGCAGCACACTGCCCACCATTACAAATTATGGCAGTACATCGCATGAGCACCCTTTAACTCTCTACAGATAAATGAACTTCCAGTTTTTTTTTCTAGTGCTACAAAATATGCACCACAAGCTCAATGGGCTGCTAAAATCTTAAGAGAAACATTAGCACTCAATTTTGCTTGCTTTGATGTGCTTTGCAGGTTCACAAACTCATGAAGCGGACAATATGACGCAAAATATGTGCTGGATAAACAAGGGATGTGATTGCAGGGTTCAATCTGCGATAAAATGGGACATGACCTCAATGAATCATCTTATAAAAGTCCCAAGCAAGGCAAATGACAAAATGAAGCCATAAGACAACTCTCAAAATCGAGCGTCTAGAGTTAATACCTGCGATGTGACCGGGTCCATCAACCACTGCCAAGCGCCTATGGCTGTGCAGATCGAGCTTATGAAGAGAATAACTGGAAGAGAGAAAGTGGTAAAAAGTAAAAAAAAAACTGGCAAGTATTGCGTCAAAAGGCAGAAGTGAATAAACCAGATTTAAATGTCAAGCGTTTAACAGAGTGAATGATAAAAACGTTACTTCTCCAGCGCTTCGTCTGTGGGTTCAGGTAACCGATCACCTCCGTCAGTCGACGCTCGAAGGCTTTCAGATCTGGGCCGAAACGAAGAAAGATAACTATGACAATAAATCAGATTCTCAGGCATACGAGAACGTTGTGCACATGTTTACGAGTGAAGAAATGCACAAGTTCTCTTACCTTCACAAGCTGTTTGTTCAAGTGACATCCTGAGCGTTTAAAGGAGCAGTGCAAGACCTAAGAAGAGTAGCAGTCTTTTCACAACACAGCTACGGGAGAATGCACCCACATGTCGATACTTTAAATACACATCCACCACACAGGCCACCTCAATGGACAACAGAATATTTTGACTCGCTTTGTAAGCTTACAGACAACAGCTTGCGCCTGCGCTCAAAACGTATTCACTCATGCAAAAACAACTAGCTCGCGAGCCTCGCATCGGATAGGTTGACTTTGTTTCTTGCTTTGGCTCGTATTGACTTTCAAATATAGTGTTTTGGGTGGTTTCGGTTTCGGTTCGGCATTTGTACGCGTCAGTCCGTGTGTTCCCGCAAAAGGGGAAGGAATATCGCTTTATCGTTCCTGGAATATCTGGTTGCACACGTTGTTTTGTTGGAGTGTCAACCAGAACAAATTTGATGCCTAAATTTCTAGGTGGGCCATGCAATGCTGCGCATGTTCGCCGATGTAGACATGGGCGGCGGTGTTTGTTTGAAATTCCACTCACATTGTTTCAATTTTTATAGCAAATGGGGGAAGTTACAATACCATTTTGCAGTAGTTACTAATGGCACAATATATGTTATGGACAATTGTAATAAAGCACAAAAACTTTCACAGCGACTTTGCTTGACACATACACGCGAAGTTGAAGATAAATAAAATTTATAGTAGCATGAACAATCATAGTCGCACGCGACGAATATTATTCAGCTTACGTCATATGTCGTGACACAGGACAATATACGCCATGTTCGACTAATGTCCCGATTAGCGCTCTGTCGTTTTTATTTTTTTTTAACTTGGCAGCCTTCCCATTGGCCCGAGGAAGGGGGGACATCAAGATGGACAAAGTGTGCATGAGAGTGAGATCAAAATAATTCTGTCATTTTTGTCATCAAAATTTTTCTGATCTCCATCGCTGCCTGTGCTGGCCACGGGCACAGGATTTTTCCGTAAAAGGGTGTCAGCTTATTATTTGAAGTCTGCTGAGTATGGGGTGTCAACGTTCATACTCAGCGCATCCTGAGCGCTCCTAAGCGTCCGCCCAGGGTGCTGACGACCCGCCATGGTGGTCTAGAGGTTATGCTGCTTGTCTGCTGACCCGAAGGTCGCGGGACCGAATCCTGGCCGCGGCGGCCGAATTTCGATGGAGGCAGTGTTGTACACGTTCCTCTAAAACAGGAACGAAAGTTCGTTCCTCGTTCCTTACCAATTTCGGAACGAGTTCCCGTTACAAGTTCCTCAAATGCAAAAGGAACTCGTTACAGTTACATTTCCAAAATTGGAACGTGTCGTTACATTAACGTTACATTTGAGTTTTTAATAAATATATAGTGTCGAATAATCCTGAGGCAAAATAAAGTAAGCAACTCAAAGTTCCCATTGCGCTACATATATCAGACGAATTTAACATTGCCGACAGCAGGTTATACATAGGTAAAGAAATCTAAACAAACGCTCCTAAACAAATTTTTCCGAGGCCATCGGCCTTACTGCATACATGTAACCGCAACTTTCGTGCTCGTCTATTTCAAGTCCAACACATGTGGCACTTTTTAACGTCGGTCTTCAAAGGCGCAGCCAGGATACTGCACTTCATATATTCAAATAGAAATCTCCAACAATTCGCCAATACAATTCAATTTCTCGCACAAGAAATCGCAACGAAAGGGACAATACTTAGGCGTTTAGTGAGTGCTGATTCAATATTTCAGTGTGAGCAGAAAATAATGTTCAGGATACACATTTGCGCCTAAGTAAAGTCCCCGGTTCACAGTCAGCGAACATATTGCTGTATATTAAATGCGAAGCATTTCTTAGCGAACTTCGGCGACTTTGAGCGTATCTATCTATCTAGCTATCTAGCCGCCTACGACTTTGTGCTCTCCTGGCCGTATCGTTAATGGGATTTATACCAAATTTGGTATTGCATAACATGACCGTATTGCGAACATAAATAGCTGGTCATATCATGAAAATCATGACTAGCTTGTCATGAAAAGCATGATTTACCTGCCACGCTCATGGCGCGCTCCCGGCCGTTTGGTTAGCTTGATATACACCAAATTTGGGATAGAGCGCCGTGACTGTATGGTGAACATAAATGACCAGTGGTAATATGGAAATCATGACTTGTCATGTGCGACATGACTTGCATGCCACGCTCATGGCGCGCTCGCGGCCGTTTCGTTAGCTTGATATACACCAACATTGGTATTCAGTGACGTGACTGTATGATGAACATAAATGACCAGTGGTAATATGGAAATCATGACTTGACATGTGCGACATGACTTGCATGCCACGCTCATGGCGCGCTCGCGGCCGTTTCGTTAGCTTGATATACACCAAATTTGGTATTGAGTGACGTGACTGTATGACGAACAAAAATGACCAGTGGTAATACGAAAATCATGACTTGTCATGTGCGACATGACTTGCATGCCACGCTCATGGCGCGCTCACGGCCGTTTCGTTAGCTTGACATACACCAAATTTGGTATTGAGTGACGTGATTGTATGACGAACAAAAATGACCAGTGGTAATATGAAAATCATGACTTGTCATGTGCGACATGACTTGCATGCCACGCTCATGGCGTGCTCGCGGCCGTTTCGTTAGCCTGATATACACCAAACTTGGTATTGAGTGACGTGACTGTATGACGAACATAAATCATCAGTGGTAATATGGAAATCATGACTTGTCATGTGCGACATGACTTGCATGCCACGCTCATGGCGCGCTCGCGGCCGTTTCGTTAGCTTGATATACACCAAATTTGGTATTGCGCGACGTGACTGTATGATGAACATAAATGACAGGTCCTAACATGTAAAACATGACATGCAAATTTTGTAAAGCATGATTTGGCTGCTTCGCATTACATCGATTCCCACAGTGCGTGGGATCTGCCGGTCTTTTTCGTTCTCTGTCTTTCTATCTTTTGCTTTCTTTCTTGCCTTTCGTTGTCTATATTATTTTCTTTCTCTTTCTTTATGTTTTTTTTCCACACACACTCTCTCTCTGTTTCTCTGTGTACGTTCGCTGGCCTTATATGTTTTCTTTCTTTTTCTTTTTCTCTGTCTCTCTATACTCGTTTTCCCCTCCTTCTTTTCCTCCTCATCACCATCACTTCACCTTCCCACCCCCCGTGATATAATGTACTATACAAGGATATGCTATACACTTCTAGCCTGCGCACATTTTCCAGAAAAACGCATAGCGAACAATTTCCTCAACACCCTACTTCATTAGTATATGCTCACTCAGCTAAGAGATGTATACGAGCAAATGGAAGGTCAGCCAGAATGGTATATTGCATTGGTGAGGTGTTTGTCCTTACCACCATTCTAGTGTATAATGGGAAATGGCAGTTCTTTGATGTATTCGCTCTAGAGATGAATGCGAATTCTTGTGTTCGTCGTTGGGCCGCGAAACGAGAAAAATGAACATATTAGTTCTCTGCCTGTATTTAATTGCTTCAAAGTGTCTTCCCTGTGTTGAATAAATACCATGAAAGAAAAAAAAAAGATAACCGAGTGGTTGCGACGCTCACCTTCAGATCGTGGGTAGGCGGTGTCGAATCTCGCCTCACCGAAAACACTTTGTAGCCAAGAATTTATCTCTTTCTCTATATCCCTTCCTTTCGCTCTCTTTGTGCTCGTTCTCTCGCCCCATCAGAGTTATTGGATCCCGCGCCCGACAAATCAGCGCCCGTGTTCTGGGAGAGAAGAAGAAGAGGATGGCGATGACGAAGAGGGTGCGTGCCGGTTCATGATGATGATAATTTTCTTTCTACGACACATGGAAACCTCGAGCATAACATCTCTGCTGCAAAAAATCGACTGTTCCTCCCACACGTGGTCAGTCTCGGCGTCTTTCGCTTTCCCTGAGCCCCCCGGCGGGCGCCTTGAAGTAAAAACCAGGACGCATCGCAGTCACGTGATGGTCGAACGCTACATTTTCGTGCCCCACACGGTCGCCCATCAGCTCTGTTCTGCATGATGTGCTGCGTGCGTGCACTTGTTGAATGCCATGGAACCTTCCCAGAAGGAACGCCGTTCCCCTCTACCGTTCCTGCCTAAATGTAACGAGTTACCGTTAAAGTTCCACCGATCCTGAATGGAACGCTGGCGTTCCTCCGTTCCTCCCAAAAGGAACTAGTTCCTGGAACGTCGTTCCTTGGAACGCCGTTCCGTACAACACTGGATGGAGGAAAGGTTCTGGATGTTTGTGTGCTTAGATTTAGGTGCACGTTAAACAACCCCAGGGGATGGAAATTTCCGGAGCACTACACTAAGGCGTCTCTCATAATCATTTCGTGGTTTTGGGACGTAAAACCCCACAATTATTATTACTATAGTGGTGCCCCTAGAACCCCAGGCATTCACGCAGGATAGTGCTCAAACATACACCGAGTGGCAATTTTCACATTAAATTAAAGCATGCTCCGTCGTTTC